>CADEHL010001074.1:334572-934572 GCA_902827135.1 Harpagifer antarcticus
AAACTGTGTGTGGTATGCATTTATATAGTGCTTTGCAACCCCTCAAAGCACTTAACAACACAAGTAAGCATTCATGCATTCATACAGTCAGGGCTGCCATACAAGGTGCCACATGCTCAGGGAGAATATCATCCACACACATTTACAAACACATTGCCATGCCATTGGGTTGATTTGGGGTAAGTATCAGCACATCGGCATGTTGCATGCACTATGCATGGGCTGGGAACCTAAAAATGACATTCCGATTGGAGAACAACCATCTTTCTCCTGAAAGACCACAGTTGCCCAAAGTCACTTTGTGAATATCTCCTCCAGACCGTATATACAAGCAGGTACAGGAATCATGACGCTGACAAGGGTCCACTCTGGGAAGGCAGCCCAAACTGGCAAACAAGTGAGGCAGGATGTCAGGCAGGTGCAGGTTCCAGGAAACAGGACTGCAAGATAACAGAAAGGCTAGAAAGAAGAGACAATACACATGGCAACACTAACTATGGACAAAGGAGTGTGTGTGAAAGCTGCTGAGGTGGCTGATGAATGAAGTGAGAAATCACTTCACTATTTTATGACTTTTTCATATTTTTCAATGTGGTACTTTTACTTTAGTCATTCTTTTTTACATACCCTACTGTGAGATTTATTTATTCATACTTGAATAACTCTACTAGAACTAGATAGATAGAATGTTTTATATTTTGACACACTATAGTATGATTTTTAGACTTTAGTATGTTGTGTTTTGGAATATAGTATGACTTTTTTAATGTTTTTTGACGAACTCCACGATGACTTTTTTTAACTGGCAAAACTCTGCCTTTTTTATATTTCTAGATCTAAAAAGTTAATGTTTAAGATGAGGGGAAGAGCCGTTTGGCATTGGCAGAGGAGATTTGTCACATTTCACATATCATGGGCACAATCCACATACTCAGCTCGGCTGCTCATCCCAAATGTGGCTCCATTTGAAAGGTAAGAAAACAGGCTTTCCAATGGTATAAGATGTTTTGCCAAAAAGCATTGTTACAACAAAGAAATAATCTACCAAACATTTTTACTTTTTGTGTTAAGTTTTATATATACACTGCTCTTCCCAAAACAAAGTCCCTACCTGGATGTAACTAAGCCAACCTGTGAGCCTTCCATTGGATAATTACTGCAGTGATTCATGTTTCAGCTGGCAACAAGTTATTTAACTCTAGCTGAAAGTTAGTTCCAGAGGTAAGGGGGAGGGGACCCTTATCACACTACAGAAAGGACTGTGGAAAATAAAGACATGTGATCTTTTACTGCCTGCCCTCCACATAATGTTACAGCTGTCTTTTAAAGTGAGCGGCATGCCGTGCCTTATCCGAAAAGGCAAAACAATGATTGCGCTTTGAGGCACTGTCTACTCTACATGATGATGGGATATCGCTGTGGCAACGGACAAAGACACATAACAAGTCTCTAGACTATTGAAACATAACTATTGTTATCTCGACTGGTACATTTGAATATCCTGTGAATGAAGAAAAAAGCAAGCAATTTCATCTGCTCGTTTTTATTTAAAGAAAATAAGTTCTGTCTAAATATGTTAAAGATAAAAGAAAATCTGTGCAAATGATTGCTATATTTTATACACCTCAAATGACTGTCTTCCTCTCGTCAGTCTTCGTGCCTCACAGACATTTGCAATATCTAGCATTTTTTCAAAAAGGATTTTAGAAGTGGTATTTCAAAAGTGTGGACAAAGATTATAAAGACTAAACATGATCAACCAGGTGTAACTGTGTTCTGACTGATACAAGTGTTGCTTCCTCAGATGCTAGATTGAGACTGTATTAGATCACATATCAACACTGTGACATTGTTTTAAAAATACAATAATAATATAGGCTAACATAAAAAAAAACAGTCTTCTTAGCATTTTAAACATCAGCCACTTTTACTTGATGTATAATGTAGCTTATGATCTTTATTACATATATTAAAACATTAAATCCATGCATTCTTTTAACCTTTCAAAGCTGAAGGAAGTGAAAGAGCGACTCCAACATGTTAACCAAGTAACTTTAATTGTATCTTTCATTTCCACACAGTTCCATGATTAAACATAAATATATAAACAAACATAACGGCAATGTACAGTCAAGATTTAAAGACCCGTTGATCTTAAAATAAGGACCCCCAGCTGGTGGCCCAGTGCCCTGTGGAGAGCGACTTCTTAGCTCAGGAAACATGAAGCTGACACCCACAGCCGCTCTACGGCCGTTTCCACAGATGAACATCCCTTTCAGAGGGGCAGCAGAACCAGAGCCACAGCTTCTCAGAGTCAAACATCATTTCTGCTGAGGTCTATTGTGTGTGTGTGTGTGTGTGTGTGTGTGTGGCGTCTGTTGTCTCCTCGCTGCCAGCACCGACCACCTGCTGCTCCGCTGACACGTCTGTTAGCCTGGACTCCCTGGACTCTGCTGACGCCTGCAGGACAAAGAGAGAACTGTAAGCATGTGCTCATCTGGGCTGCATTAATGCAAATGAAGTATTAGGTACCCATCCTCGTGTTAGGATTAGCTATTCTACACAGCCGTGTAGGGGACTGGGGTCTTGCTCAAAAGCACCTCAGCATGGCACAGTGTAACATTCTGATTGGATAATTGTTTGAACAATAACATTTAACCATAACATTCTTTATCAACTCCAGTATCAGACAAGATGTCTACTGTCCTTCTAATGGTGCAAAGGCTTTATTCTCTTCCCTTGAAGGACGAGGTTATAATTCATTACGTTTAGGTGGCTGCAGGGTGGGGGGGGGGGGGACCCTTATCATACTATTACTACATACTCACAAACGCAGGGCCAAAATGAGCTTTCGTCAAGTGTGAAAACACATTTAGTTAGTATTTAAACTTTAAGCAAGGACTCTTACAGGGGGAGCTCCTCTCCTTTTCAGCGTGATGCCCTCTGCGAGCAATGCCTTCCCGGTCTCCTCAAACAGAGCGGCCTCACTCAGCTCGCCGCGGCTCTTCAGCTCCATGTACTTGTCTACGAACCTGCGTGAGAGAAATACAAACACTTCATAACACAGGCATGGAAACAATATGGTTAGCAATCTTTTTTATGTTACACATTCATTTTTTCCACCTTACACTTAATAATTAATCAAATGACTAGATTCTGGCATTACATAAAAACATAAACAACCAGAGGATTTCGATGGGACTTAACATTTGAAACCCCTTCTCCAACCGGACCCTTACTTTCCCGCCACAGGAAACACCTACCTCTGACACGTAGAAACAAAGTCTGGCTTGTGAAGCAGAAAGGATCGATAACCCGTCCCATATTGCTCAAAGAACTTCCTGAAAGACAAAAACACACAAAAGCATTAATGCTGACATAAAAGCAGGTATGACCTTAAGCGACCTTTATTCATTAAGTACATGTGTTTGTTGTTTTAATATAGAACATCAGTGAGACTCTGATAAAAAGACAACACTGATTGACGTTTTCTTTTCCCAACATTAACAGAAACAGCGTGTCGGTGTTCTGGAAGAATCGTGGCTTGTGTCTCTACTGAGAGGACGTGACTTACGCTCTGATTCCATCCTCTCTGTACAGGATTTCCGGCACTGGGTCCGGCTTCTTGGTGGTTCTGGTGTGTGGCTTCACGTAGAGGGGCTCCTTCTTGGGTGGAAACGCATCGTATACATCAAACCAGATGGGTTTCTGTGACGGCTTTATGACCCCTGAGCGCATCAGATCTCGAACCCTGAGTGAAATTAGAGTTGGAGAGTTCATTATAAATGTGTACAAATTCTGATACTATATATAGTTATATACTTTGCATCTCCTACTCTCAGCAGACAGCGCTGATAAAGCACTTTATTGGCTATTTAGTCCTTTTTCTAGCATCGTCACTCATCAGGGAAACTAAGGACCATTATCGGGGTTTTTTTAATAGGCATAATACAAATGAAATGAGGAGATGCTAACACAATTTGACTTATTTTACCTTAGATAAATGAATGCATGAAACTTCTGGAAATTATACATCTTCATTGGTAATATTACTTTTTCATATCACATAAACAGCACACTTTGAATACTGCAGCACTTAACGGCAATGAATGAACCCTTCAATAACTGTAATATGTGCCATACAATAACAAGTTCAATATAGTGACATAAAATGAATAAGAAAGAAAAGTGCTGATTCAGTTCTTGTATAGTGACCATTGTACTTTGATATTGCTGTGATTTTTGTATTATTAAAATCTAAATAAGTTACATTTCTATCTTTCATATTGCTGAGCAGTATCAAGAAGACTTTTCAAAAATAAAGCACGTTTCTGCCCACTTGTATACCATGTTTTTAAACACAAACAGGACTGCCGCCTTGGTCGCATGGATATGACGTCATCACCCTGTATCCTTAAACTCGTGTGACCTGTCATGTTCTTGAACATTTTAACTGTTTTATAATTGTCCCTTTTGGCCTTGTTTCGTACATATGTATTCACATAGGTGAGCACCGTTAATGCCCGGATGTAACTCCTGCTGAATAAAGCTGACACCGCTGCTGAAGGACAGCAGACTTTATTACACTGACTGCAAAAAGCCTGGATGTTATCAAAGAAACAGCGTGTATAAGCAATAACCAACACCCAAAGTACATCTGTGTTAAGTAAAACAACAACATTGCTTTTGATTATATGGCTTTGTATAGGTCAAGGATATGGCTAATAATGTTAGCTGCCTAGCTTCCACACGCTTATAACACAAGGATCTCTTACCGGGAGTAAACGGTTCCAAACTTCTCCAGTCTGCTGCCAGCCATTTGTGTTTGTTTACCGACAGCTGCACAACTGTAACAAAAGTGTATTCTGTCAACACACACAAACAGACCTCCGGTGGGATCTTTTTTTACTTTTTAAATGTGTGTTCTTCTTCGTCCCTTTCCTTCTTCTTCTATGGGTTTATAGGTAGATCGGAAACCAACGTTTAAAGTGCATACCGCCACCTGCTGTATCGGAATGTTTAGTACCATGGTGCTATAAGAATGACTATTTATAAAACAAAACAAACAAACATGAAGAGAGAGACAACTATAAGTATGGCTGTGGCTGTAGCTTAGAGTTCGATCCCCATCCCCTGTAGTTAGCATCAGCCGCGGCGGCAGGATTTCAATTGTGGGTGGGCCAATGTAATTTCGGCTGGGCCTGTTCAAATGTTTCTCGTTAACAAAAATACAATACAAATAAATGCCTGCATATCATTGTAGGCAACTAATATTTCCTATAGTAAAGACGCTTTTTCTAAATATGTAAGCTTCTTTTCTTATACGTGAACATGGCTCTCTTAAACATGTTCACGTATAAGAAGCTTAAATATTATGTAAATGATTACGCGGCACGCTGCATGGCCGCAATGAGTGATATTACATGTTATAGCCTACTCAGCATGTTATTTTGTTTTGGTTCACAATACATTGATACATTTAGAAACAAAGAGCATACGGCAGAATATGGAATAATTACCGAGCCCCTGATGTGTGTCTGTGTGGTTAGACTGCAGCCTGCTGTCCTTTTTAGCGGATCTAGCGAAGTGAGCGGCCGTGCGTAAATGACACTGGTTCTCTGACGCAGCACTTTTCAGAGGCTGCAGATTTATCATTAGGCTACTTCCTTCTGATACTGCAGAGCTTTCACTAGCTGAAGGTACATTCCATACTAAAGCAGCTGGGCAGCAGAGCATGGAATGTTTATTTGTAGTCTTTACATTTTGATTGTACAAATGCCATGTCTTTTGATGCTACTGCAACGCAAACATTTCCCAAATTGGATCAATAAAGTACTTTTCTTAAAGGAGACCTATCATGCTATATTTAAATGATATAGTGTATGACCATACCTATATAAGGTATATTTATACATTTTATTTTTCAAAATACCAAACAGATCATTTTTTAGCCATGCCTCGTTTCGCTCATTTTCGCTCTATTCCAAACCTGCCTATGAAAATTCTGAGCAGCAGCTGACCACGCCCCCCTGCAGAAGAGGGGGGCTTGAGCCGGCGAGAGTCACGTTACCATGCTTGCTGTGATTACGAGTGTGGAATAAACATGTCATCTCAGAGCAATGCATGTGTTCAAGCATATTATCAATTTGATCCAGAAACTGAAGCAGCGGAGGTTTTGGTGGAGGTGCAAACATCTCGGTTGCAGCAGGACGTTTCTGAATGGTTAGTTGACAAGCTGTTGTCCCTATTTATTTTTACTCTGTTACGATGCTTGCTACTTATTCCGTTCATATTTTGGCTAATTAGCAAGAATGCAATGTGTACAGTTTGTAACTTAGAGTTTGTAACGCAAAAACAGCGATACATATATATATTTATAAAGGGAGACATTCATATTTTCAGCATATATACAATGGCCTCATTGCGTTTAATAGTTTACAGTCCTTTTCTTCCAACATCGTGCAACAACCGTTGGAAAGTATAACTCCAACACCTCTGTTGTCAGCAATGTGTGTAGTTTCATGTGTTTTTAAAAGCTCAGTTATTGACTTCTTTCTAAAGGGGTACATGTGCAAATTGCGCCACGATGCCTTCTGACCCGGAGCATGTGCTGCATGGAGATACCACACGTAACATTTTTGAAGGCTTCACTAAGTTGTCTGTTTAGAGAATACATTTTTCACATGTCATTCAATATATGTTTATCACACTAGGTGTCAAGATGGATGCAGGAACATGAGGACTCTGTAACCTGTATGGTGGACCATCCTGGATTGGAGCCTGTGAGCCTAAATGTGTTCTCCCTGCAGAATGCATTGAATATTTACAGAGCTGAACATGGTGGACTACAGTTGAGGCAAATAGAGCAGTGAGTGGTTTGTTTGTTTTGACTGAAATTGTAAAACGAATGCTAATATTGTTCATGGAAATAAATACTGGTGTATATGGCTTTATGCAATCTTTCATTCTGTCATTGTACATGTACTATTATATACTACACAGCAATGGCATAACACACCCATGTGTACGACAAAAAAAGTCCACACACAACCTTATGCTTTTGAAATCAGAATATTCTTTACCCATCCAAACATGAATGATCACGACACATTCGATATCAACTCGGAACTTTATTGTCAAAATCAACGGTTCTTTGAACCCATAAAAAAAAACTAAATGTACTTGTATTTTGTATAAATGACACTAAATATTTTTTTTTATGATTTCAGGCGTCACAGGTATCTAGCCTACAGAAGCTTTGTGAGCTGGTGCTGGGGCTTCCTTGGACGCAGGATCAGAGTGGTGATTCCGGCCTGCGTTGTCCTCAGGATTCGCAAGGAGTTTCCTGATCCGTGAAATGTCTATGTTGGGTTCAGACAGCAGCCAAATTGAACCGTGTAGCATACCCGGCGATGACCTCCTCCCTGTCAGGTCGCTCATAATGGTGCAGGGTCCACAAAGACTTGGTCGAAGATGAGGTCCACGTAGCCTGTGCAATGTTAAAAAAAGCACAACAAAAAATGTGGTTTAGATTAGAATATGCATGTAAAAAACTGAAAGTTCTTTCTAATTTTTTTATTTTATATTTGTAAATAGTTGTATAATAAATATTTTAAACACTTACGGAATGTGGGGTCAGTCTTTACTGGTTTTGCTCTGCATTCTCCCTTCCTGGCCTTTGGGAACTGCAGTTTATATACAGAGGGTTTCCAGTGGATGTAGTGGCTTGTGCACGCTCAGCGTTTTCATTGTAGTGCAGGGCTGCCAGGTAAAGTCTTTCATTTCCGCCATGAGAAAAAAAAAATGTAAATAATAGCAAAGGATGTACAAATTGTCACTAATTAGTAAGTATGTGAGGTGCTGGCCTGTAAAGAAGAAAACATAGTTAGAACAAAATCATCTCAATTTAGTATTCAGGATGAGAAAATACAATTTGGATAAATATAGTCTGAAATCCCAAAAGATGGGGCTTAAAACTCTCTATTTAGCAAAGCTCTTTGCTTAGCCTTTTCCAATCTGAGTTAGTTTTGAACCGTAATGAGCATGCTGTGTTTCTGACTCAATACAGATGATGTGTTGGAGAGGGGCTGAGCTCAGTAGACTGACTGTAATGAGTGCTAGCCACTAATTAGCCTGTTGCTAGAGGTAAGGCCTCGTCAACAACAACAGACCAGGGCTTTAGCTCCGTTTTCCTCGTGGTGTGTCCCCCCCCTCACATACATACACACAGTGTTGTATCCTAACACACCCCCATTTATATTCATGTGCGCAAACAAGTAAACACACAAAATCTTTTACATATAACGCTGCAAAAAACGGCATGTCTCATTAGCGTAGCGTAGCTTAGCTTACAGATCGATGATATCTGATCGTTCTTACAGATTACAATCACAAAAGCTTTTACATAACGCTGGAAAAAACGGCACTTACCTACAGAAGATTACGTTTGTTATTATAACTTACTCAATATGATTTTAGAGGATACAAAATACTAATACATAGGAGAATAAATACTTGACACTTCACACAGATCGCCATTAAGGCAGTCTGAACATGTTCGCAAATGCCTAAGCAAAGCAAAGACTGCGGAGTGTACAAAATAAAATGTTACAAAAACATATAAACACCTAACCGATTACTATTTGGGTTTGAGGTGACATTGATACGGCGAAGCTACATGCTACATGCTACATATACAAGCTAGAGATAGCTTTATCAGGAAAAACGCCGCTAAATAAAAACTTACAGCTTCAAAATTGGATGTGTCCTCACTGGCCTGGTCCCGGATGGTTGGTATTGATCCCGGGTGTAGCATTAGTTTGGAGGCATATCCGTGTTGGACTTGAGAGAAGTTCATAAACATGTCCGTGGTAAAATGTTTGGAACACACAAACAGAAATCTGCCGGGGTCTTCTGGCACATGTCCCTTGAAAATGAAGTCTAGCCACAGATTATTTTCTTTTTGCACTGATGGCATTGCATGCAGTCCCCTGTTCCGAGTCTTGCAGCCAACAACAGCACAACGTTTAACTGGCTTAGACATCCTAGCAAGAGCAGGCAAAAACACAGATGTGACTGGGGTTGATTTAGCCTGCCGATAGCCTATATGCGAATGAGAGGTTTGGCAATGCACGTGGCCGTGGCTCATTCCCCTGATAGGTGGAGAGTTGACCAATAAGCGGAGTACGTCTTTGTGAAGTAGAAAAGTGTTGAAATCTGGATCCATTTTTTTAAGATCCGTTGCAGCCCCTTTTTTAGAGATTTGGCTAAGGAGGAAAATAGAGAGGGTTGTGTTTTCTGACACTTGGTGAGTTCCCTGGAACACTGGAGACACATATTCATGTATAAAAGACGTACAACGGTGCATTTTGCATGATAGGTCCCCTTTAACTTATCTAATGTCCCTTGGGAAAGATACTCAGCCACACAGTTCTTCAGTTAGCATGTCAAAGGCATGTAAGTGCATGTAAGGGACTTTGAATACAAACGTTAACTAAATGACATGTCATGTAAGGATTATCTACACACACACACACACACACATACGTGCACGCACACGCACATGCACCCGCGCACACACGCACACACACACACACACACCATTGTGTATACATTGTAGTAGTTTAGGTAAAGTTAGCTTAGTTTGGTTGTTAGTGTCGGGTACTTTTAGCTAATACATTGATCTGTATAATATGAACTCTCTAATTTGAGATATGTTAATAATTTATATTGCAAATAATTGTTTTTGGGGTGGCCCATTTCATATATAGGCCTATTGAGAATATATGATTATACTGTATTTTTGAACTGTTTGTGAATACAATGAATTGAATTGAAAAAACAGAATGTATGTAAGGGATATTATAATAACTTAACCAAACCAAACTGTAGTGCATGCAATGCATTTATTAAAGACTACATTAGAGGGCAATCCAAAACAATTATGAAAAAGAATACCATTACTTTGTAACCCACAGGGTTGTGTTGTCTCAATGATGAAGGGAATTTCTCTGTCTTTATAGACATTCTTTGTCTTTGTTACTCTGAATACAGAACACAGTGTTATAGTAGAAAGACAGCACAGTAAGGATTATTGCACTGAGGAAAAAAAAGAAAGAGTGAAAGTGAACTTTAAACTCTCCTTGTCAGCTGACTGCAGATACAATTACTGTATAACCACTTCACTATCAACAAGGAAATAAAGATGTATTTGTTATTCTTTACCTTGAATTATTTGGCCCATCATACAGGTTTTGTGATGGGCTCTGGGGAGCTCTGAAACAAAGAGTCAGAGAGTCACCAGGTGACTTTTCAGGTTCCACAACAGGGAGAGTTTTGGAGCCATGGGACAGGCCGGCTGGTAGGGCCAGGTTGAGTTGAGGAATGTCAGTACGTAACAGGGTGGTGTAGAGGGAGGGATGGAGGGAGGGCGCCTATCAGAGGAGGGACAAAGAGCAAGAAAGGGAGAGAGAGTCATAAATGCAATAATTACAGCTTAGGTAGAAAAAGTGACGCACTCTGCTGATTCAACAGGCTGTCTGCGTAGCTAACAACACTGCTGTCACACTGACAGCCAACACAACAATTCTCTCTCTCTCTCAGTTGTTGTTTGGATTTACTTTTCACCAGATCTTTTGATTTTTCAGTCATGGATTTGCTCTTGGATTCTGGCTGATTTTCTCCCATTTTTCTCAAAGTCCCTGACTTTTCTCTGAAAGTAACAGCAATCCTTTGCCATGTCTGTGACTGCCCTATTCAGAGGCAAGTTGTGGCAGAAATCACAAGATGCCTCGGAGAAGCCTCCACCACCTGTAGTTCAACCCAGCCGCGAAGATGACGAAGATGAAGATGACAAAAAATCGGGGTTCAGCAGGGATACTTGCCGCAGGAACTCTCGCTTTTATCGGTCCATGAGGAAGAAGAGGATCCCATCTGAGCAGCCTGACAGTAAGAAAACATGATCTGAATTTTCACACCGTGTTTTCAACTGTAACTCAAATTTGTGGAACTTTTCTCAACTTTTGTGGCCCTGAAGGGTTTGGTTTTCGGCCCAATTCTAACCAGTTTGCCCCTAATGATGAATGCTTTGACAGGCTCCATGGGAGAGCATCACAGCATATGCATTGGTTAAGAACTCAGTTCTGTCTTTACTACTAATCACTCCATTCCCGGAGTAAAGACAACAATGTGTAGAACAACAATGTACTGTATACATACAGTACATTGTTGTTCTATACATTGTTGTCATCTGGCACATCATTCAAATGAATGTAACTGGAACAAAGGCTTGGTGCTCCTATCCCTAGATTAAAATAGAACCTGAGAAACTAGTTTGGATTGAACTTCGCCATTGTCTGTAATGACAGTGCTTTCATTTCTAAAGGTCATGATTTCAAGCTAAAACCAATTGAAGTTTGTATGTTGAATTAAAGCAACCAAATATTAGGTTGACATCAGAGTCTGAAATAATTTGGAAAGTAGCTATATTTGCCAATTTGAGATCAATACTCAACAGCCTTCAGGAAGCAGAATCACATCATCTGAATAAAAGAGATACTTAATGTGCCAAAACAAAGGTATTGTTCTGGTGTTTTTATCCTGTGCATAGTCATCTAAAGGAATGCACCGTATTCACAGAGCCACACCACATGCAACAATAAAGTGTTCAGGCTTAGACTTTGCCCGGCATCTCGGAGAGGCCTCAAAGGGAGGGATTGAAGAGATTACTTAATACATAACCAGTCAGCATCAGCCTTCCAAATAAAAAAAAAGTACATTTCAGTCATAAAAGAGTGAGGCCTGATAACAAAAGTCCCAGAAATCCTGCCACATGATAATCCATTGACATGGAACAAGGAAACTAAAACCGGTAATGCATTTTCAGAGGCAGTCTCCAGTCCTAATGCTACATTCTGTTCATTGAATTACATTTCCTGATGTTATCTCCAGGTATCAATTCGACCAAACTGTTATACGAATAGTACAGAATTGTGGAATGAGTAATCGCAGCAGAGAAAAGAC
Source organism: Harpagifer antarcticus (assembly GCA_902827135.1). Classification (NCBI taxonomy): domain Eukaryota; kingdom Metazoa; phylum Chordata; class Actinopteri; order Perciformes; family Harpagiferidae; genus Harpagifer; species Harpagifer antarcticus. The sequence goes on from CADEHL010001074.1 coordinate 346,594, forward strand.
TGATCCTTAAGAATCATCACCATCAGAATACTTTGTTTATTCTTGGGGAGATTACGTTTCGTGACATTTGCTCCATATTATAATTAAATAAGATAAAATAGAATTAAAATATTTATACAAATATAAGAAGTTAAGTACAATTTACAATAAAAGATACAAATAATAAGATAGTAAGAATGTTTTGGGGGGGTGGATTAGTTGTACATCAAAAGAACAGGTTAGTCAGTGTTTTCAGAAGAAAACAGGATTCATGAATAGTGTCTGGCAACAACAAAACTCAAGGTACAGTAAACGTCATTCTGCTGTCACACCCCGAAGAGTTACTTTTTCAAGTCTCATCAAGTCTTCTTGTACTTTTAGTGGCTTTGCCAGTGATGAATAATCAGGCTTGCAGTTTTTCCCACATTAAACTGCATGTTTTGCAGTACGCATAGACTTTTGCCAACTGGTCTAAACCCATCACACAGTCATTTTATGATAGAATTCAAAGGTCACAGAGAGAGGGAACGTCTTCTGTAATGAGACACAATTAGAATATGTTGTGTGTTATTAGAGGGATTTCTATCCAACCGTGTTGTATGCTTTTTATTAGACTGTCCTGAAGCATTGATGAGATGATTTGAAATCAGTTCGAACTAGATTTAGAGTAGTGACAAGAAGTGCATATATGGGACTGTGTCTTTACATAATTAGTAAACAGTGACACCAACACCAACAGCCTGTGAAGTGTTGAAAGTGTTATCCAGCTTTATCAGATTATTTTGCCAACTCAGATTGCTTCCTTGTGGCCCTGTAAGAAATGGCCCTGGGTTTGGAAACGTATACAGTATTTAATTATATGCTTTTATACATTAAAATACAGGCAGTTTATAATTATATAGACTGTTGAACAGGCATTGTATTTTTCTTATATTTCTTTCTTGTAATTTATTACGGGCTGCTTGATTTAGACATCAGTGTATCCTCAGTGCTTTTAGTGTTTTATTTTGTTAACTCCGTCTTTTCTCAACTTCTTCAGAGGTTTTCCAAATATAACTGTAGATAATGCATGTATGTGTCACACATGGGCATGTTCAAGTCAAAGTTAAACACACACACCCACTTACAGTTGGATTGCCACTAGCCTGCAGCACTGAACAGGTGTAAAAACCACAAAAACACTGGCACATCATTAGCTGATTGCACAATATGAATATGGTTAAGTTTTTTCCTTGTCATAGGCTGAAAGCAATTTATAGTACTTTTGGTATCGGGATGAGGGGAATACAGCGGCATTTACAGACGAGCCGTGCTAGAATATGTTCAATGTTTATTGTACCCATATTAATGGCATTAAGTTTGCATTACAACGACTTCTAAAACATACGTTTCTTTGTAATACTTAGATCAAATAATCTTCCACTAAAGCTTAATGGTTACTCTGTGATTTGATTGTGTTTTGTGTGTGTGTGTGTGTGTGTGTGTGTGTGTGTGTGTGTGTGTGTGTTTGTGTGTGTGTGTTTGTGTGTGTGTGTGTGTGTGTGTTTGTGTGTTTATAACAGGTGATAGAAAACGAAGAAATACTGATTCTGACAGTTTTTGCTGATATACTACTTTTCATAGTGTAGTGTATTTCCATTAATACAGTTCATACTTTATGTGTTTTTTATACCTGCCATATTTATATTATTATATCATACCCATATATCACACTGCACTTTACTACTTCTTTTGCACTCTTGGTTAGACACTAAAGGCATTTGCAATGACAATAAAGTTAGATCTCATCTAATCTAAATACTTTTATTTTTCCTTCCCTTTTTCCAGATCCTCATTTGGACCACAGTCCGTCTAGCAGAGCGGGGCTCCCCCCCCCTAATGTTCTCCCACCCGGAAAATCACCTTTGTTGCCCAGGGCTCGACGGTGAGTCCTCATGCCTCCAATGCCCAACCCTAACACTGAACACAAAAACGCCCATAAAACAAACACGCAGGTACAGGGCTTGTTTAAACTCTGCACACAATCCACTTGTTATACAAACTACTTACTCTACGTGTCGGGTCTCGATCAGCACACAAGGCTATCCAGTTTGAAGGTCAACTCATTGAGACAGCCAGCCGTCTCCTAATGAATTCAGTTTTGAGCTGAAGACTGTGGTCACAGGAAGCAGAATGCTGACGTTTCAAGACCCAGTACTGTTTTCTTATTTCAAAACAAGCATATATCTATAAGTCAACAAGGATACTACAGTCTGGCTTGTGGTTTTGAAGACATATATACAGATATGAAATATAACACATCATTACATTTTATGACAGTATTTAGCTGACACTTTTATCCAAAGCAACTTACATACACTTCAATAATCACATTCATGCCTATTGGAGCAATATGGGGTTAAGTCTCTTGCTCAAGTACACTTCGACATGTTATGTTCAGGGGCTGTGGACCGAACCACTTAACATCTGAATTGTAGGCATGCCATGCTGAACAAACAGGTTATAGACATGAGTCTCTCACTCACTTCAAGAGAAGGAGTCTGAGGTGAGGGAACAGAGGTCTAGCTTCTGAGTTCTCAATGTGACCATGAAGGAAATGCTAACCTTGTCCTCTCTGCTTTTTCGCATTTCAGTATGGGTGGCAAGCTTATATAGAGAACAATTTGTCACAATGTTGACCCTAAACCATAAAGTGGAGATGATACAAGATGGTCTTAGTCTGATGGGAAAGAACGATCACGTTACTTTCAGTCAGTTATTCAGTGAATGTTTAACTACAACTTATCAAGTCAAACTGTTCTGAGTTTATCACTGGAAGAAACTTAACGTTTTATAACACCTGGAGTTACAGTAGAGGTTGCAACGGTGAACAGAAGGCAATAACTCTACCAGTTTAACATACTTATAGAGTATACAAGGTAGAGGTTTGTCTGATTTCCGCTCTTTAAATTGGCAGTGATGCATGCACTTGGTTCAACTTTCTACAAGTTGCCAACGATAACTGGATTCCTCCAATAAACCCCTATCTGACCTTCATGACAGAAAGTACATGTAACAAAAAAAAGGCTAAAAGGTCAATAAACAACGTTTCATAACTTTCACCCACGCCTCACAGCCTTCGTTCAGCAGAGAGAGCTGGCTCAGGAGTAATTACTTGACCTGTGAGGAACTTGGTCCCATAACACAGTATCGCTGTTCCAATATGATCATCTTAACATCTTAAAGGAAGTGAAGGTCCTCCCTAACCGTTTTTTGGTCAAAGCTCCTGATGTAGTGTTCATTAACATTCAAGGATAACTGCTAGATTTATTGTGCCAGCAAGATATGGCTCAATATCTTGATAATTTTTGTTGAAGCTGTGAGAACTGTGGTTCGGGATAATGCACTGTTCAACCAATCAGAAGGGTCAGTGCATTCCTTCCCTACAAGTTCACGCTGGTTTTTCGCCAAAGTGTCCTTGGGTGAAAAACTTAAACCATAATTTGGGCGAGAAACCCTAAATTGCTCCGGTAGGCATGTAGTCCATGGTATTCAAGTGTATGTAAGAGATTTTGGACAAAAGCGTAAAGGGCTGTCAACCGATTAACATATTTAATCGGGATTAAGCGCATTACTGTACACATTTGTTATACATGCAAATTATTCAGTCTTTTTTTAAAAGACTGAATTACAGTTATCTGTTTGAACTGTAAGTGGGTGTGTACCTTAAAGGGATATTTCCAAGTTTGTAATAATCTCATCACCATGGGAGTGGACAAACATTGAACTGAAAAAACTGAAACGTTGATACTAAATGTATTATGTCAACAGATATCACATAACTGTATTAGGTTAGTTGAAAACAATAATATTAAGTTTAAATAAAACATATCTTTTTCAACTTAATATTATGGCTTTCAACTAACCTAATACAGTTATGTGAATTTTCATTTACATAATACATTTTATTAAAGTCAACGGTTCAGTTTTTTCAGTGTAGTTGGATGCGATGCAAATTATTTCATGCAGACCCTAGTCCTCCACAAAAAGCTGTAGCCACTCATTATCGATCACTGTTTAAAGTTTGTTGCTTGTGGAATAGTCCATGCGTCTATATGTTGCAGAATATCCAGAGTGGGCTGCTTTTGGCGAGGGGGGGGGGCCTCTCTGCATGAGCTGTATGGCTGGCCATCAAGTGGTTTTAAGACTTGATGTACCCAGTAAGGGCCTTTTCTTTTTCCATTTGAGTTATGATTCTGCTTGCCATACACAACATGTCTGCTGCTCCATTGCTTCCTGGTTTCCCAAACTTCAGGGCAGGCAGAGGGTCAAAAGCATAGATTATGTGCATCAAAATGAGTGGCATTAAAAAGGAATTTGTGTTTACTCGTTATTATGGCGTTAACTTTTACAGCCCTAATTACAGTATTAACATACCGTTTTTGAACTAGAAATGCTTCCTTTTAAAGAGCCTGTGACAGCATCCCAACAACTGTTGTGCAATGAAATATTCGGCTACTAGTCATCTCGAACCGTCAGTTTAAAAAAGAAGGTGCGATACCGTTCCGATAAATATCAATAATTTCGAACATCGCGGGGAAATTCCTTCGACTCATTTTGAAGTTTTGGGGGAAGCCGGAAGTGACGTCAATGCAGGAACGCTTCAGTGTGCGGCGAGAGAGCCAAACACGGACAAAGTGTGTTGTCATGCATAGAAATGGTGAATTACTGAGTTTAGGCACGTTAATAACGTTTTAATGAAGTTGACTACAGTATATTCATATTTGTCAGTGCTTTCATGTCAACTCGGCGAAACATAAACAGAAATGATCGTGATCAAGATGATGATTAAATTAGGATTAAAAATCGGTAGTGAGAGCTGCTGAATTTCCTCCCGTCGGATGTGATATAAAAACAAATCGATTATTTTTGTAGTTGTAAACTCAAGTGGATGAAACTACATTTATTAGTGCTTTCATGTCAATTCGGCGAACATATGATACATTAAATGATCGTTTGTTTGAACCGGTCTGCATTTCCTGATGAGAAAACAAACCGATGCTTTCTGTAGTTGAACACCAGCGTGGATTAAACGTGTGTTTTTTTTACCACAATGTTGGGAAATTAATGGATAAAATGCACGGATTATTATTATTATTATTATTCCCACTCCGATCGGGACACTAGGTCCACCGTTTCCCCGCAGCGAGGCTTCCCCCGTTGACAGTTTACGTGGGCTGGGCTGGGTGCAGTGGCGGACTGGCCACCGGGACGAATCCCGATGGGCCGGTACCGAAGTGGGCCGGTGGGATAAGTCACTAGCACATCCCCCATAGGTGGCGCGTGAGGCTCAGGTTTGGGAAGGCTAAATAACTTTGTTTACCTGACGCTGCCCGCCTCTGGCGTCTATAGAAAAGAGATCAACTCAGTGTGCGGAGTTTAAATCTCTCAAGTCATATTACAGGATTAGGAAATACAGTTTAAACTGCCGTATGCAGAGAAGACGCCGACGTGTCGCACTTATCATTCATATTATCCCATCAATCAGATCATCGATCATATAATATCATAATATATCATATATTTCCTTATCTGAGTCAGCTTCTCCAGCCGTATCTGGCCGTGCACCACTTACAGTGTCACATACTGTATGCAGAAGTATTATTTTAAGCAACACATTGTTGACGAAACACTCGAGTCAAATATAATTAAAGTCAGATCCACTCGTGTCTTAGACGTGAACGCGCTCTCAGCTGGTGAGAGAAACCCTGGCTTGATTTACCGAGTTGATAACCAGCGTCGTAGGACCGCTTTATGAGATCTCGTTTGTTAGTTTGTTGTTGTTAGTTAGTTTGTTACTCAAACATATCCAGGGTATGTTGAACTGGCTTCGTAGTACAGGGCACAGGTGGCTAGCAGCGCTAATGTCAAAGACACAGACATTATACATTATATTTGTATTTTACCAGGATGCAGTGACACAAATATTTGGGAAGGCTTAGCCTTCCCTAGCCTACAGCACCCACCGCCCCTGACATCCCCCACTCCCCCCGTTGACAATTTACTAGCGGTACCGAAGTGGGCCGGTCGAGAGTCCCGGGATGATTTTTAGTCCCATTCCACCACTGGCTACATGACCGTATGATCGCCCATATTGACGCACCTAATTCCTAAATTTCTAACAGATACAACATAAACCGATCCTTCAGCCTCAGATGAGCTCTCAGACACGTTCAAAATTAAACTGTCATCGCTGTCTGAGCTTGCTGCTGTGTGCGCCATCGTGCGTTTACATGCAGATGCTGGGATCCTGAACGGTGCAGCTGGAGCGCTGTGCCCGCAATGACGTCACACATAATTTGGCGGGACTTGAAGAATCCCCGAGAAGATCCAGAAAATGGTCAACATTGAAGGGCAGATTAATTAATCAAAGTACAAATATCCAAAATCAGTTCAGTAACAGTTTTCAAGGGGACAATATTTACTCAAATTGATGGGTTTGGATGATGGGAGAAACTCGTGTCACAGGCTCTTTAAGAATCCAACCAATGAGTTAGAACACTGAATGTCAAATACAGGCTGGCTGAAGGTTGCTGCACAAAAGCAATGCACTCAACTTTAAACAACTAGACATACAACTGTGAAAAACACATGAAATAGGTAGAGCTACTACAGTTTCTATGTAGATAGGGCTGCTATAAATGTGATTCTAAAGTGTGTGTTTCTGCCTTCAAATGTAGCCCTCAGCTTTCGCCGCAGCTCCATCATTCCAGGACTCCGTTGCCAAGCAATGGGGAGGCCAGCAGCAGACATGCTCTGTACGGAAAAGATGCTGTGGATAAGAGAAGAGGAGTGGGAGGAGGGAGGAGTTTGGACATATCTGCCGCCTCCAGCAGCAAGCATCAAGGTTTTACACAAGACATGATCCCTTACCGGACTCACGACATTCATAGCAGAGACATAACACAGCTGTCTGAGAAAACAGCTGCTGCGTGCACTGTGCAGGAGGTCATAGGGAAGACCATGAACTCACCACGGACCAGCATTGAGGGAGCAGACCCGGAGAACGCCAAGTTCAGGTCAGATCTAACGACTAGAAACAGAGAGGGGTAGAGGATGGAAATGGAAAGGATTGTTTTTTATAAAGATTAAACTGTGGGGTTCTGCTCCTGATCAGAAATACACTTTGTACTTTTGCTTGAGAGCAACACAATGACAAAGACAATGTGAGAAAATAGGTGATGGAGAGATTGCGCTGTGACTCATTGTGTGGTTGAGTGTTTTTATTTTCCATCCAATATTACATAGAGGAATCTTGATACCTGGCTGTCTGTGTGCTGGAATGCACCAACAGCACTGCATCATTTTCACATTTGTTTTGGCCACTCTGAAACGTGCAGTTTTGCTTTATTGGGGGGGTCCGAAAACCAGTCAGTATCTGGTGTGAGGGTTAGGGGTAGGGTTAGGGTAATGTTGTGAATCGAGTGGCCCATGGTGGTGGTGGGGTTATGGTATGGGCAGGCGTATGTAATGGACGACGAACACAGGCCACTCGATTCACAACATTCGCAAAACTGCACGTTTCAGAGTGGCCTTTTATTGTGGCCAGCCTAAGGCACACCTATGCAATAATCATGCTGTCTAATCAGCATCTTGACACCTGTGAGGTGGGATGGATTATCTCGGCAAAGGAGAAGTGCTCACTATCACAGATTTTTTCAGATTTGTGAACAATATTTGAGAGAAATGGTTATTTTGTGTATATAGAAAATGTTTTAGATCTTTGAGTTCATCTCATGAAAAATGGGAGCAAAAACAAAAGTGTTGTGTTTATATTTTTGTTCAGTGTAAGAAACAATAAGAACAGTAATGTATAGTTTTTCATTTGTCTCGTTTTTATTTTCTTTATTTGCATTTTAAGAAATTATATGGAAAAAAGGCATTTATAACTAAATGAAATTCAGTGAATACTGAAATATAATACATAACTAAATCAAATCCATGCATCAGAAAAAGAGAAAGAAAGCTGAAAAAACAAACTGATGAACAATCATTTAGGATATGGTAAACAGATACATTATTCATTCCGAATTTTTTTGTCACACCTAACTGGAAGGTAATTTGTTTGGTAGCATGACTTTTTTTGTTTTGTTCAGGTTACCCAGCAATGGAGAAGGCCCACAGACAATCTGCCACAACCTCAACATCGTTAAAAACATTGGTGAGGAAAGACACATATATATATATTCCACCCACTTTACCACCTCTCTCTTTTGTTTGTGAATGTATTATAGGACTAAGACTGAACATTGGTAAATCACACACACACACACACACACATACACACACACACACACACACACACATACACACACACACGCACGCGTGCAAACACAACTCTCTAATGGACAACTTGATAAGGTTTTCAGCAGCTCCACTGAGCTGTGTCTGCTGCTGCCTATCAGGGACTCGTTCAGCAAGGTTGAGTGCCTCTCTGAGTTGTGTTGTTCGCTATGTACACAGGATAATGGTTATTTGCATAGATTTGTACAAATGTACTCAAGACGGCAGCTTACCCGCACGAGTAGTCTGGTAAACAAATCTAAATCTCAACAAACAGTTTTGGTTTACAGATATTTTTACAGATACTGTTATATGAACAGTATGCACATTTCACTCTCTCTTATGTAAGTCTTAGTCCAGTTCTACGCCCACCAAAGCAATCTGCAGTATATGACTGAGGGAGATTATGCAACAGGCCCGTGTTATTCAAAGTCACCTTGCCTCTTCATATACACATTGCCAATGTTCCCTGCAAATAGAGAATTCTTATCTGCAAGTGTTTTACTTGCAGTTGAATAAACTAAAGCAAATCTACAATCACATGTTGCCACACATGCATTGAAATATGAAGTTGCAGAATGTATTATAAACATTCTTCTCCACAAAATGCAATGCTAGCAACATTACTGACCTTTTGAGCCGTCACTTGTGTCCTTCTGGTTTTGTCTGTTAGCCTCGGGTAGTTTCTGTTAGCTTTTAGCGATACAGTTAGCTAGCTAGTACTATGGGTTCAAACAGCTCACTGTGAATGTTTTAGAGATGGGTAAAGAAGTGTACATTTGTAAGGAGGTTAAATGACGGGACAGACACATTTTAAAATAGATGATCTTTGGTCCAAAGTCACCTATAACATTTACCTAATTTACTGCATATTGCAGTGAAACATTGGCTTGATTTCTACACTGAAAAATGTCAAGTGCAATATTATAAAAACGTTTGTTTCCCACAGTATAAAATACAATGGAAAAAACTCATTGCTTTTTGTCGATCCCTTGTGATGCTAACTCCTGGGTGGGCCTGCAAAAAATCTTATTTGCAGTGGACACAAACGATCACCGAACCATCTGATGATTGCTTTGTATTTATCGAAGCAGATATTTATATAAAGATGTAACTTTTCACCCACCTATGCAATATTTATTTTGGATGAATACTATAATTACAAACAATCCGCTTGTTTAGCTTGCAATATTAAGTCCATTTATGGTAAACTATTAAGAAATATTGTATGCATAAAAGCCACACTTCTGTTATGATATGATGTTGTTATAAGCCCATTACAGAACACTTATATCAGCACATTATTACCAGTCACCATGACAGAACGGTCAAAATTCACCTGTTGGCAACAGAAAAAAAGTATGGATTTGTTGGTACTTTAAATCTTAGTACAGTAGTTCTGAAGTAATACATATCATACAATTCCTCCTTAGTAATTATATTTATCATTATTTTACAGTTTGAAGCCAGTGGCTCTTCTGCTATTTCGAGTGGTATTCCAGCCCAATTGTAACCTGACGCCTGACATCATTGTCATTGTAATTTGTTTCTCCAGCCTTCCTATACCAGGAATACCGGGACACGTCCAAGCAGCAGGAGATCGAGCAGCGGCGGCAGCTTGAGAACCTTTCTCCCCGGGTCTCTGCAGGGACTGTGGTGGAAGGTATGGTGTCCCCCCCAGTGTTACAGCTCCAGCTGAGGAAAAGTGCTCGCTCAATGAGCCTGTGGCAGAACCTGGACGTGGTGCAGGCCAGCGGTCTGCTCACCCAGCTACTGCAGAAAGAAATCATAATGCAAGAGGTGAGCAAATAGGGAACAGGGTTATATGGATAGGGACAAACGTTGATTTTGAATACTGTGGTCAAGAGTGAGCATACAGTCATTCATTTTAGTATTTGGTCATTAACTAAAGCATTGGACGGAATAAAATGTTGACCTGACCCTTCATGGGGAATTGTCCCTGCCCCATAGCATGGTAATCCATCTAACAGTTGTCGGGACATTTCAGCTCACTAAAAATACAAACCTCATGGTGGAGCTGGAGGACAACATTATGGAAAGTCACATCCTCAGGGCCCAGGAGTTCAACACTTGTAATCCCTATCCGATCAGATCAGATTTGGATTTTGGGGAGTTCAAAACCAAAAAACAGGATTAGGATCACTTTGATATCCGATCAGATCAGGAAATCCAATCCAAGCTTTAATCTGGATCACATCTTCAAAACGGGTAGTTCAAACCGACAACACAGGATTGGGATCAGTTTGATCCCAAAAAACTGGATTATCCTGATCCCACCAGAGGGGTGGATTTCTAGTGGATTACCAGAGCAAAATGTACTGTACCATTTATTTAAATCACAACAAAAATGGTCAATCACAAATGTAATTTAGATTAAAGAAAAAATATCTTCAACAAAAAAAAAATCCATCATCTGTCATCACCTTTCAAAAGTAATTGCGGACAATAGATGTCTGCGATGTGGTCTCTTGTCTTCCTTGTATTATTTTTCATGTCCACTAGATGGAGATCGGTAGGATTAAAGCACTGATTCATATTCAGGATCTAGTCATCTTGAAAAATCGTAATCTGGATCAGGCTGATCCTATTCTGAATTGCTTTGAACTCCAGGGACAAAATCTGGCCGACATGTCTGATCCTGGATCACAAAAAATGGGATTTCAAAATCTGATCGGATCTGATTGAGATTAAAAGTCTTGAACTCCTGGGCCCTGGAGACCAAGAATGTCTGCACACAATTCTGTGACATTATTAAATTAGTATTTCACAGGCTGAGTTTCACAGGCTGAGTTGAGTCTTTAAAATCATAAGGAGCATCCTCTGCATGTTTTTACCAAATCTGAAGGCAATCCATCACCTACATGATGAGATGTTTCACTATAACACAAACATGTTATCCTCACTGTGGCACTAGACTCGAGGAACAAATAAAGTGGACTTCATGGTCTGGGGACCATGAATGTCAACAAATGTCCATTTAATAGTTGCTGAGATGTGTCAGTCTGGATAGAATTGGTGGATAGACGGGCGACAGACTGACATTGCCAAACATAGAGCCAAGATGCTAGCATGGCTAACCGTGATAATTACAAGAGAAACAAACACATGCACGGGCAGATGCCTTGCTCCCAGAGACGTGCACACATAGACTCTAGTGCTTGAGCACCTGCCCGTTTTGCCCTCTGGACAGCAATGTGCCCTTTTGAAAGCCCTTTTTTTACAGTTTTAAAAAAAAAGATTTACAGTGTACTGTATGTGGCTCATGGTAACATCGATCAATTCTGGATTAAAAGCTTCTAATATATACAACAATGCCCCAAATGCGCGTTGTAATTTTGTCAGACATCCCCACACGTGCACCGCGGCACTCCTGTACGTGCCCTGGCTGCAGGCCCTCCCTTCCCTGCCCTCAACGTGAACGTGCAGCGCGCAGAGCAGACATGGCATATCCCAAAAATACAGAAGGGCGGTCATTCCAAAAACAATGGTTCTCTGGGAATGCGTGGCTGGAGTACTCACCTACTGCTGATTCAATGCACTGTTTTAGTTGTCGGCTTTTCCACACTGAGGAAAAGTACAAAAGTAGAACAGCATGGATGACTGATGGCGTGACAAGCATGGTTAGTTGGGGGTTCGTCCCCCCTATCTTCAGATTGGACCCCCCTAAGTCATTTAGAATAATAAAAATAAATGTTAAAATAATTAATTTTTGGATAATAAATCAGTAAAATCAGGCAAAAATAAGAATTAAACAACATAACCCTAACCTAACCCTAACACCGAAATAAAGTAACCAAAAACCGAAAAGAAACTAACAAAATCCGGTACTTTTTCGCGCACAATTTTGGAGCGCACAATTTCGGGGTGCGGGCGACCGCCACGACGACTCGGAAGGTGCCCTTTTTTTTTCTCTTGAGCACCTGCCCCTATAAATGTCTGTGCACGCCACTGCTTGCTCCCAAATAACAGTGCAATACATCCTTTATGAATATTCATGTAAACAGATTGAGAACCCACATGGATTACCTCAACACATAAGCACCATATTAAACACCCATCATTAATATCTGGTAGTCTCTCAATGAAAATCAGTAAAATGAAAAGAAAACAACATCCTTCTTTATCAGAATGTCATCATATCAATTGTTCACTTGGTTAGTATTAATGTGGCCTTATGATTTTCTTTTCTGTCTAGGCCATGTTTGAGCTTGTAACTTCGGAAGCATCGTACTACAAGAGTTTGGAAGTTTTAGAGGCTCACTTCCTGCGTAACCCAGTTTTAATCAACTCTCTCAGCCAATCTGACATGCATTTCCTGTTCTCCAACATCGAGGAAGTCATGAAAGCCAGTGAAAGGTAGGACATGGTCTTTGATATATGAAGTCTGATGAAACATCAAACACTAACCCAGATTACAAACGTTGGCTTCCTATTCCCTGATAACCATCTCTTAATATCTTCAGGTTCCTGATGGATCTTGAGCACCGAATGGAGAAGTCAATTTTGATCTCTGATGTGTGTGACATTGTTTTCTTCCATGCTGTGGAACACTTCAATGTCTTCATCAAATACGTCATCAACCAAGTGTACCAGGAGAAGAACTACAGGCGCCTTTTGTGAGTACCCAGTTAATTATTAGTTACAATGTGGACCAAGCCTTCCAATGAGTTGGGTAGCAGTTTCTTGGTGGTTTTGACCGATATATGGTATTTTTTTAAATATTGGACAGTATTTTTCTCTTTTGAAAACAGAAAATAATAATAACTGAAGGGCTCTGCTCAAAACAATATTGTGGCCTGTTTTATTATTGATGAGGAATACATGACTAGAGTAATTGAGAGAAAGAAAAATAGTCGTCTTCTCTCATAGTTGTTTCTTTATGTCTGTGAATGTTTTCAGTCTGTATTTTTACAACAGGTTTGTTTTTGATCATAAGAAATGTGATGTTAAGGGTGTGGTGACTATAATGCGCATGTCCCTCTTCATCAACCACACATACCTGAGTGAGAGTTCAGCGTTCCAACGCGCTGCAGTGGAACCAAATGGACCTCTGTCAGTTACTGGAAGAAACTCTGACACCTGTTGGTTAGGGTTTTTCAGGGTTTACATTTTTAATATGAACATTAAACAGCCTGTGACTCGTTCATGATCTAAAATCTTGGAGATTCATTTGTTTACACAACATGTTTCAAGCACATTCAGAAGGTTTTTTTTATAGGCGTGCGATGGCAATTGTGTTGGCATAAGGAGTGGCAAGCCTACTTACTTGTCACATGAGAGGCGTGGCTGCAATGTAGAAATATTAGTTGTATCAGAACTGTGCAGAAACCCCATGACTCATTTTGTTTTGATGCTTGAGAAGAGAAGAGCTTTTCCCCTCCCTCTCAATTTGTAAATCATGGTCCTTCCTCATACAGAATGGTAGATTCCAGCAATCCAGGACAGATTATTTCCAGACTGCATGACTTAAAGCAAAGATGATTAGCTCCTTTACTTCACATTTACTATTAGAGGTAAGGGAGCAACCCTTTTTTCACTTAAGGGAGCACATGCTTACCTAATGCATATTTAAGTGGTTCAACTAAAAAGGTAAAACAAAGCTGCAATTAGCAGGTTACAATGAGTGTCATTGTGTTGGAGGTAGTTAAATGGGACATTTGTTTGACTATTTTGGTTTTGAAATATTGGGCAGTCCCCAATGGATACTAACAGAAGTATAAACAATATTATGATAAGGATGCCTAGATATCAGCTTGATTTACACAAACATATACATTTACACACATATACACACACATATGTACACAAACATATACACACTCATAAACATACACACACATTTACACACAGATACACACACATATACACTCATACAAACACACACACACACACACACACACACACATATACACTCAGATACTAGGGCTGCTCAATTAATCATATTTTAATCGCAATTACGATTATGGCTTGCAACGATTACGAAAACAACGTAATCGAAATATAACGATTCCCTTTTTTTTTTTGTTATTCCTTTTTTTTATTGGTTTTTCAGTTTAGTTATACTTAAAGTTCAGGGTAATCAACTGTTAAAAACATACTGTCCTTAGTTTTGTCTCCAATAAATTGATGTTTTCAAATTAAATGGATAACCGTTTTTTAATAATTGTGATATCAATTATTGACCCAAATAATCCAGATTATGATTTTTGCCATAATCGAGCAGCCCTAGTTTCTAGCAAAACATCTTTAAGAGATGACATGAGCAGGCCTACCAGCATTTGCCATGGTGGCCCAAACGTTTTTATTTGGTCTTAAATTGTAGTTCAACATTTATTTCCTGTTACTTCTGGACCATGACGGTGGGCCAGCCATTAATGTTTAACTGAGTGGAATATGTTGAATATGTTTTACCAAAATGTTGGCTATATGTTAAGGAGTTTTCAGGTTGTGACAGTGCACTGCAACATTTTTGTTGATCTTGTTTATTGGTATTTATTATTTTGATATTATTTATTTAAATGTGGATATGAATGTATAATTTATTTTATTTTTTATTGGTTTTTCAGTTGATTACCCTGAACGTATAATTCAACAGTTCAAAAGTTCAAATTATTATTTGTATTTGTTTTAAAATACAATAAATGGATGTTTTCAAAGTCAATGAATAATTGCATTAAATAATCGCAATTACAATTATTGACCCAAATAATCGAGATTATGATTTTTGCCATAATCGAGCAGCCCTACCAGATGCACACACACATATATATACATATATATATATATATATATATATATATATATATATATATACTGTATATATCTATATATATATAGTATATACATACACACATATATACATACAGACATATAAACAAACTCAAAAACACATATACACACATACACATTCATGAACACAGACATGAAAACACACATATCCACACATATATACATAGACATATCCAAACATACTGTATACTGTATATACACACACATACATAAACAAACATATACACACACACATACATAAACAAACATATAAACACACATACTGTACACAAACACATATACCCATAAATGCATACAAATAATCACACATTTGTACACTTATATATACCCAGATACACCCTCAGATATACACATGTACATGTATACCCACACGGATACACACACACACACACACACACACACACACACACACACACACACACACAAACACACACACACAAACAAACACATGATGCCATATATATACACGTAATGGCATCATGTTAGTATGAAAACCCCTTAACGCCAGTGTGATCTCTGATCTGGGTTACCGTGACAGCTTCCTTTTCTATTTCTTGTCAACACAACAAAGAGGAGAAAGAGTGTGTGAGTTTGTAATGCAGCTGTATTTTAAGGAAAGCATTGTGTTGTCTTAACCTGACTGCAGAGAGGGAAACCAGGCGTTCCGGGAGGCCATGGCTGCTCTGGAGAACCACCCCTGTGTCAGGGGCCTGTCCTTCACCTCCTTCCTAATCCTTCCCTTCCAGAGGATCACACGGCTCAAGATGCTTGTACAGGTGAGTGTTCTAACAGCAGTTCAAACTTTATACAAAGAGAAACTAAAAAGTAAAATTGCAAGATTCAGCAGTGAGTTTGGATAAATTCTAACACGTTATGTTGCAGTAATAAATAAATGGTTTGATGCCACTGCTGAAATGTTTTGTTTTCTTAATGTGACTTTGTTTCTCACACAGAATATCCTGAAAAAAGCAGAGGAGAACTCAGAGAGGGAGGCAAATGCTATAAAAGCACATCAGCAACTGGAGCAGGTAAGCATCCTGACATGATCCTTGTTCATTACATTGCATTTAGCTGACGCTTTTATCCAAAGCGACTTACAATAAGTACATACGACCAGGAAGACACAACCCTGAAGAAAACAGTATCATATAAGTACATCAGGTTTCATAGAGCCAAACATTTCAAGTGCTACTCAGCTGGCTATAGATAAGCCAGTCCTTTATTAGTATATAAGTGCCTTGTTAGTAATTCTATCGCTCGAAGTGGAGTCGAAAGAGATACGTTTTCAGTCTGCGCCGGAAGATGTGCAGGCTTTCTGCTGTCCTGATGTCAATGGGGAGCTCATTCCACCATTTTGGAGCCAGGATAGCAAACCCACGTGTTTTTGCTGATGGGAACTTGGGTCCCCCTCGCAGCGAGGGTGCAGCGAGTCGTTTGGCTGATGCAGAGCGGAGTGCACACGCTGGGGTGTACAGTTTAACCATGTCCTGGATGTAGGAAGGGCCAGATTCATTCGCAGCATGGTATGCAAGTACCAGTGTCTTGAAGTGGATTCTAGCAGTTACCGGGAGCCAGTGAAGGGAGCGGAGGAGCGGAGTGGTGTGGGAAAATGTTGGAAGGTTGAAGACCAGACGAGCCGCTGCATTCTGGATGAGCTGCAGAGGTCGGATGGCACATGCAGGTAGACCAGCCAGGAGGGAGTTGCAGTAGTCTAGGCGTGAGGTGACGAGAGCCTGGACCAGAACCTGGGTGGCTTTCTGGGTCAGCTGGGGACGAATCTTCCTGATGTTGTACAGAGTATATCTGCAGCAACGGGTTGTAGCAGCGATGTTTGCAGTGAAGGACAGGTTGTTATCTAGGATTACTCCCAGATTCCTTGCAGTCTGAGTCGGGGAAACAACAGAGGTGCCGATGTTGATCGTCAGGTCAAGAGTGGGACAATCTTTTCCCGGAAGGAAAAGCAGTTCAGTCTTGTCAAGGTTGAGCTTGAGGTGATGAGCAGACATCCACTGAGAGATGTCAGCTAGACAAGCAGAGACCTGGGTCTCTGAGCGGGGAAAGGACAGAATTAATTGGGTGTCGTCAGCATAGCAGTGGTATGAAAAACCATGCGGGCTAATGACTGATCCGAGCGAGTTTGTGTACAGGGAGAAGAGGAGGGGACCAAGAACAGAGCCCTGAGGGACCCCTGTAGATAATTGACAAGGGTCGGACTCGGACCCTCTCCAAGTTACCCTGTAGGTACGGTCTTTGAGGTATGAGGTGAGGAGGGAAAGTGCAGAGCCTGAAACTCCAAGTTCTTGGAGAGTGCGAAGGAGGATCTGATGGTTCACCGTGTCGAATGCAGCTGACAGGTCCAACATGATGATGACAGAGGAGAGGGATGCTGCTTTGGAAGTGTGCAGTTCCTCAGTGACAGCAAGGAGGGCAGTTTCTGTGGAGTGACCTGCCTTGAAACCAGACTGGTGCGGATCCAGAAGGTTGTTCTGATGGAGATAACAGGAGAGTTGTTTAAAGACAGCGCGTTCAAGTGTTTTAGACAGGAACGGGAGGAGAGAGACAGGCCTGTAGTTTATAACATCAGACGGGTTGAGAGTGGGTTTCTTTAGGAGAGGGTTTACTCTTGCCTCCTTGAGACTGTTTGGAAAGTGACCAGAAGTTAGAGAAGTGTTGATGAAATGGGTGAGAAACGGTAGAATATCAGGAGCGATAGTCTGAAGGAGGTTTGAAGGGATAGGGTCCAGAGGACAGGTGGTAGGGCGGGCAGAGGTAATGAGGGTAAGAACCTCACTTGGAGAGAGAGGGGAAAAGGAGGTTAGTGTGTGGGTGTAAGGAGGATCTGGTGACCCAGAGGTGAGTAAAGGTGAGTCAGAAAAAGAAGAGCGAATATCATCAACCTTTTTTTCAAAGTGGTTAACAAAGTCGCTTGACAGAAGTGAGGAGGGGGGAGGGGCTTTGGGAGGGTCCAAGAGGGTGGAGAAGATGGAAAATAGTTTTTTGGGATTGGAATAGGAAGATTGGATCTTATCTTGAAAGAAAGTGCTCTTTGCCTGAGAGATCGAAGCAGAGAAAGAGGAGAGGAGAGCCTGATAGGTTAGGAGGTCGTCACGGTGTTTGGATTTCCACCGTTTCCGCTCTGCTGCCCGAAGGACGGTTCTATTAGCACGCAGTGCGTCATTTAGCCAGGGAGCAGGAGGGGACTGACGAGCCTGCCGAGATGTGAGAGGACAGAGAGAGTCCAGAGAGGATGAGAGAGTAGAGAGGAGAGTTTCTGCAGCAGAGTTTGGAGGCAGGAGTTGGAACGAGTCAGAGGAAGGGAGGGCTGAGAGCACCGATGAGGCAAAGGTAGAGGGGGAGAGGGAACGAAGGTTACGGCGGACAGGTGAAGGATGAGAAGAGATTAGTTTGTTATGTTTGGAAAGGGGTAGAGAGAATGAAAGGAAGAAGTGATCGGATGTGTGGAGCGGGTTTACAGAGAGGTTAGAAGTAGTGCAGTTCCTTGAGAATATGAGATCAAGGACATTGCCAGCTTTATGAGTTGGTGGGGATGGAGACAGTGAAAAAGCAAAGGTGGTTAACAGAGATGTTAGTTCGCCTATCTTCCCCGTCTGGAGGTTGAAGTCTCCGAGAAGTACAGCCGGAGGGCCAGTTTCAGGGAAGTGTGAGAGGAGATGATCTAATTCCTCCAAGAAGTCCCCCAAGGCGCCTGGTGGACGGTAGAGAACAACAATGGTTAATTGTATAGGATGGGTTACTGTGACGGCATGGAATTCAAAGGTGGAAGGAGTGAAGTTAGGTAGCTTGAAGAGGGAACAGCTCTATTTGGGAGAGAGCAGGAGACCTGTGCCACCTCCTCTGCCAGTGGGTCTGGGTGTATGGGAGAAGGAGTATGCTGTGGAGAGAGCTGCTGGGGTGGATGTGTTGGATGGAGTAATCCAGGTCTCAGTGAGAGCAAGGAAATCCAGAGACTGCAGGGAGGCGTAGCCAGAGATGAAGTCAGCCTTAGGAACAGCTGACTGGCAGTTCCACAGGCCACCTGAAACTAGATGTTGGATGTCAGTGGAGCATGTGGGATAGACGAGAGCAGGCCGGTTATATCGATTACGAGATACACAGGGCCAGTGATAATTGCGAGAGGACACATGAACAGGAATGGAGAAAATACACATGATTATAGCATGAGGGGCTAAACAACCAAATAAAATAAAACACCAGCGATACTTAGCTCAATCAAAGTAGGATTTGCCTCCTCTTTGCCACCCTCGTGACTCCAGCAGGACTCTATTGTCTTTGTCGGTCTTCGGCTTTTTTTCATAGGATCATGTCAACATGATGATATGCCTATCATTACTATAATGTGACTCAATATAAAGATATAATAACATAACTGTCACTGTGTTGACATATTTATTTTCGCACTGCAGGGGCTTATCAATTACGCGCAAGCATACATTCCCTGTATATTCCTTGTTTCATTAGAAGCATCATTTGCATTGTTTATTAATAATAATAATAATAGCTTGGATTTATATAGCGCCTTTCATGAGACCCAAGGTCGCTTTACAAAGAAGAACATGGGCAAAACAAACATAACAAAAACAAATGCAGTCAGACAACCAGTCAGACATACAAAACAACAAATAGATTAGGGGTCAAAGGCCTTAGCAAACAGATGGGTCTTGACTCAGGGCCCTTTTGAGATTAAGTTAACCACGACTTGTGCTTGGTTGTGTTTTCTGTCCAAACCATAGCTCTACATAGCGCTCCTTATTCAGCTTGTGTTTACTGTGAGCCAATGAGATATTAGCAAAGAAAAGCAAGCTTGATTTTAGAGAGGTGACAAACGTTTTAACAAAAATAATTCTACTAGTTAGAATTCCTATTTACACCCACTTGTGCAACATCAGTCATTTACTGGGCTCACTTGTAAGTGGAGTCAGCACTTGAATAAAAGCAGGTTATACTGCAGTTTGCATAACCCTAAAGGCTCAGACTAGCACTTGTAAAAACAAACAAAGCACACTAGAGTTAACAAGGACAGAGAAAGATTCCTAAGAAAAGATCCAAGCCAATCGGCTAGATTATATGTCGCTGCAGGGGGACCCATGGTTCCCCTCAACAAAAACCAGCCAGTTTGCTAACTGGCTCCAAAATGATGTAACAAGCTCTCCATTGATATCAGGTTAGCAGGATGTCTACACATCGTCCCTGACTGATAACCCACTTGTTTCAGTTGCACCTTGGCCAGTATAACATCTCACTTCTGTACGTCGCACTTGAACGTTTTGGCTGAGTTAAAGCCAATACGGTAGCGCTTACAATGGTTTATTGAAAACAGACATTCTTACAGGATTCTAGGTTTTTTTAGGTTTTTTTCCTTAGGGTTGACTACACTCATTGTAGGTATAGCCTTGGAAAAAAATTGGAATATAAATTAAGTTTAATGAGATGTAAAAATAAAAAAGGGACATTATTAGATATTATTGATATTTGCCATGTCAAACATCTTTGATTCTACATTACATACATTACATATAATTTAGCTGACGCTTGTTCCAAAGCGACTTACAATTAGTGAAAAACCCATAAAGAATCAAACTCCGAACAACAAGGAAAATGCAGATATATTCACTTATGGTATGATCAAACATGATCATACCATAGAGTGCTGGCAAATCATTTAAAAGGCCTAACTTAACTCAACAAGACTGTTCATGTCCATTATGGACAATAAGAATAATAACAAGGCTGAAAAACTTTGAATATGAATGATGCAATCAACAAGAGCTCACCTTGTCAGAATTATTCTTCTTTGCATACTTCTATTTTCTATCAGCTGCCTTTTACACTCTGTTTTCAATAGATAGCTCAGACTATTAACTGTAAATATCATGCCAAAGCTTCAACGTTGAAATAAAAAATGAATGAGACACAATATAAAATCTAGAGTAGCGGTTCTCAACCTTTTTTAACTCAGGGCCCACTTAAGAATCAAAAAATGTGTTGCGGCCCACATTCAACTATAAACAATACGGAGGCTAAATAAAGTTCAGATTGGTCAATTCAGAACATGTGACACATTGTTAATCCAGTAGTACAGACCGCTGTCAAGGACTGTATTGACCGTTGCTGAGGAGGATCAAGAAAGAGAAAGGAAAAGAGGTTAACATACAAAACAATCTTAATAATTAAAATGTTTCCACTAAAATCATAATATTTTGCAAATTATTTGGCGGAAAATATTGAATTTACATTTAGACCCTTTCATATTTTATTGGGGCTTTTAGATGAAGACCGCACACATTCAATAAATATGACTATTCTTCTGGCTAAAATACATATTTTAAAAGTCAATCAAGGAGTAATCTTAATTTAAGGTGTTTGAAGAGTAGATTACAAATACAATTTATTTTGTAAAAACAATGTAATTAAATTAAAATATTAAAAATTTAAATGATTTGGCGGCCCACTTGCAATGCCTTCGCGGACCACTAGGGGGCCGCGGCCCACAGGCTGGGAACCACTGATCAAGAGAAAGGGAAAACCATAGCATATGATGCTCTAAGGTTATCCATTCATGCTGTATATTTTATCTTTTCAGATCGTGAAAGAGTGTAATGAAGGGGTGAGAAAAATGAGTCGCACTGAGGAGCTTATCAGCATTGAGAAAACACTGGAGTTCAAATCCAAGGTAATCCAAGTTTTAGTGAATGGGAAGTTCCAATACAGGAAGTTGTTGAACCACAAGACACACATGATTGAGGGAATTTAACGTTCATAATTTAGGACATTTCTTGTTCAAAATAAATAGAAAAGCAAACCTGACTCTTTGCATATTAATAAGAAATATTGGCATTGGTCATAACTCAACGGTTCTTCCAATATGACAGGCTGGTAGGGATGGGCCTGGGGACCTCAGAGTAAAAAGCCAATCATTTATCAATACACCTGTTTAGGCTAGCTTGGCTATTCGTAAACTATTAGTATTCCACATTTCCTAAGACTTGGTGAATTATTGTAAACTTATCTTCTGGCTGAGACAAACTAGAGATATCTGCAGTTAACCTTATTTCAAACCCCAATTGTTTTGTCCTTTGCAGTCTGTGCCCATCATTTCCCACTCGCGCTGGTTGCTAAAGAAAGGTGAAGTGCAGCTCATGGCTGGACCTAAGAGCACTCGGACTATGCGGAGTCGTAAGCTCCACCAACCAGTATACTTGTTCCTTTTTAACAATCTGCTACTGGTCACCAAGCCAAGCTCCAGGTAAGCTTTGGTTATGAATTCTCACTGTGAAACACAAAGTTGCCAATTCATTTGGAACCCTTAGCCACAACTAATACAGTCAAACAAAGAGTCCTAAAAAGCCTCCTCCCTCCATGAAGTTTTCAACGTTTGGTTTCAATAGCAAGGACCACGCCTTAACAATGTAATTTAAAGATGGTTCTACCACAGGGGTCAGGAACCTTTTTGACTGGGAGAGCCATAAAAGCCAAATATTTCTAAATATATTTCATTGAGAGCCATATAGTATTTTTAACGTATAATAAATTAAATATGTCTTACTTTTAATGCGACTTCTGGTGCTGCATGGTTTTGCTGATGGCCTTGTAGTCTGGTTCATACGTGGTGAGGTTGAGCTTCATGCAGGCGTTGAGGCTTCCATCAGTTAAACGTGAGCGTAGGTTGGTCTTAATGTTCCTCATATGCGAGAATGACTGCTCACATGCGTATGTAGAGCCAAACATGGTCAATACGGCAATACTCACACGCTGCATTGTGTGGTATGTCACAGGAAGCTCGTTCCAAGTTTTAAGAATCAGCTGGTCTTCAGGTTGAAGATTTTTCATTTCTGTCCACTTGTGTTCCCTCGCCAGCTCTGCTCGCTGTCGCGTAAGACTTTCCAACTCTCCATTAAGTGACTTGAACTTACTCATCCACATGTCTTGATGCCTTCAGGTCAGCAACTTCCAGCTCAAGTCTCCGATAGAGACCCCGGGGATGCATGTCAGGTCGATTTGTCCACTGCACACTCATGTGGATGAGTGATGAACTTGAAAAGACCAGTGCGCGCACGAAATTCTCCAAAACGTGCTTTGAATGACTGCAGGAGATTGGACGTAAAGCCAGCGAGCTGCAGGAGATCCAGATGTTGAGTGGAGTCACTTGCTAAGCATGCATCTCTAAATTGTTGCAGTCTTTCAAAGTGCAGAAGACGACCTGTTTCAATGTCCCTGAGAAAGACTTCCAGCTTGCTTTCAAATGCAAACACTGCTTGTTGAAGGGATGAGATTGTATTTCCAATACCTTGCATTTTCACATTGAGCTGGTTCAGATGGCCAGTTATGTCCACGAGATAGTGAAACTGCAGGAGCCAGTCAGTGTTGTCTAGCTCAGGATGCTTGACGCCTTTCATTTCAAGAAAAGTCCGGATTTCACTCAGGCAAGCTGCAAAACGGCTGAGCACCTTCCCCCTTGACAACCAACGCACGTTGCTGTGTAAAAGCAGACCGGGATAATGATTCCCAACTTCTTCTAACAGAGCTTTAAACTGGCGATCATTTAAAGCTCGGGCAACAATAAAGTTGACCACTCGAATGACCAGCGACATCACCTCACCAAGCTCCTGGCCACACGATCTGAGCGCAAAGCGCCTCCTGGTGCAGGATGCAATGAAACCTAGGATGGCTCTCTTTTCATGTTTCACGGAGAAGCGCTACAAATCCTTTGTTCTTCCCCAACATACAGGGTGCACCATCCAGTACAGACAGAAATAAGTTTATCCATCGGTAGTTTTTTTTTCTTTAGCAAAACTCCATAAAAGACGTGAATAAATCCTCTCCTCTTGTTGTCCCTTTCATTGGCAAAACAGCCAAGCTTTCCACCACGCAGTGTGTCACCTGCAGCATACCTGGCAATTATACTGCACTGAGATAGATGACTAACGTCTGTTGACTCATCTAACGCGAGAGAAAGTATTGTCCCGGCGTTTATGTCCTTCATTTGTGTTTCCTCGACTTGATTTGCCCATCATGATGCTACGATCGTGCACAGTTCTTGCTGGACAGGGGCATGTCTTTTATTCGTTTGATTATCTTGTCTTTATTTGGGAAGTCATCAAACAGCTCATTGGCCACATCAAGCATGAATGTTTTGGCATACTCGCCATCTGTGAATGGCTTTCCATTCCTTACTATTGCCAAAGCACCCGCAAAGCTAGCGGAATTCCCGTCACCTTGCTTGGTCCACACGTGTAGTTGATGCTGACTCGTCTGCACTCTCCGCTTGTAGCTCCTCGCATGCCCTTTTCCTGCTGTCCCCCGCTGGATATTTCGATTGCAAATGAAGCATGGTGCGTATCGAAGTGCCGCTTTATATTTGACCGTTTCATCGATGCAATTTATCATTGCATATTAGACATACCGCAGATCCTGCTCTCTCCACAAATGCAAATTCCTCTGTCCACGCAGCCTGGAATGCACGGTAATCATCGTCTTTTTTTCTTTTCGCCATCTTTTTCCGTTACAAGGGTTGAAGCCGGAATAAACTAGTTGGCTATCTGATAAAATTGATTTCTTCACCTTTACAATGACCCGGACATGCTCGCGAGCCATTGGTTCCCGACCCGACCCACGAGTGACCCGTGACCCGTGAAATTTATCTTCAAAACTAATTTCTGTTTACTTTAAAATGACACAGTATTATTAAGAAATATCACAAGTATTTTAAAATCAGTTCCAAACTGATTTTTTTTTTTTCAACTCAAAATTGTCTGGGAGCCATATGCCGTCACCGGAAGAGCCATATATGGCTCGCGAGCCATAGGTTCCCGACCGCTGTTCTACCAGATGGAACACAGAATGAGACATGAGACAAGTTTGCACAATTTTAAATGGGAAGGGATGAGATAGAAAAAAATAGGTCAAATGATGAGGAAAAGGAGGGATGAAGGGTTGATGGGTGGAATGATTAAGGGAGTTGAATAGGAAGGGATGAGATCAAGACAAGTTGAATTGGAAGGGATGAGATGTGATGGGTATAAAGGATGAAGGGATGAGGCGATAGCAGAGAGATGGATAAAAGGATGAAGGGGTTCCTGAAGGGATGAAGGGGTGGATGGGTGGTACGATGAAGGGATGTGTGTGAGAATGAAGATATGAAGGGTGGGAGGGCAGAAGCAATGTAAGGGATGAATGGATGAAGTGATAGAGGTTTTCACAAGTTGAATAGGAAGGGATGAGATGCGATGGGGATGAAGGGAAGATGGCATAGGGGAGGGACGGATAAAAAGACTTAGGGGGAAAAGGATGAAGGGGTTCCTGGAGGGATGAAGGGATAAATGGATGAAGGAGTCAATACCTAGAATGAGACATCAGAGAAGTACGCACAAGCTGCTTAGGGATGGGAAGACATGGGTAGAGACAATGAAGGGATGAAACGTTGAGGGGAAGGAGGGATTAAGGATCAATGAATGAAGGGGTCAATGGGTGGAAGAATAAAAGAATGTGGATGAAGGGATGTGGGACACATGAATTGGTTGATAGGTGGAGGGATTGAGGGATGTAGCTAAGGATGGGTGGGGTTGAGGCATGGCCCTGCTCCTGAACCTAAATTAACCAATTAATTACATTTGCGTTAGGAATGTTGTGCTGATTCAACTTAATGATTTATCATAAAGGATGTTGTGCCATCATTTATCATTGTAAATGTTTGTCCTCCACATTACAAATATATTTTACAATTTAATTCCACAGCACCATAATCTTAGTAAATGTTTGTTTACATTGAACAAATATTAATTCAATCAACTTGTTTGTCAGTGGGGAAAAGTTCCAGGTTCTGGACTCATGCACTCGGTCCATGTTGAGGACTGAAGATCTCGAAGACCAGGGCCAGCTCTTGGCCAATGTCTTTAATCTTAAACTGCTGGAGAACCAAGAGGAGCGTCCAGTCAGCTACATGCTGAAGACCGCCAGCATGTGAGTATCTGAAGCAGAATCACCAAGCAGTTATGAATGTAAAAAATATACACAGGAGGCCTATATGATAACTGTGCCGTTTGACTATGCTTTTGGCACAAAGAACTAAGGTTTTCGTGATAAAATATGGAAATCTTAAAGGGTCAATTTCGTGTGAAAAGTCTACACCTCTGTAGACATAGTACAGGTGTAAAGTTGAGGTGGGGAAAATACATTTGACTACAAAGCCTATACAAACATCTGAAGAGCTGTAATACATCAGCAAGGCAAGGCAATTTTATTTACATAGTACCATTCAACACAAGGCAATTCAAAGTGAGTTACAAAAATGAAAGACATTAAGAGCATTAAGAAATAGTGCAGCTGAAACACATTATAAAATGGCATTCAAAAACAGTCATGAAAAAGCTAGTAAAAGATAATAAAATATACATCAAAAATACATGAACAAATGCAGTGTAAGATATGAGTAAACTACAATGAATACATTTATAGAGGTAGAGACATTTTAACACATGGGAGCGGTGGAGTGATGAGAAGGTGTCGGCGCTTCTGGCAATTTACTCGGAAGGCTTCCGGCCGGGGACTTCGGGTGGCAGTATACGCCGTGAAGTTGTTTGCGGCCTCCCAGTAAACCCAAAGCAGATGAAGAAGTGACTTATTCCGGTGTGAACGAGACCTACTCGGACAGTTCTGGGACTAAAGAGTTCGGCAGGACTAAGTGGGAACTAAGTACGGCAAAGTACTTGGTGTGAACGCGACTATTATTTAAAAAGACAACCAGTACATAAATAACTTTATAACATTATTTTGATATTGTCATGATTACATGATCGTACATGATCGTATTAATAAAAATAAATATTAATAAGAAATATCTGCATAATATGTCATGTACAGGTAAGACTTAAGACTTACTGAAAATTCTAAGAATCAGCTTTATCGACACCATCTTCACCTCCTTCACTGTCTTCACGTCAGTTGTATATCATTTGTGCACACTATCGCTCTGCAATTAAATGTTAGTACATCTGACTGATACAATATGATTGTCCACTTTTATATATAGGAAATCGGAGGATATATATCAGTGTGTTGATAAGAATGACCTCACTGTTGTTTTTGAATTTTATGGGGTTTGGTAACCAAAGAAAAAATATAGAATATGATGGATGTGGATTGTATAGAACCCTTAGGTCTAACTTGTTGGCCCTACAGGGAGAACAATAAACATACCAAATAACAATAGTATTATAAATGCTTAGCCCTTTAAACTGGTTTCTCATGAACTACATCCTTTACACAGGAGTGACAAGCTTCGATGGATGGTGTACCCTCACTCCTAACCGGCGCACCACGCTTTATGTCTACTAGTGCCCACCAACCAGGTAAAACAGAATATCATTCCCGACATTGTGGACAGTCCTCAACATGCAGATATGTTGATATAAACTCAAACTATCTCTATTTTTCAGACTCTCCTCAGGTGCAGTGCATTCAGTCATACTCATTCCAGGAACCAGATGAACTCTCCATTGAGATGGCTGATGTCTTGAACCTCCTAGAGAGAACAACGATGGTGGGTAAAGGCACACATCCACTTTATATCCCATTTGAGACTTTTGCTTGTATTTATGTGAATCTTTTGTTTTATGTAATCCAGGCTGGAATGATGGGTGAAAGGCTCCATGATGGAGAAAGGGGCTGTTCCCTAGTCGAGTTGTAGAGGAGATCCAGAGCAAGGAGCTCCGGGCTCAAAACCTGAGAGAGGCCTTCAGGATCCAGCAAGCCCAGGAAGGTGGAGGAGGAGCGCAAACTGGAGCCAGGAGTGGTATAAGGGCGGGGAGACGCACCGGAAGGATCTCCAACCATTCCAATTATTGAATTGATCAAATGGGGGGAAAAGCAATATTCTTCAAGCAGTAAAGCGGGAAGAATGTCACCGTTCAGGGCTAAATGCACTAAAAGAAACAATCAGGATACATGTGACTTAAATCCCTTACAATGTCCCATTGTCCTTTTGATTTTACTTGATGGTTTTAAAAATCCAAATGATCAAAGCGCTTGGGTCAATAACAATGTACAAGCCATGCTGCATGTCTAATATAAACGTGTGCTACAGGTGTTATTCAGCCCCACACACTGGAGTGTAATGCATGAAGCAAAGATCTGTATTTGGTGTGTGGAGATGGAAAGAATCCCAGCAGGTCTTGCAAAAGTACTGTAATCATCCCTCAGCTGCATGGGCAAGTTTAACAATTTAAATGTGTTCATTTCATTGTAAAAACATCTTTGCACTCTGGATTCTATCCCAAAACACAAACCTTCAAATGTACGATTGCCCAAAGAACTCAATGCACTGCAACTTAAGGAAAACACATGCAATTAAAATGCAACACAATGCAATACAAAACCATGCTGCAAAATGTTAAAACAAACACAATACATGAAGTGCATTGAGTTTTCAGGGCCACCATAAAAGTTTCACATAAAAAAAGCATTGTATGGATATTAAAAAGGATTATTTAAAAGAGAGTCAGCTGAAGTGATACTCAACCCAAAACCCTTTATGAATACGAAACACTGGCTACAGCCAGACATGATGCTGGCTGTGAATTTTTCAGGGTGGAGCAGGATGGATCCAAACTCATAGGAAACTTAGAACAGACACAAGGTTTGGTCAAGACAAGGCAGAACAGAACCGAAAACCAGCCTTAAATACAACCACAACTAATCAGGGAATACATTGCAGGTGTACCAAAGGTCATGTGATTGCAGGGATAATGGTGAACAGATGGAACTAATATGGCAGACGGGAAAACACCCAAAGACAGGAAGTAAAATCAGACAAGACACAGGGGAATACAAAATGTTTAAAAATAAAATAGGAACAGATCAACAATAGCAGATTGATTCAAAGCCGTTAAGACAGCCGTTACAAGAGTTCAGACAATTATAGGAATCTGTGATTTCAACTGGGAACGAAAGGACCTCGAGATGAGAACTGAATCGTGCGAACAAAAACACATGCCAAATAGATTGCTAATACAAACACCACTGCAAGACATTTATTGTATTAGTTACCATTAGGTTAAAAGTGCATTTGATATTTAAAATACTCTCAGACAACAACATCTATATAACTGTATCAGGTTAGCATGTCCGGTTGTCAGAACACATACCCCCTAACAAAACAAACTCCTAGCCTATAATCTACTCACCAAATGGCCTCTGAACAAACCTTGGGCTTTGCAGAATCCTTAATGACGGTCGTAAATCAGGTGTTCTCAGTTTGATAGAATTCATGTTACGGTTCATAATTTGTCTAAACTTTAAAAAGCTTTGTCCACAGTGGGCATATTCTTCATTTGTGGGAGACTTTACGGAAGCCTTACATTTTGGCTTAGTTTGGTATAAAAGGCTTTTCCAGCATTCTGCTGCCTGAAAGTATTAGCTTGAACACTAAAATCAAATCATCAAATAGACAAAAGACAATGGAAAATAGTATTTCCCAGTAACCACCAAGTATGATACAGAAAGAGAAGTGAAGAAGAGAAGAGCAGCTATTATACATTGCACATGGACCCCTACTTGTTATAAGATAAGGTACAGTCCTTGTAATCGTCTACCTGGCATAAACCCACGATAGGCTTCTGTCATAGAAGAAACTGCACACTAAAGATCATTTGATTTCAGTGTTTTATATTCAAAACATTCATTTTGTGTGGAATATCACTTGGAAATTGCCAACACAACAGGAGCACATACATGTGCAAGGGATAAATCCTGTAATATCAATGTAATGCCAAAAAACTGCAATATGTCGTAACTGTACAGAATGTATCAACCCTATAAACAACTATGGATCAGCATGATTGTAAAGCCCTGTGTGTCTTTAAATATGGCATGTGTACAGTAAAGCAAACATTTGATGTTCAAGCGTATGATTACTAAATAATTGTTATTTCATTTTTTAAGATGTAAATTATTGTTCATAAAAAAGCATGAATGAGACATGTGCCTGTCTTGTAAATGTAATGATTCAATTACATTGTATTTATGTTGTTGTATTTTCTCCAGTTTGGAATATACAAATTCATATGCACGGCTGTTCTTTTTCTCTTTAAGTTATTTGGAAATAGACCAGACATACATGCGACTTGTCAATAATGCTAGCAAGAAGCTTCATGATAGCACCGGTATATTTTTAGCAACTGAATGTGTTTATTACTTCTAACTGATCTATAGGGGCTACCTCATTACTTCAATCAAGTTAAGCTGTTTTTTTCTCAATTTGGACACTTCCTCATAGTACATTGCTTGTCATAGACAGTTCAACACTTTCGTAGAGTGTGAATTCTGACCGGGTAGGGTAATCTTAAATCACACATGGCGACTGTCCCCTCAGCGGATGTGATAATGACCACTGTTTGCTAGCTAGTTAGCTAGAGAACTAGTTAGCAAACGTTATTGTTGGCAGAGGAAAATTAATACAGACTGCTAAATTTACCCTTTAAAATCAACTGTGGCTTATTTCCAACACCAGTGTAGTGGTACTTTCATTAAATACGGGAAAAAAAAGTAACGTAGCTAAGATGGTGGGTTGTTGAGTGTGAGCAGTGTCCAGCATTCAACACTCAACTTTCTGACTGTTATGAGTGCACTATCCAGGTAGGGCTACTCTGAGTGCACTGCCATTTGCCAAACCTTGCATTCAGATGCACTTATGCACTCAAAATAGCACATGTACGTAAGAAGTGGTCCAATTGAGAAATAGTATAGTCTTTTTTGCTGCTAAGAAAGGGTCTCTGTTGCTGTGGGTGATTATCAGAACATAGCCTTGTTGTTCATCGCAAGTAACCTAATGTTTTACTACCTAAACATCTTGTGAAGGTCTGAATATAGTACACTTACCGTCAGTTGTGTTAACTGCCACTGAATAAGAATAAATAATGACATTGATTTCTAGTTGTTAGGCTTACATATACTAACACCACTAGGGTCTATGTTTTTAAAGGCACAAACTGGGGCTATAATCACCCAGTGTTCTGCTCTTTATTCTTGCATGTGCAGTCAGGGTAGATACAATCCCAAAAATACCTCATAGTATTTAATGTCATTATTCCAGTACCCTTGAATGTTATTGAGTCCTATAATGTAAACCTCTATTGTTATCCTAGTTTTTTTTATCTCCAGTATTTGAATTTTAACTAGTTGAGAAAATGGACAGACAAATTACAACTTTCTGCTAAAAAATGAAAATCATATGTCTAGCTAAAATCCTAGTCATTCAAACTAAACTATGATTGCTTGTCTTGTCAAGAGTGTTGATGTTTTTGTTTCATGTGACAGGTCATACATTAATCTGCCATAACAAGTCACTCAAACACCTGACAAATAATGAGCTCCCTAGTTGAGGAGGTGCCAGAATGCACACAGTGTTAAAGGGATCCCAGTTCTTAAAGGTGGGAGAGAAGGCTGACGGCTGCCTGCATCCCCACCAGACCATCTTTCACACTTGTAATTGGTTGTTTACGTTGGGTGTTAATTGTTACTCCAGACACACAGTAAAAGTTTAACTTTTTTGTGTGTTATGTTGTTTTCAAAAGGAACTTTTGGCTTGCAAGTAATTGAACATTGCACTATGTCAGATTTAGTAGTAACTTTTTCTTTATAAAGCAGCATGTTTTCTCCATATTTGATTTGACTTTTTCTCACAGGGATAAAGACATCGATCTGGTCCATACCAGGTGACATTAAAAACGACAACTTGTCTATACTCTGATCTGTTTGAACAGAGTACAAACCAATGGCGTCTCAGTGACTAAATATCAACTTTATACATTGTATGCCCAAGACCACTCTGAGAGTTGAATAAGATAAACATAGAGGCCATGGATGTTTAATGTTTATCTCAAACAAGGAGCCACATCAGGTTTAAATATCAGCAGACCAGAATAATCTTTGAAGTTTGAGAAAGGAACGATTTTAAAGAAAATAAATTGTACTAAACAAGGCAAGGCCCGTTTATTTACATAACACCTTTCAACACTAGGCAATTCAAAGTGCTTTTAAAAATTGGAAGACATTAAGGGCATTAAGAAATAGTGCATCGGAGACACATTATAAAATGGCATTTAAAAACATTCATTAAAAGCAAGATAATAAAATAAACATAATAACACAGGTATAAAATGCATGAAAAAAAGGTTACAGTGCAGTGTAAGATATGAATAGTTCAATTAAAAGCAGCGACAAAAAGAAAATTCGGTTTTAAAAAAAGAAATCCGTTCAAACTAGATAAAAAGCCAGTCATTTCCGCCTCACTAAGTCACCTAAAACTTTCAAAAAGAAAATGGCTAAGAGACGCATCGATATGGGTTTAATCAGCGAGATGCCTGTGACCAACTCCGTCGTGAGCACCAGTCAAGAAACGGATGCAGTATCTGTGCTGGGTTCAGACCCCTCAGTCTGAGGCTCTTCATGAAAAAGAGTCTGGATGTTTGAGACTGTCTCTCCCCGTCCCCCTCATATCCCTTCCTCTCCCCCCTTCATCTCCCCCTTTCTGTCAACCTGATGTTGCTGTTAGCCTATAACTGGCCATTAATGTTCACTCACTAAGTCACCTGAAACTTTATTGTCCTCTCTAAATTAGATCAGTTTTAATATGAAATGTGTTAACTAAGGATGTTCTTTTTAAGTTGGTATGGCTTGTGAACTAATGTTTAATTACTTTATTAACGACAACAAAGTCTCTTTGAAGAGGGTAATAATAATTTAAAGATCTTAATGACCCCTTCATCTTGTCTTTTTTATTGTTTAATTACTTTATTAACTATAAGGAAGATTTACTGATGTGCTTCCCTAGATGATGTAAATAATCTAAGAGCCATGTTAGGGCAACATTACGGAACTCAGGAGTCCGCCCTTTGAGGCTTGAAGAGCGGACAAAGAGAGATGTATTTACTGGTGTTGATCCCTGGATGATGTAAATAGTTCCAAGTGCCATGTTAGGGGTACATTAGGGGAGCTCAGGAGTCAACATTAATGCTTTGTAACAATCAACTATCAAAATAGCTGTGTTAAATAAACACACAAGGGGTTCTTGATATGAAATAATATATTAAAGATAACAGAACTGATAAACGGAGAATCTATTTTTTCAACAAAATAGTGTGGTGTCTCGTCAATTGTGTTAGTCGTGTTTGTTTTATGTCTGTCACTTCATGTCTTGTCTGTCTATTTCATGTCATGTCTCGTTTTCCCATTTCCTGTTTTATTTTGTACTTACCTCTTGTCTTTCCTTTCAGGCCCTGTTAATTCCTCACTTTGGGTGTTTTTTCCGTCATCGTCAGCGTCTGCCCCGCCCCTGATTGTTTCCACCCGGTCCCTATTCCCTCATGTATAAATAGTCATTGTCTCCCTTTGTCTTGTGCCAGTTCGTCTTGTTTCAGTGTGCTTCCATAATAATAATAATAATAAATAATATTTTTATAGCGCCTTTCAGGAAACCCAAGGTCGCTTTACAATTTGGGTAGGGGGGGGGGGGGGGGGAGTAGGGGAAAAGAGGCAGACAGGTTAAGGGGGGTGGGGGGGGGTGATGTAGCGGAAAAATAAACCTATTAAACTATCTATACAGTGGGGAAAGCCTTAGTAAAAAGGTGCGTTTTGAGGGCTTTTTTGAATTTGTCCAGGGTTGGGGCACTGCGGATTTGGGGGGGGAGAGAGTTCCAGAGGGTGGGGGATGCCACACTGAAGGCTCTGTCACCGAAAGTCCGCAACCTGGTGCGGGGGGTGGAGAGGAGATCCTGTCCAGATGATCTTAGGTTCCGGGATGGAGTGTGGTAGCGGAGAAGGTCAGACAGGTATTGGGGGGCGAGGGCATGGAGGATTTGTAAGTCAGAAGAAGGAGTTTATAAGTGATACGGTGCTTGACTGGGAGCCAGTGGAGGTGGATCAGGGTGGGGGTGATGTGCTGCCAGGGCTTGGTGTGAGTGAGCACCCTGGCAGCTGAGTTCTGCACATACTGGAGCCTGTCCAGGGCTTTACTGGGAACCCCGAACAGGACTCCGTTGCAATAATCCAACCGGGAGGAGACAAATGCATGAATGAGGGTCTCGGCCACGGAATCAGAGAGTGATGGTCGTAGACGGAGATGTTCCTGAGGTGATAGAAGGCAGATTTAGTGACGGATTTGATATGTGACTGAAATGAGAGAGTGGAGTCAAGGATGACACCCAGGTTACGGACTTCGGGAGACGGGGAGATGGAACAGCCGTCAATGTGGAGGAGGAGATCCCCAACCTTCCGGAGCAGTGCTTTGGGGGCCACAACCATGAGCTCAGTCTTCTTACTGTTGAGTTTGAGTAGATTTGCTGTCATCCAGGTTTTTATTGCATGCAGACAATTGACCAAAGACTGTGGCGGTAGCTGGGCGGATGGTGAGGTACTGAGATAGAGCTGAGTGTCGTCAGCCATGTCCAGAGACCCAGCGTTAAAACCAGAGAGAAGAGTATTGTTTGTTTGAAATCGAGAAGTTTTGTTTTGTCCTCGCTTGAGTGATTTTTTTGTTAAAACTTTTTGTTTTATTTTTTCATTCAAATCTGAGCCGTCGCAATTGAGTCCAGTATTTTTGTACCCCGTTCTAACAGAACGAACTGGCCAACATGGACTCAGCCGACTCAGAAAAAATTAAAGTGGATGTCGAAGAACAGAGAGCAGAGCTTGCTCACCATGCTGCACAGCTGGTCTCCATTAACAGAGGAGTTGGTAACCTCACTGATCGCCAAGCAGAATTCCAGGAGGCTGTAACGAATCAAGTTAATCACCTGGCGGTTCAAGTGCACAGAGCTCTTGCCCAGCTCGAGGCTGGATCATCTACACGGTCTCCTACTATGCCAAGCCCATCCGTTGCATCCGCTGGTGCTGCTGCAGACCACATTCCCTCTTCTGGAACGTCGCTTCGTCTTGCATCTCCAGAAAAGTTTTCCGGGGACTCTGGGGACTGTCGCTCCTTTCTGGTACAGTGTGAACTGCATTTCACCCATAATCCCTCAGCCTTTATCTCAGACCAAGCTAGAGTAGCCTTTATGCTGTCCCATTTAACCGGGCGAGCTGCTGCCTGGGCTACGGCCGAATGGTCCTCTAATTCTCCAGTGAGCCAGTCAGTGAACATGTTCTCAGAGACTCTAAGGCATGTTTTTGATCACTCTTCACCAGCCAGAGAGGCCAGCCGAGTGTTAATGCAGATTAAACAGGGACCCAGAAGAGTGGCAGATTATGCGATACAATTTCGCACTTAAGCAGCAGATAGCGGGTGGAACACCCCAGCCCTTATTGATGCCTTTATGAATGGATTAAAGGATTCTATTAAGGATTAATTGGCACCCCTGGAGCTACCAACAGATCTTAACTCTATCATTTCAATGTCTACCCGCATTGATATTAGACTTAATGAAAGGAACAGTGAAAGGTTAAGGACCAGCGTGCGCCCATCTGCCCCACAACGCCCATGGATAAACAATACACCTCTGACAACATCATCCGAGGAACCAATGCAGCTGGGCGGAGCCAGGATCACGGCAGAGGAGCGACAGTGCCGTTTCCGTGAAGGATGCTGCTTCTACTGTGGACAACATGGCCATGCTGCATCTTCCTGCCCGTTAAAAGGACAGGCTCATCGGTGCGACGGAGGGCGCTGGTGAGCCAATTTTCTGCAGCTGACTTTCCTCCACGTTCATTGACCAAGGTAAAATTACAGTTACGTGACCACACCATGACTCAGGGGGTACTAGTGGATTCAGGGGCGGACGAAAGTCTGATGGACTGGGGTCTTGTTAAAAGACTGGGCATTACTACTGTTCCTTTGACTTCTCCTGTAGATGCCAGTGCCTTAGATGGCAAGCTGTTATTCAGAGTAACCCATATAACTGAACCTGTTCAAGTAACCATAGATGACATTCACACAGAAACATTAAGATTCCACTTATTTGACTCTGCACTTCACCCTATAGTTTTGGGACTTCCATGGCTCCTCAGGCACAATCCGAATATTGACTGGCGGTCGGGAAACATTATGAACTGGGGCTCTGATTGTAAAGTAACCTGCTTAGCGTCCCCTGGGAACTCCTGACAGTCTGTTAATCAGACAGACATCCCCAATAGAGTTACCACTGACATCAAGTCAGAGTATGCTGACCTGTCCAGAGTGCCTGCATGTTATCTGGACTTAAAGAGGTTTTTGACAAGACTAAGGCTACTTCGCTACCACCTCATCGACCTTATGACTGCCCTATTGACCTTTGACCTGGAGCTCCGATCCCTAGAGGTCGGCTTTACTCCATCTCTGCACCAGAAGAGGGGCCATGAAGACGTATATTGACTCTTCCCTTAAGTCTGGACTCATTAGACCATCGTCATCACCTGCGGCTGCAGGCTTTTTCTTTGTGGGCAAGAAAGATGGTTCCCTCCGTCCATGCATAGACTATAGTCCACTCAATGGAATAACTGTCAAGAATAATACCCCCCCCTTCCACTAATGTCTACAGCGTTTGAACTGTTGCAGGATGCCCAAGTATTCACCAAACTGGACCTCAGAAACGCCTATCATCTCGTCAGAATTCGGGAGGGGGATGAGTGGAAACAGGGTTCAACACTCCGAGTGGCCACTACGAATATCTTGTTATGCCTTTTGGTTTATGCAATGCTCCAGGTGTTTTTCAGGGTATGATCAATGATGTGTTGAGGAACTTTCTCAACAAGTTTGTCTTCGTCTACCTTGACGACATCTTAATTTTCTCACCGGATGAGGAAACTCACATTCAACATGTCCGCCAAGTACTCCAGAAACTGTTGGAGAATCAACTGTACTGCAAAGCTGAGAAATGTGAGTTTCATGTCAAGACGGTCTCCTTCCTGGGTTATATCGTCACCGCTAACCATGTTCAGATGGAACCAGTAAAGGTTAGTGCTGTGGAAGATTGGCCAACTCCCACAAACAGGAAACAGATCCAACAATTCTTAGGCTTTGCCAATTTCTACAGAAGGTTCATAAGAAACTTTAGCACTATTGCGGCGCCATTACATGCACTAACCTCTTCTCATGTTGTTTTTAAGTGGAACACTGAGGCGGAGAAAGCCTTTCAAAGACTTAAGACGTTGTTCACAACCGCTCCAATCCTCACAGTGCCTGACCCGCAGAGACAATTCATTGTGGAGGTGGATGCCTCGAACGAAGGCGTCGGAGCGGTGCTCTCCCAAAGGTCTGCTCAGGACAACAAGCTCCATCCTTGTGCTTTCTTGTCACGGAAGTTGACAGACGCAGAGAGGAATTACGATGTGGGGAACAAGGAACTTTTGGCAGTAAAGATAGCCTTAGAAGACTGGCGTCATTGGTTAGAGGGGGCGGAACAACCATTTATAGTATGGACTGATCACAAGAACCTGGAATTCATTAGAAAATCCAAAAGACTAAACCCACGCCAGGCTAGATGGTCATTGTTTTTTAGTCATTTTAACTTCACCTTGTCATACAGACCAGGCTCTCAAAATGTGAAACCAGATGCTTTGTCACGCATGTACGAGCCTGAACCTGCTGCCAAAAACCTGAAAGCATCCTTCCACTTCATTGTGTAGTTGGGGCAGTTTCATGGCAAATAGAATCTGTGGTGAAGCAAGCACATGGTGAGAGCCCGGCTCCTAGTGGTTGCCCGCAAAATAGGTTGTTTGTACCTGTTTCGGTTCGCTCACAGGTAATTCACTGGGCTCACACGTCTTTGCTCACCTGTCATCCGGGGGTTAAACGCACAATCTTTATGATAAAGCAACGTTTCTGGTGGCCGGCTATGGAGAAGTTACCGGGAGCCAGTGAAGGGAGCGGAGGAGCGGAGTGGTGTGTGAAAATGTTGGAAGGTTGAAGACCAGACGAGCCGCTGCATTCTGGATGAGTTGCAGAGGTCGGATGGCACATGCAGGTAGACCAGCCAGGAGGGAGTTTGCAGTAGTCTAGGCGTGAGGTGAGAGAGCCTGGACCAGAACCTGGGTGGCTTTCTGGGTCAGCTGGGGACGAATCTTCCTGATGTTTACAGTATATCTGCAGCAACGGGTTGTAGCAGCGATGTTTGCAGTGAAGGACAGGTTGTATCTAGGATTACTCCCAGATTCCCTTGCAGTCTGAGTCGGGGAAACAACAGAGGTGCCGATGTTGATCGTCAGGTCAAGAGTGGGACAATCTTTTCCCGGGAAAGCAGTTCAGTCTTGTCAAGGTTAGCTTGAGGTGATGAGCAGACATCCACTGAGAGATGTCAGCTAGACAAGCAGAGACCTGGGTCTCTGAGCGGGGAAAGGACAGAATTAATTGGGTGTCGTCAGCATAGCAGTGGTATGAAAACCATGCGGGCTAATGACTGATCCGAGCGAGTTTGTGTACAGGGAAAGAGGAGGGACCAAGAACAGAGCCCTGAGGGACCCCTGTAGATAATTGACAAGGGTCGGACTCGGACCCTCTCCAAGTTACCCTAGGTACGGTCTTTGAGGTATGAGGTGAGGAGGGAAAGTGCAGAGCCTGAAACTCCAAGTTCTTGGAGAGTGCGAAGGAGGATCTGATGGTTCACCGTGTCGAATCGCTGACAGGTCCAACATGATGATGACAGAGGAGAGGGATGCTGCTTTGGAAGTGTGCAGTTCCTCAGTGACCAAGGAGGGCAGTTTCTTGGAGTGACCTGCCTTGAAACCAGACTGGTGCGGATCCAGAAGGTTGTTCTGATGGAGATAACAGGAGAGTTGTTAAAAGACAGCGCGTTCAAGTGTTTTAGACAGGAGGGAGGAGAAGACAGGCCTGTAGTTTATACATCAGACGGGTTGAGAGTGGGTTTCTTTAGGAGAGGTTTACTCTTGCCTCCTTGAGACTGTTTGGAAAGTGACCAGAAGTTAGAGAAGTGTTGATGAAATGGGTGAGAAACGGTAGAATATCAGGAGCGATAGTCTGAAGGAGGTTTGAAGGGATAGGGTCCAGAGGACAGGTGTAGGGCGGGCAGAGGTAATGAGGGTAAGAACCTCACTTGGAGAGAGAGGGGAAAAGGAGGTTAGTGTGGGTGTAAGGAGGATCTGGTGACCCAGAGGTGAGTAGGTAGTCAGAAAAAGAAGAGCGAATATATCAACCTTTTTTTCAAAGTGGTTAACAAAGTCGCTTGACAGAAGTGAGGAGGGGGGAGGGGCTTTGGGAGGGTCCAAGAGGGTGGAGAAGATGGAAAATAGTTTTTTGGGATTGGAATAGGAAGATTGGATCTTAT
This sequence comes from Harpagifer antarcticus, assembly GCA_902827135.1. Classification (NCBI taxonomy): domain Eukaryota; kingdom Metazoa; phylum Chordata; class Actinopteri; order Perciformes; family Harpagiferidae; genus Harpagifer; species Harpagifer antarcticus. Next base: position 385,971 of record CADEHL010001074.1, read on the forward strand.
CTTGAAAGAAAGTGCTCTTTGCCTGAGAGATCGAAGCAGAGAAAGAGGAGAGGAGAGCCTGATAGGTTAGGAGGTCGTCACGGTGTTTGGATTTCCACCGTTTCCGCTCTGCTGCCCGAAGGACGGTTCTATTAGCACGCAGTGCGTCATTTAGCCAGGGAGCAGGAGGGGACTGACGAGCCTGCCGAGATGTGAGAGGACAGAGAGAGTCCAGAGAGGATGAGAGAGTAGAGAGGAGAGTTTCTGCAGCAGAGTTTGGAGGCAGGAGTTGGAACGAGTCAGAGGAAGGGAGGGCTGAGAGCACCGATGAGGGAAAGGTAGAGGGGGAGAGGGAACGAAGGTTACGGCGGACAGGTGAAGGATGAGAAGAGATTAGTTTTTGTTTGGAAAGGGGTAGAGAGAATGAAATGAAGAAGTGATCGGATGTGTGGAGCGGGTTTACAGAGAGGTTAGAAGTAGTGCAGTTCCTTGAGAATATGAGATCAAGGACATTGCCAGCTTTATGAGTTGGTGGGATGGAGACAGTGAAAAAAAAGGTGGTTAACAGAGATGTTAGTTCGCCTATCTTCCCCGTCTGGAGGTTGAAGTCTCCGAGAAGTACAGCCGGAGGGCCAGTTTCAGGGAAGTGTGAGAGGAGATGATCTAATTCCTCCAAGAAGTCCCCCAAGGCGCCTGGTGGACGGTAGAGAACAACAATGGTTAATTGTATAGGATGGGTTACTGTGACGGCATGGAATTCAAAGGTGGAAGGAGTGAAGTTAGGTAGCTTGAAGAGGGAAAGCTCTATTTGGGAGAGAGCAGGAGACCTGTGCCACCTCCTCTGCCAGTGGGTCTGGGTGTATGGGAGAAGGAGTATGCTGTGGAGAGAGCTGCTGGGGTGGATGTGTTGGATGGAGTAATCCAGGTCTCAGTGAGAGCAAGGAAATCCAGAGACTGCAGGGAGGCGTGCCAGAGATGAAGTCAGCCTTAGGAACAGCTGACTGCAGTTCCACAGGCCACCTGAAACTAGATGTTGGATGTCAGTGGAGCATGTGGGATAGACGAGAGCAGGCCGGTTATATCGATTACGAGATACACAGGGCCAGTGATAATTGCGAGAGGACACATGAACAGGAATGGAGAAAATACACATGATTATAGCATGAGGGGCTAAACAACCAAATAAAAAAACACCAGCGATACTTAGCTCAATCAAAGTAGGATTTGCCTCCTCTTTGCCACCCTCTGACTCCAGCAGGACTCTATTGTCTTTGTCGGTCTTCGGCTTTTTTTCATAGGATCATGTCAACATGATGATATGCCTATCATTACTATAATGTGACTCAATATAAAGATATAATAACATAACTGTCACTGTGTTGACATATTTATTTTCGCACTGCAGGGGCTTATCAATTACGCGCAAGCATACATTCCCTGTATATTCCTTGTTTCATTAGAAGCATCATTTGCATTGTTTATTAATAAATAATAATAGCTTGGATTTAATAGCGCCTTTCATGAGACCCAAGGTCGCTTTACAAAGAAGAACATGGGCAAAACAAACATAACAAAAACAAATGCAGTCAGACAACCAGTCAGACATACAAAAAACAAATAGATTAGGGGTCAAAGGCCTTAGCAAACAGATGGGTCTTGACTCAGGGCCCTTTTGAGATTAAGTTAACCACGACTTGTGCTTGGTTGTGTTTTCTGTCCAAACCATAGCTCTACATAGCGCTCCTTATTCAGCTTGTGTTTACTGTGAGCCAATGAGATATTAGCAAAGAAAAGCAAGCTTGATTTTAGAGAGGTGACAACGTTTTAACAAAAATAATTCTAGTTAGAATTCCTATTTACACCCACTTGTGCAACATCAGTCATTTACTGGGCTCACTTGTAAGTGGAGTCAGCACTTGAATAAAAGCAGGTTATACTGCAGTTTGCATAACCCTAAAGGCTCAGACTAGCACTTGTAAAAACAAACAAACACACTAGAGTTAACAAGGACAGAGAAAGATTCCTAAGAAAAGATCCAAGCCAATCGGCTAGATTATATGTCGCTGCAGGGGGACCCATGGTTCCCCTCAACAAAAACCAGCCAGTTTGCTAACTGGCTCCAAATGATGTAACAAGCTCTCCATTGATATCAGGTTAGCAGGATGTCTACACATCGTCCCTGACTGATAACCCACTTGTTTCAGTTGCACCTTGGCCAGTATAACATCTCACTTCTGTACGTCGCACTTGAACGTTTTGGCTGAGTTAAAGCCAATACGGTAGCGCTTACAATGGTTTATTGAAAACAGACATTCTTACAGGATTCTAGGTTTTTTTAGGTTTTTTTCCTTAGGGTTGACTACACTCATTGTAGGTATAGCCTTGGAAAAAAATTGGAATATAAATTAAGTTTAATGAGAGGGACATTATTAGATATTATTGATATTTGCCATGTCAAACATCTTTGATTCTACATTACATACATTACATATAATTTAGCTGACGCTTGTTCCAAAGCGACTTACAATTAGTGAAAAACCCATAAAGAATCAAACTCCGAACAACAAGGAAAATGCAGATATATTCACTTATGGTATGATCAAACATGATCATACCATAGAGTGCTGGCAAATCATTTAAAAGGCCTAACTTAACTCAACAAGACTGTTCATGTCCATTATGGACAATAAGAATAATAACAAGGCTGAAAAACTTTGAATATGAATGATGCAATCAACAAGAGCTCACCTTGTCAGAATTATTCTTCTTTGCATACTTCTATTTTCTATCAGCTGCCTTTTACACTCTGTTTTCAATAGATAGCTCAGACTATTAACTGTAAATATCATGCCAAAGCTTCAACGTTGAAATAAAAAATGAATGAGACACAATATAAAATCTAGAGTAGCGGTTCTCAACCTTTTTTAACTCAGGGCCCACTTAAGAATCAAAAAATGTGTTGCGGCCCACATTCAACTATAAACAATACGGAGGCTAAATAAAGTTCAGATTGGTCAATTCAGAACATGTGACACATTGTTAATCCAGTAGTACAGACCGCTGTCAAGGACTGTATTGACCGTTGCTGAGGAGGATCAAGAAAGAGAAAGGAAAAGAGGTTAACATACAAAACAATCTTAATAATTAAAATGTTTCCACTAAAATCATAATATTTTGCAAATTATTTGGCGGAAATATTGAATTTACATTTAGACCCTTTCATATTTTATTGGGGCTTTTAGATGAAGACCGCACACATTCAATAAATGACTATTCTTCTGGCTAAAATACATATTTTTAAAAGTCAATCAAGGAGTAATCTTAATTTAAGGTGTTTGAAGAGTAGATTACAAATACAATTTATTTTGTAAAAACAATGTAATTAAATTAAAATATTAAAAATTAAATGATTTGGCGGCCCACTTGCAATGCCTTCGCGGACCACTAGGGGGCCGCGGCCCACAGGCTGGAACCACTGATCAAGAGAAAGGGAAAACCATAGCATATGATGCTCTAAGGTTATCCATTCATGCTGTATATTTTATCTTTTCAGATCGTGAAAGAGTGTAATGAAGGGGTGAGAAAAATGAGTCGCACTGAGGAGCTTATCAGCATTGAGAAAACACTGGAGTTCAAATCCAAGGTAATCCAAGTTTTAGTGAATGGGAAGTTCCAATACAGGAAGTTGTTGAACCACAAGACACACATGATTGAGGGAATTTAACGTTCATAATTTAGGACATTTCTTGTTCAAAATAAATAGAAAAGCAAACCTGACTCTTTGCATATTAATAAGAAATATTGGCATTGGTCATAACTCAACGGTTCTTCCAATATGACAGGCTGGTAGGGATGGGCCTGGGGACCTCAGAGTAAAAAGCCAATCATTTATCAATACACCTGTTTAGGCTAGCTTGGCTATTCGTAAACTATTAGTATTCCACATTTCCTAAGACTTGGTGAATTATTGTAAACTTATCTTCTGGCTGAGACAAACTAGAGATATCTGCAGTTAACCTTATGTCAAACCCCAATTGTTTTGTCCTTTGCAGTCTGTGCCATCATTTCCCACTCGCGCTGGTTGCTAAAGAAAGGTGAAGTGCAGCTCATGGCTGGACCTAAGAGCACTCGGACTATGCGGAGTCGTAAGCTCCACCAACAGTATAACTTGTTCTTTGTAAACAATCTGCTACTGGTCACCAAGCCAAGCTCCAGGTAAGCTTTGGGTTATGAATTCTCACTGTGAAACACAAGTTGCCAATTCATTGGAACCCTTAGCCACAACTAATACAGTCAAACAAAGAGTCCTAAAAAAGCCTCCTCCCTCCATGAAGTTTTCAACGTTTGGTTTCAATAGCAAGGACCCACGCCTTAACAATGTAATTTAAAGATGGTTCTACCACAGGGGTCAGGAACCTTTTTGACTGGGAGAGCCATAAAAGCCAAATATTTCTAAATATATTTCATTGAGAGCCATATAGTATTTTTAACGTATAATAAATTAAATATGTCTTACTTTTAATGCGACTTCTGGTGCTGCATGGTTTTGCTGATGGCCTTGTAGTCTGGTTCATACGTGGTGAGGTTGAGCTTCATGCAGGCGTTGAGGCTTCCATCAGTTAAACGTGAGCGTAGGTTGGTCTTAATGTTCCTCATATGCGAGAATGACTGCTCACATGCGTATGTAGAGCCAAACATGGTCAATACGGCAATACTCACACGCTGCATTGTGTGGTATGTCACAGGAAGCTCGTTCCAAGTTTTAAGAATCAGCTGGTCTTCAGGTTGAAGATTTTCATTTCTGTCCACTTGTGTTCCCTCGCCAGCTCTGCTCGCTGTCGCGTAAGACTTTCCAACTCTCCATTAAGTGACTTGAACTTACTCATCCACATGTCTGATGCCTTCAGGTCAGCAACTTCCAGCTCAAAGTCTCCGATAGAGACCCCGGGGATGCATGTCAGGTCGATTTTGTCCACTGCACACTCATGTGGATGAGTGATGAACTTGAAAAGACCAGTGCGCGCACGAAATTCTCCAAAACGTGCTTTGAATGACTGCAGGAGATTGGACGTAAAGCCAGCGAGCTGCAGGAGATCCAGATGTTGAGTGGAGTCACTTGCTAAGCATGCATCTCTAAATTGTTGCAGTCTTTCAAAGTGCAGAAGACGACCTGTTTCAATGTCCCTGAGAAAGACTTCCAGCTTGCTTTCAAATGCAAACACTGCTGTTGAAGGGATGAGATTGTATTTCCAATACCTTGCATTTTCACATTGAGCTGGTTTCAGATGGCCAGTTATGTCCACGAGATAGTGAAACTGCAGGAGCCAGTCAGTGTTGTCTAGCTCAGGATGCTTGACCGCCTTTCATTTCAAGAAAAGTCCGGATTTCACTCAGGCAAGCTGCAAAACGGCTGAGCACCTCCCCCTTGACAACCAACGCACGTTGCTGTGTAAAAGCAGACCGGGATAATGATTCCCAACTTCTTCTAACAGAGCTTTAAACTGGCGATCATTTAAAGCTCGGCAACAATAAAGTTGACCACTCGAATGACCAGCGACATCACCTCACCAAGCTCCTGGCCACACGTCTGAGCGCAAAGCGCCTCCTGGTGCAGGATGCAATGAAAACCTAGGATGGCTCTCTTTTCATGTTCACGGAGAAGCGCTACAAATCCTTTGTTCTTCCCCAACATACAGGGTGCACCATCAGTACAGACAGAAATAAGTTTATCCCATCGGTAGTTTTTTTTCTTTAGCAAACTCCATAAAAGACGTGAATAAATCCTCTCCTCTTGTTGTCCCTTTCATTGGCAAAACAGCCAAGCTTTCCACACGCAGTGTGTCCACCTGCAGCATACCTGGCAATTATACTGCACTGAGATAGATGACTAACGTCTGTTGACTCATCTAACGCGAGAGAAAAGTATGTCCCGGCGTTTATGTCCTTATTTGTGTTTCCTCGACTTGATTTGCCATCATGATGCTACGATCGTGCACAGTTCTGCTGAAGGGGCATGTCTTTTATTCGTTGATATCTTGTCTTTATTTGGGAAGTCATCAAACAGCTCCTGGCCACATCAAGCATGAATGGTTGGCATACCTCGCAATCTGTGAATGGCTTTCCATTCCTTACTATTGCCAAAGCACCCGCAAAGCTAGCGGAATTCCCGTCACCTTGCTTGGTCCACACGTGTAGTTGATGCTGACTCGTCTGCACTCTCCGCTGTAGCTCCTCGCATGCCTTTTCATGCTGTCCCCGCTGGATATTTCGATGCAAATGAAGCATGGTGCGTATCGAAGTGCCGCTTTATATTTGACCGTTTCATCGATGCAATTTTATCATTGCATATAGACATACCGCAGATTCCTGCTCTCTCCCAAATGCAAATTCCTCTGTCCACCGCAGCCTGGAATGCACGGTAATCATCGTTTTTTTTCTTTTCGCCATCTTTTCCGTTACAAGGGTTGAAGCGGATAAACTAGTTGGCTATCTGATAAAATTGATTTCTTCACCTTTACAATGACCCGGACATGCTCGCGAGCCATTGGTTCCCGACCCGACCCACGAGTGACCCGTGACCCGTGAAATTTATCTTCAAAACTAATTTCTGTTTAACTTTAAAATGACACAGTATTATTAAGAAATATCACAAGTATTTTAAAAATCAGTTCCAAACTGATTTTTTTTTTTTCAACTCAAAATTGTCTGGGAGCCATATGCCGTCCACCGGAAGAGCCATATATGGCTCGCGAGCCATAGGTTCCCGACCGCTGTTCCTACCAGATGGAACACAGAATGAGACATAGACAAGTTTGCACAATTTTAAATGGGAAGGGATGAGATAGAAAAAAATAGTCAAATGATGAGGAAAAGGAGGGATGAAGGGTATGATGGGTGGAATGATTAAGGGATTGAATAGGAAGGGATGAGATCAAGACAAGTTGAATTGGAAGGGATGAGATGTGATGGGTATAAGGATGAAGGGATTGAGGCGATAGCAGAGAGATGGAATAAAGGATGAAGGGGTTCCTGAAGGGATGAAGGGGTGGATGGGTGGTGGACGATGAAGGGATGTGTGGTGAGAATGAAGATATGAAGGGTGGTGGAGGGCAGAAGCAATGTAAGGGATTAATGGATGAAGTGATAGAGGTTTTCACAAGTTGAATAGGAAGGGATGAGATGCGATGGGGATGAAGGGAAGATGGCATAGGGGAGGGACGGATAAAAAGACTTAGGGGAAAAGGATGAAGGGGTTCCTGGAGGGATGAAGGGATAAATGGATGAAGGAGTCAATACCTAGAATGAGACATCAGAGAAGTACGCACAGCTGCTAGGGATGGGAAGACATGGGTAGAGACCAATGAAGGGATGAAACGTTGAGGGGGAAGAGGGATTAAGGATCAATGAATGAAGGGGTCAATGGGTGGAAGAATAAAAGAATGTGGATGAAGGGGATGTGGGACACATGAATTGGTTGATAGGTGGAGGGATTGAGGGATGTAGCTAAGGATGGGTGGGGTTGAAGGCATGGCCCTGCTCCTGAACCTAATTAACCAATTAATTACATTTGCGTTAGGAATGTTTGTGCTGATTCAACTTAATGATTTATCATAAAGGATGTTGTGGCCATCATTTATCATTGTAAATGTTTGTCCTCCACATTACAAATATATTTTACAATTTAATTCCACAGCACCATAATCTTAGTAATGTTTGTTTACATTGAACAAATATTAATTCAATCAACTTGTTTGTCAGTGGGGAAAAGTTCCAGGTTCTGGACTCATGCACTCGGTCCATGTTGAGGACTGAAGATCTCGAAGGACCAGGGCCAGCTCTTGGCCAATGTCTTTAATCTTAAACTGCTGGAGAACCAAGAGGAAGCGTCCAGTCAGCTACATGCTGAAGACCGCCAGCATGTGAGTATCTGAAGCAGAATCACCAAGCAGTTATGAATGTAAAAAATATACACAGGAGGCCTATATGATAACTGTGCCGTTTGACTATGCTTTTGGCACAAAGAACTAAGGTTTCGTGATAAAATATGGAAATCTTAAAGGGGGTCAATTTCGTGTGAAAAGTCTACAACCTCTGTAGACATAGTACAGGTTGTAAAGTTGAGGTGGGGAAAGGAAATACATTTGACTACAAAGCCTATCAAACATCTGAAGAGACTGTAATACATCAGCAAGGCAAGGCAATTTTATTTACATAGTACCATTCAACACAAGGCAATTCAAAGTGAGTTACAAAAATGAAAGACATTAAGAGCATTAAGAAATAGTGCAGCTGAAACACATTATAAAATGGCATTCAAAAACAGTCATGAAAAAGCTAGTAAAGATAATAAAATATACATCAAAAATACATGAACAAATGCAGTGTAAGATATGAGTAAACTACAATGAATACATTTATAGAGGTAGAGACATTTTAACACATGGGAGCGGTGGAGTGATGAGAAGGTGTCGGCGCTTCTGGCAATTTACTCGGAAGGCTTCCGGCCGGGGACTTCGGGTGGCAGTATACGCCGTGAAGTTGTTTGCGGCCTCCCAGTAAACCCAAAGCAGATGAAGAAGTGACTTATTCCGGTGTGAACGAGACCTACTCGGACAGTTCTGGGACTAAAGAGTTCGGCAGGACTAAGTGGGAACTAAGTACGGCAAAGTACTTGGTGTGAACGCGACTATTATTTAAAAAGACAACCAGTACATAAATAACTTTATAACATTATTTTGATATTGTCATGATTACATGATCGTACATGATCGTATTAAATAAAAATAAATATTAATAAGAAATATCTGCATAATATGTCATGTACAGGTAAGACTTAAGACTTACTGAAAATTCTAAGAATCAGCTTTATCGACACCATCTTCACCTCCTTCACTGTCTTCACGTCAGTTGTATATCATTTGTGCACACTATCGCTCTGCAATTAAATGTTAGTACATCTGACTGATACAATATGATTGTCCACTTTTATATATAGGAAATCGGAGGATATATATCAGTGTGTTGATAAGAATGACCTCACTGTTGTTTTTGAATTTTATGGGGTTTGGTAACCAAAGAAAAAATATAGAATATGATGGATGTGGATTTGTATAGAACCCTTAGGTCTAACTTGTTGGCCCTACAGGGAGAACAATAAACATACCAAATAACAATAGTATTATAAATGCTTAGCCTTTAACTGGTTTCTCATGAACTACATCCTTTACACAGGAGTGACAAGCTTCGATGGATGTGTACCCTCACTCCTAACCGGCGCACACGCTTTATGTCTACTAGTGCCCACCAACCAGGTAAAACAGAATATCATTCCCGACATTGTGGACAGTCCTCAACATGCAGATATGTTGATATAAACTCAAACTATCTCTATTTTTCAGACTCTCCTCAGGTGCAGTGCATTCAGTCATACTCATTCCAGGAACCAGATGAACTCTCCATTGAGATGGCTGATGTCTTGAACCTCCTAGAGAGAACAAACGATGGTGGGTAAAGGCACACATCCACTTTATATCCCATTTGAGACTTTTGCTTGTATTTATGTGAATCTTTTGTTTTATGTAATCCAGGCTGGATGATGGGTGAAAGGCTCCATGATGGAGAAAGGGGCTGGTTCCCTAGTCGAGTTGTAGAGGAGATCCAGAGCAAGGAGCTCCGGGCTCAAAACCTGAGAGAGGCCTTCAGGATCCAGCAAGCCCAGGAAGGTGGAGGAGGAGCGCAAACTGGAGCCAGGAGTGGTATAAGGGCGGGGAGACGCACCGGAAGGATCTCCAACCATTCCAATTATTGAATTGATCAAATGGGGGAAAAGCAATATTCTTCAAGCAGTAAAGCGGGAAGAATGTCACCGTTCAGGGCTAAATGCACTAAAAGAAACAATCAGGATACATGTGACTTAAATCCCTTACAATGTCCCATTGTCCTTTTGATTTTACTTGATGGTTTTAAAAATCCAAATGATCAAAGCGCTTGGGTCAATAACAATGTACAAGCCATGCTGCATGTCTAATATAAACGTGTGCTACAGGTGTTATTCAGCCCCACACACTGGAGTGTAATGCATGAAGCAAAGATCTGTATTTGGTGTGGAGATGGAAAGAATCCCAGCAGGTCTTGCAAAAGTACTGTAATCATCCCTCAGCTGCATGGGCAAGTTTAACAATTTTAAATGTGTTCATTTCATTGTAAAAAACATCTTTGCACTCTGGATTCTATCCCAAAACACAAACCTTCAAATGTACGATTGCCCAAAGAACTCAATGCACTGCAACTTAAGGAAAACACATGCAATTAAAATGCAACACAATGCAATACAAAACCATGCTGCAAAATGTTAAAACAAAACACAATACATGAAGTGCATTGAGTTTTCAGGGCCACCATAAAAGTTTCACATAAAAAAAGCATTGTATGGATATTAAAAAGGATTATTTAAAAGAGAGTCAGCTGAAGTGATACTCAACCCAAAACCCTTTATGAATACGAAACACTGGCTACAGCCAGACATGATGCTGGCTGTGAATTTTTCAGGGTGGAGCAGGATGGATCCAAACTCATAGGAAACTTAGAACAGACACAAGGTTTGGTCAAGACAAGGCAGAACAGAACCGAAAACCAGCCTTAAATACAACCACAACTAATCAGGGAATACATTGCAGGTGTACCAAAGGTCATGTGATTGCAGGGATAATGGTGAACAGATGGAACTAATATGGCAGACGGGAAAACACCCAAAGACAGGAAGTAAAATCAGACAAGACACAGGGGAATACAAAATGTTTAAAAATAAAATAGGAAACAGATCAACAATAGCAGATTGATTCAAAGCCGTTAAGACAGCCGTTACAAGAGTTCAGACAATTATAGGAATCTGTGATTTCAACTGGGAACGAAAGGACCTCGAGATGAGAACTGAATCGTGCGAACAAAAACACATGCCAAATAGATTGCTAATACAAACACCACTGCAAGACATTTATTGTATTAGTTACCATTAGGTTAAAAGTGCATTTGATATTTAAAATACTCTCAGACAACAACATCTATATAACTGTATCAGGTTAGCATGTCCGGTTGTCAGAACACATACCCCCTAACAAAACAAACTCCTAGCCTATAATCTACTCACCAAATGGCCTCTGAACAAACCTTGGGCTTTGCAGAATCCTTAATGACGGTCGTAAATCAGGTGTTCTCAGTTTGATAGAATTCATGTTACGGTTCATAATTTGTCTAAACTTTAAAAAGCTTTGTCCACAGTGGGCATATTCTTCATTTGTGGGAGACTTTACGGAAGCCTTTACATTTTGGCTTAGTTTGGTATAAAAGGCTTTTCCAGCATTCTGCTGCCTGAAGTATTAGCTTGAACACTAAAATCAAATCATCAAATAGACAAAAGACAATGGAAAATAGTATTTCCCAGTAACCACCAAGTATGATACAGAAAGAGAAGTGAAGAAGAGAAGAGCAGCTATTATACATTGCACATGGACCCCTACTTGTTATAAGATAAGGTACAGTCCTTGTAATCGTCTACCTGGCATAAACCCACGATAGGCTTCTGTCATAGAAGAAACTGCACACTAAAGATCATTTGATTTCAGTGTTTTATATTCAAAACATTCATTTTGTGTGGAATATCACTTGGAAATTGCCAACACAACAGGAGCACATACATGTGCAAGGGATAAATCCTGTAATATCAATGTAATGCCAAAAAACTGCAATATGTCGTAACTGTACAGAATGTATCAACCCTATAAACAACTATGGATCAGCATGATAGTAAAGCCCTGTGTGTCTTTAAATATGGCATGTGTACAGTAAAGCAAACATTTGATGTTCAAGCGTATGATTACTAAATAATTGTTATTTCATTTTTTAAGATGTAAATTATTGTTCATAAAAAAGCATGAATGAGACATGTGCCTGTCTTGTAAATGTAATGATTCAATTACATTGTATTTATGTTGTTGTATTTTCTCCAGTTTGGAATATACAAATTCATATGCACGGCTGTTCTTTTTCTCTTTAAGTTATTTGGAAATAGACCAGACATACATGCGACTTGTCAATAATGCTAGCAAGAAGCTTCATGATAGCACCGGTATATTTTTAGCAACTGAATGTGTTTATTACTTCTAACTGATCTATAGGGGCTACCTCATTACTTCAATCAAGTTAAGCTGTTTTTCTCAATTTGGACACTTCTCATAGTACATTGCTTGTCATAGACAGTTCAACACTTTCGTAGAGTGTGAATTCTGACCGGGTAGGGTAATCTTAAATCACACATGGCGACTGTCCCCTCAGCGGATGTGATAATGACCACTGTTTGCTAGCTAGTTAGCTAGAGAACTAGTTAGCAAACGTTATTGTTGGCAGAGGAAAATTAATACAGACTGCTAAATTTACCCTTTAAAATCAACTGTGGCTTATTTCCAACACCAGTGTAGTGGTACTTTCATTAAATACGGGAAAAAAAGTAACGTAGCTAAGATGGTGGTTGTTGAGTGTGAGCAGTGTCCAGCATTCAACACTCAACTTTCTGACTGTTATGAGTGCACTATCCAGGTAGGCTACTCTGAGTGCACTGCCATTTGCCAAACCTTGCATTCAGATGCACTTATGCACTCAAAATAGCACATGTACGTAAGAAGTGGTCCAATTGAGAAATAGTATAGTCTTTTTGCTGCTAAGAAAGGGTCTCTGTTGGCTGTGGGTGATTATCAGAACATAGCCTTGTTGTTCATCGCAAGTAACCTAATGTTTACTACCTAAACATCTTGTGAAGGTCTGAATATAGTACACTTACCGTCAGTTGTGTTAACTGCCACTGAATAAGAATAAATAATGACATTGATTTCTAGTTGTTAGGCTTACATATACTAACACCACTAGGGTCTATGTTTTAAAGGCACAAACTGGGGCTATAATCACCCAGTGTTCTGCTCTTTATTCTTGCATGTGCAGTCAGGGTAGATACAATCCCAAAAATACCTCATAGTATTTAATGTCATTATTCCAGTACCCTTGAATGTTATTGAGTCCTATAATGTAAACCTCTATTGTTATCCTAGTTTTTTTATCTCCAGTATTTGAATTTTAACTAGTTGAGAAAATGGACAGACAAATTACAACTTTCTGCTAAAAAATGAAAATCATATGTCTAGCTAAAATCCTAGTCATTCAAACTAAACTATGATTGCTTGTCTTGTCAAGAGTGTTGATGTTTTTGTTTCATGTGACAGGTCATACATTAATCTGCCATAACAAGTCACTCAAACACCTGACAAATAATGAGCTCCCTAGTTGAGGAGGTGCCAGAATGCACACAGTGTTAAAGGGATCCCAGTTCTTAAAGGTGGGAGAGAAGGCTGACGGCTGCCTGCATCCCCACCAGACCATCTTTCACACTTGTAATTGGTGTTTACGTTGGGTGTTAATTGTTACTCCAGACACACAGTAAAAGTTTAACTTTTTTGTGTGTTATGTTGTTTTCAAAAAGGAACTTTGGCTTGCAAGTAATTGAACATTGCACTATGTCAGATTTAGTAGTAACTTTTTCTTTATAAAGCAGCATGTTTTCTCCATATTTGATTTGACTTTTTCTCACAGGATAAAGACATCGACTGGTCCATACCAGGTGACATTAAAAACGACAACTTGTCTATACTCTGATCTGTTTGAACAGAGTACAAACCAATGGCGTCTCAGTGACTAAATATCAACTTTATACATTGTATGCCCAAGACCACTCTGAGAGTTGAATAAGATAAACATAGAGGCCATGGATGTTTAATGTTTATCTCAAAACAAGGAGCCACATCAGGTTTAAATATCAGCAGACCAGAATAATCTTTGAAGTTTGAGAAAGGAACGATTTAAAGAAAATAAATTGTACTAAACAAGGCAAGGCACGTTTATTTACATAACACCTTTCAACACTAGGCAATTCAAAGTGCTTTTAAAAATTGGAAGACATTAAGGGCATTAAGAAATAGTGCATCGGAGACACATTATAAAATGGCATTTAAAAACATTCATTAAAAAGCAAAGATAATAAAATAAACATAATAACACAGGTATAAAATGCATGAAAAAAAGGTTACAGTGCAGTGTAAGATATGAATAGTTCAATTAAAAGCAGCGACAAAAAGAAAATTCGGTAAAAAAAGAAATCCGTTCAAACTAGATAAAAAGCCAGTCATTTCCGCTCACTAAGTCACCTAAAACTTTCAAAAAGAAAATGGCTAAGAGACGCATCGATATGGGTTTAATCAGCGAGATGCCTGTGACAACTCCGTCGGGAGCACCAGTCAAGAAACGGATGCAGTATCTGTGCTGGGTTCAGACCCCTCAGTCTGAGGCTCTTCATGAAAAAGAGTCTGGATGTTTGAGACTGTCTCTCCCCGTCCCCCTCATATCCCTTCCTCTCCCCCCTTCATCTCCCCCTTTCTGTCAACCCTGATGTTGCTGTTAGCCTATAACTGGCCATTAATGTTCACTCACTAAGTCACCTGAAACTTTATTGTCCTCTCTAAATTAGATCAGTTTTTAATATGAAATGTGTTAACTAAGGATGTTCTTTTTAAGTTGTATGGCTTGTGAACTAATGTTTAATTACTTTATTAACGACAACAAAGTCTCTTTGAAGAGGGTAATAATAATTTAAAGATCTTAATGACCCCTTCATCTTGTCTTTTTTATTGTTTAATTACTTTATTAACTATAAGGAAGATTTACTGATGTGCTTCCCTAGATGATGTAAATAATCTAAGAGCCATGTTAGGGCAACATTACGGAACTCAGGAGTCCGCCCTTTGAGGCTTGAAGAGCGGACAAAGAGAGATGTATTTACTGGTGTTGATCCCTGGATGATGTAAATAGTTCAAGTGCCATGTTAGGGGTACATTAGGGAGCTCAGGAGTCAACATTAATGCTTTGTAACAATCAACTATCAAAAATAGCTGTGTTAAATAAACACACAAGGGGTTCTTGATATGAAATAATATATTAAAGATAAACAGAACTGATAAACGGAGAATCTATTTTTTCAACAAAATAGTGTGGTGTCTCGTCAATTGTGTTAGTCGTGTTTGTTTTATGTCTGTCACTTCATGTCTTGTCTGTCTATTTCATGTCATGTCTCGTTTTCCCATTTCCTGTTTTATTTTGTACTTACCTCTTGTCTTTCCTTTCAGGCCCTGTTAATTCCTCACTTTGGGTGTTTTTCCGTCATCGTCAGCGTCTGCCCCGCCCCTGATTGTTTCCACCCGGTCCCTATTCCCTCATGTATAAATAGTCATTGTCTCCCTTTGTCTTGTGCCAGTTCGTCTTGTTTCAGTGTGCTTCCATAATAATAATAATAATAAATAATATTTTTATAGCGCCTTTCAGGAAACCCAAGGTCGCTTTACAATTTGGGTAGGGGGGGGGGGGGGGGGGGGAGTAGGGGAAAAGAGGCAGACAGGTTAAGGGGGGTGGGGGGGGGTGATGTAGCGGAAAAATAAACCTATTAAACTATCTATACAGTGGGGAAAGCCTTAGTAAAAAGGTGCGTTTTGAGGGCTTTTTTGAATTTGTCCAGGGTTGGGGCACTGCGGATTTGGGGGGGGAGAGAGTTCCAGAGGGTGGGGGATGCCACACTGAAGGCTCTGTCACCGAAAGTCCGCAACCTGGTGCGGGGGGTGGAGAGGAGATCCTGTCCAGATGATCTTAGGTTCCGGGATGGAGTGTGGTAGCGGAGAAGGTCAGACAGGTATTGGGGGGGCGAGGGCATGGAGGGATTTGTAAGTCAGAAGAAGGAGTTTATAAGTGATACGGTGCTTGACTGGGAGCCAGTGGAGGTGGATCAGGGTGGGGGTGATGTGCTGCCAGGGCTTGGTGTGAGTGAGCACCCTGGCAGCTGAGTTCTGCACATACTGGAGCCTGTCCAGGGCTTTACTGGGAACCCCGAACAGGACTCCGTTGCAATAATCCAACCGGGAGGAGACAAATGCATGAATGAGGGTCTCGGCCACGGAATCAGAGAGTGATGGTCGTAGACGGGAGATGTTCCTGAGGTGATAGAAGGCAGATTTAGTGACGGATTTGATATGTGACTGAAATGAGAGAGTGGAGTCAAGGATGACACCCAGGTTACGGACTTCGGGAGACGGGGAGATGGAACAGCCGTCAATGTGGAGGAGGAGATCCCCAACCTTCCGGAGCAGTGCTTTGGGGGCCACAACCATGAGCTCAGTCTTCTTACTGTTGAGTTTGAGTAGATTTGCTGTCATCCAGGTTTTTATTGCATGCAGACAATTGACCAAAGACTGTGGCGGTAGCTGGGCGGATGGTGAGGTACTGAGATAGAGCTGAGTGTCGTCAGCCATGTCCAGAGACCCAGCGTTAAAACCAGAGAGAAGAGTATTGTTTGTTTGAAATCGAGAAGTTTTGTTTTGTCCTCGCTTGAGTGATTTTTTGTTAAAACTTTTTGTTTTATTTTTTCATTCAAATCTGAGCCGTCGCAATTGAGTCCAGTATTTTTGTACCCCGTTCTAACAGAACGAACTGGCCAACATGGACTCAGCCGACTCAGAAAAAATTAAAGTGGATGTCGAAGAACAGAGAGCAGAGCTTGCTCACCATGCTGCACAGCTGGTCTCCATTAACAGAGGAGTTGGTAACCTCACTGATCGCCAAGCAGAATTCCAGGAGGCTGTAACGAATCAAGTTAATCACCTGGCGGTTCAAGTGCACAGAGCTCTTGCCCAGCTCGAGGCTGGATCATCTACACGGTCTCCTACTATGCCAAGCCCATCCGTTGCATCCGCTGGTGCTGCTGCAGACCACATTCCCTCTTCTGGAACGTCGCTTCGTCTTGCATCTCCAGAAAAGTTTTCCGGGGACTCTGGGGACTGTCGCTCCTTTCTGGTACAGTGTGAACTGCATTTCACCCATAATCCCTCAGCCTTTATCTCAGACCAAGCTAGAGTAGCCTTTATGCTGTCCCATTTAACCGGGCGAGCTGCTGCCTGGGCTACGGCCGAATGGTCCTCTAATTCTCCAGTGAGCCAGTCAGTGAACATGTTCTCAGAGACTCTAAGGCATGTTTTTG
Organism: Harpagifer antarcticus; assembly: GCA_902827135.1. Lineage (NCBI taxonomy): Eukaryota > Metazoa > Chordata > Actinopteri > Perciformes > Harpagiferidae > Harpagifer > Harpagifer antarcticus. The sequence continues at coordinate 403,069 of CADEHL010001074.1, forward strand.
ATCACTCTTCACCAGCCAGAGAGGCCAGCCGAGTGTTAATGCAGATTAAACAGGGACCCAGAAGAGTGGCAGATTATGCGATACAATTTCGCACTTAAGCAGCAGATAGCGGGTGGAACACCCCAGCCCTTATTGATGCCTTTATGAATGGATTAAAGGATTCTATTAAGGATTAATTGGCACCCCTGGAGCTACCAACAGATCTTAACTCTATCATTTCAATGTCTACCCGCATTGATATTAGACTTAATGAAAGGAACAGTGAAAGGTTAAGGACCAGCGTGCGCCCATCTGCCCCACAACGCCCATGGATAAACAATACACCTCTGACAACATCATCCGAGGAACCAATGCAGCTGGGCGGAGCCAGGATCACGGCAGAGGAGCGACAGTGCCGTTTCCGTGAAGGATGCTGCTTCTACTGTGGACAACATGGCCATGCTGCATCTTCCTGCCCGTTAAAAGGACAGGCTCATCGGTGCGACGGAGGGCGCTGGTGAGCCAATTTTCTGCAGCTGACTTTCCTCCACGTTCATTGACCAAGGTAAAATTACAGTTACGTGACCACACCATGACTCAGGGGGTACTAGTGGATTCAGGGGCGGACGAAAGTCTGATGGACTGGGGTCTTGTTAAAAGACTGGGCATTACTACTGTTCCTTTGACTTCTCCTGTAGATGCCAGTGCCTTAGATGGCAAGCTGTTATTCAGAGTAACCCATATAACTGAACCTGTTCAAGTAACCATAGATGACATTCACACAGAAACATTAAGATTCCACTTATTTGACTCTGCACTTCACCCTATAGTTTTGGGACTTCCATGGCTCCTCAGGCACAATCCGAATATTGACTGGCGGTCGGGAAACATTATGAACTGGGGCTCTGATTGTAAAGTAACCTGCTTAGCGTCCCCTGGGAACTCCTGACAGTCTGTTAATCAGACAGACATCCCCAATAGAGTTACCACTGACATCAAGTCAGAGTATGCTGACCTGTCCAGAGTGCCTGCATGTTATCTGGACTTAAAAGAGGTTTTTGACAAGACTAAGGCTACTTCGCTACCACCTCATCGACCTTATGACTGCCCTATTGACCTTTGACCTGGAGCTCCGATCCCTAGAGGTCGGCTTTACTCCATCTCTGCACCAGAAGAGGGGCCATGAAGACGTATATTGACTCTTCCCTTAAGTCTGGACTCATTAGACCATCGTCATCACCTGCGGCTGCAGGCTTTTTCTTTGTGGGCAAGAAAGATGGTTCCCTCCGTCCATGCATAGACTATAGTCCACTCAATGGAATAACTGTCAAGAATAAATACCCCCTTCCACTAATGTCTACAGCGTTTGAACTGTTGCAGGATGCCCAAGTATTCACCAAACTGGACCTCAGAAACGCCTATCATCTCGTCAGAATTCGGGAGGGGGATGAGTGGAAAACAGGGTTCAACACTCCGAGTGGCCACTACGAATATCTTGTTATGCCTTTTGGTTTATGCAATGCTCCAGGTGTTTTTCAGGGTATGATCAATGATGTGTTGAGGAACTTTCTCAACAAGTTTGTCTTCGTCTACCTTGACGACATCTTAATTTTCTCACCGGATGAGGAAACTCACATTCAACATGTCCGCCAAGTACTCCAGAAACTGTTGGAGAATCAACTGTACTGCAAAGCTGAGAAATGTGAGTTTCATGTCAAGACGGTCTCCTTCCTGGGTTATATCGTCACCGCTAACCATGTTCAGATGGAACCAGTAAAGGTTAGTGCTGTGGAAGATTGGCCAACTCCCACAAACAGGAAACAGATCCAACAATTCTTAGGCTTTGCCAATTTCTACAGAAGGTTCATAAGAAACTTTAGCACTATTGCGGCGCCATTACATGCACTAACCTCTTCTCATGTTGTTTTTAAGTGGAACACTGAGGCGGAGAAAGCCTTTCAAAGACTTAAGACGTTGTTCACAACCGCTCCAATCCTCACAGTGCCTGACCCGCAGAGACAATTCATTGTGGAGGTGGATGCCTCGAACGAAGGCGTCGGAGCGGTGCTCTCCCAAAGGTCTGCTCAGGACAACAAGCTCCATCCTTGTGCTTTCTTGTCACGGAAGTTGACAGACGCAGAGAGGAATTACGATGTGGGGAACAAGGAACTTTTGGCAGTAAAGATAGCCTTAGAAGACTGGCGTCATTGGTTAGAGGGGGCGGAACAACCATTTATAGTATGGACTGATCACAAGAACCTGGAATTCATTAGAAAATCCAAAAGACTAAACCCACGCCAGGCTAGATGGTCATTGTTTTTTAGTCATTTTAACTTCACCTTGTCATACAGACCAGGCTCTCAAAATGTGAAACCAGATGCTTTGTCACGCATGTACGAGCCTGAACCTGCTGCCAAAAAACCTGAAAGCATCCTTCCACTTCATTGTGTAGTTGGGGCAGTTTCATGGCAAATAGAATCTGTGGTGAAGCAAGCACATGGTGAGAGCCCGGCTCCTAGTGGTTGCCCGCAAAATAGGTTGTTTGTACCTGTTTCGGTTCGCTCACAGGTAATTCACTGGGCTCACACGTCTTTGCTCACCTGTCATCCGGGGGTTAAACGCACAATCTTTATGATAAAGCAACGTTTCTGGTGGCCGGCTATGGAGAAACAGGTGGCAGAGTATGTGGCAGCCTGCACCGTTTGTGCCAGAAACAAGACCTCCAAACAAGCTCAGATGGGTCTGCTGCAGCCTCTTCCTGTTCCACATCGTCCATGGTCACACCTCTCCATGGACTTCGTCACTGGATTACCCGTTTCCGAGGGAAACACCACCGTCCTGACGGTGGTGGACAGATTCAGTAAGATGGCACATTTCATTGCATTACCCAAGCTCCCCTCTGCCAAAGAAATGGCAGAGGTCATGTTACGTGAAGTTTTCCGCATTCATGGTTTTCCCAGGGATATCGTATCGGACCGAGGCCCCCAGTTCATCTCAGGTTTTTGGAAGGAGTTCTGCCATCTCCTGGGTGCCACCGTCAGCTTGTCTTCGGGTTACCACCCGCAGTCCAATGGCCAATCAGAGCGGATCAACCAGGAGCTGGAGACCTGTTTGCGGTGTCTCGTTTCCCAGAACCAGGCATCGTGGAGCAAGCACCTGGTGTGGGTCGAGTATGCTCACAACACACTGCCCACCGCAGCTACTAGACTTACTCCTTTCCAGTGTGTTTATGGTTATCAGCCACCCTTGTTCCCTGCCAATGAAGGTGAGGTCACGGTCCCGTCGGCACATGCCATGGTCCGTCGGTGCCGCCGGATCTGGGCAGGTGCTCGTCGTGCTCTCCTGCGCAGTGCCAGCCAGATGAAGAAGGTGGTGGATCGGCATCGCAGACCTGCTCCATCCTATAGGCCTGGACAAAGCATTTGGCTGGCTACCAAAGACTTACCCCTTCATGTCATGTCCAGAAAGCTAGCCCCAAGGTTCGTGGGTCCTTTCAGGTGTCTAAGGTGATTAACCCAGTGTCTGTGCGCTTACGTCTACCCAGGGTGCTCAAAGTCCATCCGACGTTTCATGTGGGGAAGGTCAAGCCTGTAAGAGAGAGTCCTCTGGTGCCCGCCTCTAAGCCCCCACCGCCTCCCCGGATGGTTGATGGTGGTCCTGTCTACACTGTTAAGAAACTGCTTGGAGTCCGTAACCGTGGTCGAGGGAAACAATTCCTCGTGGACTGGGTTGGTTACGGTCCCGAAGAAAGACAATGGGTCCCTGCAAGCTTCATTGTAGATCGGAGTTTGATCACTGACTTTTATCAGGATCATCCAGGAGGGTCTGGGACTTCTGGAGCAGTCCCTAGAGGGGGGGGGGTACTGTGGTGTCTCGTCAATTGTGTTAGTCGTGTTTGTTTTATGTCTGTCACTTCATGTCTTGTCTGTCTATTTCATGTCATGTCTCGTTTTCCCATTTCCTGTTTTATTTTGTACTTACCTCTTGTCTTTCCTTTCAGGCCCTGTTAATTCCTCACTTTGGGTGTTTTTCCGTCATCGTCAGCGTCTGCCCCGCCCCTGATTGTTTCCACCTGGTCCCTATTCCCTCATGTATAAATAGTCCTTGTCTCCCTTTGTCTTGTGCCAGTTCGTCTTGTTTCAGTGTGCTTCCATGTCCAGAGACCCAGCGTTAAAACCAGAGAGAAGAGTTTTGTTTGTTTGAAATCGAGAAGTTTTGTTTTGTCCTCGCTTGAGTGATTTTTTTGTTAAAACTTTGTTTTATTTTTTCATTCAAATCTGAGCCGTCGCAATTGAGTCCAGTATTTTTGTACCCCGTTCTAACAAATAGTCCCCACGGAAGTGTATTTACTACAGTCTATATCCACACATTCACAAAATAAACAAAGACAGGTTTTTATACGTTATTCAATTATATTCACAGTTTTCCAGCCAAACAAAACTCAACAAAAACTCAGCTCTGCGTTGAACCGAAATTGTCTTTACTGCTTAATTCAGGCCACTATAGTTCATTGACAAAAAAACTGTTGCTCCTGCGCCCGTCGTCAACAAAAAACCGGAAATGTTTGTAGGCCTATTTAGGCTATAATCCGCAAAAAGAAAAACACGATGATCGACGTGGAGCGATCTCACCCTGTGTTGGAGAGAATCTCTCTCTGTGCGCGTCCTCTCCACGGAGACGTGCTTCTTGGTCGGATCGATGCAATATCCACATTCAGTTATTTTCCCCGTTGCATTTTAACGTACATAAACACATGCTGAGGAAAACTTAAATATTCCTCTGAATACCCGCATTCGCCGCACACACACACACACACATACACATACACACACACTTCCTCCTCCTGGTATCCCGTTGACGCGCCCACTAAAAAGGCCCCGTGCGCGCCGCGACAGGTGAATATGTAGATGAGGCTTAATGACCCAAACCGTACATAACAGTGGACATTAAGAACTGCAGTTGCGAGCATATTATACAGGTATCATAGTTCATTTATTTTCATGATAATCAACATGCCTTAAACCTTTTCCCCTGCCACTACAGTTTAGAAAAAACATCTTAAATTAATGTGTGGCCGTCACAGACCCAACCCCCCCCCCCCCCCCCCCCCCCCCCCTCCCCACCGGAGGTATGAGGGGCTGCACCCCGAAGTAGGGCTTTAGGTTGACCACATTGATAGTGCCCATTTTTTTGTTTTGGCCGTTCCACTTTATCTGGTAATTGATAGGGCCTAATTTTCTCACCACTGTCGCTGGACCCAGCTTTTTCTTCAATGGTGGAAGTTATGAATCTAACACACAATGAGCGGATACAAGGCACACAACAACAACAACCACATGTTACTACACTGAACAAAAATATAAACGCAACACTTTTGTTTTTGCTCCCATTTTTCATGAGATGAACTCAAAGATCTAAAATATGTTCTATATACACAAAATAACCATTTCTCTCAAATATTGATCACAAATCTGAAAAAATCTGTGATAGTGAGCACTTCCCCTTTGCCGAGATAATCCATCCCACCTCACAGGTGTGGCATATCAAGATGCTGATTAAACAGCATGATTATTGCACAGGTGTGCCTTAGGCTGGCCACAATAAAAGGCCACTCTGAAACGTGCATTTTTGCTTTATTGGGGGGGGGATCTGGGGGGGTCCAAAAACCAGGCAGTATCTGGTGTGAGGGGTAGGGTTAGGGGTAGACTCATATTCTTTACTCTGTTTAAAAATGACATTGTTTGTTTGTCAGTCTTTCTAAAACACAACATATTGTGTGATAGGCTGTTTGTCATACATTGATGAAACCCTCTCTGATTGGATGGCCCAGGACGTCATACTCGAAGGCGTTGTCTATGCAGTTGTTTTTTTGTATGGCTAAGACATCCATTAAGCCCTAACACAGATATGTGTGTCTCTGTTGAGGCTCTGCATCACATCTTTGGTTCCATCATGACGTTTGGCCTTTCTCAGGAGCAGTTCTGTTTTCCGGGCTCTAATGCCTCGTGTGTTACGGATCAGTTCAATGCGGGGACCAAAGTCACCCTTTACCTGTTGTTTGTTTCATGTATGCTGGTTACCATTATAGGGAACTTTATTGTCATGGTATCAATAGCTCATTTCAAGCAGTTGCATAATCCCACCAATGTGCTTGTTTTATCTCTTGCTCTTTCGGACCTTCTTGTGGGTGTCGCTGTGATGCCCTTCAGCACCATTCGGACCATTCATGGCTGCTGGTTTTACGGGGATGACTTCTGTATGCTTCATTCAAGTTTTGATATGTTTCTTACCTCTGTCTCTATATTCCACCTAGTTTGTATCGCGGTGGACAGGCAACAAGCAATATGTAATCCTCTGCATTACTCTAGGAATATCACCATGTCAGTGGCGTGGATTATGGTATGTGCAAGCTGGGCGTTGGCTGCCCTCTACTCTTATGGACTACTTTACTCAAAGGCTAACGTAGTAGGGTTAGAGGAGTATATGGAATCGATAAAGTGCCTCGGCAGTTGTAACCTTCTCTTCAACCCCCTTTGGGGAATCCTGGACTGTGTAATTTCCTTTTTCTTTCCCTGCACTGTTATGGTTTGTCTGTACACTAAAATATTTATCGTGGCAAAAGAGCATGTCAGAAAGATTGGAGATATGGGCAATTGTTCAAACGACAGAGGGTTGGTTAAACAGTCTGAGCATAAGGCTGCAAAGACTCTGGGTATTGTGCTTGGTGCCTTTGTCTTTTGTTGGATGCCGTTTTTTGCTAACACAATAATCGATGCGTTCACTGGCTTTAACACACCTGCTGCTCTCTTCGAGGCTTTTGTTTGGTTGGGTTACTTCAACTCAACCTTAAATCCAATAATCTATGCCTTCTTTTACACATGGTTTAAGAAATGCTTTTATCTTATTGTCAATCTGAAAATACTTAACCCCCATTCTTCAACCATAAATGTGCTTACACATTAGTAGTGGTGAGTATTGCTATGGAAATGATTGCATTAACAGCCGTTTTAAATGCATTTGTGACAGATAAAACAAAAGCTAGATGAAAGATGCATGGATGCTTATCCTTTTTCTCCTGCTGCTGATCTCTCTTGCTCAGCCAATGAAAGTGTGAAATGTACTACAGCACTATGCCTTATTTTCCTGTGACAGGTTTTTGGTGAGAATTCCACTTTATTGTGATTATGATTGTAAAAATTACAATTAAGCCAAATATTTCAAACTGTTAATGCCAACATCTAAAAAAAACTATTCCTGCATTTAAGAAAGACCAACAGTTTATGATCGGAAACGAAGGTACATTTACCACATAAGGAACTTTATTGTTTTTATGTAAATTTGAATAACTAACGGTGTTACTATGAATAAATGTGAACAATTGTTTATGTTTTGTCATTGAAAAAGAGTAGGTTAACAAGTCGGTAGGTTAATAATATATTAATTTAAGGATTTAATAAAAAAGATAAAATATTTAACAGTCATTATTGATTATTGATTTTTAAGTGTTCCTCCACATTGATCTTGTCATCCTTACGTGTGCAAAATATCTGCAAATTGAATGCAAAATACATCAAATTAAAAAAGGTATAACAAGTTGTGAAAAATAAATGTTTGCAAATCCCAAAAAAATCCTTAAGTATTAATTGAATTCATAGATTCAGAATGTAATGATTGACATCATAGATTCAGATTTTTTAAAGTCCCATACATTTTTCTTTTTTCACCTCTGTGGCCCGATATATGCACTTTGGTTTTTGTCTGGTGTTTTTGCCTTTTGGAGATGTCTAATTTATTCTTTATCATGTATTTTATTTAGGCTTGTCAGTCGATTAAAGTATTTAATCGCGATTAATCGCATGATTGTCCATAGTGAATCGCGATTAATCGCAAATTAAATGCACATTTTTGATCTGTTCTAAATGTACCTTAGAGGAATATTTTTCAAGTTTTTAATACTCTTATCAACATATGAGTGGACAAATATGCTTTATACAAATGTTTATTATCATTTGAACAATGACAAATATTCTCATGAATATTAAACACAACAACCTCTGAACATTACAAATATTCGCCTCAATTCAACCTGGAACCTCTCTCATTCAATAATACAATACAAAGTGTGTGTGTGTGTGTGTGTGTGTGTGTGTGTGTGTGTGTGTGTGTGTGTGTGTGTGTGTGTGTGTGTGTGTGTGTGTGTGTGTGTGTGTGTGTGTATGTTCATTGGAGCTATGTGCAACTCAAGGCATATGCTCGAACGGGAGCTGCCTGGATGCTGCAATCATGTTGCGCACTATCCGTGCTGAGTGTGCTGACTTTTCGTACAATGTCCCGCTGTCTGGCTTCCTGCATAAAGTCAAGTGCTCTGCGCGGTTGTCGGCGAAATGTCGCTCCGCTGTTTTTATTTAAACAGCTCCTTATATCCGTTAGTGCAGCTAGCTAGCACCAGATGCTAACAACAACAATACACGTAAGGTCTCTCTCTCGCTCGAGCCACACATACACACACTCTCCCGGTCCTCCCGATGGCCAGTCGGTGCCTGCCGGTGAGCGTGGAAGTGTGGTCTGCTGCAAGCAGGCAGCAGGAGCGGGGCTGTCAGCATCAGCTTGTAGATGGTATTTTAGACTCGATGCGCTCTGAAACTACGGGGCGGCCGAGGAAAAAAATACACATGCGTTAATCGCGTTAAAATAATTAGTGGCGTTAATTTTTTTTTCCGTTATTAACGCGTTAACTTGACAGCCCTAATTTTATTATATCCTGAATCCGTCTTCTAGTGTTGATATATTTAAAGTAGGGCTGTCAAGTTAACGCGTTAATAACGTGAAAAGTCTGCACACTCAGCACGGATAGTGCGCGTAACATGATTGCAGCGTCCAGGCAGCTCCCGTTCGAGCATATGCCTTGAGTTGCACATAGCTCCAACGAACACACACACACACACACACACACACACACACACACACACACACACACACACACACACACTTTGTATTGTATTATTGTATGAGAGAGGTTCCAGGTTGAATTGAGGCGAATATTTGTAATGTTCAGAGGTTGTGTTTAATATTCATGAGAATATTTGTCATTGTTCAAATGATATTAAACATTTTCATAAAGCATATTTGTCCACTCATATGTTGATAAGAGTATTAAAAACTTGAAAAATATTCCTCTAAGGTACATTTAGAACAGATACAAAATGTGCGATTAATTTGCGATTAATCGCGATTAACTATGGACAATCATGCGATTAATCGCGATTAAATATTTTAATCGACTGACAGCCCTAATTTAAAGCTGTGTAAAGCCTGACTTTCTAACAATCAGTCGGCCAGGCAGTGGCCCGAACATGTACATTAGACTATATCCCAAACAACCTCATCTTACTGTGGCACTAACCGGAGGCTGTATGTGTTACGTTACATTTTTAGTTTTCAGGGCCACCTTAAAAGTTTCACATAAAAAAAAGCATTGTATGGATATTAAAAAGGATTATTTAAAAGAGAGTCAGCTGAAGTGATACTCCACCCAAAACCCTTTGGATCCAAACTCATAGGAAACTTAGAACAGATACAAGGGTTGCAGTCGAATAGTCAAAAAAATCAGCTCCTAAGTTCTAACCCTATCTCCTATTCATTGACCTCTGTGTGAAACGTCACGGGGTTAAGGGATAGTGGATAGGAGAATTCAAAAGGACTTAGGAGAAGAGACTGCGGTGCTTTAGAGAATCCGACTGCACTTTCACTATCCGACGTGTTTATGATGCGCCAGCGGACTTCATAAATGTGCGTCTGCTGCTGTGGGGAAACTATGGAAACTACAGTTTTCTATACAGCGGACTACAACATGGATGTATAATAAGAACGACGGACTACTGTAAACTCATCTAGAGACTCTGCACCGTGCTCTGATGCTGTTGCTTTATGCTTTATGAACGTGGACAACAGAGAAAAATATTCTTCATGACCAAAGTTGGAATTGAAATAAAAAAGGAAAGTGAAACTTATGCTCGTCACCCTCTCCCTCCGGTCCACATTAATACAAATGATCCCAATGCGTATCATTGTATGAAAAGATCTTAAAATAAATACAAATGTATTTATTATAAACATCAGTCCTTAACATCTATCACTGTGTATATCACCATTCAAACATATTTTAAAAGTTGAACAAACCCCACACAGCACAGTAAAGACTGTGAACTGTTGACTTTATTTGATCATTTGAGTAAAAATTAACATTCATATTTCTCTTTTTGATTATAATACTGATCAACGTTCAAAACAAAGCACTTTGACAAGTTACCACATAACTTTCATGATATCATTTATAAGATAAGCCACCCAGGTTCTAGTCCAGGCTCTTGTCACCTCACGCCTAGACTATTGCAACTCCCTCCTGGCTGGTCTACCTGCATGTGCCATCCGACCTCTGCAGCTCATCCAGAATGCAGCGGCTCGTCTGGTCTTCAACCTTCCAAAATGTTCCCACACCACTCCGCTCCTCCGCTCCTCCGCTCCCTTCACTGGCTCCCGGTAACTGCTAGAATCCACTTCAAGACACTAGTACTTGCATACCATGCTGCGAATGGATCTGGCCCTTCCTACATCCAGGACATGGTTAAACCGTACACCCCAGCACGTGCACTCCGCTCTGCATCAGCCAAACGACTCGCTGCACCCTCGCTGCGAGGTGGACCCAAGTTCCCATCAGCAAAAACACGTGGGTTTGCTATCCTGGCTCCAAGATGGTGGAATGAGCTCCCCATTGACATCAGGACGGCAGAAAGCCTGCACATCTTCCGGCGCAGACTGAAAACTCATCTCTTTCGACTCCACTTCGAGCGATAGAATTACTAACAAAGCACTTATATACTAACATAGGACTGGCTTATCTATAGCCAGCTGAGTAGCACTTGAAATGTTTGGCTCTATGAAACCTGCTGTACTTATATGATTCTGTTTTTCTTCTGGGCTGTGTCTTCCTGGTCGTATGTACTTATTGTAAGTCGCTTTGGACAAAAGCGTCAGCTAAATGCAATGTAATGTAATGTAATCATTTCTCGGTCATAATCGGTTGTTTCCGTGAAAGGCCGAATGTTGTGTGACAGTACATGCTGCGGCTGCAAGGCATTGTGGGGCAGCATTTTCTCTTCTCCTTTCGTAAATGGAGGTCCAGTGGTTCCTAAGCTAAAGGAGGTTATAAAGGAAGTTTGAAACCTTCTTTCCTTTCATCTAGAGAATTCAAACGGCACTTATCATGGCTGCCACTGAGGTACTTCCGGGTCATTTCATTCCGTTAGGAAGGTTCCTAAGCTAAATGGACTATTCGACTGCAACCAAGGTTTGGTCAAGACAACTAATCAGGGGATACATTGCAGGTGTATCAAAGGTCACGTGATTGCAGGGCTAATGGTGAACAGATGGAACTAATATGACAGACAGGAAAACACCCAAAGACAGGAAGTAAAAACAGACAAGACACAGGAGAATACAACATTTCTCAAAATAAAATAGGAAACAGATAAACAATAGCATATTGATTCAAAGCTGTTAAGACAGCCGTTACAAGAGTTCAGACAATTATAGGAATCTGTGATTTCAACTGGTAACAAAAGGACCTTGAGATGAGAACACTGAATCGTGCAAACAAAAACACATGCCAAATAGATTGCTAATACAAACACCACTGCAAGACATTTATTGTATAAGTTACCATTAGGTTAAAAAAAAGTGCATTTGATATTTAAAATACTATCAGAGAACAACATCTATATAACTGTATAAGGTTAGCATGTCCGATTGTCAGAACACATACCCCCTAACAAAACAAACTCCTAGCCTATAATCTACTCACCAGATGGCCTCTGAACAAACCTTGGGCTTTGCAGAATCCTTAATGACGGTCGTAAATCAGGTGTTCTCAGTTTGATATAATTCATGTTACGGTTCATAATTTGTCTAAACTTTAAAAAGCTTTGTCCACAGTGGGCATATTCTTCATTTGTGGGAGACTTTATAGAAGCCTTTACATTTTGGCTTAGTTTGGTATAAAAGGCTTTTCCAGCTTTCTGCTGCCTGAAGCACTTAGCTTGAACACTAAAATAAAATCATCAAATAGACAAAAGACAATGGAAAACAGTATTTCCCAGTAACCACCAAGTATGATACAGAAAGAGAAGTGAAGAAGAGAAGAGCAGCTATTATACATTGCACATGGACCCCTACTTCAGGGTTGCCAACTCTCACGCATCTGGCATGTGACACACGCTTTCACTCTCAATCTCACGCTCTCACGCTGCCCAAACTATTCTCACGCCAAAAACAAGAATACCGAAGACTAGAAACGGTTTTGAAAACTTTTGTCACGTAGTGATCGTCTTCTCAATAGAACATCTTTGATCATGTCTTCTGGCCAATCAGAATCAAGATAACGGCGTGGTGTTGTTGCAGGAAGTCCCGACGGAGAATACTTTTGCTGTAGTACATCTCTATATACATCGATACAACATTACGTGTTGATAGAAATCAACACGTAATGAAATAAGACCCCACGGTTTGATGATTGATAGGTGTGTGGGCTGTCTTTCATTTTGACACACAGAACAATGGGGGCTATCCACCCTTATCCACAATGTAAAGTAATTACTAAAAACTAAAATGGCATTCATTTTTTGAAATATGTCGTGTAGTAATAGATTTATTTTTTTTCTTCTCAAGAGAGTACCAGAATGTGTATGTTATGTTAGTATTTCAAAAAATCTCCTGGGGGAGAATCCCCCCAGACCCCGCTGCAGGGGTTTGGTTTTCAGCATGTCAACTCTTTCACTTGTGGGGAAATTGCAGGATTGGCTCCAGGTCACGCTTTTTATTTACTGCAAGACAAATGTGCCTTTTTATTTCATACAGTTCAATTTGGATTGAGACAGGGAGATAATCTAAACCTCACGCGTGGCGTTTCACTGTCAAGGGGAGCATGTATGTAATTCAGTGTTGTAGTCAAGACACCAATTCACGAGTCCAAGTCACTCTCGAGTCCTGTTAGAAATTAAAATCAATGTTTAATAGCATAATGTAGCTTAAACATACCGTCAGTTTAAATGCTATTTTATTTTGGAAAAAAACGGAAGTTCTCAATACCAAGCTTTTATTCTGAAAATCCTTCATGACAACATCCGGGACTACCGTCCATTATTATCACTAAAGTGGCTATTGACGCCGTTAACGATGAGATGAGATTGTTCAATGAATGTCCAGCCGATGTGATTATTTAAATGATGAAATCATGCGAAGAAGTGAGCAAACTAAAATGCTAAAATGGAGTGAATCCATTTCAATTAACCTATACTATTCCAAGATAGTGTATTTTTATTTCTTATTATTACTCTATACTATTCCAAGATAGTGTATTTAAATATTACATTACACTGGTCCAAGATAGTTTGTTTCATTTTTATTATTTTTCACTGTTCTATATGATAGATTTCATGCATTTTAGAATCATTATTATTTTAAAATGGGTCGTTTCTTTTCACTTTGTAAAAACAAGTGCCTTAACACTGAGCGTGGTATGAGAACGGTTTCTGTGAAAGGAGGGAGGAAGAAATGTTCTAATACCAAGCCATTGCTGCTATTTTGAAGAATGATATTGAATGTTAACACTAGAAGTTATGCACAAGGGAAAACTTTTATGTTTGAACAGTCAAAGTCTTTTTGTATTTTTGTAAAGTTGAGGCTATTCGAACCATTCCATTTTGATTGTATGTTTTTGATATGAGTTATGTACTATGCAGAGTTCAGATGAAGAACTCATTGATTTCAGTGTTATACACACCTTTTAGGTGTGTAAGGAGGGACTGTTAGAAATTAAAATCAATGTTTAATAGCATAATGTAGCTTAAACATACCGTCAGTTTAAATGCTATTTTATTTTGGAAAAAACCGGAAGTTCTCAATACCAAGCTTTTATTCTGAAAATCCTTCATGACAACATCCGGGACTACCGTCCATTATTATCACTAAAGTGGCTATTGACGCCGTTAACATGTATTACATATAAAGTTATGAAAGAGTTAAGGAAGAGAAAAGGCCTGTTTAGATATATTGAATGTACAATGTCTGTATCCTCTGATATGCGTAACAACGGACATTAAAACGTTGGAGAGCCGGCCTGCAGGGAGGAGCCAGCAGAGGAGATAAATACAGTGCACCTGAGGCGTTCGGCCTCTTTCTTCACCTGGCAGAGAGCCAGAGACACAGCTGTTTTTCTGTCGGACAATATTCTGTTTGTAACATTACCGCGCCTTTATTTGAATTAAAGTACCAATTTGAAACCATCTCAGAGACTCCATTTAGTCTCCTTTTTAAGCTTCTCTCCTGGACGCGAGAATTATTACACGAATAACAGTCCCCACTCTTCGAGTCCAAGTCCAAGTCCGAGTCACCTAGGGAGAGTCGTAGTCGAGTCCAAGTCCGAGTCACCCAAGGAGTGTCCGAGTCGAGTCCGAGTCATCATTACCTGTGTTCGAGTCCGAGTCTAAGTCCGAGTCACCCATGTAGAGTCCAAGTCAAGTCCGAGTCACAAGTCTTCATGTATTAATCTTAGTGTCATCGTTATCGGCTGAATCTTTACTTATTGATTTGATCACATTACTCTGATGATAGTGTTCAATACAGCCTACCTATATATATTTATATATATATATATATATATATGAACTCCATCCTTAGAGTAATGTGTTATGGAGCCTCCGTGACGGAGATCATTTTCAGTCTCTAATTTTCACGTTCATTGTAGGCTAGTGCTAGGCTACTCACCATCTGCAGTATCACCAAGGACATGTATAGCTTTTTAACAGTATCTATCTAGACAATAAAACTGCACTTGGTCCCTAGGATGTGATATCAACCCCTACCTCCATCTAACCCGACATCTTAAAACCTTTGTGGAGTTAATTTAGTGGCTAACGTTAACGTGGGTTAGCAAGCTAACAATAGCATTTCTACTTACTTTTCTGGGTGCCGCCATGAAAGGTGTCGATTGAAATTCGACGTTGTCCCAGTCTTATCTTCTATGTTCTGTCCACATAATGTGCATTTTGCGCTGCTCTTTCCCAATATGGAAACGAAATCTTTAAAAGCATACAGCACGATGCGGGGTGTTTCTCTGGACATCTTTAGACTGGTATAGCAGCGGGGGCGCGCCCAGTACGTGAACTCGCCTCGCAGGTGCACACGCCAGGACACAGAGGACATCAGACTCGAGTCCGAGTCCAGGACTCGAGTACTCCATCTCTGATGTAATTGCATTGCAAATACTGACTTGAGCCCCACCACTGTATGGGTTAGCCCTACCATAGATACCCAACAAAAATACTCTGGAGCCGCAACTGCCGACCCGTATTGCGCATGTGCAGATCTAAGATCCAGTACAAATTATAAAAAGTAAAAGTCTGCTGCTTATTGTTCTACTAGGCCAAAATAGAGTCAAAGAGTATATGAGAGTGAGTGTGTTAATTAATATATTTGGCAGTTTGGAGTAAGTGTGTGTGTGTGTGTGTGTGTGTGTGTGTGTGTGTGTGTGTGTGTGTGTGTGTGTGTGTGTGTGTGTGTGTGTGTGTGTGTGTGTGTGTGTGTGTGTGTGTGTGTGTGTGTGTGTGTGTGTGTGTGTGTGTGTGTGTGTGTGTGTGTGTGTGTGTGTGTGTATAGGCCTCTCACGATAATTAATTTTGTTGGATACATTTTCCCAGAAATTATAGCGGTAAACGATAATATTGTCGTCATCATTGTATGACCATTTTAGACCACTGACATAATGATAATATATAATAATAATTCAAGTACATCCTTTCAAACGGCTAGTCACATCCTCATGTAAATGGCAATTTATCGAGTTCATTTTTATTTATCGTACGATACGTCAATTAATTGCTTATCGCGACAGGCACACAATAAAACAGTGGAAACAAACATGTGTTTGACTTTCATTAGTGAATGAAACTGTGTGCCCTTTATAGTCTGTGTCCAATATTGTGTATTTGTATATATTGTATATATCCTATATATATGCTAAGGTCCCGCTGCTGACACGATAGCAGTCATTTCGTGCACATATGTGTAATTAAACACATGATATCAAAATCTCACTCCAGCCAGGTACCCAAAGTTGGCAACCATGCCCTACTTGTTATAAGATAAGATACAGTCCTTGTAATCGGCTACTTGGCATAAACCCACGATAGGCTTCTGTCATAGAAGAAACTGCATACTAAAAATCACTTCAGTGTTTTATATTCAAAACATTCATTTTTTTTGTGTGGAATATCACTTGGAAATTGCCAACACAACAGGAGCACATACATGTGCAAGGGTTAAATCCTGTAATATCAATGTAATGCCAAAAAACTGCAATATGTCGTAACTGTACAGAATGTATCAACCCTATAAACAACTATGGATCAGCATGATTGTAAAGCCCTGTGTGTCTTTAAATATGGCATGTGTACAGTAAAGCAAACATTTGATGTTCAAGCGTATGATTACTAAATAATTGTTATTTAATTTTAGTAAGATGTCAATTATTGTTCATAAAAAAGCATGAATCAGAAATGTTTCTGTCTTGTAATTTTACTGATTTCATTATTATATAATTCATTATACTGTATTTTGGTTGTTGTATTTTCTCCAGTGTGGAATATACAAATTCATATGCACGGCTCTTCTTTTTCTCTTTAAGTTCTTTGGAGGTAAGACATGCGACATGTCACTAATGCTAGCAAGAAGCTTCATGATAGCACCGGTATATTTTTAGCAACTGAATGTGTTTATTAAATGCGTCACTTATAACTGATCTATAGGGGCTACCTCATCACTTTAATCAAGTTAAGCTGTTTTTCTCGGGTAGGGTAATCTTAAATCAGACATGGCGACTGTCCCCTCAGCGGATGTGATAATGACCACTGTTTGCTAGCTAGTTAGCTAGAGAACTAGTAGCTAAGATGGTGGTTGTTGAGTGTGAGCAGTGTCCAGCATTCAACACTCAACTTTCTGACTGTTATGAGTGCACTGCCATTTGCCAAACCTTGCATTCAGATGCACTTATCAGGGTTCTTACACCTTTTCCAAAGTCAAATTCAAGCACTTTTCAAGCATTTTCAAGGTGCATTTTCAAGCTTTTCAAGCATCTTACAGCGGCACTTGTAAATTACATATGCACATACTTATCCTCAAATGATTATTTCCCTACCTCACATTACATCAGATGTTCTTTATGCTATAAACAACCAAATGTGTGTTTCGTAATAGCATTCTACTTGAGGATGACAAATTAAAGAAAAATAAAACTAAGTTTAATATTTTAAAATGAGTGACCCATCTGTAAGTAGACTGGGCATCCCATATAACCTGGCTGAGCCAATATAAAACAATCAGCCAAATAACTTTTCAATAAATTCTTTATTAACATTTTTGAGGTCCTTTTAGGTTGGCAGTAAACATACGGCTCTCCAAGGTTAGGACAAACGTTTTCTTTTGATACAATGTGACCAACCGAGCACAGTGTGAAGAGAGCGAGGCCACAGAGCACACACTTTCTACATCATACAAAGATATATATATGTATATAAATTATAGACAAACTCCCCATATAACGCACAGTATTTCTCTATATAATAAAAACAGAACATAAGACTTTAATCTAACTAACAGCATGAGGTAAGTTTCTGAAGTGTGTGCAGAGATCCTTTTTCTGTGTAAAAGTTTGGGTTTTTACAATATTGATTTATCGTAAGATAAAATGTACAACCACTTTTTATATCAGAAAATGAGGCTCATTGAGACAGATCGGATTCTAGTTTGGGTTTTAACATCCCTTCTCCATCGAGTGAATTTCTCTGGATTTATTTGCTACTCTGCGGCGGATGAGTGCTCAGCCACAGGTCTGCAGAACACACACGACTCCCTGAATGCATCCTCACACAACATGCAGGAGCAATCACAGGATTAAACTATTTACATGAAAGGAAATGGAAGTGGGAGACACACACCTTCACAAAAGTCCTTTTTTTTATACCAAACAGCATAGAAATCTATTGAGGTGAACAAACCGACATCTTACACAGCCAAGGTAACAATTAGTTCCCTGCCTTCCTGACTACTGCAACACTACAAGGCCTACAGAGCCGGACTGTGGCCGAGCTGGGGGGGGGGGGGGGGGGGGGCGACTAAGGGAAGGTCCTTTTGGTCAGTAGGTTGTGTGTGTGTGTGCACACGTGCGTTCGTGTGTTTGCTGCGAGCTGCAGCAGAGACAACAAGGCTTATACACTAGGAAGTGTCTTTCAGTTCCTTGAGTTTATCAGTTAGCTGTCTCTCCAAAGTCTCCAGATGTCTTTCCTTTTCCTTAGCAGCTCTTCGAAGGCCATTGGACTTGGAGATGAAGCTTAGTTGTCCTTGTGACTCAGCTTTTTCTGCGTTATGATCAGCAGACTTCTTGAGGACTGTTATGTATTCCTCCATTCTCTTCTTTTTGGATTTCATCTGTGTTATCTCCTCCATCATTCCTTTCCTCTTCTGTGTCTTCTTCTCATCTCGCTTTAGACGTCTTTGGTCATCAAGGTACATGTGGTATTTCTGCCTGGCAGATGCCGCAGAGAGGAGCAGCTCTTTCGTGTAGGCCAGTGACCACCAACTGGCGGCCCGCGGGCCACATCCGGCCCGCCAGACATTCTCATCCGGCCCGCACAACGGGGGTGACTGTGGCGTTGGCGGAGTGGTTACTGCGTTCGCCCCCCCACCCATTTTTTTTTTTTACAACGTCTCGTGAGTAAGGTGCAGTACTGTATTCAGCTAGCGTTACATTTGTAAAACGAGTAATCTGATTACAGTTACTTTCATAAACCTGAAGTGAATACATTTTGGAATAGTTATTGGAATTATTGGTGGAAAAGTTTCCTCACAAAATGTAATATTCATTACCGGCAGAACTGTGTGCACACTGCACGGCGCTGCAGCGTGTCTGTGAGAGAGAGAGATGCAGCGTGTCTGTGAGGCCCCGCCCCCGCACGCAGATGAGAGAGAGAGAGATCTCTTTTAAAATATATTAAAGTTAGAAACGGAGATGGTTAGATAAAATGTGCAAGATAACGTTGATGTAGCATTTCTTTATTGTCGAAATGATGACATTTATAACGGGATCAAATCAAAGTGAATGGCCTGCTGCTGCTGAATGCATGGGGCAAGTGACTGGAAACAGTTTGAAAAGTTATTACATCGTTTCAGATAATAATAATAATAATAATAAATAATAATGATAATTCATTCTATTTAGAGGCGCCTTTCAAAGCACCCAAGAACGCCTTACAATTCATAACATATTCTAAGGAAAGGTTTACAGTAGGAGAATGCAGTCCGGGTGATGTTTTTTATGTGGGGTGCCAATGAGAGGGAGCTGTCCAGAATGACACCAAGATGTTGTGTTTGAGTTCTTGATAAGCCATTAAAACAGTAAAACAAGTGTCTCCTGTTTACCAAAACATACCCATCTGTTATGGAAAAAGAAAGTATTCCAAAAGTGAACACGTAACTGTATTCTGATTACTTTCAGAGCATGTATTCAGTAATCAGTAACTGATTACATTTACAAAGTAACCCTCCCAACCCTGCCTAGAAGTGATCCTTCGTTAGCGTGAGTCTGCTAAGCTTTATGCAGTACCTGTACCCCCCCCGCTGGCCCGCGATAGTGTCTATTGGATACATTTTGGCCCTTGGACAAATGTAGTTGGTGATCCCTGGTGTAGGCTATGTTGAGCAGCCCTCCAACACTGTGCACATGGTCATTAATGACCCGCTGAGCAATCAATGAATGCTCTTTGAGGTTCTCCACCATCACTTCCTTGTTAATTGAAAACCCTCTCTCAACGGATGCTTGACCATATGAAAGGACCAGGACGAGTTTTACTACCTCCCATAGATGACGACACTCTGCTTTGCTTGATAAATGCTCCTGGTAGAATTCATCCAATCTTCCACTTTGTGGGTTGAAATCCCTGAAGGAATCTGACGCTGACATCAGGCTGTGGTCATAGAAGTGACCAAACTCCCTAATGATCTCATCGCAACATTTGTCTTCAATGCGGCCAGTTTCCACAAGGAGCCGCAGAACAGTTGTGAGTTTTCGTGTGCTTACTTCTTTGCTCTTGAGGAGCACCCTTGGATCCAGAACAGACAGGTTTCTTACAAGGGGATATTTGAGTGGAGCCTTTTCAAAAAGCTTGGAGACCATCTTCAACAAAAACAGCTTGCAATTCTGTCTGAACTCCAGCCTCAACCTCTCAGCACCTGAGTTCTTCTTCATGTGTTCCTCCAGACCTCGCTCTGTGACAAATCCCACTCTCAGTTTGGTGACTTCCATGTGGTTGACTGGGTCAGTTAAGTCAACTTGCAGAAGCTTGACTGTGGTAGTTGCATTATTCATGATAAACATTGATAAACTTCGATAAACGTATCCAATAGACTCCTCAGTATATTAGAGAGATCCTGACTCATAAATGGCAGCATCGGTTTATCAGTCTGGTATAACTTCAACAAAGGTGTGACTTCCCTTGCCACCATTAAAAAGAAGTTGAGCTTTGCTTCGAAGAGGTCATCTTCAACAATCATCTGAGCAGTCTTAAAAGACTTAGTAGATGGTTCTGTTACAGTTTTCATTTTGGCAGCATCGATGTATATTTTTAGAGAAGGCAAAATCTGTAAGGCACGCTCAGCTACCTCCACATTTTCAAGCCATCGATAGTAGTAGTACTGATACCCCTTTCGTCTCATTAGTATGCATACAAAGTGACAGATGACATGCCCCCAATTATTAAAGCTTTATTTATTGACCTTTCAAAAGCGTTTGACACCGTCGATCATCACATTTTAAAGCAGAGGCTAGCCAGTATAGGCATGTCCAGCCATGCAGTAGGGTGGTTTGTGAACTACCTCTCTGAAAGGTCCCAATGTGTTCACTTTGATGGGCTGTCTTCTGAGTGGTTAAACATTGCTAATGGTGTTCCCCAAGGTTCTGTTTTAGGTCCACTTTTATTCTCTATATATATCAACAGTTTAGGTGAAAATGTGGATGAAGCTACTTTACATTTTTATGCGGATGATACCGTGATGTACTGTGCAGGTCCCTTCATTGAGGAGGCTGGTGTTAAATTACAGGATGTTTTTAACATTATTCAGACTCAGCTCTCTGAACTAAAGCTTCTTTTAAATGTTGAGAAAACCAAGGTAATGCTCTTTTCTAAAGCTAAAAAGACACCAGAGCCTGTTTTAGATATTGTAACTACGCAAGGAATAAAACTTGAAGTGGTTACCTGTTACAAATACCTTGGTATCTGGCTTGATGATTGTCTCACTTTTAAACTTCATGTCAATAACCTGCTTAAAAAGCTGAGGGTTAGGCTAGGTTTCTTCTACAGGAACAAGTCCTGTTTCTCGCTTGAGGCCAGGAAAAGGCTAGTCACTGTGACCTTTTTACCTGTGCTGGACTATGGTGATTTGATGTATATGAATGCACCTGCCAATTGCCTGGTCAAGTTAGATGCTGCGTATCACAGTGCACTGAGATTTGTAACAAACTGTAAAGCATTAACCCATCACTGTACCCTGTATGCAAGGGCTGGTTTGCTTTCACTAACTGTACGGAGGCTCAGTCACTGGTACATTTTTATATACAAAGCCATGTTAGGGAAACTTCCATCTTATATCTGCTCCCTGATCTCACGGAAAATTGTAAGTGGCTACTGCCTGAGATCGAATGCTGTGGTTTTATTAAATGTGCCAACTGCTAGGACTGTCTTAGGGAAGACAGCTTTTAGATGCGCAGCTCCTCTGTCTTGGAATAGTCTGCCAATTAAATGGAAACTGAACAATCTGGTGCCACTAAATGTTTTTAAAGCTCGGTTGGATGCTAGTCAATCGGAAGCTATTGGTACCTGTTTATGTGGATAATTATGTAAATGATGCTGTATGATGTCCTTTTGTTGTTCTATTTATGTTTTTATGTTTCATGTGGAACTACTTGAGCAGGTCTCCCTTGAAAAAGAGATCAATGATCTCAATGGGATTTATCTGTATAAATAAAGGTTTGAAATGAAATGAGAGGAGATGTCCTCACCCTCCTGAAATCAATGACCATTTATCTGGTCTTGGCCACATTCAGAATACTCACAACATTAGGCTGACGTTCATCTTCCGCTCTTCTAGAAGTGGTTGTGCTTCTTGTTGCTTCCGGCTAAAATAAACATTAAAGACATGTTGAGTGTTTAAAATGTGCTGTAATACACAACACATTATTTATTCCTAAACTTGCAGAAAGAAAAACTAAAGTGTGACATTTATATCAATCTTATACACCTTGAATTGTTGTTGGCCAATGATACACATACCCTTTGAAGATGAGCTGGGAAGTTGAATATTGTTGGCACAACACCATCTTTAAGCCGGACAGTCTGCCCTGTCCGGTCAAATTCCTCACTTCTGAAGTGCTCACTGCAGAGCAGTGTCCTGTCACAGGAAACAAAACCGTCCCTTCTTATGGCGAGTTCCCACTGCCTCCTCCTCTCTTCGGTTTTGGGAAACCTTAAAAACATGAGAAAGGTAGCCAGATATATTAATTATTGTCAACATTTTCCTCCCTTCTTTCCTTTAACATTAAGGGTAACGACAAAAATACACACCGAAATGATCATATTTTTGGCATGTATGTATGTATGCATGTATACTTTAAGAATAAGACAACCACACTAAGAGTAATAACAAAAGGTGTCCAAAAGAAACATTAAATAATTGTGTAAAGAAATGGTAGCAACATATTCTAAAGAGGCTGGGTCAACAACAATCTTGCAATACTATTATCTCACATAGCCCCACTGATCCTGTGTAGCAGGACTTGTAATGTACATACATCCACTAAGTAATTAACGATTATCCTAATTTTAGTCATAATATTGTCATATCTTACAGGTGAAAGGTGATCCCACGGGTTCTTGTTTGCAGACAGCGGCGATTGGAGCATCCGTAGGCTGCACAAAAGTCTGGCATAGTCAGGTACTTCTGTAAACACAAAGCCAGCAAATTCCTGTATCATAATGCAAGATGTTTTTAACAAGCCAAACCACTTGGAAGAAATCATGTGTAACTTAAGTTATGTTGAAAAGAAAGAGCAGTTCTGCCTCTCCCACTGGTATAAAGTTGCTGGGTCAACTTTGTAATACTAGGGCCCTTTCTCATTTCTCGAACTCCCCTCCTTGACTCCTATCCTCGAGACTTAGTCCCGCCCACAGGAGATGTGAACGGAGGAGTCGAGGAGAGAGGAGGGGAAGCAGCAGGCGGTTAGAGAAATGAGAACTCCTCTCCTCTGAGCGGTCATTTTAAAGAGACGTCCATTAATGATGACAGGAGGCACAGCAGCCCTCTGTCTGATGGACAGATGTGTTCATGACGACTTATATATTTACTTTTAATTCATTCATAGTGCGGTATAATGAGACAATAACAGGCTACAGATGCGTACACACACACATACACACACACACACATATATATATATACATATATACCATTTCAGAATCAAACAGAGCACTCTAATAATAACGTAACACTATCAGAGACTGGACCCCCTCTCTGGTCGCTACAATGAGGGAAATAAATGATATCATACTGAATACATATTTACTGTGAATGTGTGCAAAAATGTATGGCATATAGCTGTCTAACAGAAGTTAAATTCATTTCTCACTTTCTCACTTCATTCATTCATTTCTGACAATGTAATGAACCCAAAATAAAAGAACCCAATAAAAAGAGTTGTTAAATAATAGTGAAGTCACGTTGTAATAACAATAACTCATCTCTCTCTCGTTTTATTTTTGAGCTTTGCCAAAAGCCACTGTGTCAATGTTGTCCTACTCGGGTTGCCGTCCGGAGTTGTCCAATATGGCGGACCATCTCGCACATGCGCACTGCAGATCGGGCAGAGCTGCAGATCGGGTAGTGACAATCACTCCCGGAGGACCGAGGAGTCGAGGAGGGGGATTTGATGAAATGAGAAAGGGCCTAGGTCTCACTCACAGCCTCTTGTTATTAGCCAGCTAATAAATACAACCACATACACAAAGAAAAGCTGCAATTTCAACATGTCCAAGCATCCTGTATCATAGCCATGCTAATAATGTTTATAATAAACCAAACCGTTTGTAAAACAGTCAAGATTTCAGCGAGTTAAGAGTATTTTTGTGCAGATCACTCACCTTACAACAGCTACCATAACGTGAATCAGAGTAACTGTTGACTGTGGCAAGATGGCGGCCGGTCAGCTACGCTGGAAAATCTCCCATGAGCTATCTAGTGTTTATATATATCTATGGTCAGTACGCTTCTCCATGTTTGTGATTGGTCGAATGCTCCAAATATCACCCCTTTCATGTGAACGCTCACCTAACTAGATAGGGCACGGCTGGCTTGAGCGATCCACTTGATAACCAGCGTCGTAGGACCGCTTAGCGAGAGTGCGTATGTTTTGGATTAGGCCAACCGGCTAACTCAAACATATCCAGGTTATGTTGAACCAGCTTCGTAGTACCCTACAGTAGTGAAGGCAAAATTAAGCTTTGAATGAAGCGTCGAACCACTTGGAGAATTGTGTCAGAAATAGGTTCATTTCTCTAAGCTTCAGTTACAGCGACCTCTCCTGGCGAAGTGCAAGGCTGCAGGGGGTTTAACGTATTTTTGCCTTGAAAAATATTCGATCAACACACACTAAGACTGAATATCATGTTCTATTTGCAATTAAAGATTGATAATTGTGTGTATTGGGTTATTGAGAAGAGACTAGAGAGTGCTGGACATTTTTTTGGGAGGAGACGGCCTTTTAACAGTTATTTATTAAAGTTGAAAAGCAATGATTAAAAGTACATCCATTCCAGGTTTTGAACCAGATGCGCGGAGGACAACTCGCATTCGGGCCGCCGGCTCTACCCACTGGGCTATAGCCTATCTTTTCCTTAAAACATTGAACTGTTTTTATATTACTGATAATTGTCTTTTTGTTCAGAACTTCTCCACATTTCGAAGTGTTTCCTGAGCCAGAACGACCTATCTTTCTTTCTGGCTTGCAACAACACCTCAACAGCAACAACGCAAACTACGACAACAACCCACACATTGCGCATTGTTTAGAGCGGTCATAAAGTGTTGAAGCGCTCAAATTCAAAACTCTTTCAACCTGTCACCTGTCAGAATCGAGACGAGGCAGTGCATTGAATCGCGTGAAT
Organism: Harpagifer antarcticus; assembly: GCA_902827135.1. NCBI lineage: Eukaryota > Metazoa > Chordata > Actinopteri > Perciformes > Harpagiferidae > Harpagifer > Harpagifer antarcticus. The sequence continues at coordinate 428,367 of CADEHL010001074.1, forward strand.
GGACCGTGAACCAGTCAAGTGATTCATTCAGGAAATGAAGCAGTTGCTGGTTCGGACGTCACATGTCACGTGATTTGAAGCAGTTGCTGCTTCTGACGTCATATGTCACGTGATTTGAAGCAAGCTTCCAAGCACTGCTTCTATGAAATAGGAAGTCCAGGGTTGAAGCTCCGTTCGAAGCTTCAGTGTCAAACTGTCATCACTAGCCTACAGGCCTCTTGAACCTCTCTCATACAATACAATAATACAATACAAAGGGTGTGTGTGTGTGTGTGTGTGTGTGTGTGTGTGTGTGTGTGTGTGTGTGTGTGTGTGTGTGTGTGTGTGTGTGTGTGTGTGTGTGTGTGTGTGTGTGTGTGTGTGTGTGTGTGTGTGTGTGTGTGTGTGTGGAGAGACACTGTGATGGATCGTTGGAGCTATGTGCAACTCAAGGCATATGTTCGAACGGGAGCTGCCTGGACGCTGCAATCATGTTGCGCGCACTATCCGTGCTGAGTGTGCTGACTGGCTGACTGTCCCACTGTCTGGCTACCTGCATAAAGTAAAGTGCTCGGCGCAGTTGAGCACTTTACACGCAGGTGTTTTCATTGAAACAGCTCCTTATATCCGTTAGCGCAGCTAGCTAGCACCAGATGCTAACAACAGCAATACACGTAAGGTGTGCCCATTCTCTCTCTCTCGCTCGCTCGCGCCACACCCTCCCGGGCCTCCCGATGGCCAGTCGGTGCCTGCCGGTGAGCGTGGAAGTGTGGTCTGCCGCAAGCAGACGGCAGGAGCGGGGCTGTCAGCATCAGCTTGTAGATGGTATTTTAAACTTGATGCGCTCTGAAACTACAGGGCGGCCGAGGACAAAAAATACACATAAAAAATCGCATTAAAATAATTAGTGGCGTTAATGTTTTTAACTTGACAGCCCTATTATTTACACATCACCTTTCAACGCTAGACAATTCAAAGTGCTTTTAAACATTGGAAGACATTAAGGGCATTAAGAAATAGTGCATCGGAAACACATTATAAAATGGCATTTAAAGAAATTCATTAAAAAGCAAAGATAATAAAAATAAACATAACACAGGTATAAAATGCATGAAAAAAAGGTTACAGTGCAGTGTAAGATATGAATAGTTCAATTAAAAGCAGCGACAAAAAGAAAAGTCTTCAGCCTGGATTTAAAAGTAGTAGGAGCTGCAGCGGACCTGCAGTTGTCTGGTTTGTTCCAAATATTTGGAGCATAAATAACTGAACTTCTCCATGTTTACTTCTGACTCTGGGGACAGAAAGCAGACCTGTCCCAGAAGACTTGAGAGATCTGGATGGTTAATCAATTTAGAAATGTATTTTGGCCCTAAACCATTCAATGCTTTATTTAAAAACATTCTTTGACAGAGAGGAAGCCAGTGTAAATACCTCAGAACTGGACTGATGTGATCCACTTTCTTAGTGCTAATGAGGAACATAGGTGAAGACTCAGGGAGCGGCGTTCTGAATCAGCTGCAGTTTTCTAATAGTTTTTTTTGTGAGACCTGTAAAAACACCATTACAGTCGAGTCTACTGAAGATAAAAGCATGTACAGGTTTTTCCAAATCAGCTGTGACATAAATCTTTAGTCCTCGATTTATTCTTAAATACCGTAATTTCCGGACTATTAAGCGCACCTCAATATAAGCCGCACCCACTGAATTTAGAAAAAATAAGTATTTTGTACATAAATAAGCCGCACATGTCTATAAGCCGCAGGTGCCTATCGGTACATTAAAACAAATGAACTTTACACAGGCTTTAACGAAACACGGCTTGGAACAAAAATAAATAGGCCTTTAAACAAAACACGGCTTGTAACAAAAATAAATAGGCTTTAACGAAACACGGCTTGTAACAAAAATAAATAGGCCTTTAAACGAAACACGGCTTGTAACAAAAATAAAAAAAATAGCAGAAACAGTAGCCTACCAAGAAAATCATTGGTCACTATCTTCCTCCTCCTGTGAACTGAAACCACTGAAGTCATCTCCTTCGGTGTCGGAGTTGAATAGCCTCAGAATTGCTTCATCCGATGTTGGATCGTTTTCATTGTCGCTCTCGTCACTTTCATCCGGAGGCAAATTCCCCGCTGAGCTCATGCTGCCCTCTTCAACACGCAGCAGTCCAGCCTTTCGAAACCTGTTGATGATAGTGTATTTTTGGACAATGCTCCACGCTGTCAGGACCCACTGGCAGACTATACCATAAGTTGCTCTTCGCATGCGGCCCGTTTTAGTGAAGGATTTCTCCCCACTTGTTTATCCAAGCCTCCCACTGAACACGGAGCGCCACCTTAAATGGACAATTTACACTGATGTGAGTGGCTGCAAATACTTTGTTGTGCCCCCAGGAATCACAGCTGGAATAGAGTGTGTCCTCTTGATGGCTTCTTTCACATAATCTGTTATGTGGGCCCTCATGCTGTCCAACACGAGCAATGCCTTGTTCTTGTGAAAGAATCCTCCCGGTCGCTTGCCGTAACACTCCGTATGCCATTCATGCATTAGGCTTTCCGTCATCTATCCTTTATTGTTGACTTTCACAACAATTCATCTCGGGAATGTTTCTTTTGGCATCGTCATGCGTTTAAAAATCAACATCGGTAGAAGCTTTTCTCCCGATGCCGTGCAACTCAGAACACAGGTGAAGTGCGTTTTTTCATGCCCAGTTGTTTTCAGCGTGACGGATGATTCGCCTTTCCTGTTGACAGTCCGAGTGAGAGGCAGGTCAAACGTCAGAGGAACCTCATCCATATTTATGATGTTGTGCGGGCCGATGGAATGCTCCGCTATCTTTGCATCAGTGAATTTGTGGAAGTTTGAAACTTTTTCCTCGTAGTCGGGAGGGAGCTGCTGACACAGACTCGTCCGTACCGTGATGGACAGGCCTTTACGTCTCATAAATCTTAGACACCACGATGGTCCACCTCTAAAATCCTCAAACTTCATTGCGGTGGCGATTGTTTTGGCTTTCAGTCGGATCTGCACAGTTGAAACACCTCGGCCGTCTGCTCTCTGTGTGTTGACCCAGTCTTTGAGCTCATTTTCTAGTTCGGGCCATCTGCTTTTCTTCCCTCTGAAAGCTTTTGTTGTCTTTTTGCACTGAGTCAGTTCATCACGCTGCTGTTTCCAACGTCTTATCATCGACTCATTAAGGCCAAGCTCCCGTGCAGCAGCTATATTTCCTTTTCCAACAGCCAGATTGATCGCCTTCAACTTGAAAGCTGCATCATATGCATTTCTCCATGTCTCTGACATGATGAGGGTGACAAAATGACTACCGTAATAAGAATGACGGAAAGTTTGAGCGCGCACGATTTACATCACATTATGTAATTAATTTTTGCTCATGAAGCTTGTGAAAGCGGGAAAAATCCATAAATTACCCGCGTCATTGTATAAGCCGCGAGGTTCAAAGCGTGGGAAAAAAGTAACGGCTTATAGTCCGGAAATTACGGTAGGCTGACTTAGTAATTATTTTTATGTGACTGTTACACCTACATTTCTGTCTTTATCTGTTGTTTTTAACATTGCTGACTGAAGCTCAGCGCTGCCTTTTATTAGTTCCTCCAAGGCTCCAAAACAATCACCTCAGTTTTATCTTTGTTTATTTGACGAAAGTTCTGTCATTTATTTTTTCAATGCATTTACTCAGTGTTTTGAATTGGAGCATAGTCTCCTGGTGAAATGGTTATATACATTTGTGTGTCATCTGCATAGCTATAGTAACTTATTATGTGGTAACTTATTATGTTGTTTTTCATTATCTGAGTGGTAGCATGTAGATGTCACAAAACTAGGGCCACCAGGGTGGGTGGAGGGGGTCTGGAGGACGGGTTTTGGGCTGACAGCCCAGGAGCACAGCGGAGGGCCCGGAAGGGATCTCGGGCAGACGGCCTGGGGGCAAGACAGAAGCCGAGAAGAGGTACTCGGGCGGACGGCCCGGGGGCAAGGCAGAGTCCATGGTGGGGGTCTCGGGCGGACGGCCTGGGAGCAAGGCAGAGTCCATGGTGGGGGTCTCGGGCGGACGGCCCGGGGGCAAGGCAGAGATCATGGAGGGGCGAAGACCACAGCGGGCGAACTCAGGGGGCCGAGCATGAGGGCGAAGGCAGCGGCAGGAAGAGTCAAGGGGCCGGGCCCGAGGGCGAGGACCGCGGCTCTCAGGGGGCCGGGCAGAAGAGTAGTCGGCGGGACCCCCAACGGGACAGGACATGGAGTTGGCAGAACCCCCGGCAGGAGAACAGTCGGTGGGATCCCCAACGGGACAGGACATGGAGTTGGCAGGACCCCCGGCGGAACCTCCAACGGCACTTGAATAGGGACTTGAGTGGGGACTCCAGAGAGGGCTTGAGAGGGAACTCGAGAGGAAACTTGAGAGTTGACTTGAGAGGGATCTCGAGAGAGAGAACTTGAGCGGAGACTCGAGAGGAGACTTGAGAGGGAACTCGAGCGGTGACTTGAGAGGGAACTCGAGAGGTGACTTGAGAGGGAACTCGAGAGGTGACTTAAGAGGGGACTCAATAGGGAACTTGAGAAGGAACTCGAGCTGTGACTTGAGAGGGAACTCGAGAGGTGACTTGAGAGGGGACTCAATAGGGGACTTGAGAGGGAACTCGAGCGGTGACTTGAGAGGGAACTCGAGAGGTGACTTGAGAGTTGACTTGAGAGGGAACTCGAGAGGTGACTTGAGAGTTGACTTGAGAGGGATCTCGAGAGGGAACTCGAGCGGTGACTTGAGAGGGAACTCGAGAGGTGACTTGAGAGGGAACTCGAGAGGTGACTTAAGAGGGGACTCAATAGGGAACTTGAGAAGGAACTCGAGCGGTGACTTGAGAGGGAACTCGAGAGGTGACTTGAGAGGGGACTCAATAGGGAACTTGAGAGGTGACTGGAGCAGTAGCGTGGCATGGGGAAAACATTAGGAGAAGCCAATAATACGTCCTTTCTTTTGGGTCGGGGGTGTGGTGGTCAATGTAATAACGTAACCAGATGAGTGATTACAGCACCCGGTATCATTTTACACACATTTGTATCATACAGATGCAGGACATACACACGCCTGTTATCTAACCGACAGTTCCGCACGCACACTCCAGCCGAAACTCTAATAAGCATTCATTCACAAACTAAATCAGGAGACCTTTAACGTTTTACGTCCGATTCACTCCTTTTTTCCTCGCTGTACACAGCTCCAGTTTGGGCATTTGCCTGTCATCAGATTGTATTTGTTGTTGCTGCTGTAGCGGAAGTTTAGTACAATTATTTTTGATTAACCTCTTAAGCCCGAGGGTCCCCCCAGTGGATCCTTCCCACCGTTTTTTTACGAGACTATGTCTCAGGGCTTCTTAACATTTATGAAACTATTAATGTTCCATACCCTTTTAACGGTAAGAAACTCAGCTAACTGACAATGTGAACCATTTTTAGCTAAAAGAAACACAAGAGTAATACCAAGCCTTTGAATTAGCATGGAGCGAAAAAATGCTAACTAATGCTAACGGACCTTTGCACAGCACTCACGGTAGAAATGCCCTTATTACTTATCGTAACTGCACAAACAAGATATCCGATTAAAGCTGAGACTCCACAGATTCCACACATGTAATGTCATCACTGTACGACCCCGAATTCCTGGAGCTATCAGCCAGAAAAGAGAAAGTAAACAACATCCGGTTTCAAAAATATTACAATAATTACGTCTTACCTTTTTTGATTTGTGATCAAAAGTTGTGTTCAACGGAATAAAAACGCCGCTCAAGGTTAATCCAATGTCTTTGTGTCACGTAGACATTTTTACTGATAATCCATCATCATATTTATGGCAATATACTGGGTATAAAGTTTTGCCGTCCAGGCTTGTACTTTCAGATATGCTTTGTTTGCTTCTCTATTATGTCCGCAATGGTAATGTTTACGTGGATGTGGGAACTGCCCATCGATTCTATTGGATGTAATGGTTAAGAAAAAGGTGTAAATCACCCAAATCGACCAATGGGTTCCAGAGATATGGTCCTGCGTAAAATATAAAGAATTCCAGCCAGCGTAAGTACATTACGCAGCAGACTTTACTTATTGTTTACTACGGAAGGAAGCAGGAATTGCCGGGACCCAGAGCACACAGAGCACAGAGCGGACAGCAGATAACGGAATTGCAGTTTTATTGCTTATAGATTATCAGAACATTTCAAAGGGGACACAGCCCCATTTGATATTAACCTATGGATTAACTACATCATCGTTTTTTATCGTTTGAATGCCATTGAAGACCAGTTTAGACCAGACAAAGAGGAAGGTAAGCCATTAGCCTAGTGCATTTTAGTACCTAGCGCCACTTGTTTTGATTTACGTTTTTGTTGATAACCTGCAAGTTTGTATCTTTCAGTGTTGAGGTGGGCACCGTTAGATTCTGTGTCTTTACGATCATAAACAATGTGTTGGATGTGGAGCTAGGATAAGTAATAAGGGAGCTAGGAGTGATTTTCGGTGCAGTAATAGGTTAGCATTTTTCGCTCGGGGCTAATTCAGAGGCTCACTGTTAGCATTGTGTGTTTTTTTTGAAAAAATAAATGAAAAAGATCAGTTAAATTAGTTTTTTCGCGTTATATGGATATAAAATATTCATAGTTTATTAAATATTAAGGTTCCTTAGATGTTATTTCCTGCAAATGACACGATTTCGGGTCCGTGATGCCTAAGAGGATAACAGAGTTTTATTTTTATTTTATTTTTTTCACAACAGTTGTATTTGGATGGAATGAATACCTATAGTGATAATTCAAAGTAATAAAATGATTTTTACAGTGAAAAAGTTCAAATGGAACTGATGGTTCCCAAATTACCCAGAGGTGAGTCCGCCTGGACTTTATTTTTCTAAACCTCTGTAAAAAGGTCACATTTAACTTGTTTTGCATCACTCTTGATACAAGGTACTTATTATATGTTATAGTTTGGATTCCTAAAGCTTTTAGTCTACTAACCCATCATTCAAGGGTGGTTTTCACTATAAGTAATGTTTTTTTTTTAGGTGGACATTATAATTTACATGTTTTTACTATGTTCCATCTGAATTTACTTTAAAATAAAAACATCTATATTGATTCTGACACTTCTACATTCAACTCACAGATGTAACCTTGCTTTGAGAAAAAATATTATTAATTTACCCCTTTTAGAAGTGAATATATAGTCTTTGTTGTGTTAGTGGCATTTTCGAGCCTGAAACCTGAAAAACAGGCTCAGGGCTTAAGAGGTTAAATACTCCAAATCTCCACCCTCCATAACTGCACTTGCTTCAGTTGCTTGCTTCTTTCAAGCGGCGGTGAGAGTGGTGCAGTGGCGCTATCTATCTTCTATCGATTAGATTTATGATTCGAAAATTATAAAAGTAGGGTAGACATGTGGATATTATCCGACTGAACAAGGTTCGTTTTCCACTGACCTTATTTCGAGCTATTTTCCAAAATCCTATGGAGAAATCCCATTGCTTTTTTGTCGAGGGAAACCGAGCGCGGCTTACTTCCGGGTTTTAGGACGCGTCACTGCAACACTAACTTGATGCGATTTGATTGGATTGTGAGGCAAGGGAAGCCAGCCGCATCTGGCTTCCCTTGGCATGGCCCTGACTAATCACAGGTTGGCAGGGGTATGACGTGAGCCTTGTCTGATTGGTCAATCCCTCCATTTTTTTCACAAAGGGAAGCCAATTTCGGCTGGCCTCCTCTCGCAAAAGAGAGTGCAATCTACTGTTTCACCATAACATCTAGAGGGGCGCTGTTTCACTCTTTGTAAAAGAATCAATGAGAATGGGGGAGAGACGGGCCAGCAGCAACACACAACAAAGAATTTCCGAAACTAAACGGAGTGTTTTTATTTATTTATTCAAATTATAACTACAATCACAAAAAACAGGGGAAGCCTGGCTTCCCTTGGCCTCCAAGACAAAACGCCACTGGACTGGAGAGGGGACTCGAGAGGGAACTCGAGAGGAGACTCGAGAGAGGGCTTAAGTGGGAACTCGAGAGGTGACTTGAGAGGTAATTCGAGAGGGGACTTGAGAGAGGACTTGAGAGAGGACTCGAGAGGGAACTTGAGAGGGAACTCGAGAGGGGACTTGAGAAATAACTCGAGAGGGGACTTGAGAGGAGACTTGAGAGGGTACTCGAGAAGAGAGGAGAGGAGACCTGAGAGGGAACTTGAGAGGGAACTCGAGAGGGAACTCGAGAGGGGACTCGAGAAGGAACTCGAGAGGGAACTCGAGAGGGGACTCGAGAAGGAACTCGAGAGGAGACTCGAGAAGGAACTCGAGAGGAGACTTGAGGGGGGACTAGAGAAGAGACTCGAGAGGGGACCTGAGAGGGAACTCGAGAGGAGACCTGAGAGGGAACTCGAGAGGGGACTTGAGAGGGGACTCGAGAAGAGACTTGAGAGGTGACTTGAGAGGGGACTCGAGAAGAGACTTGAGAGGTGACTTGAGGACACGGGGAGCTGGGGTCAGCCGGAACGCCGACAGGACATGAGGGGCTGGAGTGGGCCGAATCACAGACATGACACGGGGAGCTGGCGTCGGCCGGAGAGCAAACAGGAGACGAGGAGCTGGAGTCGGCCGGTACGCCGACAGGACACGGGGAGCTGGCGTCGGCCGGAGAGCCAGCACTGGAGCCGAAACCACGGCTGCTGGGGCCAGAACTGGGGTTAAGCCCCAAGCCAGTTTTCAGGTCTCATGCTTGAAAATGACATTCCCAGAACAAATGACTATCTTCACTTCTAAAAGGTGTAAATTAATCATCTTTTTTCTCAAAGCAATGATAAACCTGTGAGTTGGATGTAGAAAAAAGTCAGAATCAATATAGATGTTCTTATTTTACAGTAAATTCAGATTGAACATAGTACAACATTGTAAATTATAGTTTCCGTCCAAAGAAAACCCATTACTTATAGTGAAAACCACCCTTGAATGATGGGATGGTAGATAAAAATCTTTATGAATCCAAACTATAACATAAAATAAGTACCCTGTATCGAGATTGATGCAAAACAAGTGCAATTTGACCTTTCTAGAGAGGTTTAGAAACAAAAAAAAACACTTCCGGGGTCATTTGGGTGTTTTTGCCGTTTCTCTGGAACCCATTGGTCGATTTTGGTGATTGACACCTCTTTTTAACCATTAGAGCCAATAGAATTGAGGGGGTGATCCTAAATCCACCTACACGTTACCATTGAGGAGTGAAAGTGATGCGCACGCAGCGTACCCAACCCGAAAGCTATGTTACGCTCTGAAAACTGCAAACTCGGCTTATTGCCATAAATATGATGATGGATTATCAGTAATCATTTCAAAGTGACACAGAGACATTGGATTAACCTTCAGCAGCGTTTTATGCATTTTAATGGCATTGAACACAACTTTTGATCAGAAAACAGTAAAGGTAAGACGTATTTGCCGTTTTGGCCCCGTAAAGCTAAGTTGTGTGTGTATCTGGTTTCCCATTCCCTGCCCTGAGTCGCTCAGTGATGATAGTTATACCATTGGAATCTGTGGAATCTCAGCTTTGATATGATATCTTGTTTGTGCAGATCCGATGAAGTATAACATAGTTCTACCGTGAGTTATGTGCTAAGTGCTATTTCAGAGGCTCGGCGTTAGACTTGTATTTTGTTTCGGTAAACATGGTTCATATTGTCAGTTAGGTGAGTCTCTTCCCGTTAAGTGGGTATGACACATTAATAGGTTGCTAAATGTTGAGAAGCCCTGAGACACAGTTTCGTGAAAAAAACGGCTATGGAGCTTAACAGGTTGCTTGCACCACAAAATAATTATTACGCATGTATTCATCAGTTTTATAGCCCCATTTTGGTATTTATCTACTCTAACCTGACTTTGATCCCCCAATTACACTGCCTAAAAGTGTATATGTTGAAGACCATTTAAAATCTTCTGACCTCTGATGACCCCATCACCAGTGGCGGCCGGCCCATAGGGGCGCCGTCCTACCTCTTCCCACATACAAAAAAAAATATTAAATTAAAAAATATATATTTAAAAAATATATATATTTTTATTTTTAATGAATAAGGTAAATATCATACAATTGGTATCAGTAAAATGTATAATCTACAGTAAAATCGTTTAAAATTGTGTTACGATGTCTAAAGTTACTGTTAAGTCACATGTTTCCTGCCTGGCCTTGCCCGTGGCATTAGTTTATCATTACCGGGCGGAGCCCCGGAGCCAAACAGCAGCAACCAGCACGTTGCAAAAGTCTCAATAGTAAACTGTGCCGCCGAAACATAATTTCAGCCAATCAGAGCCGTCAAATATTTTGGTCACGAGGGCGCTCACGTTGGCGCCCACGTTGCTTACGTGCGTTGACGTGAGTTGTTTTTTAGACTCGTGAGTGACCAAGGTGATGCAGTAGTTGGATGAGAATGGCTTCGTGTGCAGGTAGAGTCGCCGGACCTCGGTCCCCGCCCAATTCCGTTCAAGAGCTAATCTCCAATCCTTTCGAAAGGAGAAGTTTGGGAGATAAACTGTTGCTTAAAGACCTTGGATTTTGTATATATCGCAGCAAGCTCGTGAAAAAGACAAAACGTATCAACGAGGCTTCTCACGTAGCTGGTACACCAGAAAGGCATGGCTAGCTGGATACAAACTGGTAAATGCTGTCTTTTGTTTCCCATGCTTGCTCTTCAAACAGCCGGGGACCAGTGGCGTTTTCTCCCGGAGGCCAAGGGAAGCCAGGCTTCCCCTGTTTTTTCGGATTGTAGTTATAATTTAAATAAAAACACTTTGTTTTGTTTCGATAATTCTCCTTTGCTGTGTGTTGCTGCCGGCCCGTCTCTCCCCCATTCTCATTGAGTATTTTACAAAGAGTGAAACAAACAGCGCCCCTCTAGATGTTATGGTGAAACAGTAGATTGTGCCCCCTGCCAACCTGTGATTGGTTAGGGCCATGCCAAGGGAAGCCAGCCGCCTCTTGCTTCCCTTCAGAGGCGGCTGGCGATTTGATTGGACACTGCCATCCAATCAAATCACATCAACATCAGTTTTAAAAATTATCAAGCAAATGAAGCATTATGGAGGGTGGAGATTTGGCGTACTTAATCAAACATAACTTTACTAAACTTCCACTACAGCAGCAACTAAAAATTAAATCAGATGACAGGCCAATACCCGCACTCGAGCTGTGTGTACTGTTGGAGCAGATATCTCTGCTCCGTGCCAATCCTATATGAGTTTGTTTTAAAAGAAGGACAACTCAAAACAGCCAGGATAAGGGTTAAACAATAATCTGTTTTAATGGTAAACACAACACAATATACAGAGCACTCTGCAACAGTACTCCGGGCTCAATTCCTACCACCGGGTGATACGTACCACGACAGCCAGTCAGGAAGAGAGCATTGAGCATAAGAATGTTACAGTATTTATACACATAAGCGGTTTGCCAAGGCAATGAGTCAGCAGTTTGTTGATTCCATCTCCTTACAGTGTGTGTGTGTGTGTGTGTGTGTGTGTGTGTGTGTGTGTCTACCCTTAGGGAGTCCCACAGTCATGTTTTGGAGTCATATAATTTCACAGACAGAGGACTTTTTAACAGAACGCACACACATTCCCCCTAAAACATCTTTAACACACACATCTGTTTAAACCAATTATTCCAAAAGGTGGTGGCAATTTAGTACTTATAACATGAAAAAACAGATAGAAATCAATAAAACACAAACACATAGTTTGAGCAGTAATTATACCTAGCTACTACAATAAACACACACATCCTGCCTATGCATGTTTAACGCACACACCTCTTATCCTCCAGCTTACCACACCAATGTCACATGTTTTCCTTTATGAATGCCATACTTGTTGGGGTTTACCAATCATCATCTCATGACCTCCTCCAGACCAGCTAACCAACAAAGCTTAACTGTTCCAATATCCTAAGGCCATCTCTGAACTTCCTTTCCACTCCGAAGTCAGCTCACCCAGAATCAGAAGGACCATTGTCTCTCTAATTGTCACGGTTGAGTGAAGGAAGCAGGACCCAAGCGCAGATAACTTTGATAAACCTTTATTTCAAGGCTAAATGGAACGAATACAGACAAAAACAGAACACTCACCGGTGAAGTCCGTCACCAACAAAAGAAGCACCGACACTGAACACAGCACGAGACAAGACTAAATACAGGGAGGGATAATTACAAGACACAGGTGAACACAATCGGCTAACGAGACACAGGTGAGGAGGGAGGAGAAAAACACAAGAGCCACAGGTGAACACAATTAGCTAACGAGACACAGGTGAGGAGGGAGGAGAACACACAGGGACACTAACGACAGGAGGAAAACATGACAGAGAACAGTGAAAACACCCAAACCTAGACAGAACTGTGACAGAACCCCCCCCTCAAGGGACGGATTCCAGACGTCCCTAAACCCCAACACAAAAATCCAAAAAAGTCCAGCAGGGTGGGTGGAGGGGGTCCGGAGGAGGGACGTATCCCTAGGCCACCAGGGTGGGTGGAGGGGGTCCGGAGGACGGGACTAAGCTGACCGCCCAGGAGCCCAGTAGGGGACCAGGAAGGGATCTCGGGCGGACGGCCCGGGGGCACGGCAGAAGCCGAGAAGGGGGACTCGGGCGGACGGCCTGGGGGCAAGGCAGAGTCCATGGTGGGGGTCTCGGGCGGACGGCCCGGGGGCAAGGCAGAGTCCATGGTGGGGCGAAGGCCACAGCGGGCGAACTCAGGGGGCCGAGCATGAGGGCGAAGGCAGCGGCAGGAAGAGTCAGGGGGCCGGGCTCGAGGACGAGGGCAGCGGCAGGAAGAGTCAGGGGGCCGGGCTCGAGGACGAGGGCAGCGGCAGGAAGAGTCAGGGGGCCGGGCCCGCGGACGAAGACCGCGGCTCACAGAGGGTCGGGATCGAGGGCGAAGACCACGGCAGGAAGAGTCAGGGGGCCGGGCCCGAGGACGAGGGCAGCGGCAGGAAGAGTCAGGAGGACGAGGACCGCGGCTCACAGAGGGTCGGGATCGAGGGCGAAGACCAGACAGCTCCGGAGGCCGGGCAGGACCCGGTGTCGGCCGGACAGGAACCGGAGCCGGCGGGACCTCCAACGGGACAGGACATGGGGTTGGCAGGAACCCCGGCAGGAGAGTAGTCGGCGGGGCCTCCAACGGGACAGGACATGGGGTTGGCAGGACCCCCGGCAAGAGAGTAGTCGGCGGGGCCTCCAACGGGACAGGACACAGGGTTGGCAGGACCCCCGGCAGGAGAGTAGTCGGCGGGGCCTCCAACGGAACAGGACATAGGGTTGGCAGGACCCCCGGCAGGAGAGTAGTCGGCGGGGCCTCCAACGGTACAGGACACAGGGTTGGCAGGACCCCCGGCAGGAGAGTAGTCGGCGGGGCCTCCAACGAGACCGGACAAAGGGTTGGCAGGACCCCCGGCAGGAGAGTAGTCGGCGGGGCCTCCAACGGGACAAGACATGGGGTTGGCAGGACCCCCGGCAGAGGGCTAGTCTGCGGGACCTCCAACTGGACAAGACATGGGGTTGGCAGGACCCCCGACAGAGGGCTAGTCTGCGGGACCTCCAACTGGACAAGACATGGGGTTGGCAGGACCCCCGGCAGAGGGCTAGTCTGCGGGACCTCCAACTGGACAGGACATGGGGTTGGCAGGACCCCCGGCAGAGGGCTAGTCTGCGGGACCTCCAACTGGACAAGACATGGGGTTGGCAGGACCCCCGGCAGAGGGCTAGTCTGCGGGACCTCCAACTGGACAGGACATGGGGTTGGCAGGACCCCCGGCAGAGGGCTAGTCTGCGGGACCTCCAACGGGACAAGACATGGGGTTGGCAGGACCCCCGGCAGAGGGCTAGTCTGCGGGACCTCCAACTGGACAGGACATGGGGTTGGCAGGACCCCCGGCAGAGGACTAGTCTGCGGGACCTCCAACTGGACAGGACATGAGGTTGGCAGGACCCCCAGCGGAACCTCCAACGGTACAGGACATGGGGTTGGCAGGACCCCCGGCAGAAGACTAGTCTGCGGGACCTCCAACTGGACATGAGTAGGGGCTTGAGTGGGGACTCGAGAGAGGGCTTGAGAGGGAACTTGAGAGGAAACTGGAGAGTGGACTCGAGAAGGAACTCGAGAGGTGACTCGAGAGGTAACTCGAGAGGGGACCTGAGAGGGGACTTGAGAGGGAACTCGAGAGGAGACCTGAGGGGAAACTTGAGAGGTGACTCGAGAGGGAACTCGAGAGGGGACTAGAGAGGGGACTTGAGAGGGAACTCGAGAGGAGACCTGAGGGGAAACTTGAGAGGTGACTCGAGAGGACACTGGAGAGTTGACTTGGGAGGTGACTCGAGAGGACACTGGAGAGTTGACTTGGGAGGTGACTCGAGAGGACACTGGAGAGTTGACTTGAGAGGGGACTCGAGAAAAGACTCGAGAGGGAACTCGAGAGGGGACCTGAGAGGGGACTTGAGAAAAGACTCGAGAGGGAACTTGAGATGGGATGAGGGAAGGGACTAGAGAAGTGACTCGAGGAGGGACTTGAGAAGTGACTCGAGGAGGGACTTGAGAAGTGACTAGAGGAGGGACTTGAGAAGTGACTAGAGGTGGGACTGGAGAAGGGACTAGAGAAGGGACTAGGACAGCTGGGGCCAGAGCTAAGGCTGGAACCATGGCTGCTGGGGCCAGAACTAGGTCTGGAACCATGGCTGCTGGGGCCAGAACTGGGGCCGGAATGATGGCTGCTGGGGCCAGAACTGGGGCCGGAATGATGGCTGCTGGGGCCAGAACTGGGGCTGGAACCATGGCTGCTGGGGCCTGTACTGGGGCCGGAACTATGGCTGTGTGGGCCGGTTCTGTAGCCGGAACCATGACTCTTGGGGCTCGGATTGCTAGCCTGGACTTGCGACTCCTTCTCCTAGAAGCCGCCTGAAGGCTCCGTGGACCTCCAAAAGCCAGCCGAGTTCCAGAAAACGCCTCTTGGACAGGAGCAGGAACTGGGGCGGAAGCACTGGTTGACTCCAGACGGAACACACGAGACGTTTATAGTCCGCAGGCTGGAAATCACACACCCAGATGAAGTTCAACATCCAGTCAGGTAAGAACTTCACCAAGTCCGGTTTCTCCATAGCCAACCGGTGCGCCTCTACCAGAGCGGCCCTCCTTCTGCCGAACACTGGACGCTCCCCTCCACCAATCATAGCAGCCAGCCAAAGCAAAGGAAAAATGCTGTAATTCCACCTCAAATGGGTCATCTGCTGGGTCCATCTCTGGTCGGTGCTTTCTGTCACGGTTGAGTGAAGGAAGCAGGACCCAAGCGCAGATAACTTTGATAAACCTTTATTTCAAGGCTAAATGGAACGAATACAGACAAAAACAGAACACTCACCGGTGAAGTCCGTCACCAACAAAAGAAGCACCGACACTGAACACAGCACGAGACAAGACTAAATACAGGGAGGGATAATTACAAGACACAGGTGAACACAATCGGCTAACGAGACACAGGTGAGGAGGGAGGAGAAAAACACAAGAGCCACAGGTGAACACAATTAGCTAACGAGACACAGGTGAGGAGGGAGGAGAACACACAGGGACACTAACGACAGGAGGAAAACATGACAGAGAACAGTGAAAACACCCAAACCTAGACAGAACTGTGACACTAATTGTGTGTGACCCACTCGTCTCCTGCTCTTTAGGAGTCTTGAAATGAACGCACATGCATTTCTCTCATTAATTTAAGCTCCCAGATTATACAGAAAACTCTTACAGTGTCACAAACGAGCTGAGGACCAAAATGCAGAACACGGGAAACCAGGGATAGTCGGTAACCAGCTTTATTGAAGGCAATAGGCTGGTAGGAGACAAAACGGCAGATAGTAGGCAAAGGGCTGGTCGGGGACAGGCGAGGGTTCCAGGAGAAAGCAGGACGGGAGTCGCAGGTACAGAACGGGTCAGGGAGCAGGCGAGGCAGGCTGGTCAGGGACAGGCAGGGTCGAAACCGGGAGAGTAATCTGAAGGGTAAGGCGGGAAAGACTGGCATGCTGCAAAGTACGATCTGGCACTGAGGTGAAAGTGAAGTGGGCCTAAATACTAATGGAGCTGATGGGTGTAACAGAGTGAGAGAGAGACAGGGTGTGACTACCAGGTGACTAAGGAATGTTAATGCAGAAAATAGGTGAGTGAGAAAACAGACTGTGACATACAGACAATCTACTGAGTTCTGCCCTTGAAAGCCCAAAATGACTCTCTGAAACACTTATCAATTGGTAATTATTGTACTTAAAGCAGAGATCACAGATTGTCCTGTATCCTTACCTACTCACAAAATAGCCACAAAACCACCTCCTGATTATTAACAAGTCAAGTGGAAGAAAAGACCATTTGCGCTAAATGTACTTCTACTAAAAATGGGACTTCATTATAGGAACATCAATAGAAAAACCTCTCTATATTTAAGAGGAAACAATTGACTTGTCCATCCAAGTTTTAATACACATATATTAGATGACATTTAAAAATGAATATACCAGAAATACGCTGTATCAAACTTTCTGTATAATACTTTACATCAATTCCCACAGTACACAGAGGAAAAAGGGAGAGAATCGGATGTTCAATGAGGACAATTATGTCCGCACGGAGTGGCTAACTGGAAGCGCTAAACTTCAGCGTCTATTTTGCTGGCCATGTCTTCTTTTTGACAAGGATTCGTCCTCCCTGAACAATCCTTGGGCAACTTCAGGATTCATCGACCTTGCCAACCTGTCACGGGCAATGAGAGGCACGGTAAATCCAAAAATCACATAGATTGTGTGATTGTCTGCATACATTAATAAGTAAAATGCTTAAATTAATAAGGAGAGAGTTTCAGCTGGAGAGTGCGTGCGGACCTTTCGGTTAGATAACAGGCGTGTGCAAGTCCTGCATCTGTGTGATACAAATGTGTGTAAAATGATACCGGGCGCTGTAATCACTCATCTGGTTACGTTATTGATCACCCCCCCGACCCAAAAAATGGGCTTCCCCTACATTTTTCCCGACGCCACGCTACTGCCGGGGACAGATATGATCTGTTCAGAAACTAGACAAAAGTTAAACAAGTACAAACCACAGACTGTCTGTGTCATGGAGAATACAGTCACTGGTTTATTTATGTCTGTATAGGCCGTTGTTGTGAGTGTGGACGGTCGGAGCATATATAACGTTAGCTTAGCTAAGCTCCATTTAGAAAACACGCATTTTAAAAGGGTTTTTCGCCTGCCGTCTGTCTGCAGACTTGTCAAAGCATTAATTCATGGTTTTTACTAACCGGTATCAGTATGTTGTTAATTCGGCATCATTTTGAAACGTGTATTACAATTAAATCACGGTAAAATATGTTCATCTTGTTGTAGTTGTAGTCCCCTTGCCAGCGATTCTCTCTCTAGTTTAGCATACTCAGCCCGACTCAGCCTGGTTGTTCCTGGCCCTAGAACCACGATTTTATGGGGCCAGAAAAACTGTGAATTAGGACCCGCTCGCCGGTACTAGGCCAAGTGGAAACACAACCAAAAACGGGCCCCGCACGGCTCGGCACTGTCTGTGTCATGGCGAATACAGTCGCTGGTTTATTTATGTCTGTAGGCCGTTGTTATGAGTGTGGAGTGAGCATATACAACGTTAGCTTAGCCTGGTCGACCCTATCTCCATTCAGAAAACAAGCATTCTAAAAGGTTTTTTGCCTGCTGTCTGTCTGCAGACTTGTCAAAGCATTAATTCATGGTTTTTACTAACCGGTATCAGTATGTTGTTACGTCGGCATCATTTAGAAACGTGTATTACAATTTAATCACGGTAAAATATGTTCATTTTGTTGTAGTTGTAGCTCCCGAGCGTGTCTTGTTTGAATGATGCGAGTAAACACAGCTGGCAGCCGCAGTGAAACTCGAGCGACTAGAGCGATGCGATAGGAGCGTTTAGAGCGAAGCGAATATTCGCATCCCGTCCGGTCTGAACGCAGCATTAAAGCGAGCTCCGCGCTGCACTGGAAACGCGCCATTACATCACCAGAAGTCCTAATTTAAGGGGTAATTTCTCCCCAAAAAAAATGTTTTACTCACTATATCAACAGCCCCACCAAATATATATTTTCCACCAGCCGCCACTGCCCATCACTTTTCAACAGACGTGCATGTCAACTGCAGCATATGTCTTTACAAAATATTCTTTACTTGGTTTAAAAATGACAAAACTGTTTGTTTATCAGTCTTTCTAAAACACAAAATATTGTGTGATCGGCTGTTTGTCATACATTGATGAAACCCTCTCTGATTGGATGGCCCAGGACGTCATACTGGAAGGCGTTGTCGATGCAGTTGTTTTTTTGTATGGCTAAGAAATCCATCAACCCTAACACAGATCTGTGTGTCTCAGTTGAGGCTCTGCATCACATCTTTGGTTCCATCATGACGTTTGGCCTTTCGCAGGAGCAGTTCTGTTTTCCGGGCTCTAATGCCTCGTGTGTTGCGGATCAGTTCAATGCGGGGACCAAAGTCACCCTTTACCTGTTGTTTGTTTCATGTATGCTGGTTACCATTATAGGGAACTTTATTGTCATGGTATCAATAGCTCATTTCAAGCAGTTGCATAATCCTAGCAATGTGCTTGTTTTATCTCTTGCTCTTTCTGACCTTCTTGTGGGTGTCGCTGTCATGCCCTTCAGCACCATTAGGACCATTCATGGCTGCTGGTTTTACGGAGATGATTTCTGTATGCTTCACTCAAGTTCTGATATGTTTCTTGTATCTGTCTCTATATTCCACCTCGTTTGTATTGCAGTGGACAGGCAACAAGCAATATGTAATCCTCTGCATTACTCTAGGAATATCACCATGTCAGTGGCGTGGATTATGGTATGTGCAAGCTGGGCGTTGGCTGCCCTCTACTGTTATGGACAAAATTACTCAAAGGCTAGCGTAGTAGGGTTAGAGGAGTATATGGAATCGATAAAGTGCCTCGGCAGTTGTAACATTCTCTTCAACCCCCTTTGGGGAATCCTAGACAGCGTAATTGCCTTTTTCTTTCCCTGCACTGTTATGGTTTGTCTGTACACTAAAATATTTATCGTGGCAAAAGAGCATGTCAGAAAGATTAGAGATATGGGCAATTGTTCAAACGACAGAGGGTTGGTTAAACAGTCTGAGCATAAGGCTGCAAAGACTCTGTGTATTGTGCTTGGTGCCTTTATCTTTTGTTGGATGCCGTTTTTTACTAACACAATAATCGAGGCCTTCACTGGCTTTAACACACCTGCTGCTCTCTTCGATGTTTATGGTTGGTTGGGTTACTTCAACTCAACCTTAAATCCAATAATCTATGCCTTCTTTTATCCTTGGTTTAAGAAATGCTTTTATCTTATTGTCAATCTGAAAATACTTAACCCCCATTCTTCAACCATAAATGTGCTTACACATTAGTGTAAGTAGTGGTGAACATTTTTTATGGAAATGATTGCATTAAGAGCCGGTTTGGACGCAGTTGATAAAACAAGATGAAAGATTCATGGAGGCTTATCCTTTTTCTCCTGCTGCTGATCTCTCTTGCTCAGCCAATGGAAGTGTGAAATGTACTACAGCACTATGCCTTATTTTCCTGTGACAGGTTTTTGGTGAGAATTCCACTTTATTGTGATTATGATTGTAAAAATTACAATTAAGTCCATATATTTCAATCTGTAAACGCCACGATGTAAAAAAACTTTTCCTGCATTTAAGAAAGACCAACAGTTTATGACGAAGGTACATTTACCACATAAGGAACTTTATTGTTGTTATGGAAATGTCAATAACTAAAGGTGTCACTATGAAGAAATGCGAACAATTGTTTATGTTTTGTCATTGAAACTAGAGTAGGTTAAGAAGTCGGTAGGTTAATAATATATTCCTTTAAGGATTTAATAAAAAAGATAAAATATTTCATTTCATTTTTGATTATTGTTTTTTAAGTGTTCCTCCACATTGATCGTGTCATCCTTACGTGTGCACAATATCTGTAAATTGAATGCAAAATACATACAATTAAAAAAAGTTATAAAAAATAAATGTTTGCAGATCCAAAAAAGATCCTTAAGTATTGATTGAATTCATATATTCAGAATGTAATGATTGACATCATAGATTCAGATTTTTAAAAGTCCCATACATTTGTCTTTTTTCGAACCTGTGGCCGATATATGCACTTTGGTTTTTGTCTGGTGTTTTTGCCTTTTGGAGATGTCTAATTTATTCTTTATCATGTATTTTATTATATCCTGAATCCGTCTTCTAGTGTTGATATATTTAAAGCTGTGTAAAACCTGACTTTCTAACAATCAGTCGGCCAGGCAGTGGCCCGAACATCTACATTAGACAATATCCCAAACAACCTCATCTTACTGTGGAACTAACCCAGGGGTCGGCAACCCGCGGCCCTCGAGCCGCATGCGGCCCTTTAAGCCCTCTGCTCTGGCTCCCTTGAGCTTAGACAAAAATAAGAAGGAAATAAAATAAAAGTATTTGTAGGACTATTTATATGTTCTTGCATGGTTGAAAATGTTTCGTATCTTGTATTTTGAGGTGATACTGTGACACATAAATAAAAAACAAAACGGTTTTAATTAGGTCAACTAAAATATACGTCACATCCTGCTACGGTCTTGCGCTAGCGCCTTGTCTTGCAGGCAAATAACCTGACCCCCAACTTGATGAGCGAACTATGGATAAATCAAAGAAAAGTATCGGAGGAACACAGGATTTAATTCTGCGTGGACAGAGTTATATGTTTCCATAGCAAAATATGCTGGTTTACCGGTATGTTTGATATGTATCATGCAGAGCTGCGGGTTCTCCGTCAGCAGTAGCTGATCTAATCACTGATCTCTCTCTCGCGTCCGGTTATACTTCACTCCCGTTTATGTCCAAATCTATCAGATCTAGCTAGTTCTAGTTAATTATATGGCTGCCTGCTTATCAACACAGCACCATCACTGCCACAATGAAAGTGGTGAATGATGTGGCGAGTAATTTAGATAATAAGCAGAGTTGTGCAGCTCTATTTATTAACTTTTCAAAAGCGTTTGACACCGTCGATCATCACATTTTAAAGCAGAGGCTAGCCAGTATAGGCATGTCCAGCCATGCTGTAGGGTGGTTTGTAAACTACCTCTCTGAAAGGTCCCAATGTGTTCATTTTGATGGGCTGTCTTCTAAGTGGTTGAACATTGCAAATGGTGTTCCCCAAGGTTCTGTTTTAGGTCCACTTTTATTCTCCATCTACATCAACAGTTTAGGTGAAAATGTGGATGAAGCTACTTTACATTTTTATGCGGATGATACCGTGATATACTGTGCAGGTCCCTCGATTAAGGAGGCTGGTGTTAAATTACAGGCTGTTTTTAACATTATTCAGACTCAGCTCTCTGAACTAAAGCTTCTTTTAAATGTTGAGAAAACCAAGGTAATGCTCTTTTCTAAAGCTAAAAAGACACCAGAGCCTGTTTTAGATATTGTAACTATGCAAGGAATACAACTTGAAGTGGTTACCTGTTACAAATACCTTGGTATCTGGCTTGATGATTGTCTCACTTTTAAACTTCATGTCAATAACCTGCTTAAAAAGCTGAGGGTAAGGCTAGGTTTCTTCTACAGGAACAAGTCCTGTTTCTCGCTTGAGGCCAGGAAAAGGCTAGTCACTGTGACCTTTTTACCTGTGCTGGACTATGGTGATTTGATGTATATGAATGCACCTGCCAATTGCCTGGTCAAGTTAGATGCCGCCTATCACATTGCACTAAGATTTGTGACAAACTGTAAAGCATTAACCCATCACTGTACCCTGTATGCAAGGGCTGGTTTGCTTTCACTAACTGTACGGAGGCTCAGTCACTGGTACATTTTTATATACAAAGCCATGTTAGGGAAACTTCCATCTTATATCTGCTCCCTGATCTCACGGAAAATTGTAAGTGGCTACTGCCTGAGATCGAATGCTGTGGTTTTATTAAATGTGCCAACTGCTAGGACTGTCTTAGGGAAGACAGCTTTTAGATGCGCAGCTCCTCTGTCTTGGAATAGTCTGCCAATTAAATGGAAACTGAACAATCTGGTGCCACTAAATGTTTTTAAAGCTCGGTTGGATGCTACTCAATCGGAAGCTATTGGTACCTGTTTATGTGGATAATTATGTAAATGATGCTGTATGATGTCCTTTTGTTGTTCTATTTATGTTTTTATGTTTCATGTGGAACTACTTGAGCAGGTCTCCCTTGAAAAAGAGATCAATGATCTCAATGGGATTTATCTGTATAAATAAAGGTTTGAAATTAAATGAAATGAAAATCAAAGGACACCGAAACAATAAGCGTTTCTTGGCAACGGTGTGTGGCCGCAAAGTATCGCGCAGCATTATGTTTATATGAGGGGTCAAAATCCCATGCTCATATATTTTTCTTCTCTTCATTCCCCACGCCCCAAAATAAATAATTATACCAATTTTAGGAAAAGTAAGGAAGTTTGAGCAGTGTGGGTTTTATATTAACAGAGTTACACATATTTCAAAACTCAAAGTGTAATAACTGCAGGTGCCTCCCTGTCAGCATGACAAAGATCCTCAGTGAAGCACAAGCCCATGTTTCTCACTAAATAAAAAAAAAGTAAAAGATCAGTTCAATGCAACTAATGTCGTCTTAGTGTTATTGCATGATGTTCAAATTGGTTTGCCATGAATTTAGTGATGGATTGTAAACATTTGAAATATAGCATTTAAGTGTTTCTCAGTTACAAGTTTGTTGTTTTATTAAATCAGACACTGATGGTGCAGCACTGTAGACTACTGTACCTCTTTATAGGCATTTTGTCCTTAACTAATTGTTTTTGCGCTGATCAGGGGGTACTTGGCTGAATTTGTTGTTCATAGGGGGTACATTATTGAAAAAAGTTTGAGAACCACTGATCTAGAGAATTCGAACGGCACTTATCATGGCTGCCACTGAGGTACTTCCGGGTAATTTCACTCTGTTAGGAAGGTTCCTAAGCTAAATGGACTCTTCGACTGCAACCAAGGTTTGGTCAATACAACTAATCAGGGAATACATTGCAGGTGTACCAAAGGTCACGTGATTGCAGGGATAATGGTGAACAGATGGAACTAATATGGCAGACGGGAAAACACTCAAAGACAGGAAGTAAAAACAGACAAGACACAGGGGAATACAAAATGTTTCAAAAATAAAATAGGAAACATATCAACAATAGCAGATTGATTCAAAGCTGTTAAGACAGCCGTTAAAAGAGTTCAGACAATTATAGGAATATGTGATTTCAACTGGTAACGAAAGGACCTCGAGATGAGAACTGAATCGTGCGAACAAAAACACATGCCAAATAGATTGCTAATACAAACACCACTGCAAGACATTTATTGTATTAGTTACCATTAGGTTAAAAGAAAGTGCATTTGATATTTAAAATACTATCAGAGAACAACATGTATATAACTGTATCAGGTCAGCATGTCCGATTGTCAGAACACATACCCCCTAACAAAACAAACTCCTAGCCTATAATCTACTCACCAAATGGCCTCTGAACAAACCTTGGGCTTTGCTGAATCCTTAATGACGGTCGTAAATCAGGTGTTCTCAGTTTGATAGAATTAATGTCACGGTTCATAATTTGTCTAAACTTTAAAAAGCTTTGTCCACAGTGGGCATATTCTTCATTTGTGGGAGACTTTACGGAAGCCTTTACATTTTGGCTTAGTTTGGTATAAAAGGCTTTTCCAGCTTTCTGCTGCCTGAAGCACTTAGCTTGAACACTAAAATCAAATCATCAAATAGACAATGGAAAACAGTATTTCCCAGTAACCACCAAGTATGATACAGAAAGAGAAGTGAAGAAGAGAAGAGCTGCTATTATACATTGCACATGGACCCCTACTTGTTATAAGATAAGATAGCACACAGTCCTTGTAATCGTCTACCTGGCATAAACCCACGATAGGCTTCTGTCATAGAAGAAACTGCACACTAAAGATAATTTGATTTCAGTGTTTTATGTTCAAAACATTCATTTTGTGTGGAATATCACTTGGAAATTGCCAACACAACAGGAGCACATACATGTGCAAGGGATAAATCCTGTAATATCAATGTAATGCCAAAAAACTGCAATATGTCGTAACTGTACAGAATGTATCAACCCTATAAACAACTATGGATCAGCATGATAGTAAAGCCCTGTGTGTCTTTAAATATGGCATGTGTACAGTAAAGCAAACATTGATGTTCAAGCGTATGATTACTAAATAATTGTTATTTCATTTTAGTAAGATGTAAATTATTGTTCATAAAAAAGCATGAATCAGACATGTGCCTGTCTTGTAATTTTACTGATTTAATTATTATATAATTCATTATATTGTATTTTGGTTGTTGTATTTTCTCCAGTGTGGAATATACAAATTAATATGCAAGGCTGTTCTTTTTCTCTTTAACTTTGGAGATAGAGCAGGTACATGCGACGTGTCAATAATGCTAGCAAGAAGCTTAATGATAGCACCGGTATATTTTTAGCGACTGAATGTGTTTATTAAGTGCGTCACTTCTAACTGACCTATAGGGGCTACCTCATCACTTCAATCAATTTAAGCTGTTTTTCTCAATTTGGACACTTCTCATAGTACATTGCTTGTCATAGACAGTTCAACACTTTTGCAGAGTGTGAATTCTGACCGGGTAGGGTAATCTTAAATCACACATGGCGACTGTCCCCTCAGCGGATGTGATAATGACCACTGTTTGCTAGCTAGTTAGCTAGAGAACTGTTTTGAGTGCATGTTACGTGCCGTAGTGGGTGCTGGTGTTTGGGTATGTGTGTGTCTTTCTCTCTCTCCCTCTAAAATAGAGGCTTCTCAATACTCAAATGTCCACTCCTCGACTCCTCGGTCCTGCGGTAGTGACCAGGAAATGAATTTAATAATAATAATAATGGGTTCCATTTATAAAGCACTTCATATTTGATTTCAAATCCCGAAGTGCTAATTTCAGCGTGCCATTTTGAAGGACATCTCATTTCTCTAAATGCACACCGAGGACCGAGCATCGAGCGTCGAGGAGGCTCTCTGGAGGCGCTATAACCGAGGATACACTGATGGTTCCTCCACGGCTCCTCCGCGGATGCATTTCCGGGAACGGTGGAGGCGTGACGCACGGCCGGACTTATCTCAGCCAATGATAGCTCTGCATGCATCCTCTGGATATTATTTTAGAAACTGCTTTCATCGCGTCGCGATGTTTACAGTGAGAACAGCTGTAAGGTCCGTGCATATAGCAGAGCAGTGTACAATATATATCACTCAGTATAACAGGCCTACATTACTCTCTTTATTTGCTGTAGTTTAGTAGATATCTACAAACAAAGAGTCGATATTTGTCTAAGATCATTTAGTGCTTCACATAATAAAATACACAACGGCTGTAGCCTGAGTATGCTTTAGGAGCTGTAGGTGTGTGTGGTAGGCAGTGTGTGTGTGTGTGTGTGTGTGTGTGTGTGTGTGTGTGTGTGTGTGTGTGTGTGTGTGTGTGTGTGTGTGTGTGTGTGTGTGTGTGTGTGTGTGTGTGTGTGTGTGTGTGTGTGTGTGTGTGTGTGTGTGTGGTGTGTGGTGTGTGTGTGTGTGGTACAGTATGTAGGTGTGTGTTGTACAGTGCGTAGATGCGGCGGACAGACGGGTCTCAGTTGGTTTGGTGTCCTCTGCTTACTTTTAATAAAATTGACATACAACCTTTGGCCCGTAATTTCAATTCCCCATTTCAGCGACCAGAGAGAGGGGGGGATATATCCAGTCTCTGATTGTGTTACGTTATTATGAGAGTGCTCTCATACTTTAAATTGTATATATTTATATAAATATATTTGTGTGTGTGTCCGCATCTGTAGCCTGTTATTGTCTCATTATACCGCACTCTCAATTAATTCAAAGTAAATATGTGGGGGATGTTATGGAAATCCAAGCTCAATACTGGAGAGTACAAGTCAGAGTGGTTAAACAAATAAATGGTGAAACGGACAGAGTTGTCTTTCTAGTTAATTTATTTGAAGCTTCAAATACATAAAATGCAATACAGAGTCACAGGTCTCACAGAGTATAAAATAGTCTGCAGGAGTGTGCGCAGTTCAATATAATAACAAGCTTATATACAGAAAAGGGAGGGAAGTTAAGAAATCTGTCTTCACACGGTCTCATTGTTATTAGACCCCTGTCCTTGAGCTGTAGATAGTGTCTCAGAACCAGGGAAGTTCTCGTGTGACTTTGTGTGAATCTCACCCTAGTCTAACAATCAGCTATGTGCCCTTGAAGCGCTTGGGAATAAACCCCCATTAGAGTATGAGAATAAAACAGCACATATAGGTGTTTTAGACAATGTTATGAGAAGCATTTGGTTTAAGCATATACGCAAGATAAAAATTTCCACTACATTCTCCCCTTTTGATCATACTTGATCAATGAAAAATAACAAATGACAGGATAGACTGATATAACACATCAATGAATACACTCCATCGCTGGTTTAAGTAAACACATCACAAATATATCATAGAAAACTGGCTGTTTTTGTGGAGGACAGACTCCAATATAATGTAAGCATAAAAGGAGGATTCACATGGATTACATTGTAGTGTCGGAATCAGACTCTTCTGATTCTATCTGGTCTATCTCACTGTGGCGCAAAGGATTGTCGTGTAATGGAATAGCAGTATACTGAACGAAAGCTGAGGATACCATGCTGGAAACGCACTTCTTCAGTATTGGGATAATCAAACAGGTACATGTGGTGACCACCTATTAACCACTGGGACATAATCCACACATGGAACTACAGGTTGGGGGTATTGTTCCGCACGGACATTATTTGCATATTGTACCTCCGGTGTTTATACTGTGTCCTCCTCCTTTTCTCTCTCTCTTGTTGTCCCGGGCTGCGACCCGACAACACCTCCTTATTAAAGTACCCTTCTGCACCTTCGATGCACCGCCTCCGACTCCCATATCTCCTGGCACTATATACAACTGATTAATAGGCCGAAAATGATCGCCACGGGTGTAACTATCCTAGCCAGCCATGCTTCCAACCCCCCCGATGTAAGCCAGGACCACCAGTCCCAGCCCCCTGTGTTGGATATGTCATCCGCTTTCATGTCGGCTAACAGGTTGTTAAGATGCAGCACGGTGGCCGTGATGTTCTTGGTGGCGTCGGGGATGTAAGTGCAACATGAGTCACCGATCACATGACACAGGCCACCCTTTGAGGCGAACAAAAGGTCAAGAGCAAAATGGTGCTGCATGAGCATTTTCCTAGAGGCTATTATGAATGGAGTCAATGCCTGGAAGCCTTGCGTCGTCTCGTAAGTGAGGTTCTCTAGCCGAACATGTAAGGTATCTATGTTATGGGCATTGTTTACTGTACCCCACCATGGGAACAGGCCGCCAATGAATTTAGCTCCAGCGGACGTCAGATCTCTTTTTAACTTGTGGTGCTCGGGGTGTTGGAACTCTGGGTAATGATGTGTCGTGTACATTAAGGACGTGCTGGATTCAAATCCACTAGAGTACATGTACCTATCCAGAGGGGAGCCAGAACTTGATAGAGCTTGTCGCCGCACAACCAAACGTAATCTTGTGGCGCGCTGAACCCAGCATCACTGGGCCAGGCCAGTTGGAGGGAAATATGGTTAACATCAGGGAATGCTACGTTAGAAAGGATTCTTCCAGAGACCCCGAATATGCGACAATACGAGATATTGTAAACACCGTAACTGCACGTGTTTCGTAGGATATGAGTACAACCAGTAGTAGTGCCTAGGAAAAAATAAGGTGGTGTAAGAGACGTCTTGTGGTACACTCTCTGGATGCAGAGTGTGTGTTTCATCCCTCTCAAATGGCTGGGGTGCACATGGCTCACGGGTTGGTACTTTGCGTATGTGATATCGAACGTAGATGCACGCAAAGGGGAGTTAGACCGATTAGTGCATGGTGGGGGAAGCGGCCTGGCATAACGCCACTCGGTTACGCGGTCTTCACCCTTGATTGGCCTTGTCATAGCCATAAACGCGCAGAGGTGTTCAACCTGGGTCAGAGAGCGCGGACGAACTGCCACGGACATTGATGAGTCCTGGGGGAAAAGGGTGCATGCATAACATGACCCATTTTGTCCTGCGGCCTGCAGGAATAATCTCAGAGTGTGCCACCAGACGTTACCAGTGATCCCATTACTAGTCTGAACCACATCAATGTTGCTATGGTCGTTATTGCCTATGTATAGGTTAAATGTAGATGTACCTATGGATGTCAACAGTTGCGTCAAAGGCTGCTTACCCTTTCTCTCTGGCAAGGGGGTCTGAGTTTTGGGCGCGATGTCTATGTAAAATGTGCCACACGGGTCGGCGCCGGATACGTACATACAGACAACATAATAACCCATGTCTGATATCTGGGCAGCCTGTAGTTGCAACAGGATAACGGGGCTCGATGAATTGACCTTGGAAATAGACAATCTCCCTTTTATGTTTGTTTTGTCGTCCCATAGGGTATAACCCCAATAGAGAGGCGAAGTCCCTCCCTTTCCGGGAGCCTCCATGGGACCCCGGAAGCGGAAAAATATACATTGAAGTCAATGGAGAGAGAAAGGTTATCTTTTGATCCCGTTTGAATTGTGCCACGAATGACACATATGATGTTTGTCAATTTAAAAGAACATTTTGAAAGTCAAAAAAATAAAAATGTGTCGTAAAACTGTGAAGTTACACATTTGTTTGTGTGAAACCGCTCAGTGAACTACAGGTCTCTGGTCTCGCACAACACGCGTCACCATCACAAAGACGGCCGTCACGTTAGCAAATTTCACCTGTTTCTTTCAGAATGAGGCGAAAAGTATAAAACGAGTTGAACATCACTACAAGTCTGGGCACGTTGAGAGCTGTACATACACGAAAGGGGAGTTAGTCGGTTCTGTAAGAGCAGCGGGACCGGCTTTACAAGGTTTCGGTGAGTAATATGAGTGCAATGTGTAACGTTAATGTCAGCTAGCTAACGTTAGCTAACAAGGTACACTAACATGTTTTGTTTTAGCAACTAGTTTTCTCCTTAAGAACTCCGTGGTCTCTGTGGATGCTGTGGATAACATTAGTGTTCACAAGAACAAGGTACACTCCCGTGTTTTGTTTTAGTTGCTCTTCAGATTGAAGTGGCCAGTTTTATATATCGACTATACTGTATGTGTGATCTCCTTTTACATCTCGTTGTGTCATTTGAGTTTATCTGCTGTGTGTAGATTCAAGGGTTTGGTTATCTAGGCACAGCTGTGTGTGACTCCCTCTGGTACACTGGTATGTGTGTTCCTAATGTAGAGAGCATTGATTAATTAATAAACTACACACTGAGTATAGATCCTGACCAAATCCTTTTTTATTGTTGATCAAATGTTTTTCAAAAATGTATTCATACACATTTAGAAAAATACAATGTACAATCACAACCAATACAACAATCAGACAAGAGGACAACACTATGGAAAAATAAACCCTCCCACCCCCAGATGCGGACCATCCTTGTATTATTGCTCATTCAATCTATTATAGCATGCTAACAAATGGTACTTACTTTATTTTTACAGATCTGCATGGGAGGCGTGATGCAGAGCGCTGTCTGTGATTGTGCACGGGGGATGTACAAATGCAGCCACGCTGCAGCATTGGCAATATTTGCCATGTGGCAGATCAGCTCCACA
Organism: Harpagifer antarcticus; assembly: GCA_902827135.1. NCBI lineage: Eukaryota > Metazoa > Chordata > Actinopteri > Perciformes > Harpagiferidae > Harpagifer > Harpagifer antarcticus. The sequence goes on from CADEHL010001074.1 coordinate 458,203, forward strand.
GATGTTGAGTGCCAGTGGAGGAAGCCTGGCACTTCAAAAGTAGTCCAGCCGGTGTCTCAACTTTACCAACAGCGAGAGGAGACATACAACCCACTGGCCAGAGACATCGCTAACTGTCAACTGGGGGGTTGTAAACGAGGCCGAAGGGGGGAAGGCTTTTGTGCAGGCCTATCAAGTGACAGTGTTGGAGTCTGGTCTCTTTGTGAGTGAGTCGGTGTTTTGGGAGCATCACCCGATGGACTTGTGCAGCCATCTGCCCTGCTGGAGGTGAAGTGTCCACACAGCCAGAGGAACATGACCATCGCGGAGGCAGTCCAGTTACCATCCTTCTGTCTCCGTGAGGAGGGTGGGTCATATATTCTCAAGGAGAATCACCCATACTGGCACCAGGTCCAAGGGCAGCTGCACATCACAGACCGGAGTCTCTGCTACTTTGTTGTGTGGACCACGAAGGAGGCGATCATCATCCCCATCCCCAAAGACCCTGCATGGCATGGAAATGTCCTCCTCCAGCATATGCTCCCTGTGTTGGCCAGTAGAGAGGAGGACATTTAAATAAACATACTCTTAACACCCTCGGACTCTGCGTTGTGTTTCCTATGTGTGATGGGGTGTTATGCAGAGGGGAGGAAAACAGGACACAGCAGATTGTGGTGGAGATGCTGAGCAGTTATTTAATTGTTGCATGTAATTATTATTATACTGCGTGCTTCTTAGTTATTCCATCTTTTGCTGTAACATGGATCTGTATGTAACTCTATTTACTTGTTATCTACCACATTTCCTTCATTATACATGATGGTGTATATAGGATATATATATTTGTATACATATCTGTAAGTTATATAATTTTATTTTTCGTATTTGGGATTGTTGGAAACGTCTTTTTGATCTCTGTCTATAAACACAAACTGAGTAAGATTGACAATAAAGTTGACTTTGAAAAATATATATATTCTTTATGAAAATAGTTGACTGCTGGAGAAATGAATCCAAATGAAACGTTGGACTGAACTACGCCTTTGAATCTCTAGACTGTTTTTCAGTGGGATGGCTAGTTCCTGAATCTTTAAACATTTATTAGTTTTTTCTCAGAACAGATTTGATTTTCTGAAGTTAATTTAACTTTGCCGACCATGTAAGGTCATTAAAAGGTACAATCAATTTGTTTAGGGTTGACTAAAATAATGAAAAACATTTCATTTGGATAATTTACTGACAGAATAAGAAACTCAATGATGCTCTACTCACCTGTTCCCTTTTTATAAAGTGAAACAGTTGAAACGATAGATTTTAGTAAACTTAAAAACAACCTTCTCCAAAAGCTATCAAGGAATATACCGAATACTTGTTTTAGAACTTTATTACATATTTTTTATATAAATAGTTTGAATGATCCATAATTGACAGAAGCTGGTGTTTACACTGACCTGTTACTCATATATTAATGTCTTTGTCACTTCAGTAAACCACTACCTCACTAATTTCTCTCATTCATCACGGTTCAGTAAACTAAGTGATGCATGAACCAGTTTAATCATTATAATAACGTCGGATTGCAACTCTTTGAAACTGTAGGTGGCTCTTAAAAGAGCCGTTGTGTTTGGGTGTGCTGGTCTCAGCTCAGTCTAAGCCCTCTCTCCGCGGATGCGGCAGGCCAGCTGGATGTCCTTGGGCATGATGGTGAACCTCTTTGCTTGGTTCATCTTACTGGGGGGGCAGCTACAGGGATGTGGGTGCAGCCCACAATCATTGTGCAGTTGAAGGCAGAATGAATGTATTATTGACTCAGAATGAAGCACAACTTCATGTCATACAATACATTGACTTTATTTGTAATTGTGTAAAAAAATATGAGCATTGATTAGCAAGCAGGACCTGCAGGAACAGAGAATGGTGATGGATGGAGCTGGGAAGAGAAGAATAAAGAAAACAGATCAACTTTATTATCGGATATTAAAAATTCAATTTCAAAACAAGTTGCCGCTCCTACAGTTTTCTAGTATGTAAAGATGATTTCACATGACCTATGCAAACTATCACACTCAATACATGTGTGTCTCTGGGGGGTGCATTGTGCCTTTGATGTATATAAATAATATACCATAACCAAATACTATTACGTACAGTGGAAATCAGGTTGCCAGAGCAGGTCAGTGTGCATGTTCCTCAACGTCTCAGCAGTTACAAGTGAGGTAAAGAAAAAAAAAGAGAAAAAGGTCAGTAACAACACTTTGAATAATTATCTCTTCTAACAATTTTCTCTCAGTAAGCACACAACGACTGTCTTTCCAACAAACAGATTGACTCACTGTCACTGTCATCACAATGATCACCCCTGCCTGCCTTCGACTCTCCCTGAACTGCTTCCTTAGCACCCGGTGGAGGGAGCACTAGGCTACTCTTCAAATGTTTCACAAAATACTTACCATCATGACTACTCTTACTGTTTAACATTTTGGTTTACTTCATGTAATAAAATAATAACTTCATGGTAAGGCTACTAAAACTGACAAGGCTAAGTAATGTAATGCTAACTAACGTGCTCGCTACTCATCGCTACTAGCTAGGTAGCTAACTTGACTATGTTCCATGCACAACATGTATATTACCTATGATATTACCTGATATGTCTGATCCAGCGACTCCTGGTCCTTTCATCAGACGGGAAGCGATAGAACGAGCAAGTGGTGTGATCACTTGTGTGATTACAACCTGGTACAAAGCACACAGGCATCTTGTAAAAGTGAACCAACCACTTGGAGCAACTTGGAGCATTATCGCCTATGACATCACTTACGCGACCCATAATGGGATTTGGGATTTGTAGTCTTTGTAGTCGCGTATTTTTCATAGTCTTATATTTCAACAGTTGTACGACAAAATGTGACTTTTTTGACATGGAAATGATTGTTTAAGATTGACAAACATCATATGTGTAGTTCGTGGCACAATTCAAACGGGATCAAAAGATACGTTTTCTCTCTCCATTGAATTCAATGTATTATTTTTCGCTTCCGGGGTCCCATGGGCCGGAAGTAGATGGGCGTGACTTCGCCTCTCTATCGGTGTACGCGGTGGTCCATAAAACAAAAGCCCACCCCCCCCGAGCAGTGAGTGGCGTTGTGACTGTCATCTATGACATAGCATATGTAGGCGTCTGCCCACCCCAGTTTCTTTGGGTCGGAGCAATGCATGTAGTCGCACGGGTCTAACTGCACTGGGCTATCTTCCCCATCCCTTAGAGTAATGATACCAATCCCTGTCTTGACCAGCCCCTCTGCCCATGTGGTTCGCCCTGCTTTCCCCATGTACCTCTTAGATACCTCGATTTTGGCTGACATGCTGTGTGCTGACCATGGATACATAAAATATAGGACTAGTCCTAACACAACTATCATGGCAAGTATGCAGAGGAACCATTCTATGATTGTCCAGGCTCTCCAGTAGTATCCGCACTTTCCACATTGCTCACGGTTGCGTTGTCTTCTTTCCAGGCGAGCCCCCATCACAAGGCGGGAATGCTCCATGGGGTGTGTGTGTGTATTCCCTCGGTCGATTTTGTGACACGGACAGTCAGACTCCGCACACCGATAACACAAACGAGGAACCAGAGAGCATATGGAACCGCTCAGCTGGCACTCGCTTGTGACACCTTGTGTGTAGTGTGTGTTTTGTTTTGGTGTATGTAGTGCAAGTGTGGTGCTGGTGGTGACTAGGTCACGTCACTTGTTGTCATCTTCCGTTGGTGACTAGGACACGTCACTTGTTGTCGTCTTCCGTTGGTGACTAGGACACGTCACTTGTTGTCATCTTCCGTTGGTGACTAGGACACGTCACTTGTTGTCATCTTCCGTTGGTGACTAGGACACGTCACTTGTTGTCGTCCCCGTTTCTACCGTTTCTCCTTTCCTGTGACTATGACCTTGCAGTGGCTGGCGTGGACACACGTAGCTCTCTCAGCGACCTTGACCGCCGTCTGGGTGACGAGAAGCACCTGGTAGGGACCATGCCAACGATTGGATTTCCAGCTCTTTCTACGGAAATCCTTGACCAGCACGAAGTCGCCGGGTTGGAGATGGTGAAGTGGACCAGTGGCAGGGGTGGGTAAGGCTGCGGCTACCTGACGTCGGATGTCTGCTAAAGTGGATGACAGGTTAACACAATATGACAACATAGCATCCTCACACAAAGTTGTGGAGGGAAGAGGACATCCTGGAGCCTTGAGTCCAATCTGTGGAGGAGCCCCAAAAAGGATTTCAAATGGGCTGAGTTGACTCCTCCTTCTTTTCCGCATCCGCATGTACATCAACATAATGGGCAGAGCTTGTGTCCATGACAGACCTGTGTCTGCACAGCATTTTGCTAGTTTGTTTTTTATTGTGCCGTTCTCTCTTTCCACCCCACCCCCACTCTGTGGATGATACACACAATGCTTTCTGATGTCCATGCCCATGTATTCTCCTATCTGCGTAATGGCCTCATTAGCAAAATGTGAACCGTTGTCGCTAGAAATTTCGTCTGGTAGTCCCCATCTAGGAATGATTTCTCTCAGTAGTGCCTTTGCCACAGCATTTGCTGTCTGTGCTTTTACGGGGAAAGCTTCAACCCATTTGGACCACATGTCCACCACCACCAGACAATGCTTCTTACCCTCTGATGGGCTAAGCTCAATGAAATCCAGCATTAGGTGCTCAAATGGCCTGGTGGGAGGTGGATGTGCTCCGGGTCGTGTAACCTTTACTGGTCTACCAGAATTTTGCATAATGCAAATTAGGCATGCTTCACAGTGCTTTTGAGCTGTTACTGTGAACCCCCTTGTGAACCACTCCTGATTTATAGCCTCTAACATCCCCACTTTTGACACATGATCCAACCCATGTGTCAACTTAGCAACATGAGGGAAGAAATATCTTGGGAGACATGGATTGGAATTTGGACCAACCCAGATGCTGGAGGTTGGGTCAAACACAGCCCCAGCAGCCTTCCACTGAGCCTTCTCAACTGGTGTAGCTAGCTGCTGCATGGAAGTCAGTGATGACATTTTGTCAGTGAAGGAGGAGACAGGGATTTTAACAAATGAGTGTGCGTGAGGTGCGAGAGGAATCAGAGCAGCTGCCTTTGCGGCTGAGTCAGCAGACGCATTTCCTAGGGAAACTGGGTCTGTACTGCTTGCGTGTGCGGCACATTTACAGACAGCAACTTCAGATGGGAGCAGAATGGGGTCTAGTAAGCCTGCAACCAGGACATGGTTAAGTACTGGTTTGCCATCAGATTTCAGAAATTGCCTACACTTCCAAATTGCCCCAAAATCGTGTACTACCCCAAAAGCATAGCGTGAGTCAGTGTAAATAGTCACGGTTTTGCCTTCTGCAATCGTGCAGGCTTCAGTTAGTGCAATGAGCTCTGCTGCTTGTGCTGAGAGGTGACATGGAAGCGGTCCAGAACGGAGTACAGCAGAATCTGAAACAACAGAAAAACCCACCCGATTAGTGCCCCCTTGGTCGCGAAAGGCAGACCCATCAACATACAAAATGAGGTCAGCGTTTGTCAGAGGAACGTCTTTTAAGTCCGGTCTAGGTGTGCACACAATGGAAAGTTCGGCAACACAGTCGTGTTCGTCACCGTCTTCAGGCAAAGGCATAAGAGACGCTGGATTCAGAGTGTTACATCGTTTGACATAAACATTAGGCATGTCCAACAGGCATGTGTGATACCTAAGGTAACATGCAGCAGAGAGGTGTGATGTTCTCTGTTCACAGAGGATGAGTGAAACAGCATGTGGAACTAACAGGGTCAAAGGTGCATATCCCACAATGTCACGTGAGGAGTTTAGCGCTTTCTCAGCAGCAGCTACTGCACGGAGACATTTAGGCAGCCCAGCAGCTACAGGATCTAGCTTGGAGGAGAAATAGGCAACAGGCCTCTGTTTTCCTCCATGATCTTGAAGGAGAACCGAGGTCATACACCCATGTCGTTCATCTACTGCCTGAGTGAAAGGTTTGGTGTGATCAGGTAGACTTAGAGTCGGTGGGGATTGGAGAGCCAGCTTCATATTAATGAAGGCTTCGTTGGCTTCCGGTGTCCATATAAGGTGATCTGTAGGTTTCAAACCATTGGCGTGCGTGATAGTGCGCAGTGGCAACTCGATTGGAGAATAGTTTGGAATGAATGACCTGCAGTATGAACAAAAACCCAAAAATGACATAATCTGTCGCTTAGTGACAGGTTTTGGCAGAGCAGCCAATGATGCAATACGCTTATCTGAAAGCGTTTTCCCCTCTCCTGAAATGACATGACCCAAAAATGTAACTGTTCTTTGTACATATTGGAGTTTTGACAAACTGGCCTTGTGGCGCTCGTCTGCGAGGTGCTTTAACAAAGCAATAGTATCAGCCTCACACTGTTCTGCTGTGGGTGCGCAAATCATGAGGTCATCAACATACTGGATGAGAGCAGTGCCTTTAGAAACTTGAAGAGAGGCCAAACTTGTACACAATGCCTGGTTGTACACAGTAGGAGATTCACAGTAGCCTTGACACAAACGTGTGAATGTGTAAGGTTTACCATCATATTCAAATGCAAACCAGAATTGGCTGTCTTTGTGTACAGGGACACTGAAAAATGCATTTGAGAGGTCTATGACAGTCAAAAATGCTGCAGAGGCTGGAACTTGGGAAAGAATCAGATAAGGATTTGGGACGAGCGGGGCACGGGCGTGCACAGCTGCATTTACAGCTCGTAAATCCTGGACAAATCTCCACTCGTCAGGAGGTTTGTCTCTGATCTTTTTGACAGGAAACACTGGAGTGCGGACCGGTGAGTCTTTACACGGAATAATTACCCCTTGTTTAAGCAGAGCGGTAAACACTGGCCGAATGCCATCAACAGCTTCACGTTTCAATGGGTACTGGGGTTGATTCGGACGGAAAGTGGACTTAGGAGTGATAACTACAGGCTCCGCAGAGCGAATCAACCCTACGTCATATTTATGGGTTGCCCACAGTGTTTGAGGCACTGTTTTTAGTGCGTCAGGGAGCTCAGAAATATGACTGAAAAATGAGAACTCCGGTATCTCATCAACGGGGTTAACATATTCATCATTGCCTGTGATAGTCAGTGAGCGCAGTACATGAACTGAGCAGTCGATGCTGTACTTAAACACGTCATGTGATGAGGAATACTCAATCAGCGGGTTGTCTGTGCTAGTCCAATCAGTACTAGATTCCCAGTCTTTAACGATTGGACCCAAATCTCTCCATTTATCAGTGGGGCCCCTGACTAGTGAAATGTGTGGGACCGCCCCTGGGATTTGATACAGCTTGTGTTGTGTGGGTGTGAGTGTAACAGAAATACCGCTGCACAGCGAATACCAATACATAGTTTTAAGCATGAGCTCATCCTTCAGGCATTCCAGCAGAAAACTCTCATCATAGTCTTTACATGGTTCATCAACCACGTTAGCCATACAATGCAAATGAGAAGTTTCCATGAACACAGCAGGTGGGAAAACACGTTGATGAGTCAAACGCAACAACTCCTGAGAATCAGGATATGTCAACAGCCATTGGTACACATTCAGCAGTTCTTTATCATCAAATGTGGGGTTCTGAACCAACAGCAGCCTCCTCAGCAGGCAGTAGAATGGGGGGGAGAGGGGGAAATGGAAACCCAAGGTCGAGGACAGAGTCACCCACGCCTGTGCAAAGAGGATAGAGAGAAGTGTGTGGTTTATACGTGGGCGGAAGCAGAAAACACTTTTTTTCTTCCTTATCGTCAGCCTGTATCTTTTTTATTGCTGCGGCCAATTGCCTTCTTTCACGGCACTCTGCCTCCTCTTCCCAGTATTTCAAACACTTTCTGTGAGTGTCTAGTTCTTCTAAGTCTTTTACTTTAATTTTACTCTTCTTTTTCATTCCATCCTCACATTCTTGTAATTTATCCCTTAGGTTTTTGATTTTTAATTTATTCAAAGAACCTCCCCTAGGAAATCCGAACATTTCCGTCCATATATTTAATTTAGACAGACTGTTTTCACCGTGTTTTGCTCGCATGACATCTACAATTCGACTCTCAGGAGGTGGTACAATCCTCCTACTCTGCTTTGCTCCCATAACAAAGTCTTTAAAGTGTTACCTAAACACTCCGTGTTTATCAAAACACTCGTTGTCACCCGTCGGTGATGTGATATTTGTTCTCGTACAAATCACACAAAAACTGATCGTAAACCCAGGCTACGACGGATATCTCAAATATCCTACTTTCGAGCAGTCCCTCTCATAGATGTCATGGAGTTTAATTACATTTAACTTTAAACAATTTAGACACTGTACATCTCACCGAGTATTGAAAGCCTTTTGAGTTTGTTGGATCTCGTGAAGTCAATCGGTTCCACCCCCGGCGCTGGTCCTCTCGTCCCGTACGGTTTCTGTCGAGGTAGAGGAGAATCCGAAGATCCTGGAGCGCGACCCCCAGCGTCCGTAGGTGTCCCCAATCGAACTTGCCGAGACCCTGCTCGCAGCGCCAATTGTTATGGAAATCCAAGCTCAATACTGGAGAGTACAAGTCAGAGTGGTTAAACAAATAAATGGTGAAACGGACAGAGTTGTCTTTCTGGTTAATTTATTTGAAGCTTCAAATACATCAAATGCAATACAGAGTCACAGGTCTCACAGAGTATAAAATAGTCTGCAGGAGTGTGCGCAGTTCAATATAATAACAAGCTGATATACAGAAAAGGGAGGGAAGTTAAGAAATCTGTCTTCACACGGTCTCATTGTTATTAGACCCCTGTCCTTGAGCTGTAGATAGTGTCTCAGAACCAGGGAAGTTCTCGTGTGACTTTGTGTGAGTCTCACCCTAGTCTAACAATCAGCTATGTGCCCAAGAAGCGCTTGGGAATAAAAACCCCCATTAGAGTATGAGAATAAAACAGCACATATAGGTGTTTTAGACAATGTTATGAGAAGCATTTGGTTTAAGCATATACGCAAGATAAAAATGTCCACTACAGGGAACAATGTTCAACTGATGTAACAGAGATGATAAAATACAGCGCACAAAACACTCGACAGCTGATGCAGCTGTTGCCACGTAATAATGAACGGACATTCCGCTCAGAGGAGAGGAGTTCTCATTTCTTTAAACGTCTGCTGCTTCCCCTCCTCGGTCCTCTGCTCGCATTTCCTGTGGGCGGGACTAAGTCTCGAGGAGGGGAGTCGAGGAGGGGAAATGTAAGAATTGAGAAGCCTCTATTGTCTCCAGGTGCAACCCCTCCCTCCAGGTGCAGCTTCTCCTCCAGGTGCTCCCAATCACCAATCAGGGCTTCCATAAAGGACCTGAGAAAATCTGCAGTCGCTCTCTCCTTCCCCTCTGGCTGCGTCTCAATTCAGGGGCTGCACCCTTCGGAGTACGCAGCCTACGCGGTCCACGGAGGACCCAGGCCACGTAGACCGGGTATGCTGGACCGAGCGGCCTACAAAATGAGACGGTCTATCCTACGGAGCGCTTCGTATTTACGTCACGTGATACGCGCTGTTCGGTGGCGCTGCTCCAGCAGCCTGCTAGCAAATTAGCTTACAAGCTAACTCAGCTGAAAAGGATCCATAATCTTTACTTTTACATTTTACATTTTTTGGAGATCACCGTCGGCGATGAATTAAAGAGGACCATGGCCAGGTAAATAAGATGAAGCTGTTCCTTTAGCCCGAAGTAATGTTACATTAAGTTAATTGTATAGCTGATGTAATGTAATCACATTATTTCATATTTAAAATAAGTCTTAATTTTTCTGTACTAATAAAACAATGTTGAATGAACAAAAGCATGTTGTATAGATTGATTGTTAACAATATTAGTGTTCTAATCTTAATTGCTGTGATTATAACAGTTTATATTCTCCTTCTTCCCCTAAACCTGCCCAGATGATGTCCCACTGACCCCAGGTCAGCACCTCCAGGTCCAGCAGCACCGTGCCCATGCTCTGCTGAAATACACAATTAAACATTTTCTATGACCTATTTTTTGTATTAATAAAATTAAACTGAAGACAGTTTAATGACCTAGAGATACCATATTATTCCACTGCTTATGTACACATATTGTAAATAATGGTTAAAACCTCAGTAAATGAAATAAACAATGTGTTTAACAATTTAATATTGTATTTTCATCTTATCACAAAGTAGAGGTAAGAATATATCCATCCTCTCTCTGCAGCTTCATGTCTTCTATTATTATAACTTTCATCATTGAGACAGGAAATCAATCATGTTATTTAACATCACCAGCAGTAACACAAATATCAGCAAAAGTGTGTTTATCAAGCTGTTTATTTGTATTGTATGTGCAGCAAGTATATAGAAGCAGCTGTTTGGGGAATCAGACAGACTCAAGCTATACTCGTTAAATATCTATTAAAAAGAAAGGACACATACAAAATCTAATTCTGAAAGTAAGACACAAGTCTGTAGGACGGCAGTAAGCAGAGGTCTGGGTGGAGGATGTTCCTGATCGCAGTTTTGCTTTCTCCAGCACCTCGGGGGGTCCAGCTGGATGGCAGCTCTATCCTGATGATCCGCTGGGCACTTTTCAGATTAGGGGTCCTTCTCCAGCAGATCCATTTCTCCAGAATTTTCCTAATTACAGAGAAAAATAAAAAAGTGAATTAATCATATTAGACACATGGTTGTAGAAGTATTATTGCAAAATGTAACTCTCAGCATGTCAGACAAACAATCCCTAAAGGATTATTTAAAATGATTTACTGTTCTGGTTTTTTAAAAACTAAAGAGATGAAATGACAGTCACATCCCTTTGACAGCACGGCACAAACTAACATTAAGCAAAAGGCTGCTGTCTATTTGTGATTGTCTTATGGGATCAGGATAAATTAAATACACTTTAACCTAAATAAAAGATGATCAAATCTGGTGGAAATATTGAAAATAGGCTTTTTTTTTGCTCTACCTCAAAGCAGCATGAGCTGAATAAAAAGGTTGTAATGTTGTCCCAAAGTTCAATAAACAGTAAAACATTGGAACATGTCAGAGAAATAAATAAAGCTAACAGCAGCTATACCTCAGGGTAGCGTTTTATAAATCCCACCGTACTGTAGGCTATATCGGTCTAAATGTTTTCACTTTGGTCTATGTATGTAATATAAAGTATAATTTATCTATAACAGAGCCAAGATCTCTGTATGACTTTAGTAAACTTCTGAATTGAATACAAAATAAGAGTAAACAACAGTGCAGTACGTCCAGCTAGCTAGTTAGCGTCACATATGTATCCGTATTATTTAACGAAAATGTACGTTTTAATGCCCCTTGGGTTTGATGTGTGTGACGTTAGTTAATTTAAAGTAAGTTAAAACCCAATACTCACATTTATTAGTGATTCCTTCGCTCGCTGCTGCTTTTAAATATATATATATAGACATTTTTATTGATTTGGATAAACCCCTTGAGATGCACCATCTCGTTTTCAAGGGGGTCCCGACAATAGCAACAACTTACAGACATACATAAACAAAAAGACAAAATGCAAAACATGACACACAAGACAAACCACATACAGTCTGTTAAGTAAAATTCAAGCAATGCATACAATCATTACAATTTGAGACAGTCAAGCAAATCAGTTTCATCAATATCAGTTTCATTAATAACAAGTACAGACCAGTTGAAAGTGAGATGATAATGCATGTTTAAACATACCCAATGATGCAAAAGATCTAATAGCAGCAGGTAAAGTATTCCAGTCAGTTGGGGCTTTGAACATGAACGCTCTTCTGCCAATCAATTTTTTTGCTGAGGGGACAGAGAAATAAATCTGAACAGAATGTCTAACTTGATGATTTGACGAGTAGGGTACAAAATACTGCTTTAAATAAGGGGGATATTTAAGATAAATGCATTTAAATATCAGCTGGAGCCAATGCATGTGTCTTCTTACATTTAAAGAAGGCCATTTAAGTTGGTTATACATTGTGCAGTGATGTGTACAAAAAGGACAACCAAAAACAAATCTGCATAGTCTGTTGTAGGCTATGTTGAGTGGAGCAAGATCTGATTTATGTGCATTTTGGTAGACAACATCACAATAGTCCATAATCGGAAGAATAAGTTGAGAAGCAATTCTCTTTCGGACACTGAGCGTAAAACAATTGCGAGAGCGGTGTAAAACACCGATTCCGTAATTGACTTTTTGTATTACATGCTTTATATGTAGTTTAAATGAAAGTTCAGAGTCTAGCCATACATCAAGATATTTAAAGCTATCAACTTTATGCAGAGAAGTGCCATCCTTACATGTTATTACCACATTAGGTTTGGATTTGAGCTTCTGCCTGGTACCAAAGACCATGGTATAAGATTTTGTTTTGTTAAGCAGTAGTTTATTGTGTGATAGCCAGTCCTGTAAGATATTAAAATCCAATTGAAGAGAGATCTGAATTTGTGAAAAATCTGATTTGGATGTATATATGACAGTGTCATCAGCATAAAGGTGAGTACAACAATTAATGAGACAAGAAGATAAATCATTTATGTAAATAGAGAACAGAAGTGGGCCCAGAGTTGATCCTTGGGGTACACCCTTTTGTTGGATCAACAGGTCAGACTGTTTTCCATTAACAACCACACATTGCTTTCTACTGTGAAGGTATGAGTTAAACCATAACACTGTATTATTAGAAAGGCCAATGCCGTGAAGTTTATCCAAGAGCAGATATCGATCAACGAAATCAAAGGCTTTTGTCAAGTCAATACAAATGGCACCTGTGAGTTCACCATCATCTGCAGCAGAGTACAAGTCATTCGTAAATGTAAGTAGGGCAGTTGTTGTGGAGTGATTAGGCCTGAAACCAGATTGAACCGGAGATAAAATATTATAAGTATTGAGATAATGTGACAGTTGATTATAAATTATTTTCTCCAAAACTTTGGAAATAGAACAGATCATAGAGATTGGTCTATAATTATTTGTATTGGAGTAAATTACCACCTTTATGCAGTGGAATGATGCGTGCACATTTCCAAATAGTCGGCAACTCACAGGTGGACAAAGACAGGTTGAACAAATCAGCAAGTGGGTACATGAGAATATGGGACGCCAGTTTTATGAACCTGTTTTCTATACCATCGAGTCCTGCACTGCCATCCACTTTTAATTCTGTGATAGCATTATGAACTTCGTGTGGTAGAATCTTATTAAAAGAAAAATAACTGTTGCAGTATGAGTTACTATTAGAAATACCAGTCGTCAAATAGGAGTCAGATAGTAGTGTGGAACATACATTAGCGAAATGCTGATTAAATATTTGGGCAATGGATAATGGGTCATGAATTATTGTATCAGCAGTTCTTATTTTATTAATAACATGTTTACCTGATTTATTTAAAATAGATTTAATTTTAGTCCAAAATTGCTTGGGATTCTTAAAGTCCGATGTGAGAGATTCTTTATAGTAGTTGGATTTAGCATTTCGGGTTTTGGTTTTACTCAGATTTCGGAGATGCCTGTATACTTCCCAATCGGCTATAGTTCTTGAATGACGATATATCGACCATGCTTTATCCCTTTCCCTAAAGAGACTGATGAGTTCAGAATTGATCCAAGGGAGATGTTGACCTTTGACCTTAACCGTTCTCACAGGTGCATGTTTGTTCATGACATCAGTGAGCTCTTTATGCAGAAAATCCCAAGCATCTTGTACAAAAGGTATTAGTTGAAATCTGTCCCAATTAAGGGCAACCACATCATTAATAAATCAACGGCCGGAGCAGCGAGCCCCGCAACGTCCCGCCAACACAGCACCCAGACCCAACGCAGCATTCTCATCTGTCTGTCATTACTGGTGTCATTTTCTGGTTGCTAACAAACGCCGTTGTAACACAAACACTGATATTCCGCTGTAATGGAGCTCCAACAAGCCGTTTAAGACGGAGTGAATACACATATTATACAGAGATGCTGTATGACAAACCAATGTGATTTTAGAACATTGAACAATGTAAATCTATTCTAGTAGACCTCAACACTCGAATTATGATCAGTATAAATGGCCATGACATGGGACCTTTAACAAGAGCAGTCTCAGTGCTGTGGTGTGGGTGAAAGCCTGGCTGGAACACTTTGAAACACTTCTTCAAATGCAAGAAATGACTTGGAAAAACAACATTTTCAATGAACATAACAGATATAGCCTTCAAAAGTCTACACGTGTTAAACCACTTGTTTAACCACTATTCATGGTATACTCCCGGAAGCCTGATGCTTCAATTGTAGCAAAAAATGCTTTCAAACTCAAGAGCTAATATCGCTATTGCCCCCATCGTAATTGTTTGGTCTAAAGCTCAAGTAATATGTATTCGGTTCATGTTTCATGCCTCATACTGAGGCGTGCGTGTGCGTGTTCCAAGATGGCAGCATGTTGATTTGTGTCTGTCTCTGTTAGTGTTTGTCTCATTCTCGTTCTTCTTGTGCATACTGACATTTTATCATTTTTAATGAGCTTTTTAGACCCGTTTTTAAGTTGGTCTACTGCGCTTTTAAAAACGTTTTAAAAGCTTAAGTGTCTGGGCTGTTTTGTGCCGGTGCCTCGCTGTGACTGGATTGTTTGCTCTCTGCCTGAGCTGTCGCTCTTTCGGACTCTGGATTGCTGTCTGTCCTGCCGTGCTGTCGGGGGCTGGTTGACCTGAGCTGCTGATCGACCTGAGCTGCGGATCCTGAATTGGGTGTGTTAAGGCACAATGTTGCCTAAAGCTACCCTTGTGCTCGCTTTTTTCCTGGGATTAATTGTCAGCCCGCATGTCGGCAAAAATGACGGATTGCCTCCCAGCAATATCTCCGTTCACTTCGGACATTCGGATGGGTGGAACCTCTGGAGCGCTGACTCCATCGGATAGTTTTTACCAAAAGCTGACGTTTCATGGCACGAAATGCGCTCTCCCGTATGCCCCTTTTTACTCTGGACTCGCTAATATCGAAGGATCGGAGCAGCCCCGCCCCCCTGAGGAGCGACGCGTCCAGAGCCCATGTGAAAAAATCATCTTCCAGACTGTTAATATTGTTACTGCTTTTACTCTCTGGTAACGTTAACATTAACCCTGGTCCTGAGTGTTTCTCTGCTTCCCTGCATCATTTGCCAACTCCAAATGAGTTTAGCTGTAGGCAAGGATTGGGTTTTCTGCATGTTAATGCTAGAAGCCTAGTGCCCAAATTAGATGTTTTCAAGACCTGGTTTTTAGTTGCTAAGCCTGATATTGTTGTAGTTTCTGAAACCTGGTTAAAACCGTCTGTCACTGACACTGTTATTCACATTGATAGATATAATGTATTCAGAGCAGATCGTAAGGGCAGAGCTGGTGGTGTTGCAATATACACTGCTGAGAAACTACAGTGCTCAGTCCTTCACTCAATTTCAATTCCAAGGCAATTTGAGTTTCTAGCAGTCGAATTAACTATAGCAATGCTCCTCTCACTGTTATTGGCTGTTATAGGCCTCCATCGGCCATCATGGATGCAACTACTAGCCTTACTGAATTGTTGTCTACGTTTTCTTCTGAAATCATATTATTGGGTGATTTAAATTGGGACTGGTTGAGTGATACATCTTCACACTTTAAGCAGGTTTGTGATTCTTTGAACTTAACTCAGTTTATTGATAGTCCCACTAGAATAAACCCTGCCAAATCCAATAACGATACCCTTATAGATGTCATTCTAACAAATGCAGCTCATAAGTATGTGTCTGTTGGTGTTTTTCCTAATGATATCAGCGACCATTGCACTATTGCTTGCGTTAGGAGCACTAAGTTGCCCAAAGCCAAGGGCCTTATTGTGCTCAGGCGCTGCTTCAAACACTTCTCTGAGCAGGCTTTCCTACACGATCTGGCGGAGGTTAAATGGCACTTCATAGCGTTAATTCCATCTGTCGATGTTGCAGTCCAATTTCTTATTGATCACTTTTTATCGATTATTAATAGACATGCCCCCCTTAGAACATTCAGAGTTAAGAATAGGAACACTCCATGGTTTACTAGAGAACTATCTGATCTAATCCATGATCGAAATAAGCAATGGTCCTTAGCTAGAAAGTCTAACACTAGTGATGACTGGCTTCTTTTTCGTGTCCTCAGAAATAAATGTTCAGCCCTTATTAAAAAAGCTAAAGCTGATTACTATTTGAGCTTAACCACTGATTGTTTTAATGACCATTATAAGTTCTGGAAAACAATTAAATCACTTCAGAACAAGAAGGTTTCTAGTTTCCCAAAAAAACTGAAGGTCAGTGATTCTTTTATTTCAGATTCAGATGGTATGGCTAATGCTTTCAATGCTCACTTCAAAAAGGCTGGTCACATTTTAGATGAGCAAAGTCATGACTCTCTAAATGGTCGTACTCACAGCCCTAGTCTAGAGATGAACTCCCCTGTTTTTGATTTAGCTTCTTTCTTGGTCCCTGAAGTCTTACAGGGTTTGCAATCAATTGATCCTAAAAAGTCTGCCGGGCCTGACGGCCTCGACCCGTTCTTTTTAAAAATTGCAGCTCAGATTATTGCACAACCAGTAACTGATATTTTTAATCTCTCCCTGTCCAATCACACACTGCCAGCTGTGTGGAAGCAAGCTCTGGTATCGCCCCTCTTGAAAGCTGGTGATCCCACGGAGTTAAATAACTATCGTCCTATCTCAAATCTTTCTGTGTTATCAAAGATTCTTGAGTCTCTAGTTTCTACTCAGCTAAAACTTTTTTTAAATTCACACAATATCCTTAACCCTATGCAATCTGGATTCAGATCAAAGCACAGTACTGTGACTGCCAGTCTGAAAGTCTTAGACGATATTAAGGCTGCCTTGGATAACAAATCTGTATGTGTTGCATTGTTTGTTGACCTAGCCAAAGCATTTGATACTGTAGATCACCACATTATGTCTAATGTTATGTTGATGTCTCGTTTCGGTCATAATGTCATTTGCTGGTTTCAGAGTTATCTAACCAACCGTACTCAATGCGTCAGGTTGGGTAGCATTGTCTCTGACCCTGTCACCTTGAAGAAGGGAGTTCCACAGGGCTCTATTTTGGGGCCTTTGCTCTTTTTATTATATATAAACAATATTTGTAATCAGATGCAATTCTCTACCTATCATATGTATGCTGATGACACTATTGTGTACTCATATGCTCCTTCTCTGGATATGGCCGTTTCCAATTTAAAATCTGATTTTATCACGCTGCAGCATGCACTTATTGATTCCAAACTGCTTTTGAACAGTAAGAAAACTAAAGCAATGCTTTTTGCTCCCAAGTCAGCGTCCTCTTGCCTCTCCATTGACACCCTTGATGGCGTCTCTGTTGAGTTTGTTGATACCTACAAATATCTGGGCTTCTGGTTGGACAGTAATCTGAACTTCAAACACCATATTGAAGTTCTAACTAAGAAATTGAAATTCACTCTTGGCTTCTTTTTCAGACTTAAATGTTGTTTTTCAACTTCATCCCGTAAAAGGTTGGTCTCTGGCTTATTCCTGTCCCAGCTGGACTACGGTGATACCATTTATAGATTTGCCTGTCCCACTGTGTTGGCCAAACTTGACCCACTCTACCATGCTGCACTGCGTTATATATCAAATGCACCCTATAGGACTCATCATTGCAAACTGTATAGCCTAACTGGATGGTCCTCACTTACTGTGCGTAGGATGCGGCATTGGTTTTTATTAATGTATAAAGCCATTTTAGGAAAGCTTCCACTGTATATATGTGCCAGATTTGCTCCAGTTTGTGACTCTTACAACCTCAGATCCAGAGCCTGGATACGGGTCCAGGTTCCTGCTGTGCGGACTGAGGCTGGGAAAAGGAGTCTTTTTTATTATGGTCCTTGGTCTTGGAATGACCTTCAATCACGCCTCAAACTGAGGGCACTTGTCTCTATAGCCTGTTTTAAATTGAAGTTGTCTGAAGTCCTTACTACCAGCTGCTCTTGCAGTAATAAGTAGTACCTTTCTTACTGTCCTAATGTGCACAATGTAGTGACTGCTTTTTTGTCTTTTGTTTTCCTAGTTATGTTCTCTGTATTTTATATGTTTGTGTTATGTGTAACGTTGCTGCCTTCTTGGCCAGGTCAGCATTGCAAATGAGATTCTATCTCAATGCTTTTATCTGGTTAAATAAAGGTTAAATAAAAAATAAAATAAAAGTTTTGTACCTAATATATTTTTTATTTTTTACTGCAATAGTTCATTTTCTCTGTATCCTTCACACTGGGGACATGTCCCCTTCACCTTTTGATAAGGTTGATTTGGTCCAAAAGTATAATTTGTCAAATATTTTTTTAAAAGCTTGCGCCCCAAAAGAATTATTACGCATGTACTCATCAGTTTTATAGCCCCATTTTGGTATTTATCTACTCTAACCTGACTTTGATCCCCCAATTACACTGCCTAAAAGTGTATATGTTAAAGACCATTTAAAATCTTCTGACCTCTGATGACCCCATCACTTTTAAACACAAGTACATGTCAACTGCAGCATATGTCTTTACAAAATGTTCTTTACTCAGTTTACATTGTCATACATTGATGAAACCCTCTCTGATTGGATGGCCCAGGACGTCATACTGGAAGGCGTTGTTGATGCAGTTGTTTTTGTGTGTGGCTAAGACAACCATCAACCCTAACACAGATCTGTGTGTCTCTGTTGAGGCTCTGCATCACATCTTTGGTTCCATCATGAAGTTTGGCCATTCTCAGGAGCAGTTCTGTTTTCCGGGCTCTAATGCCTCGTGTGTTACGAAACAGTTCAATGCAGGGACCAAAGTCGCCCTTTACTTGTTCTTTGTTTCATGTATGCTGGTTACCATTTTAGGGAACTTTATTGTCATGGTATCAATAGCTCATTTCAAGCAGTTGCATAATCCCACCAATGTGCTTGTTTTATCTCTTGCTCTTTCGGACCTTCTTGTGGGTGTCGCTGTGATGCCCTTCAGCACCATTCGGACCATTCATGGGTGCTGGTTTTATGGGGATGAATTCTGTATGCTTCACTCAAGTTCTGACATGTTTCTTGTATCTGTCTCTATATTCCACCTCGTTTGTATTGCGGTGGACAGGCAACAAGCAATATGTAATCCTCTGCATTACTCTAGGAATATCACCATGTCAGTGGCGTGGATTATGGTATGTGCAAGCTGGGCGTTGGCTGCCCTCTACTGTTATGGACAAATTTACTCAAAGGCTAACGTAGTAGGGTTAGAGGAGTATATGGAATCGATAAAGTGCCTCGGCAGTTGTAACCTTTTTTTTAACCCCCTTTGGGGAATCCTGGACTGTGTAACTACATTTTTCTTTCCCTGCACTGTTATGGTTTGTCTGTACACTAAAATATTTATCGTGGCAAAAGAGCATGTCAGAAAGATTGGAGATATGGGCAATTGTTCAAACGACAGAGGGTTGGTTAAACAGTCTGAGCATAAGGCTGCAAAGACTCTGGGTATTGTGCTTGGTGCCTTTATCTTTTGTTGGATGCCGTCTTTTACGAACCTAATAATCGATGCGTTCACTGGCTTTAACACACCTGCTGCTCTCTTCGAGGCTTTTGCTTGGTTGGGTTACTTCAACTCAACCTTAAATCCAATAATCTATGCCTTCTTTTATCCTTGGTTTAAGAAATGCTTTTATCTTATTGTCAATCTGAAAATACTTAACCCCCATTCTTCAACCATAAATGTGCTTAAACATTTGTGAAAGCAATGGTGAGTATGGAAATGATTGCATTAACAGCCGTTTTGAATGCATTTGTTACAGATAAAACAAAAGCTAGATGAAAGATGCATGGAGGCTTATCCTTTTTTTCCTGCTGCTGATCTCTCTTGCTCAGCCAATGGAAGTGTGAAATGTACTACAGCACTATGCCTTATTTTCCTGTGTCAGGTTTTTGGTGAGCATTCGTCTTTATAGTGATTATGATTGTAAAAATTACAATTAAGTCAAATTATCTAAAACACTATTCCTGCATTTAAGAAAGACCAACAGTTTATTATCCCTAACGAAGTAAAAAAAATGGTTCATTACATAATACACTATTTAACTAAATGGCTTCTCTACATTTGACCCATCCTAATGTTAGGAGCAGTGGGCTGCCATTGTGAACGGCGCCCGGTGAGCAGTGTAGGTAACGGTGCCTTGCCCAGGGACACCTCGGTAGCACTTGGTCTTGCCAGGACTTGAACTGGTGACCTTCCAGTTGCCAAGCCAAGGCCCTATGGATGTTGCCACCACCGCCATTTACCACATAAGGAACTTTATTGTTTTTATGGAAATTTGAATAACTAAAGGTGTTACTATGAATAAATGCGAACAATTGTTTATGTTTTGTCATTGAAACTAGAGTAGGTTAACAAGTCGGTAGGTTAATAATATATTAATTTAAGGATTTAATAAAAAATATAAAATATTTAACAGTTATTATTGATATTTTAAGTGTTCCTCCACATTGATCTTGTCATCCTTACATGTGCACAATATCTGCAAATTGAATGCAAAATACATACAATTAAAAAGGTATCACAAGTTGTGAAAAATAAATGTTTGCAGATCCAAAAAAAATCCTTAAGTATTGATTGACTTAATAGATTCAGAATGTAATGATGGACATCATTGATTAAGATTTGTAAAAGTCCCGTACATTTACATTTTTTCACATCTGTGGCCGATAGCCTATATGTGACCTGCTCCATCGAAATCAGTCGCATTGACCCGAAGACACATTTTGAGTTGTATACACTGCTGGAAAGAGGAGATTCCTAGCTTTCTAATGATATCAGGATTGTTTTTGTACTCCAAATATTAAGCGAAATATGTCACATTATATAATGACTATCACCGAGTCATCATTTTGAGAAAAAGGCCTTCAAAGTTTCCTCTTCTCTGGAATCCATCGATCTGATTGATTATTAGTGGAGCAAATGATCAAAATACAGAGGGAAGATATTTTCGTTTGGAGGGGAAGCTCGCGAGTGTGTATAAGTGTGTGTGTTTGTGTAATTTTGCGTTTGTGTGTATTGTTTTTGTTTCCCGGGGAAAACACTCGGGAGAAACACCGGCTGTTGTTATGCCTGCTGTGACGTTAAGTTACTCCGTTCTCCGCTTGGAATTATGCCGTTACAAGCTTCAAAGTTGTATTTATCATCTGAATTTGCCGAAACAAGTTTAATATTCTGAAAGCCAAGACTTTGTTTAATTGAAATCAGATGAAAACAAACTAACGGACCCTGCCGTGTTATCTATGAGTACTATACTCTTACATTCATAATTTCAGCCGGAGGGAGGGAGGGCAGATTGCGGAAGAGCACATTGCGAGTGAGAGGTGCCTGTCTTCGTCCCTTTACAAGCTTCAAACATGTATTTATCGTGTGATTTTGGAAATAATAGTTTCATATGCTGAAAGCCAAGACTTAGAAAAAAAATAGTTTTACGTAAATCCACGTTTATTTTGAAATGAGCCGTTGCGACTTCCGACTGATTTCGATAGAGCAGGTCACACACTTTGGTTTTTGTCTGGTGTTTTTGCCTTTTGGAGATGTCTAATTTATTTATCATGTATTTTATTCTATCCTGAATCTGTAGTGTTGATATATTTAAAGCTCTGTAAAGCCTGACTTTCTAACAATCAGTCGGTCAGGCAGTGGCCCGAACATGTACATTTAGCAACCCACTCTCTTCAGTCTGTGTACAAATGACACGACTTTACACTTTGGAAATGCGTGCAATAGATACGCAGAAGTCCTATTTTGCGTGCATATGATACGCTAGCCATTCCCATTGAGATCTGATACCGAGTTCTGCGTGCATATGATACGCCACGTTTTGTCCGTTGGGTCTTGGTAGACCGGAAGCTGTGTGGTTCATAAAAACATGTTCTTACTCAATACCAAGCCACGATTATTGTTTTTATTTTAAACCGTTTAATGTCGGACTTTTTTTGCCGTCTGTGAGGAAAAGAAATAGGGCTCGGAGCCTCTAAATACTGAAATCTGTATTTTTTTTTTAAATCTTTTTTTCCTTCTAATTTGTTATTCTTTTATAAATAACACACTATTATTTACTCAACAATAACACACAATTATCCTTGTTTTTATTTGTTCATTTAATTCTATAATCTTGGGCTTTTTAGCATGCTTTTTAGCATGCTTTTTAGCCGTAAATACAGTCACGGGAATCAGACGTAGACGGTAAACTGATTACCCAAGATCCTCAGCTTGAAGTTTGTGATGTTTTAGCCGCAATGTACGTTGGGATATGATGTTAATACGATATGATATCCGAAACAAAATTCACAGTTTAGGATGGCCGAAGACACTACACTACCCATAATCCCCAGCTATCGTTTGTGACTACAGTCCCGTTGACAAACCCCGTGAATAATCTTCAAGCTCTGGGATTGGATGTTGGAGTGGCAGTGCGCCAAGGTTACACCGAGCGTCAAACAGCTCTTTTGAAATGGAACGAAACCACGGCAGACCATCCAAAACTGGACTTGAACGCCCCCCCAGAACTACACATGCTGGCTATTGTGTTTCGCAACATGTTCTACTATGGCACGTCTCTACTGGGAATTGTAGTTTTAAAAGACGTTTTCGTTTTTCCCAAAATTAGAAGTTGACAGTATTAAACTGTGTACAGCCCTGGAGGTTTAGGCGATGGGAAACAAATTGGTGTGTACACATTTAAAACATGTAATTACTAAATGGGTGATAATCGCTTGTATCCATAATGGGCAGCATTAATACCCACATGACAGCTCATTGTTACTTTGTAATTCTACTCCACTACAATTCAGAGGTTAACCTGGTATTTTTACTCCACTACATTTATTTTAGTTACTTTGCAGATTCTGATTAATGATGTGAAATATAAACAATCCTTAAATCAGACTTTAGTTACACCGGAGTAAAATTCAGGGAAGGTGATTGTCAAGTGATCTCTATAAAGTATGTTCATTACTTGTTATTCTCTACCAATAGTTAATTACAGACTGTATATTATGGCTATTTTGCACTTCCCTTTCAAGATTTCAAGATTTTCAAAGGTTTATTGACATATCATATACACAACTACAGTGTAGTTATGCAATGAATGAAAAACTTGGGTCACAGGTTCCTCAACAGTGCATTACAAGACATCTATCAATATGTGTGTATACCTCCACCATTAAACTGTCAAATTCTGCACATTTCTTATACTATCTACCAGAGGTGGTGACTCGAGTCGCATATTTTTTGACTTGAGACTTGCTTGACTAACATTGATAAAAGACTTGACTTGACTTTGACTTGGTATTCATGACTTGAGACTTGACTTAAGCTTGAAACAGATGAATTGAAAGGACTTGAGTGTTTAAAATTAAATATTTGCATTTGTTTTTGTAGTGAGATATTACGTTTCGTTTTTCGAAAAATGTGATTATAGCGCCATGCGTGCAAACCTGGCCACCCACTAGAAGGCAGGAGTCTCAGTTAACATGGCAGCCGCTAGCTTTACTCCAAAAATAGTCAAGTATTCAAGGATTATGTTGTCGATGACGGTAATAAGAAGAGAACAGCGGTATGCAGGGTCTGCAGCATAAAGATCAGTGATGTCACGATTATCATGTCATGTCACATTTCTATGTCTAGGTTTGGGTGTTGTTGCTGTTCTCTCTGTCATGTTTTCCTCCTGGGTTATTGTCTGGTCCTTTCCCCTGTGTTTTTCCTCCTGTCGTTAGTTTCCCTGGTGTGTCTAGTTATCTGATTGTGTTCACCTGTGGCCCTTGTGTTTCTCCTCCCCTGCCCGGCTGTTTCTCGTCTTGTGATTACCCCTCCCTGCATTTAGTCTTGTCTCTTCCTGTGTTCAGTGTTGGTGCTTCTTTTGTGACCTAGTTCACCGTAGAGTGTTTTTTCTGTCCAAGTATAATTAAGTCCTTGAAATAAAGGTGTTATCAAGTGCTATCTGCGTTTAGGTCCTACCTGCTTCACTCTGCGTATCAGAAAGCACCAACCAAGAAATGGGCCCAGCAGATCCGTTCGAGCTGGAATTATTGAATCTTCCTTTTTTTTGGCTAACTGCTCGGATCGATGGAAGAGAGCACCCGGAGTTCAGCAGCGAGAGGCTGTGTTGTCGGAGGCGCGCCAGATGGCTAGAGAGAAACCAGGTTTGGTGAAGTTCTTACCTGGCTGGATTTCAAAGATCCTCCCGGTGTGTGATTCCCGGCCTGCTAGCCCCAGGTATGCTAGCTCCCTGTCTCCCAATTCCCAACCTGGTACCATACGCCTCGCTGGGTTCGATCTGAAGTCAACCCATGCTTCTGCCCCAGTTCCTGCTCCTGTCCCGGAGTCAGATTCTGGAACTCGTCTGGCTTATGGAGGTCCACGGAGTATTCAGGCGGCTGCTAAGAGAAGGAGTCGCAAGGCCAAGCTAGCAGCACGAGCCCCAAGAGCCATGGCTCCAGCCCCAGTACAGGCCCCAGCAGCCATGGCTCCATGCTCCAGTATCGGCCCACACAGCCCTGTTTTCGTGTTCCGGTTCCGTGCCCAGCAGCCATGGTTCCGGCTACGGAACCGGCCCACACAGCCATGGTTCCGGTCCCAGTTCCGGTCCCAGCAGCCATGGTTCTGGCTCCAGTACCGGCTCCTGTACCCATGGTCCCGGCTCCAGTTTCGGCTCCAGGACTGGCTTACCGGCCAACGCCAGCTCCCCGAGTCCTGTCGGTGTACCGGCCAACGCCAGCTCCTCATCTCCAGTTGGCTGTTCAGCCGACGCCAGCTCCCCGAGTCCTGTCAGCATACCGGCCGACTCCAGCTCCTCGTCTCCAGTTGGCTGTTCAGCCGACGCCAGCTCCCGAGTCCTGTCGGCGTACCGGCCGACTCCAGCACCTCGTCTCCTGTTGGCGCTCCAGCCAACGCGAGCTCCCCGAGTCCTGTCAGTATACCGGCCGACTCCAGCTCCTCGTCTCCAGTTGGCGGTTCAGCCGACGCCAGCTCCCCGAGGCCTGTCGGCGTACCGGCCAACGCCAGCTCCCCGTCTCCTGTCGGCGTACCGGCCGACTCCAGCACCCCGTCTCCTGTTGGCTCTCCAGCCGACGCCAGCTCCCCGTGTCCTGTCGGCGTACCGACCGACACGACTTCCCTCTCGACTTCCCTCTCGACTTCCCTCTCAAGTCCCCTCTCAGGTCTCTCTCAAGTCCCATCTCGAGTCTCTTCTCAAGGCCCCTCTCAGGTCCCATCTCGAGTCCTCTCTCGAGTCCCCTCTCGAGTACCCCTCTCGAGTCCCTTTTCGAGTCCTCTCTCAAGTTCCCTCTCAAGTCTCCTCTCGAGTCTCCCGTTCAAGTTCCTGCTGTTTTCGACACAAAGATGCATTACATCTACAAACAGAGCATACAATGAGAGCACATGATACACTTTTGATGTTTGTTTCATTTATTTGGTAATGTTACAGAATGTTTCGGAAAATGAAGATTCCAGGACCACGTTTCCCAATGACACGGAATAGTACTGCCAGAACGAACGATATCCAAAATGTCTTCCAGTTTACAAACTTCAGCAATTCTTTTTACACAGGGGTCACTACTCATTCTGTTTTCAATCGTCCTCATCACCACACTTATTAAAAGGGTATTGACTACATTATGATCAATATATACAGAGTGTTTTGCATAGTAGTTTCCCATTTTTATTTTACTTTAACGAAAAAAAGTCAATGTACCGAACAAATCCCTGGCTTCAGTCAACTGCTGGTTATTAGTGTTCTTCTCAATCCAACTCGGCATGGATCTTTTCAAATCTCTCCTTGAGGCATCTGCAATTTTTCAGATTGTGAAGAAAAGCCTCCGAAGCGCCTTGGATCCTCCAAGATGTCATTCAGAAAATCGTGTTGCCTCTGGCCGGGGTGACTGACTCGGCACCCGTTGCAGATTTTTTCTCTGTACCGATGTATCACCTCTCCACAATATCAACCAACACCGATTTCACTGTGTCCATAAACAGAGACGTCTTGGCCCAAGGAGCAAAATCAGCAGCAGTAGTATTGCAAGATTCGGGTGTCCATAATGGTGGTGATGATGGTAGTCCAGGAGTCTGTTCCTGGCTGCAACTCACCGGGGGAGTCTTGGTTTTTCTCAGATTGCAGTAGAATATTTGAATGTATTAATGATTTGGGTAAAACTGTAAGCTGGATTTTGAGGCAAGCACATGTGACTTCAGAGAGACCATATGTGCTTTTGAGGACAAAGGGAGATGGGGGAAGGTGAGAGCATGTCTTGACTTGCACTGTATGCAAATGCTCTCGCCACCTGTGATTGGGGGAACCTAAGATTTGAGGTGTTGGGGATATTTGGGCTGCCAATCAAATTGGGGGGGATCGGATGACCCCTCCCATTGCTTCAGCATAAAGGCAGAAGACACAACTGAATTCTCTCTCTTTCTGCTGGCTGGCTGACGTGATCACCAGGTAATTTGGGTTCCCAAGTATTATTGTATTGTATGTATTATTGTATTGAATGTAATGATTTATGGTGCATTGTAATATTGCCATTAAAGTAGAGTATTGTTGACTTGGTGGCACTGAATTCCTTCCATATGAAACAGCTCTAGACGGACGCGGAGAGATTTGAAACGTGGAGCTTAAATCCCATTCAATATCTAACAAATGGTGTCCCGACGTGCAAGATAACGAGCTGAGGAGGAATTCAGACGACCGGATTGGGTCGGGAATAAGCGCTTTTAAACACTTCAGACAATCAAGCAGGGCCCTGCATAACTCTAAGGTACTTACAGACGCCTGTTATGAAAATCGATTGTCTGTGATTGAATACACTAAAATGTTAGGATTGTCTGAAGGCGTTTCACAGTGTTTTTAAAGTTTAAATGGAATATACAATGCATATTTTATTATATAAGAAACATAGTCGTTGATCGCAGGTAGATATAGTCCTGCGTGGCGTACATAGACAGTTTGGCGCGGATCTGCAGGTAGATATAGTCCTGAGTGGCGTACATAAGAGCAGTTTAGCGCGGATCTGTAGGTATTTTAGTCCACAGTGGCGTAGGGCCGGTGCAGGCTGTGTGTTGTGTGGTTTGATTCCCGCACGACAGACCTGGAAATCCGATATTTCAGATCGGATCGCCGTCTAAAAACTGGGAGTTTTTACAGGACAGACGAACGCTTAAAGCTAAAAGCCGGAGGTCTGTTTTATGGTAATTACTCAATATCGGCGGATCTCAAAAAAGCACTCGGATGAGTGAGGCTCATTTGTGGTCTGCTGCTGCCATCTAGTGGCTGAAAGGGGGTAGTACACCTTTGACATTTTTATATGAATTTAGCTTCAAGCGCTGAGTTTAAACATTACATTGCTGACCGGTATTGAAGACGGGAAGCGCGTTAATAGTAACTACGACAATAGCCCAGTATATTAATACATGTGAGCACATATTAATTGAGTCAGATAAATAAAAGCGAAGTGAATATGGAACGACAGAATGCTAAAAACGATTCTGAAATTCCAGGGAGTTACCGGGAACAATGGGAACAGATTAAGAGATTGATTTTAAGCGGTATCAAACAGGGGGCTAAAGAAAAGGCTTGTACTGATCTCCGATTCCTACACGATAAAATGATAACAGAGAATAGAGTGGGAGATGACGACACCATAGGTAATTTGGGCACAGCATTGAATGTATATGAAAGACAGATTGTAAAGCAACTTGCACACCTAAACGAACAGAAACCCAGATGGTTTGCTCGTAGCAAATGGAACAAACAGACGCAGGCACTAGATAGATTGAGGAGGGTTTGTCACAATGCTGCCCTCGCAATGATTGGAATTACAATTCCTCCCGTCACAGACCAAAATCTCCCGGGTGCAATGGCAATCCACAGCCCCATAAAAACAGATGAATTTAACACTCTTCTGTTCCCTCATGGTGTTAAAGACACGGAGGTGCCTACAGAGGGCGACATTCTGGACTATGTCGCAGAACGAGTCGAATATTTTAGAACAATGCAAATAATGTTGTCTCTAACTCAGAGCAGAAATCTCAAACGGAGCCCAAACTAAATCCTGCTATTCTCACACGCTCCTCTCTCCTTTACCCGGATTTAGGTAGTTTGATTACACAAACCCCTCCCCCTTATTCTCTGCCCGATGAAAGCGCAAATAAATTACAAATGATATTGACAGATGCATCGGAAACAGAAGGAGAGGAGACGGCAATAAGCTCAGGGAACTATAGAATGATGGGAACAGTAGCATTGACTCCGCTGAGGGGCGTCCCTACTCCAGAGACAAGACTAAAAGTTAAAAAAACACAAGTTTCCTCCTCGTTAGACAGAATACACAGCACACACCACGTGGAGGCCTACTTTTAACTCAGACCAGGGGGGGGTTTCCCCGAGCAGGGACAGTCGACCACTTAATAGGGACCTCAACTCAGAACAATTGGCTTCCCTTCTGACAGATCTTACAGAGAGACACTCAGGCGCTACACAAACAGAGATAACATACACAACTGACCTCCTAGACGAGAGGGAAATACGAGAAAGGCGGTGCTACGAACAACAGATTCAAGATAGACGCAAGGAGGAAGTCGGGAGACAGGAACAGAGCGGATATGAGGGCTCGGTAGAAGATATAGACGAAATTAGGGAGAGGAGAGGCCAGCACACAGATGTACACAGGCGCGCTGAGGAGGGGGAGAGAGGTGAGCCTTTTCAGAACAGATCGCGCCAGACGTCTACGTCTTATCACCCATGTACGAAGGGGGACAGTGGTTAAGGGATAGCGGGCCATAAAAGGGAGAGGGACACAGCAAGCCATGAAACTGAGCAGTTTTACGATGAAGCAGGAGGCCAGTGTCGTAAAAGACAGCTATGAGGACACTTTGAAGCAGGACGCCAGGGTCGTAAAGTTCCCAGGTAACAGCTCTCGCCTCTGCATCCTATGCATTACCATTCTTTCTTGATGTTTCTGAAAATGAAAACACAGTAAATGGGATTCTTTTTCAGAAAAGGGGGGGTTGTTAGACAATAGGTCAGTGTTACACTGAACAGAGTGGAAACTATTAATTTGATATTTACATTTTTATAGTCTAAAATCTATTGTAGTATTTTTTTAGGTATCATAAAACAGCACTGTTTTAGCTTTTTAGGTCAAGTTAATTGAAGATTTGAGAATGTTAATTAGGCGTCCCTAAAAATGGTTGGATGTACTACACAAATTATCTGTTAAATTCTGATTTTAGATTAATCAGATGACATGTCTTATTTTTATACAGTCCTTTAATGACAGATGTTAAAAACTTGGACACTTATTTTTATTTTTATGCATATACTGCCATCAGGCATATATTTAAATCCAGAGACAGATGCAGTCTCTGTTTGAACAAATATCACAATGAAAAATAGTGGTAGCAAATCATCTTTATGTCAAATCATGTCGGGAAGAGATGAGGAGTTTTGTTTTGAAACAATATTTTGAACTGAGCCATGTTGGTTTTCAAAAAGCTGACTTTTCAAAATGAAACAGATCACTTTTGAGTGTACAGTAGCAGTTTGCATGGAGATTTATTTGTGAACACTACAGTAGCAGGATGTATTTACCTGTCCTAGGAAAGGGACAGATTATAAGTAAAAGACTGGTTAGAAATGGAAATAAGAAAAGGTTGTTGAAGGCTGAAGAGAAAAGAGAACAGATGGATAGAAGAAGACTGAAATAGATGGACAGGGCAAGATATTAAATGTGTTGAAGTGATATCTTGCTCAGAAGGATAAAAGGTGGTTAAAATACCACGAGTGAAGTTGGAAAAAGTATGTAGGAGAGAGAGAGAGAGAGACAAGACAATTAAGATGTTTGAAAAGATTAGAAAGAGTAAAAGTTATATAAAGTGAACTACTATTCTGGACAATGTCATATTGTTTTATGAGTAAAAAACATGAAATAAAATATATTACTAGATATAAGAAAACATGTGAAGAGACAGGCATGAAATGGTTAGACGCATTGCCACTAGCTCTTATGTCAATCAGGAGCTCAATTAACAAAGGGACAGGTTTCTCTCCATTTGAGCTCACTCATGGTCACCAGTTCCCAGGAGCCCTGAGCGTAGGATTGAGGGATTTGTATCAGATTTCTCCACACAGGTTGCAGAGGCAAAAGGGGGACATCAGACCCAAGTGGCTGGGACCCAGGTTCTCTGGACCCCATTGTGATGCAGAGGACATCTCACGCTGTCCGCTTGGAAGGGAAAGGAGACATCTGGTACCACTGGAATCAGTGCGCAGTGGGGAAACCTCCAGGAAGGATGTGTGAAAGCTGTCATCATCCTCCTCGTGGCCTGCTGTACCTGTCCAAGGTAGCCCTGCGTGATGAAGCTGTGACCATTCCAACGACAGGTGGCGAGGGCTCTCGCCCTTCGGGGGGAGAAACCAAGCAAGGGTGGCGGGTGTGGGAAGCGTATCCAAGGACGCAGTATTAGGAGTTCCGGGTCTCGCCACGGATGGAAGTACCTGACACTACGCAGACAGTGAAACCAGGAAAGTGAGTGTTCACCAGAGCGATAAAGAGGAAGAGCAGGCACTCGCCAAAGGGGGAGGGCCCCTACCAAGCACTCCTGTCTACATCGACTGCAGTTAGAGTGGCGGAGAGACCATCCTGGATACATCTGACTGTGAAGCTGTTTTAAACCTAAAAGACAGAAACTCGCCTCTACTGTGGTGAAGTCTGGCTACAAAGGGAGGTGATTTCCAATAAGGGCACTTGTCTCAAACCAGTGAAGAAACCAACAGAACCCAGTAGAATTTAAAGAGTGGACGTGAGCAGGGAAACAGTAACGGGTCTGAGGGATAGAAACTGACGATGTACAGAGAAAGAATTAGACCATGGGGATTACATTAAAACATGTGCCTATACAATCTACCTACCTCAGCCGTTTGGGTACTTTTGTATATTAATTTTTGATCTTTTACAATCATTTGTATTTTTCCAAGGTCTATGTTATTCCGGAGTATAAACAGGAGGGATATGTTGGAGACATACTGTTGTCTCCACTTTGGGAAGTTTTAATGCACTGATATCATGTGTGGCTCTGAACTGTATATGACCTTGCAGCTGCCTCTTCTTATGATAGGAGGCAGGGCATTTCAGGTTGTTGATATTTATGAGAAGACAGACTTGCTGTCTCCTAAATATCTCATTTTGACTAAAGCGGAATGAAGTATACATGAAGTAATGTTAAAGCTTGAAGACACTGCAATTTTGCAGATTACAGATTAATTGAATCACCACTGTGAAGGTTATACCTTATGACGATTGACTATACTCAATCATTCTGATTGAAGGGTTTTAACTTTGTTGTTACTAAGTGATGTAATTGATGTATGGAGATATTTACATATTTTGGTATTTCTAACACGGTCGTATGAAGTTGATATGTGGAGCCATTTCTGAACGTTTAAATAGTCTGAATCCCAGAATGAATGTGAATGTGTTGAAGATAGTTGATTTATTAAATTTAAATCAAAAGGGGGATTGCAGTAGAATATTTGAATGTATTAATGATTTGGGTAAAACTGTAAGCTGGATTTTGAGGCAAGCACATGTGACTTCAGAGAGACCATATGTGCTTTTGAGGACAAAGGGAGATGGGGGAAGGTGAGAGCATGTCTTGACTTGCACTGTATGCAAATGCTCTCGCCACCTGTGATTGGGGGAACTTAAGATTTGAGGTGTTGGGGATATTTGGGCTGCCAATCAAATTGGGGGGATCGGATGACCCCTCCCATTGCTTCAGCATAAAGGCAGAAGACACAACTGAATTCCCTCTCTTTCTGCTGGCTGGCTGACGTGATCACCAGGTAATTTGGGTTCCCAAGTATTATTGTATTGTATGTATTATTGTATTGAATGTAATGATTTATGGTGCATTGTAATATTGCCATTAAAGTAGAGTATTGTTGACTTGGTGGCACTGAATTCCTTCCATATAAAACAGCTCTAGACGGATGCGGAGAGATTTGAAACGTGGAGCGTAAATCCCATTCAATATCTAACAAGATCCATGGCTAATTTACAACGGTTGTCTTAGTGGGGTCCTTCGTTTTAGATGATTTGCCGAGTGGAGGGTGGGACTTATTGCTTTGAATGGGGGGAGTCATTTATAGAATTGAGAGTTTTTAAAAAGTTCTTTAAGCGTTGTAGCTTTTTCAGCTATCATTTCCAACCAAGCAGCAATAGGTCAAATTTGAGAATAAGTAATAGTTTGTCAAGATTTTACAGAAAAAGTCAAAAAGTATAGTTTGTGAGAAATATGGAAAAAGTCATTGTGTACAAATAGTATGTTGAAAATCAAAAGAAAGAAAACTCAATTCATTACAAATTAATGAATATTTTACCCAGTTCTAAATGTCTGAAAAACCCTGCATGTAGAGGTGAAATACTCCAAAACAAAATCATCAGAGGGGTCCTTCCCCAGCGTCACCAAACGGCTTGCGCGGTAATACCATCGCCCCTATGGTCCGCTTTTAGTTTCCCAGACGGTGCTTGTCAGGACTCTTCTCACTTCTGGCCGCGGGGATATCTCCTTCTTCTTCCTCCACATTGAGGGGCAGCGTGAAAAGGTGAAACTCTTTTGATCTGCATGCTGTCTGCGTTTCTTTGCTTTTCTTTGCAAATATCTTGTACACCGCTGGTTCCACTATGGTTTCTTGATGCACTACTTATTCCGATACAGTGGTTGTGTGGAGATCTCTGGAAGACACAAGAGTTAACACAGCCCCAATCTGTTGAGGTCAGTGTCGCTTTAACACTACGGGGTCCATACGTTTCTCCATTCTTCAGATTGTAGAAATGCAGTTCATTCGCCATATAGTTGAATACATAACTGTAAGGTTTCAGCGTTAAGAGTCTGTGAGCTTATTGTTTTTGTGTTTGTTATTGTGGCCTTACATGTTATTTTGTTATTGACTCTACTCTCTCTTTCCAGGTGTCTACACTTCATGTCTTTGTGTGTCACCTGCCAGCTTGTGTGTCTCGTGTGCTCATCATCACCAGCCCCGCCCCTGATTGTTTTCACCTGTGCCCCATTAACTGTTGTGTGTATTTATAGCCCTGCTCTCCTTTTGTCTATTGTCGGTTCGTCTTGTCTCCACGGCGAGCCATGTCTGTAACCTTCTAAACTGTTCAAGTATCCTAGTGGAACCTAGAGATCTGGTGTAGGGTCCTAGTAGATCCTAGCGTTCTTTGTTTTTGACTCATCTTTTATTAATAAAAGATATTTTTTGAAGTCCACGGAATCGTGCATTTGAGTTCTTGTGAGTCCCTCGTGTCAGAACGAACCGACCTAACAAGATGGACTCAGCCGATTCCACCGTGTTCAAGACGGCTTTGCAAGTGCAAGGAACACGCTTGCGTCAGCAGGAGGAGCAGCTGACAACAATGATACAGGGGGTTCAAGACGTAAATGCCCGTCAGCACAACTTCCAGGTAACAGTGACAACCGAATTAAATCACCTGGCAGAGAAAATGCGGGACATACTTACGCACCTCGAGGGACGTCCTGCTATTCCTGCGGCAGAGTTTTCCGGTCCCGCAGAGGCCGGGTTTGCCCCTCCGTTGATCCCAGTGCAAATATCCATGCCATCGTCTTCACTCCGCCTCGCTTCACCGGAGAAGTTCTCCGGGGATTCGGGAAACTGTCGTCCATTCCTGATTCAGTGCGATCTCCACTTCAAACATCAGCCCGCAGCATTTCCCACCGATCAAGCTAAGGTAGCTTTCATGATATCTCACTTGACGAGAAGAGCAGGAGCCTGGGCAACAGCAGAATGGGCCCGAGACTCGCCTGTTTGCCAGTCGGTAAAAAATGTTATGGACTCAATGAAGAACATTTTTGACCAGACAGCACCTGGGAGAGAGTCAGCGAGAGCCCTGGTAAACATCAGACAACGGCAGAGGAGGGTGGCGGATTACGCGATCGAATTCCGGACCCTGGCAGCGGAGAGCGGATGGAACTCCGCGGCTCTTTTTGATGCGTTTCTGCATGGATTAGCGGATCCCATAAAGGATCAGTTAGCTCCATTAGAGTTGCCTGTAGAGTTGGACTCACTCATTGCCATGGCTATCCGGGTGGACCAACGTCTAGCTGAGAGACGTCGGGAGAGGGAGGAGGAAGCAGCTTCCACTACACTCTTCGGACGGGGGTTACAGAAGGAACACTACGGTTGGCGGAGAAATACCCGGACTTCGTCTCCAGAGCGACCATCGCCCCCTAGCGCCGCGGAGGAACCGATGCAGCTCGGAAGAGCCAAACTCACCCGGAGGAGCGACAGCGCCGCCTACGGGAGCGGCGGTGTGTTTCTACTGCGGCCAGCAGGGTCATGTTCTGGCAGCCTGTCCGGCAAAAGATCAGGCTCATCAGTGGGAAGGGGACGCTGGTGAGCCGAATGACTTCTTTCGACCCTTCCTCGAGAAGACTGACTCAGGTACAAATGAAACTGAAGGATAAAACTGTAACTCAGGATGCATTAATTGACTCTGGGGCTGATGAGAGCTTGTTAGACTGGGAGCTGGCTAAAGAGTTGAACTTAAACATTGTCCTCTTAGATCAGCCATTAGAAGCTAGTGCGTTGGATGGCCGCCTTTTATGTACAGTTACTCATCGCACGGAACCCATAGAAATTGTCATAGATCAGGAGCACCGTGAGCATATTAGCTTTCATTTATTTAACTCAGCTCAACAGCCTCTCATTTTGGGTTACCCTTGGCTTGTTAAACATAACCCTCACATGGACTGGCTTACAGGAAAGGTTAAGGGGTGGGGGAGTGAGTGCTCTCGTTCTTGTTTAGCCTCTCATACAGGTTCGAGTAGACCACACAGACCTGGGAGCTTTAAACAGGCGTCAGATAGGGACAGTGTCACGTCTGCTAAACCATCTGACTTTCCTGACTTATCCAAAGTGCCAGAGTGTTACCTGGACATTAAGGAGGTGTTTAACAAGACACGAGCTACTTCCTTGCCTCCCCATAGACCGTATGATTGCCCTATAGACCTTCTCTCGGGCTCTACTATCCCAAAAGGACGGTTGTATTCTCTTTCTGGTCCGGAAAGGAAGGCCATGGAAGAGTATATCGGATCTTCACTTCAAAGCTGGCTTGATTCGGCCATCATCATCCCCAGCAGCAGCAGGTTTCTTTTTTGTAGGGAAAAAGGACGGTTCATTAAGGCCCTGTATTGATTACAGTCCACTAATCAGATCACAGTTAAGAAACAGATATCCCCTTCCACTCATCTCTACGGCATTCGAACTGTTACAGGGAGCCAAGGTATTTACCAAGCTTGACCTAAGGAATGCATATCACCTTGTGCGCATCCGGGAGGGGGATGAGTGGAAAACAGGTTTCAATACACCTACGGGACATTACGAATATTTGGTGATGCCTTTTGGACTTTGTAATGCACCTGCTGTTTTCCAAGCCCTCATTAATGATTGTGTTAAGAGATTTCCTGAATATTTCTGTTTTGTGTATCTCGATGATATCCTCATCTTTTCTCCAGATGAGAATATTCATGTTAACCATGTTCACCTTGTTCTTCAGAGACTCCTGGCTAACCATTTGTTTGTGAAAGCCGAAAAATGCGAGTTTCATGTGAAATCTGTGGCATTTTTGGGTTTTATGATTTCCCCTAACAAGGTGGAAATGGACCCAGCTAAGGTCAGTGACGTGGAGAACTGGCCCACGCCAGACTCTAGAAAGAAAGTTCAGCAATTCTTGGGGTTGCTAACTTTTACAGACGGTTCATACGCAATTTCAGTACGATTGCATCTCCTCTCCATGCCCCTTACCTCTCCCCAGGTTCAGTTTTGTGTGGAATCCACAGGCAGAGAAATCCTTCCTGGAACTGAAGAGGAGGTTCACTACAGCTCCCATTCCTGACTGTACCTGATCGCCACCGACAGTTTGTGGTGGAAGTGGACGCCTCCAACGACGGCGTTGGAGCTATACTGTCCCAGAGGTCAGCAGGGGACAACAAGCTTCATCCGTGTGCGTACCTCTCCCGTAAGCTATCGTCTGCTGAGAGGAATTACGACGTGGGAAATCGGGAACTGTTGGCTGTGAAGATTGCTTTGGAGGAGTGGCGGCACTGGCTGGAGGGAGCGGAGCAGGATTTCCTGGTCTGGACGGATCATAAAAACCTGCAATATATCAGGAAGGTTAAGCGTCTGAACTCTAGGCAGGCCAGATGGTCATTGTTCTTTAATAGATTCAGGTTCACTCTGTCATATCGACCTGGTTCGCAGAATGGAAAGCCGGATGCACTCTCCAGAATGTATGATCCTGAGCAGTCCCCAAGAGTCCAGATCCCATTCTACGGCCAGACCGAGTGATAGGGAGTGTGACCTGGCCCTTGAAGCCAAGGTCAAACAGGCTAACGTTGGGAATCCTGTCCCTAGAGGGTGTCCTCAGAATCGCTTGTTTGTGCCAGAGCAACTTCGAGGGCAAGTTGTTCATTGGGCCCCATACGTCGGTACTTACCTGTCATCCTGGGAACAAAAGGACCCTTTTCATGGTGAGACACAGATTCTGGTGGCCGGGGATGTGGAAGGATGTTGCAGAATATGTAGCAGCGTGTCCTGTGTGCGCCAGGAACAAAAACTTCTCGGCAAGCTGCGGCAGGTCTTCTCCAACCTCTGCCCATTCCCAACAGACCATGGTCTCAATTGCATTGGACTTCGTGACAGGATTACCAACATCGGCAGGTAATACCACCATACTCACTGTGGTTGATCGTTTTTCTAAAATGGCACACTTTGTCGCCATGCCCAAGTTACCTAACGCCCAAGGAAACAGCAGAGGCCATGTTGTCCCATGTGTTCAGGATCCATGGTTTTCCTAGTGATGTCGTTTCAGACCGAGGCCCACAGTTCGTATCACGCTTTTGGAGGGGAGTTTTGTCGCCTAATCCAAGCCACTGTTAGTCTGACCTCCGGATACCACCCACAGTCAAATGGACAAGCAGAGAGGATGAATCAGGATTTGGAGACCTGTTTGAGATGCCTAGCGTCCGAGAAACCCACCACCTGGAGTAAGAGTCTGATTTGGGTGGAGTATGCACACAACACCTTACCCACATCAGCCACTGGTATCTCCCCGTTTCAATGTGTCCATGGGTACCAACCTCCTTTGTTTCCGGAGCTCGAGAAGGAGGTCACGGTACCATCAGCCCATGCTCTGGTTCGACGCTGCCGTCGGGTCTGGGCGGGAGTTCGCCATATGTTACAGAGGAGTGCCGTTCGCATGAAGGCATTGGCAGACCGGAAACGACGTCCAGCCCCCAAGTACCAGGCCGGACAACGAGTGTGGCTATCCACCAAGGATCTTCCTCTTCATGTCGCCCTCCAGGAAGCTGGCTCCCCGGTTCGTTGGTCCTTTTCCCATAGCCAAAGTGATTAACCCTGTTGCTGTCCGTTTATGTCTTCCGAAATCCATCAAGGTCCACCCCACGTTCCATGTCAGCAAGGTAAAACCAGCCAAAGAAAGCAGACTGGTCCCCGCCTCCACGTCCCCCTCCACCTCCCCGGGTTGTCGACGGGGGTCAAGTGTACACGGTGGACAAAATACTGTCGGAAA
This sequence comes from Harpagifer antarcticus, assembly GCA_902827135.1. NCBI lineage: Eukaryota > Metazoa > Chordata > Actinopteri > Perciformes > Harpagiferidae > Harpagifer > Harpagifer antarcticus. Next base: position 495,863 of record CADEHL010001074.1, read on the forward strand.
GGAAGAGGGGCAGAGGTAGACAGTTCCTGGTCGACTGGGTGGGGTATGGATTAGAGGAGAGGTGTTGGATCCCAGGCAGCTTTATTGTGGACAAGACCCTTATATCGGACTTCGATAGAGGGCAGTCTCAGCGTTCAGGGACGTCTGGAGCCGTCCGTAAGAGGGGGGGTACTGTAAGGTTTCAGCGTTAAGAGTCTGTGAGCTTATTGTTTTTGTGTTTGTTATTGTGGCCTTACATGTTATTTTGTTATTGACTCTACTCTCTCTTTCCAGGTGTCTACACTTCATGTCTTTGTGTGTCACCTGCCAGCTTGTGTGTCTCGTGTGCTCATCATCACCAGCCCCGCCCCTGATTGTTTCACCTGTGCCCCATTAACTGTTGTGTGTATTTATAGCCTGCTCTCCTTTTGTCTATTGTCGGTTCGTCTTGTCTCCACGGCGAGCCATGTCTGTAACCTTCTAAACTGTTCAAGTATCCTAGTGGAACCTAGAGATCTGGTGTAGGGTCCTAGTAGATCCTAGCGTTCTTTGTTTTTTACTCATCTTTTATTAATAAAAGATATTTTTTGAAGTCCACGGAATCGTGCATTTGAGTTCTTGTGAGTCCCTCGTGTCAATAACCCCAAACATCGCCATTTTTCAGAGTCCATTCTTCATGAAGTTCTTCGGCTGGAGGCGTCTTGACCTGGCACAGATACTGCATTCGTTTCTTGATTGGCGCTCCGGACGGATGGCGGTAAGTTGTCACAGGCGTCTCGCTGATTAAACCCATATCGAGGCGTCTCTTGGCCATTTTTCTTTTTTGAAAGGTGACTTGGTGAGTGTAAATGACTGACTTGTTATTTAGTTTGAGCGTATTTCTTTTTTCATCTATTTCCACCCCTTACTTTTAAATGATCTGGTGAGGAGGGCGGGACTTGTTATGTTGAGTGGGAGGCGGAGCCCTCTGTAAAAGTGAGAGTCTTTTTCACCAGTCAAACCTTTTTTGTTGCATACAGCAAATTCTAATATTACAGACCTATAACCTCATATAACTTCATATTGGGCTTCCTTATAGTTTTGTGAAGTAATTATAAAAAAAAAAGACAAAGATCATGGGGGCAATAGGATATTTTTAATTATTATTTCCCTCTTCAGAGAGACTTTCTTATAGTTAATAAAGTAATTACACATTAGTTCACAATCCATACAACTAAGAGAATATCCTTAGGTATCACTATTAAAAACCTAAATAAGATATTTTTAAATGAATATGAATACCCTCTTTGCAAACAGATACTTCCTTGTAGTTAACAGTTTCACAAAAACTTAAAAAGAAACATGAGGAGCAATCTGTAAAAAGTGAGTCTTTTGCAGTCAAACCTTTTTTTGTTGTTGCATACAACAAAATCTAATATTACACCCATAACTTCATAATGGGTTTCCTTATAGTTGTGTGAAGTAATTATAAAAAAGACAAAGATCATGGGGACAATAGGATATTTTATTATTTCCCTCTTTACGTATTTGAAAAGTACACACCGGGGGAAAATCTTGCCACTTCCTCACAGAGTCCCCTCCTCCAGCACACATGAACGCGCCTCACATGACCAAAAGAGGACACGAGATAAGTTGTGCACAGATCTCGGCTGTAGGCGTCTGACCCCCGCACAGATGCTGCATTCGTTTCTTGACTGGCGCTCCGGACGGATGGCGGTAAGTTGTCACAGGCGTCTCGCTGATTAAACCCATATCGTGGCGTCTCTTGGGCCATTTTTCTTTTTTGAAAGGTGACTTGGGTAAGTGGAAATGACTGTCTTTTTCTTTAGTTTGAGCGTATTTCTATTTTCACCTAATTCCACCCCCCACTATCTGTTGGCCTCATAGTCAAAGGAAGGGGTGGAGAAAGGGGAGAGGCCTGGGCGGTGAGGGGGCGGGGGCTAGACAGTCTCACGCATAACTTCAAAGAGACACCTAGATTAACATCAGAGGCGTATAACAAACCGTGTGAAAATCACACCTACCTGTTATAAACACCTCAACCCTCACATCAAAGGGCAAACATCAAAGGCTAATTAGATTAGACAACTCTGAGGGGACAGGGGCCAGACAGCATAACTTCAAAGAGACTGCCTTAATCAACACCTAGATTAACATCAGAGGGTTTTATCACACCTACCTGTTATAACACCTCACATCAAAGGATTAGACTACAAAGGGGTGTGAGGGGGCAGGGGCCCAGACAACATAACTTCAAAGAGACTGCCTTAATCAGCACATCAAAGGATTAGACAACAAAGGCACTACACAGGGGGGCTTTCACACCTACCTGTTATAACACCCTCACATCAAAGGATCTCGAACAAAGGAGGCGGGACTTAGCTCATTTGCATAATTGGGGGCGTGTTGAAGCGGGATGAATATAAACTACTTTTCTCCTCCCCTGCCCAGCTGTTTCTCGTCTTGTGATTACCCCTCCCCTGTATTTAGTCTTGTCTCTTCTGTGTTCAGTGTTGGTGCTCTTTTGTTTGTGACCTAGTTCACCGTAGAGTGTTTTTTTCTGTCCAAGTATAATTAAGTCCTTGAAATAAAGGTGTTATTAAGTGCTATCTGCGTTTGGGTCCTACCTCCTTCACCCTGCGTATCAAGTGGCACGACCACCACAACATCCAACTTCATTCGTCACTACAAAAAAACCCACAGAGAAAGGTGCGTGAATGTGTTGTGTTAGCAAGAAAGCTAACGTTAAGTTTAAGCTACGTTAGACTTGGTTTCAAATCAACAAAGCATTGCAGAGAGAAGACAAAACGGTAAATGAACACTAGAACCACCAAGGGATTCATTTTGACTAACCCTGATACTGACGGGCTGTCAGGAGAGAGAGAGAGAAAAAGAGATGCCTCGTTTATTTTTCCCCTGTGTTATTATCAGAAGTTACTGTAAACTTTTGAATAATGTAGTTCATCTACTTTTAGTAGTTTGTTTATATGTTTTAATTATGTTGTTTTTGTTTGTAGAAGTGCATCATTCCTTGATTTATTGTAAAATAAATCTGAACTTTTTGATGTGTTATGATGATAAACTGAAGCAATTTCTAAATTAAACCAATTAATCCATCCATCCATCTTATCCCGCTTATCCGTGGTCGGGTCGCGGCGGTAGCAGTTCCAGCAGAGAGCCCCAAACTTTCTTTTCCCTGGCCACATCAACCAGCTCTGACTGGGGGATCCCAGCGCTCCCAGGCCAGCAAAGAGATATAATCCCTCCACCTGGTCCTAGGTCTACCCATTGGTCTCTTCCCAGCTGGACGTGCCTGGAACACCTCCCTACGGAGGCGCCCAGGTGGCATCCTAACCAGGTGCCCGAACCACTTCAACTGGTAAATATGTGTAATGGCAAATGCCATATATGATTTTCTTACCTGGAATTCTGGAAACTGGGCTTATTCATCAGAATTATGTATGACTTGACTTGCTTGACCTGAGCAATGACTTGACTTGACTTGCTTGACTCTCACCACAGTGACTTGAGACTTGCTTGATACTTGTAGGTCAAGACTTGAGACCTGCTCATGACTTGCACATGTAGGACTTACTCCCACCTCTGCTATCTACATACATAAGAGTATAATTCATGTGTATAATATCAGTTAAAATAAGTGCTTCAACATAGTTAACATTGCAGGAAAGCAATATATTAGACGTTAAGTACTTTGTCAGGCTTAATATTTATGTGTAGATACCTCCAAAGCTTTTTTCTTATTTAAAAGAAGACCTTAACCTAAAGTATTCTTTAATGTGTTAATAAAGGTTAATTAGTTTGTCTGTTTTGCACATCCTCATATTAATATCTTTGTACATCCGGCACTAAACTGTTTTATTGTAGAGAACACTTACAGTATGTTCTTGATTTGTTATATTCTATATTTCTATCATTGACCTTCTACTTTCCCCCTATGAAAGTATGTACTCTTAATATTTTTTTCATCAAATAACATTCAACAAAAATAACATTATTCAACAAAAATAATTCAATAACGTGCTTTAACCACTAGGCGGTGCACACATGGTACACACAGCATATTAATAATAACTTTGTATTATTAGTGTAGGACACTTATGTATGTATACAGATGTATCTTAAGATGTGTAGTTTTATTCATGTTTTTACATAATTTTAAAGGATATTGCTATACCATTTCTCATGTTTTACTTCTAACATTAATATCTGATTTGTAAAACATCAGAGACAGAAAGGTATATCCGTCATTTAATGGTAAGCTATTGAAATTGTGATTCCATAGATGTGTCTCCCATCACCCAAAACCCCTGACTATTTTTTCAACTCAGTATTTACGTTCTTATATTCAAAGAAAATCAGCAATATCTTTAAAAACTACAAGTCCTTTTCTATCAGCTGTGCACAGGGGCGGACTGGGGGGGAAAAAGTGGCCCGGGGATTAATTGACAGACAGGCCCACTTAATGCGCGGCATCTATCGGCCGGCCGGTCGGCCGGCCGGCGAACAAAGTATGTTACTTAACAAAAAATCCTATGCATTTAATGTTATTTTGCACCATTATTCATATAGTAATCACATTACCTGAGCCCTTGAGTTGCCTAAGCAAAATAGTTACAGCATATATTTAGTGATTTTAATGTTAACTGATCATAGATGCAATAACATTTGGACCCAATTTGCCTGACTTGACGCATGGAATAAAACATGGTCGTAGGAAGCATCCTCAATGTGGGTTAGACAATTTAACAGGGGGTGTGGGCAGGTGGTGGACCTCACCTCCTCTAGGGGGGTCTGGGGGCATGCTCCCCCGGGAAGAGATTTTTTTAAAATGTTGAAGTTAAATGCATCAATCTGGTGCACTTTGAGAGCAAAATTAGGGACAAAATCTATGGCAGTCAGTAGGGGCTTGGACTGTGAGCCGTAGGGTCGCCGGTTCAAGTCCCTCACCAGACCTACATTTGGAGTGTGGACTTCTACTTGGAGTGGTCCCAGTTCACCTCCTGCCTCTGCCGTGGTGCCCTTGAGCAAGGCACCAGACCCCCCTCACTCCCATTGCTCCCCGGGCGTTGTATAATAGCTGAATAGCTGCCCACTGCTCCTAGTACTAGGCTCCTGGTACTAGACTCCTGGTACTAGACTCCTGGTACTAGGGTGGGTTAAAAGCAGAGAACACATTTCACTGTGTGTGCTGTGTGCTCTGCATGTGTGACTATTAAAGAGGGTTTCATCCCTCCCAATTCTTCTTCTTCTTCTTCTTCTTCTTCTTCTTCTTCTTCTTCTTCTTCTTCTTCTTCTTCTTCAACACCCATATAAAACAGAACTGTAAACAGATTTACTTTTTCTTTCAACATGTATTTGAACAGCAAGTGGAGGGAAAAGTGACTGCACCCAAAACAATAAACCTGCTAGCTAACTAGCCTAAACTCAGTAACAGAATGTGGGCAACACGTTCTTCTCCACAGCCGCGTAACCTCTGAGTCAGACATCACTTCTCCCTTTTCTATGCTACGGGTACAGCCGTACAGCCACTCCCCCTGAACCCTGTTTCCCTGCCACCCCCCTCTCCCCTCCCCTATGCAAGCCCCTCCCTCTGAACCCAGGGCCCGCTACAATACTGTATACACCAACAACATTTTTTTTTTTTTTTTTTTTAATTTACATTTTATTTTTAAATTTAAATGTGGCCCTCCGGCCCACACACAGCACCAGCCCACCGGGGAAACTCCCGGTATTCCCAATGACCAGTCCGCCCTTGGCTGTGCACCGTTATGGTATAAATATAACCTATCTACCAATTGGATCAAATATAAAAGTCAGCCGAATTAAGGTTGATACTGCAAGGAGACGTATTGTGTGAAAAGAAATGGAAGATGTTGTTTAATTGCTGACATATTTATGATCCACGTCACATATTCAGTTTCCGTGGCTGTTCTTCCTGTTTGTTTAGTAGTCTTCTCATCAGAGCTCAATAAATAAAGAACTAAGGCAGATGTGTAAAATGTAATGCAGCCGAACCGTGTATTACAATGCCGTTATGTGATGACTTCCAAAGAGAAAAGCAAGCACACTCGGAATAAAGTATTATTTTCTTTATTTAAATGTTTTTCGGATTTCGTATCGCATTAACACCATATCCCAACATGCATTGCGGCTAAACAATCCAATCACCGAGCTTAGCTTAGGATCTTGGGTAATCAGTTCAGTGGGTTTGTGTTGTGTATCGCGATGATGCTCGAAATGTCCCTTATAGGCCTACGTCTGTTTCCGGTGACTTTATTTTGAAATTCAGTTCCTGAGAAACGGCAAAAAAAACGGAGATTATAGAATAAATAAAAACAAGGATAATTGTGTGTTATTGTTGAGTAAATAACAGTGTGTTATTCAGAAAAAGAAAAAAAAAATTAGAAGGAAAAAAAGATTAAAAAAATAGAGATTTCATTATTCTGAGGCTCCGAGCCCTATTTCTTTTAGTCACAGACGGCAAAAAAAGTCCGACATTATACGATTTAAAATAAAAACAATAATCGTGGCTTGATATTGAGTAAGAACCGGTAAGAACATGTTTTTATGAACCGCACAGCTTCCGGTCTACCAAGACCCGACGGACAAAACGTGGTGTATGATATGCACGCAAAACTCTGCATCACATCTCAATGGGAATGATTAGCGTATCATATGCATGCAAAATCGCACTTCTGCAGCCCCTGGTCTGTAGCGGACGTTTCCCCCCTGGCTTAACGCCTGGTTTTTGTGATTCAATTCAACACAATCAAACTAGTTAAAATACTCAACAGATGTTTACTTCATCTCAATTACAAATTGCTACTCGTTTTTTGCCCGCTGACCGGCTGATCCTGTGGCTCATCTTTCTTTTGTAACTAGCTGATGCTCAATCTCATCCTCTTCTTCAAAGTCACTGTCAGACTCAGAATTCTCAGAAAGGTGATCCTCACATTCTAAAACCTCTTCCTCTACATCAGGGGTGCCCAACCAGTCGATCGCGAGATGTGTCTAAAAATAGAACAACAATATTCTGTTTTATCGTTAATGTCCTATAACATAATCTTCCTATTCCAGAATAATGCACTTGAACGCATCAAAGCTTTGTGATTGGCGTGACCCCATGTTTTTGGGGCGTGGCTGGTGGGCAGTGGGCACTAGTTAGCTGACGTTGTCCGTAGAGGCTTCTCAATACTCAAATGTCCCCTCCTGGACTCCTGGACTCCTCGGTCCTCCGGTAGTGACCCGGAAATTAATTTCAGCGCGCCATTTTGAATTACATTTCATTTCTCTAAATGCACACCGAGGATCGAGCATCGAGGAGGCTCTCTGGAGGAGCTATAACCGAGGATACACTGATGGTTCCTCCACAGCTCCTCCGCGGATGCATTTCCGGGAACGGTGGAGGCGTGACACACAGCCGGACTTATCTCAGCCAATGACAGCTTGTCGCGATGGTTCCAGAGAGAACAGCTGTGAGGTCCGTGCAGAAAGCAGAGCAGTGTGTATAATATATATCACTCAGTATAACAGGCCTACTCTCTTGATTTGCTTTACTTTAGTAGATAACTACAAACAAAGAGTCGATATTTTTCTAAGACCATTTAGTGCTTCACATAATAAAATACACAACGGCTGTAGCCTAATTATGCTTTAGGAGCTGTATGTGTGTGTGGTACAGTGTGTAGGTGTGTATGTGTGGTACAGTGCGTAGATGCGGAGGACAGACGGTCTCAGTTGGTTTGTCCTCTGCCAACACACTCTCACTCCATAATCGTCCAGAAGCGACGTTTGGTCAGGGTCCCGTGGCGTGCAGTTGTGACGCTCCTTCAGCTTCATAAAGGGACGCAAATAGCTTTCAACTGATTGCAATGTATTCCCATCTGCGGTGGGATTTGACGCTCATGGAAGCACAGCATTCGTTTGTGTCGGCTGCCCTTAAAGGCAATGTGAGCGTCCATTCCCATTGGATAACGGAGAATTGTACACCCGGAAGTAAGTATTCCCCTTACTGTCGATTGATTTTACAGTGATATCTGCACTACTCATCGACTAAAAAACACCAGATTAACCCCTTTTTAATTACACAACATTGATTGGTTTAAATTGTGTGCAATGCTTTTGTATTTTTCCCCTTCGATTCGGAGAAACAAATATTTTTCACAATAAAGTTACTAGTAATATTTTGTTTTGATATTATTGTTTTTTATTAACTACTAGACCGCTGGGTCATGTTAAGACCATCTTTTCTGTGTTGCTGTGGGTTTTTTCCATCGCTTTTGTGTAACAAATATCAAAACAATAACTAAATATATCCGTCGTAAACTAAACCAGAAACAGCAGTATATTTTATTTTGTTAACACTGTAAACTTGACAGCTTTTTAACCCAAACCACCTACTGGTTAAAGCACGTTATTACACGTTTAGAGTAATGCAATGCAGGTAGATTGTGTTGCTTTTTAATGACTGTTTAAAATGCCTTTTTCTTAATGTCTTTTATTATTATTAACTACTTGTTACTTGTTGCTAGGGACGCTGCTATCGATATTATTTCTGTTATGTTGTGTAACTGTTTAATGGTGTTATCTTTATTGCTACTCCCTTCCCCGTCAATGTATAGTTTTGGTCCACAGCGCAAACGTATTAGTTTAACAAAATCCGCATGTACAATTGTGGCATAGATAGCCTACGTTATTTTCCCCTGTGTAATTCTCCATTTACTCAACAATAACACATAATTATCCTTGTGTTTATTTATTTGTTTGATTAATAAACACAAGTTGGAGTCCGTCAGGACCAAGGGTCGGAGCAGCTCATTTTGCTTTAGAGAATATTACACCGGGAAGTAGGTATTCTCTCCACTTCGCTTGACAAACCCTGTGATAGTCCTAAAGCTCTGTGATTGGAGAGTGTGCTCCGAGGGTTACGCCGAGCGTCGAACAGCACTTGAAATGGGATGGAACCACGGCAGACTGTCCAAAACTGGATTTGAACGGGTCCACCGCGTCCCCCCCTCCCCCACCCCGTCCACAGAACTACACATGCTGGCTATTGTGTTTCGCAACATGTTCTCTATCTATGGCACGTCTCTACTGGGAGTTGTAGTTTTAAAAGACGTTTTCGTATTTCCCATAATAAGAAGTTGCCAGTATTAAACTGTGTACATCCCTGGAGGTTTACGGGATAGGAAACACTCAAATTTAAAACATATAATTAATAAATGGGTGAAAATTGCTTGTGCCCATAATGGGCAGCATTAATATATATATACCCACATGCCAGCTAAGGTCAGAAGAGCTTTATTTAACAGCTGGTCTTATGTTTGTGACCCCTCCTGTTGTTAATTGATAACATTACATTAATTGATAAGCCTGAAACATGCACTTGTCAAGGTTCAGAGGCAAATTTTGTTAACAACACACAAGTTCCAGCCCAATCGTTACACAGAGTTTTCAACAAAGAAGTGCTTTAGCCAATTAAAATGCAGATCCTGCAGTACTGGAGGCGGGCTTTACTGCACTCGCGATGTGACAGTGAAGGGAGAGATCTGCTTCCGATTGGCAGAAATATAACTCAGATAAAACCGTAATAACTCAATATAATGTTGTCAAATCAAAACGGTAACAATTTGCAGTTGTATGTCAGCGCCATATAGATAGAAGAGTTACGACAACGGAAGTCCAAAAACGGTTATCGTCACGTGGTTCATGTAGACGAGGATTGTTCCCCGGAAGTTCATGGCGGGCAATGTGAATGCATTAATAACAGGAGATAGAACTACGATTTTTGGTAATTATTAGTGAATAAAGGTTTTGATTTGCAATATTTATACAACAAATCGATATGTGTATGTATTTACATCAATATGTTTTAAAAAATAAAATAGAATTTGCTAATATTAAGTGATAATATTAGGATTAGTGTGAACAACTAGTTTACATGTTAGGCTAACAGTGCCTTGGTTAAAGAGCCTGTTACTGTTTATTTATAGCTTTGAATTCTTTAAAACCAATATTATCTTCTTAAACTTGTATGGTAGTCAGGAGCATCACTTTCTAATGTTTGATATATTTAGAGGGAGGGGATCTAAAGTAATGCTTTAAAATTCAGATTAGATTAATTTCTACCATTTTCTTAAATTCATGGTAGTTTCAGTAATCCCATGGTAATTGAGGACACAAGTTATCTAAATGACTAATGTCATCTTTATGGCTTTCAGAAAGGACAGGAGACCAAAAGGTAACTATCAAAGGACTAGCAGCAGCAGCAGCATGATGATGATGATGTTAAATGTGTTGCTTTAGGAACATCCATTGCAAATACATGGAATTCAATAAACATTGAATAGCATATCATGCAGTTTGTCTGTGCCTTTTCCTCCGTGTTGTCCTGGTTTGCTGTGCTGCCTCCTAGTCGCCACCATGGTTTGCTGTGCTGCCTGGGGATGCTCAAATCGCTCCGAGAAAGGAGTACGAATGTACGGCTTCCCCACTGACACAGAGTGGAGGAAAAAATGGCTGGCTCAAGTCAGCAGGAGCAATTTCACGACCAACAGCAAAAACATATGTGATGTAATTATATACAAACACTGCATTTGCACTTTTTCACCAAACGAAAACCACACCATTGGGAAAGCTTAATGTTTTGTTTAATACAAAAAAACAGGGAAAGGCTTGAAAAACACAGAGTTGAGACTCAGGGTGCAGGGTGAGGGTCTCAGTGCAGGTATTCAGGCTCCATTGAATCCCCCTCTGGTTCTTGTGCTGAAAGAGGGAGTAACAGACAGGAGAAAGGGTTATACACACCTATATAGCACACCTATTGGATGGGAAATTGCCTTGGGGAGTTAAGGTGTTTACTTATATAAAACAGTAGTATTAAACTTACCTTGTGTTTTCACTCTCACTTAAGTCCCTCTCACTTTGCCATCAATCCAAAATCAGCTAAGCTGCAACATTATACAGACGGGTAATAATCAACATCAGTGGCGGCTGGTGGAAAATATTTTTGGTGGGGCTGTTGATATAATGAGTAAAAACCTTTTTTTTGGGAGAAATGACCTCTTAAATTAGGACTTCTGGTGATGTAATGGCGCGTTTCCAGTGCAGCGCGGAGCTCGCTTTAATGCTGCGTTCAGACCGGACGCGATGCGAATATTCGCTTCACTCTAAACGCTCCTATCGCATCGCTCTAGTCGCTCGAGTTTCACCGCGCCTGCCAGCTGTGTTTACTCGCATCATTCAAACAAGACGCACTGGCTCGGGAGCTACAACTACAACAAAATGAACATATTTTACCGTGATTAAATTGTAATACACGTTTCTAAATGATGCCGACGTAACAACATACTGATACCGGTTAGTGAAAACCATGAATTAATTTTTTGACAAGTCTGCAGACAGGCAGGCGAAAAACCTTTTAGAATGCTTGTTTTCTGAATGGAGCTTGGCTAAGCTAACATTATATATGCTCCGACTTGTACTGCACTTTGGCTCGACCAAAAATCGCTTTTAAATGTGCTATATAAATAAAACTTGATTTGATTTGATTTTGATTCCGACCGTCCACACTCACAACAACTGCCTATACAGACATAAATAAACCAACGACTGTATTCTCCATGACACAGACAGTCTGTGGTTTGTACTTGTTTAACTTTTGTCTAGTTTCTGAACAGATCGTATCTGTCCCCGGCTGTTTGAAGAGCAAGCATGGGAAACAAAAGATAGCATTTACCTGTGTTAGAAATTAAAATCAATGTTTTGATAGCATAATGTACCTTAAACATACCGTCAGTTTAAATGCTGTTTTATACTGAAAAACCAGAAGTTCTTGTGCACAACCAGTTGTTAAGCTTTTATTCTGAAAATCCTTCATCTCCGGTTAGCATTTAGCATGAGGCTAATATACCATTTACTATAGAGGTGAATTTAGCAGCGATATATGATGTTGCACACCGAAACCTACTGATTTCAACACTACAACTACAGACGTCGAGATATTATTATTGTTGAATATTAAATGAAGGTACAGTTTATTTGTGTACGTTATTGTTTACAGATGTGGGTAGCATGTGACAACATCAGGAACGACCTGAAACCAAACTGCCGTGAAGTATTTCCTGTATTTTTTGGAGTATTGATTACAGCGTTTAGAATGTGTTAAATGAAAAGTCATGAAAGAGTTAAGGAGGAGAAAAGGCCTGTTTAGATATATTGAATGTACAATGTCTGTCTCCTCTGATATGCGTAACAACGGACATTAAAACTTTGGAGAGCCGGCCCGCAGGGAGGAGCCAGCAGAGGATATATATACAGCGGGACCTGAGGGGTTCGGCCTCTTTCTTCACCTGCCAGAGCCAGAGACACAGCTGCTTTTCTGTCGAACAATATTCTGTTTGTAACATTACCGCGCCTTTATTTTAATTAAAGTACCAATTTGAAACCATCTCAGAGACTCCATTTAGTCTCCTTTTTAAGCTTCTCTCCTGGACCCGAGAATAACCAACACAGATAACAATTGGGACCAGCTGACGTGATTCTCATTAGACCAGGAGAGACTACACAGCCGGCTGTTGCCCGGAACCGCTGGCAATCCGTTCGACACACAAAGAGCTCAAACAATTCGGTAAGAAGAAACCTGTTATGTCAAATTCTTCGATAGTTTATGCAGGACAATCTTAGGATTGTGTGTTGGACGGCTGCTTCCGGTTCCTGAAAATAGCTGGGAAATTAATGTTAAAACAACCAAATTTATAACAATAACACGTGGCGTTGTTTTGTCACAAGCAGGTGAGTTCAAATTACTTATTTTTCTTATATTTAACCCTGCATGCTATTCGTTTGTCTGTTATTACATGTCGGCAAGAGGCTAATCGCTCCAATAAGTGTTTTTTGTTACGTTTTAAGTTAACGTGAATAGTTTGAGGCTATTAAGCAGTCGGGACTGCTTGAGACAAAGAACACAATCACAGTGGAAGCTGAGAATATTGGAGTGAGTGTTTGTGTTAAAGACAGTGTGAGGCTGTTTTTCTTTTTAAAAGTCCTTTGTGTGATGAGGGCAATCATTTCAAAAAGTGTTTCTTGTTACGTTTTAATTTAACGTGAATGGTTTGAGGCCATTAAACAGTAGGGCCTGTTTGAGACAAGAACAAAGTTGAGTGAGTGTTTTAATTACAGTGTGAGGCTTTCTTTTTAAAAAAGTCCTTTTCGGGGAAAAGGCCTGAAAAGTTTGAAGCTTTCAGTGGTTGTATTTTCTGTTTTCAAACAGACATTGCGTGTGGATTACGACGAGAAATGCGACATTCGTGCGTTAGATAGACGATATTCTGCTGATTGTGTTTGGATAGCGTCTTACTTTGTCCCATTATAGTGTGTTTAAACAGAGGAGATAACCATACTGGCTCTTAAAGTCAAAACATTACGTACGTGGGTTGAGGGCTATGACGTAAGGGTATGAGGCCCATTTATAATTGTACAATAAATAGAAATGTTATTTTAAACTGCAGTGTTGTTTTGTGTTGAATTTTTAGACTAAAAGATCACCCAACTCAGGGTTGCCAACTTTGGGTACCTGGCTGGAGTGAGATTTTGATATCATGGGTATAATTACACATATGCACACTAAATGACTGCTATCGTGTCAGCAGCGGGACATTAGCATATATATAGGATATATATACAAATACACAATATTGGACACAGACTATAAAGGGCACAAAGTTTCATTCACTATTGAAAGTCAAACACATGTTTGTTTCCACTGTTTTATTGTGTGCCTGTCACGATAAGCAATTAATTGACTTATCGTATGATAAATAAAAATGAACTCGATACATTACCATTTACATGAGGATGTGACTAGCAGTTTGAAAGGATGTACTTGAATTATTATTATATATTATCATTATGTCAGTGGTCTAAAATGGTCATACAACGGTGCCGACAATATTATCGTTTATTGCAATAATTTCCTGGAAAATGTATCCAACAAAATTAATTATCGTGAGAGCTATACATGAAACACACACACAAACTAATCTACAGACTTACTCCAAACTGCCAAACATATTAATTAACACACTCTATTTTGGCCTAGTAGAACAATAAGCAGCAGACTTTTACTTTTTTCCATTCTACTGGATCTTAGATCTGCGCTTGTGCAATACGGGTCGGCACTTGCCAGAGAGTATTTTTGTTGGGTCATCTATGGTAGGGCTAACCCATACAGTGGTGGGGCTCAAGTCAGTATTCCCCTTGACAGTGAAACGCCACGCGTGAGGTTTAGATTATTTCCCTGTCTCAATCCAAATTGAACTGTATGAAATAAAAAGGCACATTTGTCTTGGAGCCAATCCTGCAACTTCCCCACAAGTGAAAGAGTTGACATGCTGAAAACCCAACCCCTGCAGGAAGGTCTGGGGGGATTCTCCCCCAAGAGATTTTTTGAAATACTAACATAAAATACACATTCTGGTACTCTCTTGAGAAGAACAATAAATACATCTATTACGACATATTTAAAAAAATGAATGCCATTTTAGTCTTTTGTTACTTTGTTCTCAAAGCTGAACCTGCTGCTCCTCACAGAGAGAAGAGGGAAGAGGCTGTGTGAATGACTTTACATTGTGGATAAGGGTGGATAGCCCCCATTGTTCTGTGTGTCAAAATGAAAGACAGCCCACACACCTATCAATCATCATCGGGTCTTATTTCATTACGTGTTGATTTCTATCTACAAGTAATGTTGTATCGATGTATAGAGATGTACTACAGCAAAAGTATTCTCCGTGGGGACTTCCTGCAACAAGACCACGCCGTTATCTCGATTCTGATTGGCCAGAAGTATCAAAGATGTTCTATTGAGAAGACGATCACTACGTGACAAAAGTTTTCAAAACCGTTTCTAGTCTTCGGTATTTTTGTTTTTGGCGTGAGAATAGTTTGGGCAGCGTGAGAGCGTGAGATTGAGAGTGAAAGCGTGTGTCACACGCCAGATGCGTGAGAGTTGGCAACCCTGCCCAACTATTATTTCAACTCCGCTGTGAGAGCCACGTGGTGGTGTTCGTGGTGTTCAAATCCCTTTGTTCTTCAGGTCAAAGGTTGGAAAATCTTGCCTTGCCCTCATGTTTACAATGAACCACACGGCAGTCGCCATTTCGTGAAATGCTAATTGAAAGTACTCTCACACACTCAGTCCTACTTACATGAGGCTAGGCACTCCTTCTTGAGAAGGACAAATCATATTTCTTTGCAGAGTTGGAACTATAAAATAGACAGGTTATTTTACCGTGGGAAGTTTGGTATTTGTAGGGATCTGATTTTGGAAGTTTCTTTTCTGCTTGCAATTGTGAATTGACGGTTTTTTGAAATATTCCAATTTGCAAATGTGTTTTGGCGGTTATGTGCTGTGTTGTTTTACCATGGTGTACTGTTCTTCCCTAGTGTAATTCTCTTTCCATTTTTAAGAAGGAAAATAAGCTTTTCTTGTTAAATAGAGGTTAGTTTTGCAACAGTAATCCCTTGTGGATTAAGCTGGAAATTACAATAGCGCACTCTGCTGGTAGTACAGAATTATTACATAGAGGAAACACTCAATAGCAGAAGAAGTTTAATTTTAAGTGTTATAAATAAACACATGCTTTATCGCCGAGATAGAATTGCAAGTGGTTTCTAATTATAAGATAAGAAACCTTACATAATACTCTTTCAAAAAAGCAAACAAATGTATTGAAGCTAACACAAGTTATGACATTTACATAATTCCAAACACTACGGAAAGTGGAACACAGTAGATGTTCACCAGATTTCAAATTTTTATATTTCAAAGTCAAAACTATACACTGTACAATTGTTATCTTTTTTTTAACAATTCTGATTTTAAAAATGTGCATAATTGTTGAAAAAAAATAATCATTTATATTTTATAGATTGACTTTATAAAAAAAAAAAAAAAAATCATTTATATCTTATAGATTGACTTTACAAAAAAAACAAATCATTTATGTTTTATAGATTGACCAAAACAAAAAAAAACACAGATTTAAAGTTCGGACGAACAGCAACGAAGGTGTTAGTCAGAGGATTAGTGCTTCATCTTTGATATCTTCATAAATAGTTAGAGAACATGTCACCAAAACAAACTAAGTTGAGACCAGACGCAGAGCCAGGCTCAACTGCAGATATCAAGGAAAGGGTACAAATCAGATCAGATGCTTTAACCTTTCCAAGTAAAAGACAGAAGACATGGAACCAAATAGAGAAACTGTTGGAACAGTGGCAAACAAGAGGACTGATTCCAGCAGATGATCAACCGGCACCAACGAAAGCCCATAGAAAAGCTGTAATTGACTATGAGAATGGAGAATACCTGCGACAGCAACAAGTATGGATCAAAGCCGGACAACCCCCTTGGTATGGACCTGCTAAAAGCGCTATGAAAAAAGCTGAAAAAAGAAAAGTTAGGGTTACATGTCTGTTAATCCATCTGACATCCATCGCAGAAGATCTGCCAGTAAATGAAGACACAGCAGAAATGACAAAAGAGGCTCCACTTATCCAAACTCCAAAGCAGTATCCAAGCCTGACCGAAGTGTCTCCTCCAGACATATCAGAGAACAACCCTTCTCACCAAGTTTCGATTCAAGCCCCAAATGAGAAATAATTGGCGTATGAGGTAAGAATCCTATCCAGTGTCAACCAGCTGATGGAAGAGCTCAACAGAGGAATTGAAGCAGAACTCATCAGAGGAATGGAAGAGAGACGAAAGGCAGATGAAGCCAATAATGACATTATTGAAGAAAGAAGGAAGGCAGATGAAGCCCATAATCACATTATTGTAGAAAGAAAAAGGGAGGAAGATAAATACCAACAACTTCTGGTGGAAAGACGACAAGAAGATGTAAGATTCCAGGACATGATGGCAGATAGACAATGGAGAGAAGAACAAAGAACTCGAAGAACACGCCGAACAAACTACTCTCCTGACTATTCCAAAGGACGGGGAGATGAAGATGACGACGGCGGTACACAGTCTGAAACCAGTAGACACTCCCCATACCATGAACAGTCACAGCAACAATGCAGTTTTGCATCTCCTCCTGAGAATAATAGTAGCGACGAAAATGAGCAACATTACCCTGGGACATGCCCCAAAACTAGAAGAACCAAGACAACTCAAAAAACCAAGACCGGTGCACATACCTCCATGCCATTGATAGCGGCTGGAAGAGGAGGATTTCAATACCAATCATGGACTCACAGGGACATGGAAGCATTAGTGTCAAAGCTACCTCCACTCACGAAAGGAGGTCAGAAGTGGGTGAATGATCTGGAGAAGTACACTGTCCAAGACCACCTGTGCTTGGGAGACATGAGAGCCCTGCTTGGACGGATAGAAGGAAGACTAGAGGCAAGAGCAGTAGATTCCGAGGCCAATTGCACGCACGACCCAGATGAAACTTCATTCAACAATATCGGGTTGAATTATTGGGCTGCTATTCGTCACATCTACCCGACAACACGCAGTTTACATGCCCTCAACAGCCTGAGAAAAGAACCGGAGGAAGACATGCATGCCTTCTTGAAGAGATGTAAAGGAGTGTGGGAGGACTACACTGGAGAACGACATGACGTTTCTCCGGCCCAGGAAGAACCAGAGAATGCAGGGCAGACACCTCAAACAGTAAAATCTCAGATAGTGCCAGAAAATCAGAAGCAGAACCAACAACCAGGAGGTTTCCAAGGAGGCACAGGCAGAAGACGTTTACGGTTTGAGGGATGTTACCATTGCAGCCAAATGGGCCATTGGGCTAGAGATTGTCCACAACAACAAATGAAACACCTAACACATGCACCAAACAACGGCCCTCCATGCAGATACCCCGGGGGAGGTTTCCATGATGACAACGGAGGCAGGGGGTCTCCAAATGCCACTGACACCCTGGTATCAATCACAGCAATGAGGAAGCTCAGAGGGCCAGACCACCAGGTGATGCATCTTCAGCACAAGGGTATATTGAAAACCAGCTACATTGAGCCATGTCTGTCACCACAGGAGGGAGAGGTTGAATGTTATTTAAAATATAGTGAGTAGCATATTGCATTTACACATAAAGCATCCATAGAGTAGTAGAAGATTAAAACATAGTAGAACATTTAGCAGACTATTTTTGTGATTATGAGAAGGATAGAGATTACGAGTGATGTTGTTCCCCCACACAGAAAACTATTGTGTCCACACAGCTAGTGAGGTCAAGACGACGGTTTTCCACCCAAAAATATGAAGACGGAAACCTGGTACTCGCCCAAGAAGAAGAATCCTTACCAAGTCCTCCTGTTTACACCGACTGCAGTCCAAGCGGCGGCGATACACCTGACGTGGAGCTGTTGAGACCTGAAAACAGAAACTCGATTCTGCTGTGGTGAAGTCTGGCTACAAAGGGAGGTGTCCGATAGGGTCGCTTGTCTCAAACCAGTTAAGAAGTCAACAAGAACCCAGCAGAACTAGAGAGTGACTGTTAGCGGGAGAACAGTGACGGAGCGACAGAGACTGGCCCAACATTTTCCAGCCAGTACATAGATAGACCCCGTCAAAGACCGGGGCTGTGTTTAAAGGGGAACTTCATTTTATTGTTAGTGGAAGTGTAGTTTTTTCGTCAAACAATTATGTGATTTATGGAGTCAGATTACAGTTTTTCTCATAAACAAAATGTTATCGGTCTGAAGTATCTGTTTTAAGGCAATGAGCTGCAGATTAAATAACATAACACTGATTGAGAGCTTGGATGAATAAGTTGTAGGGTTTTTACAACAGTTTCAAGAATCAGTTTTTATTTATTCTTGAGTAACTTTACTGATTTATAATGTAGTGCATAAGGCAATATCTCATATTGAGTGAGGGGCACCAGCCCTTCATGCATGTCACCCTCTGTGAGAATAGTTCGTATTTTCCCTCTAGTTTAGAGAAATATTATTTTATCATATCTTTGTTCAGCAGTAACAACCAATCCTCTAATCCTAGAATTATTGAGATGCATTAGCGACACCAGGGGTATTGTTTTTCGCAGCAACAATGATGCATAATACCATGACAAAAGCCATTGTTGAAACAAGTAAACCATTTTTTGTGCTAATGGAAGATTTTAGTGAATGTTTTTATACCCGCAGAAAACCATACATCATACGATATTTTTTGTACACCTTATGGGTACACGGAGAAGTTATACTTATTTGATGCAACGTTATGGGTTTTACATGTCCTGTTCAGAATAGGGTAATCATTGCAATATTAATTGAGCATGTTATGCTCAAAGGAGGGAGTGTCATGATTATACAGATATGTTGTTTTCAGTGACGTTGTAGTTAATAAATAATAACATGTAGTTAATAATAGGTCTCATAACGACAAGAGGTATGCCGAAGCTTGGGCCTCCTCCAAAGAGGGAGTGGTCCAGTTTTAGATGTTAGACGAATAGAAGTAATGAATATGTCAGAACTCTGAGTAATATTATCCAAGTTTTGTCTACACAGGCTAGGAAAGCTACAGAGATACCAGACGAGACACCAGAAGAGACTCCTGTTCGGCCAGGTGAATGGGTGAGGGTGAAAGTTCACAAAAGACAGTGGGCTAATCCCGGTGGACGAAACAGTGAGAAGTTGTAATGAACTTCACACGCGCTCCGGTTTAAAGGTAGAAGACAAAGGAGCAAATTGACACTACCTCACACATTGTCACCCTTCACTGGCAACTTCCAGAACATTATTGGGAGTTAGGACTGATTTGGCAGAGCTGGAACAAAACAATAAATAGAAATAAGATAAAGATAGAAACAGCTTAAAAGACGAATTGTCTATAGATTTTTATAGATTGTACACTAAAGTGAAAACCTATTTTTGCTTTACATCTGAAAAAGAGTCCAATTTTTGTATACGTTATTATAGTACTCATTATCTAAATTCTGTAACTGACACAACCAGGGATGAAATAGATAAATCCATTTTGGCGTCTGACATTTACATAAATGGTTACAGTGTATATCGTACTGACCGGCCTAAAAAAGGTGGTGGCGTTGCCATTTATGTGAAAAATAAGTTTTGTGTAACTAATATGGTTTCCAAATCTGTTAGTAAACAGCTAGAATTTTTAGCCGTGAATATCGAGGTAACAAAGGGTCAACAGGTCATGGTGGTGGGCTGCTACAGGGCCCCCTCAGCTGTCAAGGACTCTTTATCGTCATTGGCAAAACTGTTATCACAACTTTCCTACAAGGAAATAGTGATGCTTGGTGATTTTAATTGGGACTGGTTAACTTCTGTGTCAGAGGATTTTAAAAACCTGTGTACCTCTTTGAACTTTACCCAGATTATAGACAGTCCTACTCGCCCAAATATTAAGTCCCCTAATAAATCCTCCTTAATTGATCTAATTTTAACAAATGTTCCACATAAATACTCATCTGTGGGAGTATTTGCTAATGATGTGAGTGACCACTGTGTTGTAGCCACAATTAGGGACACTAAGGTCCAAAAGGTTAAACCACGTATCATCACAAAGAGAGACAAAAAACACTTTGTGGAGCAGGGTTTTTTACATGATCTGTTTGATTTTGATTGGGGTAGAATCAATCTGTGTACTGATGTAGAAACTGCATGGTCTTATTTCTATCTTGGTTTTATGAAAATTATAGATAGACATGCACCCCTGCGTAAATTTAGAGTGAAGGGACGAAACAATCCCTGGTTTTCTGCTGAGCTGTCCAGTCTTCTTCATGAGAGAAATAATGCTTGGGCTAAGGCAAGGAATTCAGGCTCAGAGGTAGAATGGCTGCGCTTCAGGCAGCTGAGAAATAGCTTCACATCTCAAATAAAAAGTGCAAAATCAAAGTACTATTTGTCAGTTACCACAGAAAACCTGAATAATCCTGGGAAATTTTGGAAAGCCATAAAATCGATTTCCACTGGTGACATCCCAAATGAGCTACCTCCGTGCCTCACCACAGCATCTGGCATTATATCAGACAGGGCTACTATGCTAAATTGCCTTAATAAGCATTTTGTGTCTTGTGGCTCTCTGTTTGATTCTGTCACTGACTGTACTTCTGCTTCTGTGAACGCTCCAATCCTTGACTCTGAACAATGTGGTCTGGAAAACCCTTTCAGTTTTACTCCTTTAACTATTGGTATTGTTCATGAAGCATTATCCAAGTTAGATCCTAGGAAACCGGCTGGCCCGGACAACTTAGAACCTTTCTTTTTAAAGATAGCTGCAGATTTTATTGCTCCACCTCTTACTTCTCTTTTTAACCTCTCCCTCAGCACAAATACAATCCCTAAAGTATGGAAGTCTGCTTATGTCTTGCCTTTACTGAAAGGAGGGGAGGCAACTATTTTAAATAACTATAGGCCAATCTCAAAATTGTCAGTTCTGGCTAAGGTGCTCGAACGACTTGTGAGTGAACAAGTAAAGGAGTTTTTATGTTTAAATGATATCCTGACTAAACACCAGTCAGGATTCAGAAAGAAACACAGCACCATCACTGCGTCAATGAAAGTGGTAAATGACATTACTAGTATTTTAGATAATAAGCAGAGTTGTGCAGCTCTGTTTATTGACCTTTCCAAAGCGTTTGACACCGTTGATCATCGCATTTTAAAGCAGAGGCTACTCAGTATTGGCATATCCAGCCATGCAGTGGGGTGGTTTGTGAACTACCTCTATGAAAGGTCCCAATGTGTTCATTTTGATGGACTGTCGTCTGAGTGGTTAAACATTTCTAATGGTGTACCACAAGGTTCTGTTTTAGGACCACTTTTATTCTCCATATATATTAACAGCGTAGGTGAGAATGTGGATGAAGCTACTTTACATTACATCACATACTGTGATGTACTGTGCAGGTCCCTCCATTAATGAGGCTGTTGTTAAATTACAGGCTGTTTTTAACACTATTCAGACTCAGCTCTCTGAATTAAAGCTTCTTTTAAATGTGGATAAAACCAAGGTAATGCTCTTATCAAAAGCAAAAAAGACACCAGAGCCTGTTTCAGATATTGTAACTACGCAAGGAACAAAAGTTGAAGTTGTTGCCTGTTACAAATACCTTGGTATCTGGCTTGATGATTGTCTCTCTTTTAAACATCATGTCAATAACCTGCTTAAAAAACTGAGGGTTAGGTTAGGGTTCTTTTACAGAAACAAGTCCTGTTTCTCGCTTGAGGCCAGGAAAAGGCTAGTCACTGTGACCTTTTTACCTGTGCTGGACTATGGTGATTTGTTGTATATGAATGCACCTGCCAATTACCTGAGCAAATTGGATGCTGCGTATCACAGCGCTCTGAGATTTGTCACAAATTGTAAAACGCTTACACATCACTGTACCCTGTATACCAAGGCAGGTTTACCATCACTCTCTGTACGGAGGCTCAGTCACTGGTACACTTTTATTTATAAAGCTATGTTGGGCAAACTCCCGTATTACATCTGTTCTCTGGTAAAGCAGAAAGTTGCAAGCAGCTATTGTCTGAGATCACAAGATGTAGTCTTATTAGATGTACCAAGAGTGAGGACTGTCTTAGGTAAGACAGCTTTTATGTGCGCAGCTCCACTTGCTTGGAACAGCCTACAGTCCAACTTGAAATTGTTCACTTTTGTTTCTCTGAATGTTTTTAAGGCACGTCTGCACGAAATGCTTTATGACACTATGGGTGTTTGTAAGTGTTGGTGAATATGTAAATATGATGTCCTCTATTGTTTGTTTTTATGTTTCATGTGGAACTAATTGATGCAGGTCTCCCTTGTAAAAGAGATCCATGATCTCAAGGGACCTATCTGTCTAAATAAAGGTTTGAAATGAAATGAAATAGAGATGATGTCAAGAACAAAGCCAAAGCAATTGTGGGGTCCCCTAGGGATAAGAGTCAGAATAGCATTGTTGATTGTGCTCATTACACTTGGCACCTTTCTGGTTGGATGGGGAGTACAATATCAAGTAAGACATGGATCCATTAGTCCACTCATAGAGAATGCCCACATCACTAACACAACTCCAGCTGTGTTTCAGAGACTTTCACTTATCCCCAGAGCCAAAAGATCAGCTGAGCAACAAGAGGAGGATTTAGAAATACTCGTTCCCAAAGGTGAGGCGGTTATAATCAAGATGATTCACCCCCCATATATGCAGTTCTTGTATCAAATGATGAGATGGGTTTAAGTGATCGGGATAATCAGTGATGGGGATTTACAGATTAGGGGAATCTCCAAATACACTGGATCCATGTTTTAGTCTGTACCAGAAACACCCCCTGTTAAGTTTATGGACAACCGACCGGTGACCTGAGCAAAATTATTGAAAATGATTACAGTAGAAACAGGCTACTAACCCACAAGTACAGCTTTGTACGTACAAACTCTATGAACAAAATTCCCCAGCAGATTGTGGCGACATTGCAGATATGTCTAGTCACAAAAGTTACTTATGTTCTAAATAACAGTGAGATTTTAAAGTGATGGAGAAAATATGGGGACATTCTTTTGTAGTGTGTGAAATATGTGGTGCTTGAAACATGTAGGTATTTTTAAATTAATAGAAGAAAATGGTTTCCTGAAAGAATTATTTGGAGTAGCCATGTTACAGTGGGTGAAAACAATGTTTAGGGATATGGCACAACCATTAGTAGACATTAATTGGGTTTAGATGACATTTAACATCTAAGACGGATAGTAAGATTAGGAAAATAGAGTGGAAAGGATTGGATTTATTTTTACCTCAGTGTGTTAGAATTAACTATAGGTAATGCGTCCCGAGATCTCTCTCTCTCTCTGCCTGTCAGAACGCTACGACCCCATCTTCAGACAAATGACCTCACCACAGGAGACTCCTCCTCCTCCATCGAAAAGACAGAGAACCCGAGCTGAACCAACAACGACCTGAGGCATCCAGAACCATCTCCACCTGAGGCATCCAGAACCATCTCCACCTAAGGCATCCAGAACCAAACCAGCATGCTGACAAAGAGGCAAACTCTCATCGGTCCCTCAGACAGGACATGAAGTTCCAGCCTGAGCCACGAGATTTGGCACAAGAGCAGAGTGTGGGACATGAGAGCGGAATACGCCCTCCATGCAACAGCGTAGAGACTGAAAAGGAGGAGATGAAATGCAAAGCAGTTGGGCCACTGAAAAGAGTTACAGCGGGAGGATCCAAGAGCGGATGGACTGAGGAGAAGGTAGGACAGAGGAGAGGACAGAACCAGAGGAGTTGGCATGGGCCAGCAGAACGTGAGGGGGTCGTGGCTTGACAACCAGAGGGGGAGAGAAGGAACACGGGAGTGAGTGAGTTTACACATAAACACACTTATTAGAAAATAATCCTAAAAACACACTGAGGGTAGAACATATTATTCAATCTTTTCATCATATAAACAAATTATTCTTTTAGAGATTATTATTCATGTGAGAATTTGGGGAAGATTTAATTTGTTACAATATAGATGGCAGGCAAATCTTTATTTGAATGGAAAATGTTAAAGGTAGAGCTAGAACCAAGCCAAAGAAAGTATTCCAATCTGGAGTATTGGTTTCTCCATTGTAGCATGGTTATTACCATAGGAGAACTGTTAAGATGGAAACAACATTTGTTTGTCGTCCAAGATGTAGAGTTTTAAAAAAAGACACTAGGAAAAGAGCGATTGAACATTTAAATTCTGTAAAACTAGTATAATTGGGAGTAATACATGCAGGGCCTTGGATCACTCATTTTAATGGTGCATATTTTTGACAACAAATATCTTTCAGGGAGAAGGGGTCGCTCAACCCACCCTGCAGATGTTTTAAATCGTACTTGCAGCTTCAGAGGGAGCGCACGGCACCAGAGTATGAGTGTTTAAAGACAAGCGCCACCACCTCCTAATGCTCATCCATTTAATCAGTAATGACCTGACATTTAGAGATGTTATTTAAAGGAGAAACATATCTGCCATAAGTCAACATTCCTGAATTGAACTAATTCCACACTCTGTAAAAGGAGTTAGCATGGTTCTTCAAGGAGACCAGAATTGAAGATAAATTAGTGTAATGCGTCTTGCCACAGGATTGGGCTGGGACCTAGCACAGCCAGTGATGTTTTTATGTAGTTAATCAACATGGCGAAACACCCCAAAGCCAGTAGGGCTAAGAGACCAGTCCCAGGGGGAGTTTAGGCTCCACAGTGTACAAGGATAACATAGAGCCCAGGAGAGGCCTAGATGTTGCATTTCCATGTCCTAGCGTACCGATTGATCACGACGGCCTCTTCTACAGAACATATTACTTTCATACCTTAAATGGTATGAAAGGAGGGAGGGTACATTTCTCATGAGGAGACAGTTACAAATGCTAGCAGAACAAGACGACCCACCCCGTATACAGATATTGATGAGATTGTTCAATGAATGTCCAGCTGATGTGATACTTTAAATGATGAAATCATGTGAAGAAGTGAGCAAACTAAAATGCTAAAATGGAGTGAATCCATTTCAATTTACTTTACACTATTCCTATTATATAGTTAATGTTATTATTTTATAATATTCTAATATGGTAGATCTCATGTTTTATAAACCAGCTATTCTAAAATGGGTCGTTTCTTTTCACTTTGTAAAAACAAAGTGCCTTAACACTGAGCGTGGTATGAGAACGGTTTCTGTGAAAGGAGGGAGGGGGAAATGTTCTGATGCCAAGCCATTGCTGCTATTTTGAGGAACCATATTGAATGTTAACACTAGAAGTTATGCACAAGGGAAAACTTTTGTTTGAACACAGTCAAAGTATTTTTTGTATTTTTGTAAAGTTGAGGCTATTCGAAACATTCCATTTTGATTGTATGTTTTTGATATGAGTTATGTACTATGCAGAGTTCAGATGAAGAACTCATTGATTTCAGTATTATACACACCTTTTAGGTGTGTAAGGAGGGACTGTTAGAAATTCAAATCAATGTTTTGATAGCATAATGTACCTTAAACATACCGTCAGTTTAAATGCTGTTTTATACTGAAAAACCAGAAGTTCTTGTGCACAACCAGTTGTTAAGCTTTTATTCTGAAAATCCTTCATCTCCGGTTAGCATTTAGCATGAGGCTAATATACCATTTACTATAGAGGTGAATTTAGCAGCGATATGATATGATGTTGCACACCGAAACCTACTGATTTCAACACTACAACTACAGACGTCGAGATATTATTATTGTTGAATATTAAATGAAGGTACAGTTTATTTGTGTACGTTATTGTTTACAGATGTGGGTAGCATGTGACAACATCAGGAACGACCGGAAACTAAACTGCCGTGAAGTATTTCCTGTATTTTTTGGAGTATTGATTACAGCGTTTAGAATGTGTTAAATGAAAAGTCATGAAAGAGTTAAGGAGGAGAAAAGGCCTGTTTAGATATATTGAATGTACAATGTCTGTATCCTCTGATATGCGTAACAACGGACATTAAAACGTTGGAGAGCCGGCCCGCAGGGAGGAGCCAGCTGAGGATATAAAAACAGCGGGACCTGAGGGGTTCGACCTCTTTCTTCACCTGCCAGAGCCAGAGACACAGCTGCTTTTCTGTCGAACAATATTCTGTTTGTAACATAACCGCGCCTTTATTTTAATTAAAGTACCAATTTGAAACCATCTCAGAGACTCCATTTAGTCTCCTTTTTAAGCTTCTCTCCTGGACGCGAGAATAACCAACACAGATAACACCTGTTTGCATCCAGCTAGCCATGCCTTTCTGGTGTACCAGCTACGTGAGAAGCCTCGTTGACACGTTTTGTCTTTTTCACAAGCTTGCTGTGATATATACAAATCTGGTTGGTCCGGTCCAAGGTCTTTAAGTATCAATTTATCTCCCAAACTTCTCCTTTCGAAAGGATTGGAGAGTAGCTCTTGCACGGAATTGGGTGAGGACCGAGGTCCGGTGACTCCACCTGCACACCATTCTCATCCAACTACTGCGTCACCTTGGTCACTCACGAGTCTAAAAAACAACTCACGTCAACGCACGTAAGCAATACATTAATGGAAGCCTCTCGTGTCAACAGGAGTGACAGTCCGCGCACACACACAAGACCGCAATTATGGCAGAAGCAACAAAGCCCAAAATATATAATTTTCACTCCGAGTGGGAGGATGATTATTTTTTTGTTTATTCCAATTCAAAGTCCATCTGTCTCATCTGCAATGCGAGCGTGGCTTTACCGAAGAAGGGTAATTTAGAGCGGCATTTCAAAACGGTGCACACACGCTACGAGACGGAATTCCCTCCTAATTCTGCCCTACGCTCTTCTGTTAGTTGCGTGCATGTCTAACAGAGTTAAACATGTGAATACATAATTATAAGTTTGTGAATGTTTAATTCATAATAAGTTGTGAATTTTAAGAGATGAGATTGTTTCATTCAATATTTTAGGTTTTGTTTCCCGTGGCAACACCGTCCCGTTGCACGTCTTTTTAAACTTCCGGTATGTATTCTCCACCCTCCGGACTGGCCATCTGGAGAATCTGGAGAATCACAGAACGGCCGGTCGTCAAGGGCCGGCTCGATTCGCTGACGGCCGTTTCTGTTTTTAAATGGCATCATTTTTGCTAGCACAGAAAATGAGCCAAGGCCATTGAGTGTGAGTTTGAAAAAATAATTTATCATATAATTTTTCTTTAGATAAATAAAGAAAACGGGTCCCACAGACCCGAATACCATACAAGGGTTAAGAGCATTAAGAAATAGTGCATCGGAAACACATTGACGGGGGGTGTGGGCGGACGGGGGACCAAACCTCCTCTATGGGGGTCCGGGGGCATGCTCCCCCGGGAAGATTTTTTTTTTTTAAATGTTGAAGTTAAAAGCATCGATCTAGTGCACTTTGAGAGCAACATTAGGGACTAAATCTATGGATACATCTCAACAACACCCATGTGAAACAGAACTGAATAGATTTACTTTTTCTTTATGCATATTTTGAAAATCACTCCCTTTTTAAACTGTAGTATGAGTTGGAATGATTTCATACCTGTTATTCTGTTATTCTCTTATTTTGTATAACTATAATGATCATATAAATGTGTGCCTTGGAAATACTTGTTTTGCATCAATCTTGATACAGGGTACTTATTATTATATTATGTTATAGTTTGGATTCCTAAAGCTTTTAGTCTACTATCCCATCATTGAAGGGTGGTTTCCACAATAAGTAATGGTTTATTTTTTGCACGGACACTATCATTTACATTGTTTTACTATGTTCAATCTGAATTTACTTTAAAAACATCTATATTGATTCTGACTTTTTCTACATCCAACTCACAGGTTTATCATTGCTTTGAGAAAAAAGATTATTCATTTAACCATTTTTAGAAGTGAAGATATAGTCAATTGTTCTGGGAATGTCATTTTTAAACCTGAGACCTGAAAAACAGGCTTGGGGCTTAACTGGTTAAAATGTTTTACCATAATGTTTAATTGTGCATTGTATTACATCGCCCTATTTTATCTAGTTTAGCTTTTCTTGTTTTGTTGTTTGTAATGGCAGAGATTAGGGATGAATAAAGTACAACTATAACCATAATCACATTAAAGCATTTCAATCCATAGAAAGGTCTGTGCCACGCAATTTCAGTAGAAACAGGAACACTTTATTGCCCTTTTGTTTTACAGCCACGACTCTCACTAGCTGCTTGCCGCTCATTCAAAATCAAAAAGACCCTCAACTTCCTCCCAGACACCCGCCCAAAAAGCCCAACCCTCAAGTAAAGGACCCAAAAGCCTTTTTGCGCTTATCGTTGGCACTGATAAAAGACTGGCATATTCCTTCAAGGTCCAGTCTGTCCAGTTTCTTCTGGTGCACATGACATATGGCCACATTATTCACCCTTGTTTGACTCATCGATGATCTAAGCCATGTCTTAAGCCTCCTCAGGGCACTAAAACTCCTCTCAGCCTCTGCAGAAGAGGCAGGGACGACCAACAGAAGCCTTACTAAAGCTTCCACCTGACCGAAGAGACCTCTCACCTCTGGCACCATTTCCCGAATAATGCTAGCAACATCTGAGCTTGTTTCATAGGTGTAATTAGCCCCAAACATGGCCAGCTGCACCTGCAGTAGTCTTGAATTCAATTCAGGATACTCTTCGACCACCTTGTCCATTTCTCCGTGTAGCAGCACATTTTCAAGCTGCTGCAGCTTGTGGAATCCAGCTTGTTCAAACCTCTCTATGAATTGAGTATTCACTGTGTCCAAGGCATTGTAGAATTGGACTCTGTACAAGGACTGGGCATCGGGATGGATATGGGCTGCAGCCTGACCGGTGTAACGCTTTGTAGGTTTGCGGACATGAGGGATCTGAATTGGTTGTAGGTCCAACTTTGTTGCCACAGCAGTTGATTTTGAGAACAATACATCAAAATGCTCCTCCGTTCGTTTGACCTGCATGCTTGTTTTGACATGGTCTACAGCCCCCAACATGCCTGAAACGGTCTGTTTCCTAAGCTGCAGGGAGGTGTTCAGGCACTCCAAATCCCCCATCAGGTCTTCAGCCATTAAAAGGCCGAGCACAGTGTTCCCTTTAAGAAATGTTCCATGAAGACCATTGGCCTTGGCTGAAGTTTCAGGTGAGCTGCATGATGCCATTTCTTCAAGGGCCATCAGCACTGACTCATACTGCTTGAGAACTGAGCGGATGGCAGGGGTACGTACAGTCCACCTGGTGGGACAGAGAGCCTTCAATGAGGTGAAAGTTGAACCATGCTCTGATTTTGCGATATTCTGGAAAATCAACTTGAACTTGCCAGATTGATTAAAGAAGCCCTCCAATGCATGGACCAGACCCATTGCATCTCTTACTAGTGGAGAGGCTCCACAGGCAGCCTGCGTAATTAAGTTCACGCAGTGGGGACCACAGTGACAATACACAGCCAGCGGTTGTTCTTTCCTTAAAATGGCTTGTACTCCCTGCAATCGTCCAGCCATGTTTGCGGCACCACCATAAGTTTGTCCTCGGAGTTGAGACAGAGGAAGCTGTAGGCGCGTTATCACATCACATGCCACCTTGGCTATATTTTGCCCTGTTGTTGATGACACTTGGTAGATTCTCAGGAATTCGTCCTTTGGTTGTAGATCTGCATCTACAGAGCGCAGACATATTGATTCCTGCTCAACTCCTGATATATCTTGGGTGCCATCAATGATAATTGCAAACTGGACCACTGGCATTGATGTTATTTCCGACATCTCCCTGTCTGGTCGCCATGCTCACATTCTCTCTCTCCCTCTCTCTCTTTACTCTGAACACACCAGAGTGAACATGGATGAAATATCAGTAAACTATTGACTAGAAAGACTGTTGATACACATTATACATATGGGGGGACACAGGAGTCTGTACATTAACATTAGACTGCTATGTTGTCATTATGCTGTCTTAACCATCAATATAGCTCCTTTCTGACTTACCTCCATGTCACCAGCGCACACTCTCCCTGTCTGGTCGCCATGCTCACATTCTCTCTCTCCCTCTCTCTCTTTACTCTGAACACACCAGAGTGAACATGGAAGAAATATTATCAGTAAACAAGCTATTTGACTGGTAACAATACTCACTTTCTCACTGCTCTTCCATCCATCTTCTTCCGCTTATCCGTGGTCGGGTCGCGGGGGTAGCAGTTCCAGCAGAGAGCCCCAAACTTCCTTTTCCCTGGCGACATCAAACAGCTCTGACTGGGGGATCCCAAGGCGCTCCCAGGCCAGCGAAGAGATATAATCCCTCCACCTGGTCCTAGGTCTACCCCTTGGTCTCTTCCCAGCTGGACGTGCCTGGAACACCTCCCTAGGGAGGCGCCCAGGTGGCATCCTAACTAGGTGCCCGAACCACCTCAACTGGCTCCTTTCGACGCAAAGGAGGAGCGGCTCAACTCCGAGTCCCTCCCGGATGACCGAACTTCTCACCTTATCCCTAAGGGAGACACCAGCCACCCTGCGGAGAAAACCCATCTCGGCCGCTTGTATCCGCGATCTCGTTCTTTCGGTCATGACCCATCCTTCATGACCATAGGTGAGGGTAGGAACGAAAATGGCCCGGTAGACAGAGAGCTTTGCCTTCTGGCTCAGCTCCCTTTTCGTCACAACGGTGCGGTAAAGCGACTGCAGTACCGCTCCCGCTGCTCCGATTCTCCGGCCCATCTCACGCTCCATTGTTCCCTCACTCGAGAACAAAACCCCGAGATACTTGAACTCCTTCACTTGGGGTAAGGACTCATTCCCTACTTGGAGTGGACAGTCCATCGGTTTCCTGCTGAGAACCATGGCCTCAGATTTGGAGGTGCTGATCCTCATCCCAGCCGCTTCACACTCGGTTGCGAACCGATCCAGTGAGTGCTGAAGGTCGCAGACCGATGAAGCCATCAGAACCACATCATCTGCAAAAAGCAGTGGTGCAATCCTTAGCCCACCGAACCGCAGACCCCCCCCCCCCATGACTACGCCTCGAAATCCGATCCATGTATATTACAAACAGGATTGGTGACAAAGCGCAGCCCTGGCGGAGGCCAACCCTCACCGGAAATGGGTCCGACTTACTGCCGAGGAGCCGGACACAGCTCTCGCTTTGGGAGTACAGAGATTGGATGGCCCTGAGTAGAGACCCCCTCACCCCATACTCCCGCAGCACCTCCCACAGTAACTCCCTGGGAACCCGGTCATACGCCTTCTCCAAGTCTACAAAACACATGTAGACCGGATAAGCGTACTCCCAAGCCCCCTCCAGGATCCTTGCGAGAGTAAAAAGCTGATCCGTCGTTCCACGACCAGGACGGAATCCGCATTGTTCCTCCTCAATCTGAGGTTCGACAATCGGCCTGACCCTCCTTTCGAGTACCTTAGAGTAAACTTTCCCGGGGAGGCTGAGTAGTGTGATGCCTCTGTAATTGGCACACACCCTCTGTTCCCCCTTTTTAAAAAGGGGAACCACCACCCCGGTCTGCCACTCCTTCGGTACCGTTTCCGACTTCCACGCAATGTTGATGAGACGTGTCAACCAAGACAGTCCCTCAACACCCAGAGCCTTCAGCATTTCTGGGCGGATCTCATCCACCCCCGGGGCTTTGCCACTGTGGAGTTGTTTAACAACCTCAGTGACCTCCCCCCGGGAGATTGGTGTCGATCCCCCGTCATACTCCAGCTCTGCCTCTAACATAGAGGACGGAGTTGTCGGGTTCAGGAGTTCCTCAAAGTGCTCCTTCCAACGCCCTAACACTCCATCAGTTGAGGTCAACAACGTCCCATCCTTACTGTACACAGCTTGGATGGTCCCCTGCTTCCCCCTCCTGAGGTGTCGGACAGTTTTCCAGAACAACTTTGGTGCCGCCCGAAAGTCCTTTTCCATGTCCTCTCCGAACTTCTCCCACACCCGCTGCTTTGCCTCGGCCACGGCTGAGGCTGCGGCCCTTCGGGCCTGTCGGTACCTTGCAACTGCCTCGGGAGTCCCCCGGGATAACAAATCCCTGAAGGCCTCCTTCTTCAGTCGGACGGCTTCCCTGACCACCGGTGTCCACCAGGAGGTTCGAGGGTTACCGCCCCTTGAGGCACCTAGGACCTTGAGACCACAGCTCCCCGCCGCGGCTTCGGCAATAGAGGCTTTGAACACCGACCACTCTGGTTCAATGTCCCCAACCTCCACAGGAATGCCCGAAAAGCTCTGCCGGAGGTGTGAGTTGAAGGCCTCCTGAACCTGGGCCTCCTCCAGACGTTCCCAGTTCACCCGAACTACACGTTTGGGCTTACCAGGTCTATCCAGAGGCTTCCCCTGCCACTCGACCCAACTCACCACCAGATGGTGATCAGTTGACAACTCCGCCCCTCTCTTTACCCGAGTGTCCAAAACATACGGCCTCAGGTCCGATGATACGATAACGAAATCGATCATGAACCTTCTGCCTAGGGTGCTCTGGTACCACGTACACTTATGAGCATCCCTATGTTCGAACATGGTGTTTGTTATGGCCAATCCATGACTAGCACAGAAGTCCAGTAACAAACCACCACTCCGGTTCAGATCAGGGGGGCCGTTCCTCCCAATCACTCCCCTCCAAGTGTCTCCATCATTGCCCACATGTGCGTTGAAGTCTCCCAGCAAGATTAAAGAGTCCCCTTCAGGAGCCCCATACAGGACTCTTTCCAGGGTCTCCAAGAAGGCCGTATACTCTGAACTGCTGTTGGGTGCATAAGCACACACAACAGTCAGAGTTTTCCCCCCCATAACCCGCAGGCGTAGGGAGGCAACCCTCTCGTCCACTGGGGTAGACTCCAACAACGAAGCACCCAACCGGGGACTTGTGAGTATCCCCACACCCGCCCGGCGCCTCACACCTTGAGCAACTCCGGAGAAGAATAGAGTCCAACCCCTATCCAGAAGTAAGGTTCCAGAGCCGACGCTGTGCGTAGAGGTGAGCCCAACCAGATCCAACTGGTACCGCTCCACCTCCCGCACAAGCTCCGACTCCTTCCCCCCCAGAGAGGTGACGTTCCACGTCCCCAAAGCCAGCTTCTGTCGCCCGGGTCTGGTCCGTCGAGACCCTCCGCTTTCACTGCCACCCTTCTGGCAGCGCACCCGACCCCATCGTTGTTTCCCGTAGGTGGTGGGCCCGCGGGATGGAGAAGCGGAGGTGTTGCCCACGTTGCCTTTTCGGGCTGGGCCCGGCCGGGCTCCGTGGCAAGCCCGGCCACCAGACGCTCGCCGACGAGTCCTCCTTCTGGGCCTGGCTCCAGAAAGGGACCCCGGGCTTCCTCCGGGCCGGGTATCCTCACTCCTTGTGTCGTCTTTCATGAGGTCTTTTTGAACCAATCTTAGTCTGGCCCCTTGCCTGAGACCAATTTGCCATGGGAGACCCTACCAGGAACACAAGGTTCCAGACAACACAGCCCCCAGGCTCATCAGGGCACACAAACCTCTCTACCACGGTAAGGTGCTGGTTCTTCACTGCTCTTAACTTACTTTATTTCTTTTCTGAGGCTGCCCAAAAAACTGTCTAATGTCACTGCCACCCTTCCTCTTGCTCATGCTTACAGCTTGACCTCTGCGATCTGCAGTTGCTGATGTGATCAATACGAGTCAGCAGCGCTGGATATAAGATAATTAAACATGTTTATTAGCAATTCTGAGCGTTTTAAACCCAGCACAAGCTATGATGCACACTGCAAACCTCCTGCGTGTGAGTATCTTTTAAATGCTTCTGACGATTATGAAATACTATTTCATAATAATTGTAGAGTATTTATTATTTAATTAATTCTGGCACCTTTGGTATTCCATAGGTGTCATACATCACAGTTTTAAATCTTTCCACACACTACAAATTACAAAATAAAATAGAAATAATCCACATGAATAAATATCTATTGGATTACATCCAAAACGACACCGTCATTTTCCACATAGCTGACACTGGCCCGCCAAACCCTGGCTAACAACTGAAACCAGCTTGCCCACAGCTAGTTAGCTACTATTCCTGAAAAGTTCGGTTTTAACATCAGAACTACAAGTTACTTACACAAAGAAGCTAAACCAGAGGGTTCATTTACATTACCATTACGAAATAAAATAATATAGATTACTTTAGGGCTAACTAGAAAAGATACCAGATCTGATGGAGGGCAAATTAAAACATGACTGACCTGCTTGGAGCATCAAGCTAACTGAAGGTGGACTCAGACGTGCAACAGCGAAATACACCCCCGGGTACAAAATAAGGAACCAATTTATATGAAAAGAAATATCATTTTGGTGAAGTTCACAATAACAGAAAATATAGATTTTCAAGTATACAAATAACCAAAATAAAGAAGTCATAGAATAGCAATTTTATTTTAATTAAAAAATCTAAAAATTTAAAAATCAAAACTTCTTTTTTTTTTTTTGCTATTTATTGGGGGGGGGGGGGCATTTTGAGTGTATCTGAATATTGGCGGGGATGTGTCCCCCCCCAAATGTATATGGTGAATACGGCCCTGTAGTGCAGTGTACGTCCGATATGAATAGTTCAATTAAAAGCAGCGAAAAAAGAAAAGTCTTCAGCCTGGATTTAAAAGTAGTAAGAGATGCATAATAACTGAACACTGCTTCACCATGTTTAGTTCTGACAGAAAGCAGACCTGTCCCGGATGATCTGAGAGATCTGGATGGTTCATAATTTAGCAGTAGGTCAGAAATGTATTTTGGGCCTAAATTCAAAGCTTTATAAACCAGCACCAGTATTTTTTAAATCAATTCTTTGACAGACAGGAAGCCAGTCTAAAGACTTCAGAACTGGACTGATGTTCAAGGTTCAAGGTTCTTTATTTGTCATAAAAAACATAGCTACAGTGTAGTTATGACGATTACAATCTTAGGTCACAGGCTTCTCCAACAGTGCAACACAATAACACAGATAAACAGAGAAATATAGTGAAAGCAAACAGTAAATAGTAAATACAAAAATAAAAATTGTTTAAAAAAGTGAAATAGTGCAATAAGAGTCTATATGCAAGTTATTGGAATATGATATATGAGGTAAATAGATAAAGCTAGCAGCCAGATAAATATTCTGGATGTTGTTTTAACAGTTCAGGTGTTTAACAGATGTTGTTTCAACAGTTCAGGTGTTTAACAGTCTTATGGCCTGTGGGATGAAACTGTCCCTGAGTCTGGTGGTTTCAGACCGGATACTACGGTACCGCCTGCCAGACGGCAGCAGACAGAACAGTTTGTGGCTGGGGTGATGGGGGTCTTTTAAAATCCTGAGGACTTTCTTCCTGAGCCGCTGGGAGTAAAGGTCCTCCATGGATGGCTCTGTCCTGGTGATGTTCTGTGCAGTTTTCACCACCCTCTGTAAAGCCTTACGATTGAGGGCGGTGCAGCTGCCGTACCAGGCCGTGATGCAGCCAGTCAGGATACTCTATGGTGCACCTGTAGAAGTTGCAGAGTATCCTGGAGTCTATGTTGAACCTCCTCAGCCTGCGGAGGAAGAAGAGTCGCTGTCAAGCTTTTTTGGTGATGATGGTGGTGTGAAGAGTCCATGTCATGTGATCCACCTTCTTAGTGTTAGTGAGGACTCGAGCAGCGTTCGGAATCAGCTGCAGCCTTCTAATAGATTTGTTTATGCGACCTGTAAAAACACCATTACAGTTGTCGATTCTACTGAAGATAAAAGCATGTACAGGTTTTTCCAAATCAGTTGTGACATAAATCTTTAATCCTCGATATATTCTTAAAGTGATAGTAGGCTGACTTAGTAATTGTTTTAATGTGACTGTTGAAATTAAGGTCAGAGTCCATGACTACACGTAGATTTCTGTCTTTATCTCTTGTTTTGAACATTGCAGACTGAAGCTCAGCACTGACTTTTATTAGTTCCTCCAAGACTCCAAAACAATTACTTCAGTTTTATCTTTGTTTATTTGACGAAAGTTCTGACACATCCAGTCGTTTATTTTTTCAATGCATTAACTCAGAGTTTGAATTGGAGCATAGTCTCCTGGTGAAATGGTTATGTAAATGTGTGTGTCATCTGCATAGCTACTGTATGGTAACTTATTATGTTGTTTTTCTTATCTGAGCCAGTGGTAGCATGTAGATCAGGGGTATTCAACTAAAATTCAACGAGGTCCAGTTAGAGAAAATCTCCCCATGCAAAGTTCCGGAACATCAAAATGTCTAACTTGCTTTATGAATTAGTGTGATATATATTGAAGTGACCTGTAGCTTTATCAACGTCTGCATGTAATCAACAACTGACTGCCAATCAAATAAAGAAAGTACAATTCAAAAACAACAATATTTATTGTCAATTAACATTGAACGATACAGATATACAGTAAATACTGTGGATATGTGTAATGTTCCTCTCGGGCTGCATTTAAAAATAAAATAGAGAAAATAAATATAGCTTTTGAAATGTGTGCATCTTAAAAGTGCTTAATTTTAGATAAATAAAATAAAGTGTAGCAGCAGCTTGAGTTTCCCTTTTTCTTTGTTAACCGTTTTACATCATGACTTAACAGTTTCAGACGATTATAGAACAACATCAGTCTTTACACATCATAACAATTGAACAGTTTTAAAGTTTCTCTTTCTTTCCCTCTTATATTGCAGTCCCTCACTCACTTTTTTTAAATTCAGTGCGAGAATTGAGCTCGAGCTTGTCCTGCCAGGAGTTTGTAAATCTGGGCTGAAATGGTGTCAGGGCCATTCTCATACACATGCAGGTGCTCATTTGGTTACAGTGATGCAAACACAGGTATGGTGAAAAAAGAGAGAACTATTCGAAGCAGAAAAAAAACAGCGTAATATACCATCTGACAAAGGCCTGTGCTATAATGCTTCAATTAACTGGCTATTCTTTATAATATACTCAGATCAATAGGAGACAGAGATGTTAAGTTATAAATCAAGAGCTTTTATTATTATTTACAGCAGGGGTGGGGAACCTTTTTCCTTTCAATTTTTACAACATCCTCCGAGGGCCGTACAAATGATTGAACTCAACCTCTGCTTAAAAAAAAACTAAAATCACAGCCCATTCATTTGGCCTTTCTTTCATGCTGTGCAAAGAAAAAGCAACCTCTTAATCCAGATATTGTACCATGACTCACGCATGCATGTGCACGGTGTGGCATGACTACCAACACAGAAAGATATGGACACATATCTTTCCCGCTTTTACTGTTGATGTTGTTCGTGAAGCTTTAACCAAGTTAGATCCTAAGAAACCGGCTGGCCCGGACAACGTAGAACCTTTCTTTTTAAAGATAGCTGCAGATTTTATTGCTCCACCTCTCACTACTCTTTTTAACCTCTCCCTCAGCACTAACACAATTCCAAAATTGTGGAAGTCAGCGTATGTCCTGCCTTTGCTAAAAGGAGGGGAGACCACCTTATTAAATAACTATAGGCCAATCTCTAAGTTGTCAGTTCTGGCTAAGGTTCTTGAACGCTTAGTGAGTGAACAGGTAAAGGTGTTTTTATGTACAAATGACATCCTGTCTAAACATCAGTCAGGCTTCAGAAAACAACATAGCACCATCACTGCCACAATGAAAGTGGTGAATAGTATGGCGAGTACTTTAGATAATAAGCAGAGTTGTGCAGCTTTATTTATTGACCTTTCAAAAGCGTTTGACACCGTCGATCATCACATTTTAAAGCAGAGGCTAGCCAGTATAGGCATGTCCAGCCATGCAGTAGGGTGGTTTGTGAACTACCTCTCTGAAAGGTCCCAATGTGTCAACTTTGATGGGCTGTCTTCTGAGTGGTTAAACATTGCTAATGGTGTTCCCCAAGGTTCTGTTTTAGGTCCACTTTTATTCTCTATATATATCAACAGTTTAGGTGAAAATGTGGATGAAGCTACTTTACATTTTTATGCGGATGATACCGTGATGTACTGTGCAGGTCCCTCCATTAAGGTGGCTGGTGTTAAATTACAGGATGTTTTTAACATTATTCAGACTCAGCTCGCTGAACTAAAGCTTCTTTTAAATGTTGAGAAAACCAAGGTAATGCTTTTTTCTAAAGCTAAAAAGACACCAGAGCCTGTTTTAGATATTGTAACTACGCAAGGAATAAAACTTGAAGTGGTTACCTGTTACAAATACCTTGGTATCTGGCTTGATGATTGTCTCACTTTTAAACTTCATGTCAATAACCTGCTTAAAAGACTGAGGGTTAGGCTAGGTTTCTTCTACAGGAACAAGTCCTGTTTCTCGCCAGGAAAAGGCTAGTCACTGTGACCTTTTTACCTGTGCTGGACTATGGTGATTTGATTTATATGAATGCACCTGCCAATTGCCTGGTCAAGTTAGATGCTGCGTATCACAGTGCACTGAGATTTGTGACTAACTGTAAAGCATTAACCCATCACTGTAACCTGTATGCAAGGGCTGGTTTGCTTTCACTAACTGTACGGAGGCTCAGTCACTGGTACATTTTTATATACAAAGCCATGTTAGGGAAATTTCCATCTTATATCTGCTCCCTGATCTCACGGAAAATTGTAAGTGGCTACTGCCTGAGATCGAATGCTGTGGTTTTATTAAATGTGCCAACTGCTAGGACTGTCTTAGGGAAGACAGCTTTTAGATGCGCAGCTCCTCTGTCTTGGAATAGTCTGCAAATTAAATGGAAACTGAACAATCTGGTGCCACTAAATGTTTTTAAAGCTCGGTTGGATGCTACTCAATCGGAAGCTATTGGTATCTGTTTATGTGGATAATTATGTAAATTATGCTGTATGATGTCCTTTTGTTGTTCTATTTATGTTTTTATATTTCATGTGAAACTACTCCTCTCTGAAGAACCAGCACCTTACCGTGGTAGAGAGGTTTGTGTGCCCTGATGAACCTGGGGGCTGTGTTGTCTGGAACCTTGTGGAGGAGGACTCGTCGGCGAGCGTCTGGTGGCCGGGCTTGCCACGGAGCCCGGCCGGGCCCAGCCCGAAAAGGCAACGTGGGCAACACCTCCGCTTCTCCATCCCGCGGGCCCACCACCTACGGGAAACAACGATGGGGTCGGGTGCGCTGCCAGAAGGGTGGCAGTGAAAGCGGAGGGTCTCGACGGACCAGACCCGGGCGACAGAAGCTGGCTTTGGGGACGTGGAACGTCACCTCTCTGGGGGGGAAGGAGTCGGAGCTTGTGCGGGAGGTGGAGCGGTACCAGTTGGATCTGGTTGGGCTCACCTCTACGCACAGCGTCGGCTCTGGAACCTTACTTCTGGATAGGGGTTGGACTCTATTCTTCTCCGGAGTTGCTCAAGGTGTGAGGCGCCGGGCGGGTGTGGGGATACTCACAAGTCCCCGGTTGGGTGCTTCGTTGTTGGAGTCTACCCCAGTGGACGAGAGGGTTGCCTCCCTACGCCTGCGGGTTATGAGGGGGAAAACTCTGACTGTTGTGTGTGCTTATGCACCCAACAGCAGTTCAGAGTATACGGCCTTCTTGGAGACCCTGGAAAGAGTCCTGTATGGGGCTCCTGAAGGGGACTCTTTAATCTTGCTGGGAGACTTCAACGCACATGTGGGCAATGATGGAGACACTTGGAGGGGAGTGATTGGGAGGAACGGCCCCCCTGATCTGAACCGAAGTGGTGGTTTGTTACTGGACTTCTGTGCTAGTCATGGATTGGCCATAACAAACACCATGTTCGAACATAGGGATGCTCATAAGTGTACGTGGTACCAGAGCACCCTAGGCAGAAGGTCCATGATCGATTTCGTTATCGTATCATCGGACCTGAGGCCGTATGTTTTGGACACTCGGGTAAAGAGAGGGGCGGAGTTGTCAACTGATCACCATCTGGTGGTGAGTTGGGTCGAGTGGCAGGGGAAGCCTCTGGATAGACCTGGTAAGCCCAAACGTGTAGTTCGGGTGAACTGGGAACGTCTGGAGGAGGCCCAGGTTCAGGAGGCCTTCAACTCACACCTCCGGCAGAGCTTTTCGGGCATTCCTGTGGAGGTTGGGGACATTGAACCAGAGTGGTCGGTGTTCAAAGCCTCTATTGCCGAAGCCGCGGCGGGGAGCTGTGGTCTCAAGGTCCTAGGTGCCTCAAGGGGCGGTAACCCTCGAACCTCCTGGTGGACACCGGTGGTCAGGGAAGCCGTCCGACTGAAGAAGGAGGCCTTCAGGGATTTGTTATCCCGGGGGACTCCCGAGGCAGTTGCAAGGTACCGACAGGCCCGAAGGGCAGCAGCCTCAGCCGTGGCCGAGGCAAAGCAGCGGGTGTGGGAGAAGTTCGGAGAGGACATGGAAAAGGACTTTCGGGCGGCACCAAAGTTTTTCTGGAAAACTGTCCGACACCTCAGGAGGGGGAAGCAGGGAACCATCCAAGCTGTGTACAGTAAGGATGGGACGTTGTTGACCTC
The DNA here is from genome assembly GCA_902827135.1 of Harpagifer antarcticus. Taxonomy (NCBI): domain Eukaryota; kingdom Metazoa; phylum Chordata; class Actinopteri; order Perciformes; family Harpagiferidae; genus Harpagifer; species Harpagifer antarcticus. The sequence goes on from CADEHL010001074.1 coordinate 536,774, forward strand.
AACTGATGGAGTGTTAGGGCGTTGGAAGGAGCACTTTGAGGAACTCCTGAACCCGACAACTCCGTCCTCTATGTTAGAGGCAGAGCTGGAGTATGACGGGGGATCGACACCAATCTCCCGGGGGGAGGTCACTGAGGTTGTTAAACAACTCCACAGTGGCAAAGCCCCGGGGGTGGATGAGATCCGCCCAGAAATGCTGAAGGCTCTGGGTGTTGAGGGACTGTCTTGGTTGACACGTCTCATCAACATTGCGTGGAAGTCGGAAACGGTACCGAAGGAGTGGCAGACCGGGGTGGTGGTTCCCCTTTTTAAAAAGGGGGACCAGAGGGTGTGTGTCAATTACAGAGGCATCACACTACTCAGCCTCCCCGGGAAAGTTTACTCTAAGGTACTCGAAAGGAGGGTCACGACCAGGGTCCTGGTCGTGGAACGACGGATCAGCTTTTTACTCTCGCAAGGATCCTGGAGGGGGCTTGGGAGTACGCTTATCCGGTCTACATGTGTTTTGTGGACTTGGAGAAGGCGTACGACCGGGTTCCCAGGGAGTTACTGTGGGAGGTGCTGCGGGAGTATGGGGTGAGGGGGTCTCTACTCAGGGCCATCCAATCTCTGTACTCCCAAAGCGAGAGCTGTGTCCGGCTCCTCGGCAGTAAGTCGGACCCATTTCCGGTGAGGGTTGGCCTCCGCCAGGGCTGCGCTTTGTCACCAATCCTGTTTGTAATATACATGGATCGGATTTCGAGGCGTAGTCATGGGGGGGGGGGGGGTCTGCAGTTCGGTGGGCTAAGGATTGCACCACTGCTTTTTGCAGATGATGTGGTTCTGATGGCTTCATCGGTCTGCGACCTTCAGCATTCACTGGATCGGTTCGCAACCGAGTGTGAAGCGGCTGGGATGAGGATCAGCACCTCCAAATCTGAGGCCATGGTTCTCAGCAGGAAACCGATGGATTGTCCACTCCAAGTAGGGAATGAGTCCTTACCCCAAGTGAAGGAGTTCAAGTATCTCGGGGTTTTGTTCTCGAGTGAGGGAACAATGGAGCGTGAGATGGGCCGGAGAATCGGAGCAGCGGGAGCGGTACTGCAGTCGCTTTACCGCACCGTTGTGACGAAAAGGGAGCTGAGCCAGAAGGCAAAGCTCTCTGTCTACCGGGCCATTTTCGTTCCTACCCTCACCTATGGTCATGAAGGATGGGTCATGACCGAAAGAACGAGATCGCGGATACAAGCGGCCGAGATGGGTTTTCTCCGCAGGGTGGCTGGTGTCTCCCTTAGGGATAAGGTGAGAAGTTCGGTCATCCGGGAGGGACTCGGAGTTGAGCCGCTCCTCCTTTGCGTCGAAAGGAGCCAGTTGAGGTGGTTCGGGCACCTAGTTAGGATGCCACCTGGGCGCCTCCCTAGGGAGGTGTTCCAGGCACGTCCAGCTGGGAAGAGACCAAGGGGTAGACCTAGGACCAGGTGGAGGGATTATATCTCTTCGCTGGCCTGGGAGCGCCTTGGGATCCCCCAGTCAGAGCTGGTTGATGTCGCCAGGGAAAAGGAAGTTTGGGGCTCTCTGCTGGAACTGCTACCCCCGCGACCCGACCACGGATAAGCGGAAGAAGATGGATGGATGGATGGATGTGAAACTACTTAAGCAGGTCACCCTTGAAAAAGAGATCAATGATCTCAATGGGATTTATCTGTCTAAATAAAGGTTTGAAATGAAATGAAATGACAAGATGTGTGCAAATATATTTAGTATCCTATCCATGTGAACCTGATTTAAGTGTGGGGGGGAGGGACCTAACCTACTCTAGGGGGGTCCGGGGTCAGGGGTTAAAAGCATCAATCTGGTGCACTTTGAGAGCAACATTAAGAGATCTATGGATATATCTTTCAACACCCATATGAAACAGTTCTGTTTCATATGGGTGTTGAAAGATATATCCATATATATATATATCCGATATTTTACAAATCACTCCCCTTTTAAACTCTATTCTTGTTATTTTTAACAACTTTTTTGTTACTGTCATATCGTATTTTATACCTGTTTTTCATTTAGTCTCATTAATAACTATAATGATCATATCAAGGTGTGCCTTAACAGGGGCGGAACGTCCCGATGGGCCGGTACTGAAGTGGGCCGGTCGGACGATGTGGGCCGGCCGGTAACCGGCAGGGCTCGACATTATAAATGGCCCGCAGGCCCGGAACCACTATTTAGACACCCCGGGCCAGCATAACGTAGTTTCCACTTGCCCGCTCGGGCCACTAAAAATATTGCTTTAAAATAATTGTCCTGTCGTATTGGTATTTTGACTAGCAATGTTGTTCAATTGTTTTGTTTATCAACGCTACAACATAGCGTTGCGTGAGTCGGTTGTCGCTGTTGGGTGAAAAGCAAACAGCTGTTTGCTGCGGAGCGCAGCGCGAGCAGGCTCCCGGGAGCGGGCTCTGTACATCAATGCCGACCTATGCTGACAAGTAAGTGAAGAGTAGACAATATAAAGGTATTGGCTATAGGGAAATGTCCCAGCAGTTTAGGATAATGAAGGTTCTAATCAAATCAATTACATAGCCATTACATGTCTAACTCCTGATGACAGGAAGGCAGAAAGCGCATTATACAAATAATAATACTCATAATAATAGCAGACATTTTTTAACAATGACCGGGCCAGTGGTTACAATGGTGGGGTCAGTGATAATATAATGCCAGTAGCATTTTACCCTTAATGTCTACCTCTGCGGTAAGTCACTAGCACCGCGATGGGCCGGCGGTACCGAAGTGGGCCGGTCGAGTGTCCCAGTCTGATTTGTAGTCCCAGTCCGCCCCTGTGCCTTAACCTCACTGAGCTGAGGTTATTTACAACTTCCACCTGGTTGTAGAAAAGCTCTTTAAATGTGTTAGCATAGCTAGCTAACCAGATGCTAATAACAACAGATCGCCACTGTGCTTACAACTAAAGACACTGCGGCATGTGTACGGCTCCTTATGGGTACTGCAATATTGAAGGGCTGGAGTGGCGTTCTGGTGCTCTCCGTCAGCACTCCTTTCAGACGAGACTATACCACGTGAAGACACGTTACTCTCGTGTTGTGTTCAAGGAACCTGTCCTTGCCCAGGAAAAACAGGTACTCGCTTTTTTCAAGTGAGAAGTTGTCCGTCAGTCCCCCAAAACTAAAACTCTTCGGTTCTCCACGAATTACACAAGTCACCCAAATCAGTGTTAAAAAAGTGGGAGGCGCCGAAAAATCCCCTATTAACGTATTGATTATAGCTCCGGGTCCGTATAGGTCGTCGTCTGGGTCCGGATCCGGACCGCGGTCCGCTTGTTGCCGACCCCTGATGAAGATGATCAAGAGAAGAGGCCCCAGGATGGAGCCTTGAGGAACCCTATAGGTCCGACCAAGTTTTCCAGTCAGTCTAGTAATATGTTGTGGTCAACAGTGTCAAATGCAGCACTAAGAGATAATAATACTAAAACCGAGATTCTGCCACTGTCTGTGTTTTAGTGGATGTCATTGAAGAACTTAACAAGAGCAGTCTCAGTGCTGTAGTGCGGTTGAAAGCCTGACTGGAACACTTCGAAACAGTTATTTAAATGCAATAAATGATATGAGAAACAGCTTTTTCAATGAACATGACATATATAGCCTTCAAAAGTGTACACCTGTTAAACCACTTGTTTAACCACTATTCATGGTATACTCCCGGAAGCCTGGTGCTTCAATTGTAGAAAAAAATGCTTAAAAACTCAAACTCAAGAGCTAATAGTATATTGCTATTGCCCCCCATTGTAAATGGTTCGGTCTATAACTCAAGTAATATGGCTCAAAATATGTATTCATTCATTTAGTTTTGTACCTAAAATATTTTGACTGCAATAGTTCAATTTTCCCATATGTGTCATTTACACTGGGGACATGTCCCCTTCACCTTTTGAGAAGGCTGATTTGGTCCAAAAGTTTAATTTGTCAAATATTTTTTTAAAAGCTTGCGCCCCAAAATAATTATTACGCATGTACTCATCAGTTATATAGCCCCATTTTGGAATTTATCTACTCTAACCTGACTTTGATCCCCCAATTACACTGCCTAAAAGTGTATATGTTGAAGACCATTTAAAATCTTCTGATCTCTGATGACCCCATCCCTTTTCAACACAAGTGCATGTCAACTGCAGCGTATGTCTTTACAAAATGTTCTTTACTCAGTTTAAAAATGACATAACTGTTTGTTTGTCAGTCTTTCTAAAACACAAAATATTGTGTGATAGGCTGTTTGTCATACATTGACGAAACCCTCTCTGATTGGATGGCCCAGGACGTCATACTGGAAGGCGTTGTCGATGCAGTTGTTTTTTGTGTGTGGCTAAGACAATCATCAACCCTAACACAGATCTGTGTGTCTCTGTTGAGGCTCTGCATCACATCTTTGGTTCTATCATGACGTTTGGCCATTCTCAGGAGCAGTTCTGTTTTCCGGGCTCTAATGCCTCCTGTGTTACGGATCAGTTCAATGCGGGGACCAAAGTCGTCCTTTACTTGTTGTTTGTTTCATGTATGCTGGTTACCATTTTAGGGAACTTTATTGTCATGGTATCAATAGCTCATTTCAAGCAGTTGCATAATCCCAGCAACGTGCTTGTTTTATCTCTTGCTCTTTCGGACCTTCTTGTGGGTGTCGCTGTGATGCCCTTCAGCACCATTCGGACCATTCATGGCTGCTGGTTTTACGGGGATGATTTCTGTATGCTTCACTCAAGTTCTGATATGTTTCTTGTATCTGTCTCTATATTCCACCTCGTTTGTATTGCGGTGGACAGGCAACAAGCAATATGTAATCCTCTGCATTACTCTAGGAATATCACCATGTCAGTGGCGTGGATTATGGTATGTGCAAGCTGGGCGTTGGCTGCCCTCTACTGTTATGGACAAATTTACTCAAAGGCTAACGTAGTAGGGTTAGAGGAGTATATGGAATCGATAAAGTGCCTCGGCAGTTGTAACCTTTTCTTTAACCCCCTTTGGGGAATCCTGGACTGTGTAACGACATTTTTCTTTCCCTGCACTGTTATGGTTTGTCTGTACACTAAAATATTTATCGTGGCAAAAGAGCATGTCAGAAAGATTGGAGATATGGTCAATTGTTCAAAAGACAGAGGGTTGGTTAAACAGTCTGAACATAAGGCTGCAAAGACTCTGGGTATTGTGCTTGGTGCCTTTATCTTTTGTTGGATGCCGTTTTTTACTAACACAATAATCGATGCGTTCACTGGCTTTAACACACCTGCTGCTCTCTTCGAGGCTTATGTTTGGTTGGGTTACTTCAACTCAACCTTAAATCCAATAATCTATGCCTTCTTTTATCCTTGGTTTAAGAAATGCTTTTATCTTATTGTCAATCTGAAAATACTTAACCCCCATTCTTCAAACATAAATGTGCTTACACATTTATGAAAGTAGTGGTGAGTATTTTTTATGGAAATCATTGCATTTAGAGCTGTTTTAAATGCATTTGTTACAGATAAAACAAAAGCTAGATGAAAGATGAAAGATGCATGGAGGCTTATCCTTTTTTCCTGCTGCTGATCTCTCTTGCTCAGCCAATGGAAGTGTGAAATGTACTACAGCACTATGCCTTATTTTCCTTAGACAGGTTTTTGGTGAGCATTCCACTTTATTGTGATTATGATTGTAAAAATTACAATTAAGTCAAGATATTTCAATCTGTTAATGCCAACATCTAAAAAAACTATTCCTGCATTTAAGAAAGACCAACAGTTTATGATCCGTAATGAAGGTACATTTACCACATAAGGAAATGTATTGTTGTTATGGAAATTTGAATAACTAAAGGTGTTACTATGAATAAATGCGAATGTTTTGTCATTGAAACTAGAGTAGGTTAACAAGTCGGTAGGTTAATAATATATTCATCTAACGATTTAATTCAAAAGATAAAAATATTTAACAGTCATTATTGATTATTGATTTGTAAGTGTTCCTCCACATTGATCTTGTCATCCTTACGTGTGCACAATACATACAATTAAAAAAGGTATAAGAAGTTGTGAAAAATAAATGTTTGCAGGTCCAAAAAAAATCCTTAAGTATTGATTGAATTCATAGATTCAGAATGTAATGATTGATATCATAGATTCAGATTTTTAAAAGTCCCATACATTTTATTTTTTCACATCTGTGGCCGATATATGCACTTTGGTTTTTGTCTGGTGTTTTTGCCTATTGGAGATGTCTAATTTATTCTTTATCATGTATTTTATTCTATCCTGAATCAGTCTTCTAGTGTTGATATATTTAAAGTTGTGTAAAGCCTGACTTTCTAATAATCAGTCGGTCAGACGGTGGCCCGAACATGTACATTAGACAATATCCCAAACAATCTCATCTTACTGTGGCAGTAACCGAAGGTTGTATGTGTTACGTTACATTTCTTGTTTTCAGGGCCACCGTAAAAGTTTCCCATAACAAAAAGCATTGTATGGATATTAAAAAGAGACAACTGAAGAGATACTCAACCCAAAACCCTTTTTGAATATGAAACACTGGCTACAGCCAGACATGAATCTGGCTGTGAATTTTACAACTGTGGAGCAGGATGGATCCAAACTCATAGGAAACTTAGAACGGATACAAGGTTTGGTCAAGACAACTAATCAGGGGATACATTGCAGGTGTACCAAAGGTCACGTGATTGCAGAGCTAATGGTGAAGAGATAGAACTAACATGTCAGACGACAGGAAGTAAAAACAGATAAGACACAGGGGAATACAAAATGTTTAAAAATAAAATAGGAAACAGATAAACAATAGCATATAGATTCAAAGCTGTTAAGACAGCCATAACTAGAGTTCAGACAATTATAGAAATCTGTGATTTCAACTGGTAACGAAAGGACTTCGAGATGAGAACACAATCGTGCGAACAAAAACACATGCAAAATAGATTGCTAATACAAACACCACTGCAAGAAATGTATTTTATTAGTTACCATTAGGTTAAGAAAAAGTGCATTTGATATTTAAAATACTATCAGAGAACAACATGTATATAACAGGTCAGCATGTCCGATTGTCAGAAAACATACCCCCCTCACAAAACAAACTCCTAGCCTATAATCTACTCACCAAATGGCCTCTGAATAAACCTTGGGCTTTGAAGAATCCTTAATGACGGTCGTAAATCAGGTCAATCAATCAATCAATCAATCAATCAATGCTTATTTTTATAGCCCAATATCACAAATGTTACATTTGTCTCAGTGGACTTCACAGTTTGTACAGAATATCAGTATGACAATACGACACCCTCTGTCCTTAGACCCTCACATCGTACAAGGAAAAACTTCCGGAGAAAACCCACAGTTTAAAGGGAAAAATGGGAGAAACCTCAGGGAGAGCAACAGAGGAGGGATCCCTCTCCCAGGACGGACAGACGTGCAATAGATGCCGTGTGTAAATTGAAAAGATAATACATTTGCAACATAGGTAGTCCAAATGTTTGTAAATGCATTTAAAAGGATTTGTTTAGCTGTAAGGACAGGTATCATATAATTGTCTTCAAAAGCTTTGTCTATGTCGTCACACGTTTTGGCGTATCCTTCGATGTAATGACAACCGATACTAGAATAGAGATCCTCCAACAGTCTTTTAATACATGTTCTGGCACTGTCGCCAATTTGGGCAATTCCATAGTATCGCGCTTTTTCTCTCATTATATTGAAGCAAAGCTCTGCCATTGCTTTTGGTATTTGCTCAACACATTCGCAGCAGTCGGTTAGCGGTAGATTAACTATAAGATTATTATGATCCGGTAATGGCTCTACAACACCATCAGCATCCTTTATAGTTAGTTTAAATTTCTTCACTTTGTTCCTTTTTCTTTTCACCTTCCTTCTTTTTGTCTTTTTCGTTTTCCGTCCTTTTGCCCCTTTTCTTTTCATTCGCATTCTGCGTTTGCTTTTCATTTTACTTCTCCTTTTCATTTTGCTTTTTCTTCGTTTTTCTTTACTTTTCTTTTCTGCTAATTGTCGTTTGCGATCTTGGCGTGTGGTATGAGATATATTGTTTCTATAAAGGTTATCTATAATACCATCTTTTAAAGAAAGATATTCTTCATATGTCATGTTATCATAGTCCTCTTTTGTCCTAAAGACCTTACATGGATATGATATAGAGGAGAGCTCTTCTTCGAGAACATCCTCTCCCCTACTTTGTAACATCTAGTCATTAAGCCCATATCCGTTATCCTGGTGATAATAAGGGGAGGCTACATCAGACTTGGTTTTTCTCAGATCCATGGCTAGTTTTCAACGGTCGTCTTAGTGGGGTCATTAGTTTTAGATGATTTGTTGAGTGGGGTGGGACTTACTGCGTTGAGTGGGGGGAGTCATCTGTAGAATTGAGAGTTTCTTTCATCAATATAATGTCCCTCGCTGTGTGACTCTTTTTAAAAAGTTTCACCAGTATAATGTCCGTCGCTGTTTGACTCTTTTTAAAAAGTTCTTTAAGGGCTATTGTTATTTTGGTTTATAAGGGGGGTAGGTGTTCAACTGTAAAAATGCATAGGATAAATTACTGTGTCTTAAATCTTTAACTGCATACACAGTAATTTGTTTACCCTCTTCATTATACACCTCTGTTATAATGAAGACAACAGTGCATGTGAAGGACTGTAATACACATATATCAGACATGCTCCCCTTGCTATAATGAAGACACAAATCTGCCAAGTGTCTGTAAAAAGTCTTAAAATCACAAAACTTGCTTTTTAGAGAAACAATCTTAAAAAAAAAAGACATGATCAAGGGGGCATTAAGATCTTTAAACTATTAATACCCTCTTCAAAGAGACTTCCCCTTCACTGTCCCGCTTCATTGTAGGATTTCTGCCATGTCTCTACTTCAGATTGACCATCTCTGTTATTATGTGATGGAATACTAGATAAATAAGTCATTAGATACCTTACCGTTACTGCGCTCATAAAGAATGATAAGAATAAGAATAATGCGTATTGAACTGGTTTAATTAATTAGTGAGTTTATTTAAGGTAATTAGTTAGAAGCCCTATTTTATCAGCATGTCTGCACAGCAGTTACAATGGTCAAACTACATTAAAACAGAATTGTCCCCATTCTTTCTTTAATAGTTACTAACATTAGATATTTTAATGAGATATGGACCGCAAAACAAAAGATATCCCTGGTTTTCATTTAAAAAATCAAGTCACTGAATGCAAGTAGTTGCCTTAGCACATTTTATTATAAGATGATGATGTGAATTACTGTTCAAATTAGTTAATGTAATAATCGTTTTGGTTATATTATACATAGCCTAATGTTACATTTCTGTGCTTAAGATTGCCTTCAAGACAGAGGAGACTGAAGCAGAGAGAGAGAGAGAAATCTGAAGGAGGCAGCTAAAAGGACTGCAACTTTGCAGAGCTGGATAAAAGGTGCCAGCAGGGCATCTGCAGGCGAAGCACTGTGATTATGTCAAGCAAAGCAACTACATACATTGGTTCTGAAATTGATCCTTGACTTCCTCAATAACTCCCCAAACCACTCCAAGATTGTCCAAATCAGCCAGAACTGTGTTCTTAACTATTGTTACATATGCTATAATGTTAATTCATGCTAATTCAGGGTATATGCAGGAATCCTGAAGTCAAATGTAATACCTTTTAAGACCTTTGTTAGGACCCTTTCCATATATTGTAAGACCTCATCGCCACTTTGAGTTCTAACCGGTTACATTGGCGACACACTTTACAATATACAGTATTGATTGTCCTTCCTCCTTATCTTCCAACCATTTGGACGCTAACTTGCAAATAACATGAAAGAAATCTTCGCGAGGAGACTTGTTTTTTCTCAGATCCATGGTTAGTGTTCAGCGAATGTCTTTGAGGGGTCCTTAGTTTTAAATGATCTGGTGAGGGGGGTGGGACTTGTTATGCTGAGTGGGAGGAAGAGTGATCTGCAAAAGTGGGAGTCTTTTTCACCAGTATAATGTTCATCGATGTCTGACTCTGTTTAAAAAGTTCTTTAAGCTTTGTAGGCAAGGCAAGTTTATTTATATAGCACTTTTCAACACAAGGCAATTCAAAGTGCTTTACAAAAAAAATGAAAGACATTAAGAAAATGGCATTTAAAATCAGTCATTAAAAAGAAAAGCTAATAAAATAAACATTAAAAGAAAAAATACATGGATAAAAGTTACAGTGATAAAGGTTCTGAATCAGCTGCAGCTTTCTAATAGATTTTTTTGTGAGACCTGTGAAGACACCATTGCAGTAGTCGAGTCTACTGAAGATAAAAGCATGGACATGTTTTTCCAAATCCTACTGTGACATTAGTCTTTTAATCCTAGATATATTCTTTAGGTGATAGTAGGCTGATTTAGTAACTGTTTTAATGTGACTGTTGAAACTCAGGTCAGAGTCCATGACTACACCTAGATTTCTGGCTTTATCTGTTGTTTTGAACATTGCAGACTGAAGCTCAGCGCTAACTTTTATATGTTCTGCCTTGGCTCCAAAAACCATTACCTCAGTTTTATCTTTGTTTAATTGGAGAAAGTTCTGACCCATCCAGTCATTGATTTGTTCAATGCACTTACTTAGTGTTTGAATTGGAGCATAGTCTCCTGGTGAAATTGTTACGTAAATTTGTGTGTCATCCGCATAGCTATGGTAACTTATTTTGTTGTTTTTCATTATCTGAGCCAGTGGTAGCATGTAGATGTTAAAGAGAAGAGGCCCCAAGATGGAGCCTTGAGGAACCCCACATGTCATATTTGTCAACTCGGATGTGTATTTACCTATAGAAACAAAGTTGTTTCTGTCCTTTAAGTAGGATTCAAACCAATTTAGAACTGTTTCCGAAAGTCCCACCCAGTTTTCCAGTCGGTCTAGTAATATGCTGTGGTCAACAGTGTCAAACGCAGCACTGAGATCTAATAATACTAACACTGAAGTTCTCCCACTGTCTGTGTTTAAGTGGATGTCATTAAAGACCTTTACAAGAGCAGTCTCAGTGCTGTGGTTTGGACGAAAGCCTGACTGGAACACATCGAAACAGTTATTTAAATGCAAGAAATTACTCAACTGTTGAAAAACAACTTTTTCAATGATTTTACCTAGAAATGGGAGGTTTGATATGGGCCTGTAATTGTTCATTACTGAAGCATCTAGATTATTCTTTTTTAAGAGCGGTTTAATGACTGCAGTTTTCAGGGCCTGTGGAAAAATACCTGAGTGAAGAGATTTGTTTACTATATGAAGTAGATCTGAGGCCATGCAAGGCAAAACATCTTTGAAAAATCCTGTTGGAATAATATCAAGGCAGCAGGAGGAGGACTTCAGAAGTTGTATAATGTCCTCTATAATTTGTATCATTAATCTGAGGGAATTGTGTCATGGTGTTTGAATTGATGTTAAGTGGACACAGAGACAACACATTTGCTGTACCTGATGCAGAGGCACTGACTGCTTGTCTGATTTTCTGAATTTTGTCAGTGAAAAAGGAGGCAAAATCATTGCACGCCCTGGTGGATAGAAATTCAGAGGCTACTGACACTGGGGGGTTAGTTAGTCTGTCGACGGTAGCAAACAAGGCACGTGCGTTGTTTTTGGTAATGATGTCAGAGAAGAACGATTGTCATGTGTTTTTCAATTCCAAATTATAAAGGCCAAGTCTCTCTTTATAGATTTCAAATTACACCTGGAGATTTGTTTTTCGCCACCTGCGTTCAGCTTTTCGACATTCTCTTTTTTCTGTTTTCACGGTCATGGCCTTTCTCCATGGAGATATTTTCTTCCCAGTCACTTCCTTTACCTTAGTTGGAGCAATGGCATCTATACCATTTTTCATTTTTGAATTAAATTGATCTACTAGCTCATTTACTGAGATGTTAGCAGGGGCAAGTGTGGAAGAAAAATTCTGAGTAAACATTTCCCGAGTATTTTCAGTTAAATATCGCTTTGTGGTTATCTCTTTTTGAACATTTTTGTGAACAGAAATAGAGCTCTCAAAGAAAACACAGGAATGGTCAGAGAGTGCAACATCAGTCACCACAACCTTAGGGATATTCAGACCCTTTGAGATAATTAAGTCCAGAGAGTGCCCCTTATTGTGTGTGGGCTCCGTCACATGCTGAGTCAGTCCATAGCTATCAAGAACACAAAACAGTTATTTTGCCCCTCTGTCCTGGGGGTTGTCAACATGGATGTTAAAATCACCAACAATGACTAGACGGTCAAAGTCAATACACACTATAGACAGCAGTTCAGTAAAGTCATCAAAAAAGCTTGCACAGTATTTGGGTGGTCTATAGATATTTAGGAACAGAGCTCGAGAGGAGCATTTCAGCTGAAGGACCACATATTCAAAAGAATCAAAGTTCCCATAAGATGTCTGCCTGCATTGAAGGGAATCATTGAAGAGAATAGCAACTCCACCCCCTTTGTAGATTTCTCATCAATCATTTTCAGCCAAGCAGTCAGAGGCACACGCAAGGATGTCTGAAAAACCCCGCATGTAGAGTTGAAATACTCCAAAACAAAATCATCAGAGGGGGCCTTCCCCGGCGTCACCAACTGGCTTGCGCGGTAATACCATCGCCCCGATGGTCCGCTTTTAGTTTCCCAGACGGTGCCTGTCAGGACTCTTCTCACTTCTGGCGGCGGGGGAATATCTTCTTCCTCTTCCTCCACATTGAGGGGTAGCGGTGAAAACTCTTCTTTGATCTCCCATGCTGTCTGCATTTCTTTGCAAATATCTTGTACACCGCTGGTTCCACTATGGTTTCTTGATGCACTACTTCTTCCAATACAGTGGTTGCGTGGAGATCTCTGGAAGACACCAGAATTAACACAGCCCAATCTGTTGAGGTCAGTGTCGCTTTAACACTGTGGGGTCCATACGTTTCTCCATTCTTCAGATTGTAGAAATGCAGTTCATTCGCCATATAGTTGGATACATAACCCCAAACATCGCCATTTTTCAGAGTCCATTCTTCATGAAGTTCTTCGGCTGGAGGCGTCTGAACCCGGCACATATACTGTATCCGTTTCTTGATTGGCGCTCCCGACGGATGGCTGTAAGTTGTCACAGGCGTCTCGCTGATTAAACCCATATCGAGGCGTCTCTTGGCCATTTTTCATTTTTGAAAGGTGACTTGACGAGTGGAAACGACTGGCTTTTTATTTTTTTATCTAACTCCACCCCTCACTGTCTTCTGACATCACAGTCAAAGGAAGAGTGGTGAGGGGACGGGGGGAGACAGGAAGGGGTGTGTGGGGGACGGTGGGAGACATCATCAATATAATTGGGGGGGGCGGGCCCACCTGTCACCTTCTATGCATACTAATGTGATTGAAGCGGCATTTTTTTTTTTAGGCGCCATAAGGCGCAACAGTGGGGGCATTTCACACCTGTGAATACACATCACCCCCTTCGACCTACTTGGGATATCACACCTACTTGGGATATCACACCTCGACCAAATGGGAGGTGGGACTTAGCTCATTAGCATAAGTAGTAGAGGTGTGACCTGTCACTTTTTTATGCATACGAATGAGACGAAAGTGGCATGTGTAATACTACTCACACACACATTGAAACTACCACAACAGACTTTGCTTCCCAAACCAATGCCCTTGAATCACAGCTACAGAAGATGATATCAACTTATGAGGGGTGGTGTCAAAAGCTTAAACAAGGAAGTGTCCCACTTGCTCCAAGCAGAGCCGACACTCCACCCATTGACATTGACTGTAACGAGGTCTTACGTATGGTAACCCTTGTTATATAAACACAGGCGGAGCCCTCTACTGGACTCTATGGGTACTCCCCTTGATCATATCATGCAAGCATTCATCCACTGAGACGTCTATAGACATAGCCGGCCCCGGAGCGGGCCTATCTGAATGCGCATGCATCTCACCGGATAAAAGGAGGCCTCGCCTCCTGACTGTCATCCTACACTTCTCTTCAGCAAGCAGCATAGGACAGACAGGGCCCCCCAAGTAGAGGGCTCCGCCTGTGTTTATATAACAAGGGTTACCATGCGTAACTCCTCGTTATATCTCTCACAGGCTCGATGTATACACGCGCTGTTGTCCCACAACAACACTGTTCCATCTCACTGTCTCTGACCGGCTTTCTGGTTAGCAGCCGCTGCGCCTCACTCACCTCTCCCTCGGTCGTAACCGTGGAGAAGTTGGGGCTGCGGCTGACAGAGCACACTCTGACGCGCTTACCTCGCGAAGGTGTGCTCGGAAAACAGCGCTGACGGCTCCCACCCTCCGCCCATAAGCAGACGGAGAGAGTCCTCGGCCCCGTATGGGCTCACTATGCACCATCTCTCCCGAGTCCCTAAGGAGCACGGGGAGAGCACAAGTGCCCCATGTCCCACACTCAGACACGCTCACCTCGTGAAGAGCGTGTATGGACTATGACAACACAGTCTCACTCCCTGATAGTCCGATAGAGACGCTTGGTCAGGGTCCTTTGGCGTGCAGTTGTGACGCGCCGAGTGTCCTTCAGCTTCATAAATGGACGCAAAGAGCTTTCAACTGATTGCAATGTATTCCCATCGGCGGCGGTATTTGACGCTCAGGGAAGCACCGCATCGGTCCTTGTCGGCAGCAGTTAAAGGCAATGTGAGCGTCCATTCCCATTGTATAACGGAGGATTTTAAACCCGGAAGTAAGTATTCTCCTTACTGTCGATTGATTTGACAGTGATATCTCCACTACTCATCAACTCAAAAACACCAGATTACCTTTGTTAATTAAACGACATTGATAGGTTTAAATTGTGTACAATGCTTTTGTGTCTTTCCCCTTCAATTCTGAGAAACAACTTGTTTTCTCTGAAATGTGGAGCGCCAAAGAGACTACACTACCCACAATCCCCAGCTATTGTTGTGACTACGCCTGTCCGCTTTGACAAACCTCGTTATAAGTCAACAAGGTCTGTGATTGGATGAAACATAAATTCATACAAAAAAAGTCCAAGGCTGAAGTCGAATAGTCCATTTAGCTTAGGAACCTTCCTAACGGAGTGAAATGACCCGGAAGTCCCTCAGTGGCAGCCATGATAAGTGCCGTTCGAATTCTCTAGAACACTGTTTCTCAAACTTTTTCACACCAAGGACCACTTAACCAATAAAAACCACCTAACTCCATAACTATCCAAAAACACATCGTTTTTCTAGAACAGATTACAAATCGCCTGAAAATGGTAAACAAGTGGCAACATGTGTGATGAAGTTGTTGCGCTGGGCTATATCATGCAATTGAAATTGAAACTTAACCTCGCTCCATTGCGGAGATATTCCCGCGAGAGTGCGGGAAACTCAAATGTATTTATTTATTTCAAATGTGAAATGTTAACAATATACTCACGGACCACTAGGGGGCGCTCACGGACCACCAGTGGTCCGCGGACCACACTTTGAGAAGCACTGCTCTAGAATGATAGGAAAGGAGGTTTCAAACTTCCTTTATAACCTCCTTTAGCTTAGGAACCACTGGACCTCCCTAACCGAAAGGAGAGGAGAAAATGCTGCCCCACTATGCCTTGCAGCCGCAGCATTTGCGTCACACAATAAATAATATCATGAAAGTTACGGTGCTTATTAAACATTTTAAAACGTATGTGGTAAGTTGCCAAAGTGCTTTGTTTTGAACGTTCATCAGTATTATAATCAAAAAGAGAAATATGAACGTTAGTTTTTACTGAAATGATCAAATAAAGTCAACATTTCACTGAGCTGTGTGGGGTTTGTTCAACTTTTAAAAGATGTTTGAATGGTGATGTACACAGTGATAGGTGCTAAGGACTAACGTTTATAATAAATACATTTGTATTGATTTTAAGATCGTTCCATAGTTCATACAATCATACGTATTGGGATCATTTGTATTAATGTGGACCGGAGGGAGAGGGTGACGAGCATAAGTTTCACTTTCATTTTTTATTTCAATTCCAACTTTGGTCATGAAGAATATGTTTCTCTGTTGTCCATGTTCATAAAGCAAAGCAACGGCATCAGAGCACGGTGCAGAGTCTCTAGATGAGTCCGTCGTTCTTATTAAACATCCATGTTGTAGTCCGCTGTATAGAAAACTGTAGTTTCCATAGTTTCCCCACAGCAGCAGACACACCAAATGACATCCGCTGGCGCATCATCAGAGTTGGGTGTAACGCGTTACAAAGTAACGCATTACTGTAATAATATTACTTTTGTCGGTAACGGAGTCGTGTAACGCGCTACTTTTATAATTCAGTAATCACACGACTACAGTTACTAACATTGCCCCGACAGGCGTTACTTCGTTACATACTAAAATCAGTCATAATCAAACCTCAACAAACACCTGCAAAGAACACATGCTAAGGTGAAGCTAACGCACAGCTATTTGTTGTTTGTTTATATCACGTAGTCTGTTCTTCTTCTCTGTTTTCCAGTTGTTGCCTGTTTTGAATGACGAATACACACTACCACCGCCTGCTGGTAAGGAGAGTTATTGCCACTCACGCATGCGCAGTTCGTACGTGCTCGGCTGAAGTCTTTGCGGTGTGCTCCATTCTGGTTCCAGTGCAACCATAGGCTGTATATATAAATGGACGTAGTGTCCGTAACGTCACCCATAGGAATCTGCAGAGTTGCCGAGAAGCCCTTAGTAGGCGGAGTCGGCCACTAACGGCTCGACTGGGACGTCAGAGTCTAATCCCGCCTGCTCCAAATAAGGGCAAAGAGGCGGAGCCGCTGCCTCCGAACTGGAAGTAAACAGAGCTAGCTCAGGCTAAGACGCTAAGCTAAAATGAAATACATGCATACCAAGTTACTGCTAACAGTGTAGTTCCCCTATATAAACATTACATTCATAATCAAATGAGACAATCTGCAAGACAATTAGCTATATTTTGTTATTCTTAATGCTTGTCATTCACACGTTGAGAAAAGACGGACTCCACTGCCCGGACCTAACGGAGTGGGCTAGCTCCGGGACGCCGGCTGGAGCTAGCCCCCTGCGGCTCCGTTAGCTCCGGCGGCCACCACTGGGATAATTGGGTCCCCTATTAACATTTGCTCCCGTTTAGCATTATGGGCGTCATAGCCATCCATCCATCCATCCATCTTCTTCCGCTTATCCGTGGTCGGGTCGCGGGGGTAGCAGTTCCAGCAGAGAGCCCCAAACTTCCTTTTCCCTGGCGACATCAACCAGCTCTGACTAGGGGATCCCAAGGCGCTCCCAGGCTAGCGAAGAGATATAATCCCTCCACCTGGTCCTAGGTCTACCCCTTGGTCTCTTCCCAGCTGGACGTGCCTGGAACACCTCCCTAGGAAGGAGCCCAGGTGGCATCCTAACTAGGTCCCCGAACCACCTCAACTGGCTCCTTTCGACGCGAAGGAGGAGCGGCTCAACTCCGAGTCCCTCCCGGATGACCGAACTTCTCACCTTATCCCTAAGGAAGACACCAGCCACCCTGCGGAGAAAACCCATCTCGGCCGCTTGTATCCGCGATCTCGTTCTTTCGGTCATGACCCATCCTTCATGACCATAGGTGAGGGTAGGAACGAAAATGGCCCGGTAGACAGAGAGTTTTGCCTTCTGGCTCAGCTCCCTTTTCGTCACAACGGTGCGGTAAAGCGACTGCAGTACCGCTCCCGCTGTTCCGATTCTCCGGCCCATCTCACGCTCCATTGTTCCCTCACTCGAGAACAAAACCCCGAGATACATGAACTCCGTCGTTCCACGACCAGGACGGAATCCGCATTGTTCCTCCTCAATCTGAGGTTTGACAATCGGCCTGACTCTCCTTTCAAGTACCTTAGAGTAAACTTTCCCGGGGAGGCTGAGTAGTGTGATGCCTCTGTAATTGGCACACACCCTCTGATCCCCCTTTTTAAAAAGGGGAACCACCACCCCGGTCTGCCACTCCTTCGGTACTGTTTCCGACATCCACGCAATGTTGATGAGACGTGTCAACCATGACAGTCCCTCAACACCCAGAGCCTTCAGCATTTCTGGGCGGATCTCATCCACCCCCGGGGCTTTGCCACTGTGGAGTTGTTTAACAACCTCAGTGACCTCCCCCCGGGAGATTGGTGTTGATCCCCCATCATACTCCAGCTCTGCCTCTAACATAGAGGGCGGAGTTGTCGGGTTCAGGAGTTTCTCATAGTGTTCCTTCCAACGCCCTAACACTCCATCAGTTGAGGTCAACAACGTCCCATCCTTACTGTACACAGCTTGGATGGTTCCCTGCTTCCCCCTCCTGAGGTGTCGGACAGTTTTCCAGAACAACTTTGGTGCCGCCCGAAAGTCCTTCTCCATGTCTTCTCCGAACTTCTCCCACACCCGCTGCTTTGCCTCGGCCATGGATGAGGCTGCTGCCCTTCGGGCCTGTCGGTACCTTGCAACTGCCTCGGGAGTCCCCCGGGATAACAAATCCCTGAAGGCCTCCTTCTTCAGTCGGACGGCTTCCCTGACCACCGGTGTCCACCAGGAGGTTCGAGGGTTACCGCCCCTTGAGGCACCTAGGACCTTGAGACCACAGCTCCCCGCCGCGGCTTCGGCAATAGAGGCTTTGAATACCGACCACTCTGGTTCAATGTCCCCAACCTCCACAGGAATGTCTGAAAAGCTCCGCCGGAGGTGTGAGTTGAAGGCCTCCTGAACTTGGGCCTCCTCCAGACGTTCCCAGTTCACCCGAACTACACGTTTGGGCTTACCAGGTCTATCCAGAGGCTTCCCCCGCCACTCGACCCAACTCACCACCAGATGGTGATCAGTTGACAACTCCGCCCCTCTCTTTACCCGAGTGTCCAAAACATACGGCCTCAGGTCCGATGATCTGATAACGAAATCGATAATGGACCTTCTGCCTAGGGTGCTCTGGTACCACGTACACTTATGAGCATCCTTATGTTCGAACATGGTATTTGTTATGGCCAATCCATGACTAGCACAGAAGTCCAGTAACAAACCACCACTCCGGTTCAGATCAGGGGGGCCGTTCCTCCCAATCACGCCACTCCAAGTGTCTCCATCATAGCCCACATGTGCGTTGAAGTCTCCCAGCAAGACTAAAGAGTCCCCTTCAGGATCCCCATACAGGACTCTTTCCAGGGTCTCCAAGAAGGCCGTATACTCTGAACTGCTGTTGGGTGCATAAGCACACACAACAGTCAGAGTTTTCCCCCCCATAACCCGCAGGCGTAGGGAGGCAACCCTCTCGTCCACTGGGGTAAACTCCAACAACGAAGCACCCAACCGGGGACTTGTGAGTATCCCCACACCGGCCCGGCACCTCACACCTTGAGCAACTCCGGAGAATAATAGAGTCCAACCCCTATCCAGAAGTAAGGTTCCAGAGCCGACGCTGTGCGTAGAGGTGAGCCCAACCAGATCCAACTGGTAACGCTCCACCTCCCGCACAAGCTCCGGCTCCTTCCCCCCCAGAGAGGTGACGTTCCACGTCCCCAAAGCCAGCTTCTGTCGCCCGGGTCTGGTCCGTCGAGACCCTCCGCTTTCACTGCCACCCTTCTGGCAGCGCACCCGACCCCATCGCTGTTTCCCGTAGGTGGTGGGCCCGCGGGACGGAGAAGCGGAGGTGTTGCCCACGTTGCCTTTTCGGGCTGGGCCCGGCCGGGCTCCGTGGCAAGCCCGGCCACCAGACGCTCGCCGACGAGTCCTCCTTCTGGGCCTGGCTCCAGAAAGGGACCCCGGGCTTCCTCCGGGCCGGGTATCCTCACTTCCTCTTGTTTTTTTCATGAGGTCTTTTGAACCAATCTTAGTCTGTCCCCTTGCCTGAGACCAATTTGCCATGGGAGACCCAACCAGGAACACAAGGTGCCAGACAACACAGCCCCCAGGTTCATCAGGGCACACAAACCTCTCTACCACGGTAAGGTGCTGGTTCTTCAGAGAGGGCGTCATAGCCATAGACTATAAAAGTCTTACCCAAGGCTGAATCATAAACTAAAATGTATATGTATGTATAAAGGGTTACGTCCTTAGCTGGCTAATAAGTAGCAAGCTAAGCTACCAAGCACACAAACACCTGCGAACAGAGTTAACATGTATAATATTATAATTTTAGACTTCTTGGAAGTTCTGTTAGTACATTCAAGCGCACAGCACAACATTTTAATTGTCTGGTATTTGTAACAATATTCCCTAAAAGGCACAATCACCACGAACACGGCTAAAGGGTCAAGTACAGTAACTACAACTAACTAACGTTGTAGCCTCTATGGTTGTAGCCTAGCAGAGTGGACAAGTTGCTGTTAGCTGACAGTGAGGCATGTACATGTCCATCAAAGTGACCACGCCCTAGTTTATGCAAAAGCTTTAAGGCTTAATATTAATTAAACAGATGAGTTGAGAAAAAATTCACCCCCCACACAGTAGTCATGAAGGGGGAATCTAACTATACAGAGAATATGGTTTTTTGAACTACTGCAACTATTTCTGCTGTAAAGTTGGGCATTTTAACATGGGGGTCTATGGAAATTACTCCCTTCTGCAGCCTGCTCCTACTGGCCACTAGATGAACTGCAGTGTGTGGCACTTCCGTATTGGCGTTCCGGCTCTTCCCCAGAGTTTGCCGCTTGAGTGCAACACATGGCCAACACGCAGGAGAACACGCTGATGCAACAGTGTGAGCAGAGATAGACTGCGCAAAATATACAGATAGCAGGAGACAGAGGACAGTCATGGTCAGATAGGAAAATGTTCAGGAGCTATCTGGATCAGTCTTATGCGACAATGAAAACTGAACTACAGAGAACATTTGAAACTTTAGCAGTCTGCGTGATCTGCCTGCAGGGAGGGGCGGGCCGGCCCTGCGAGTAAAATAACGAGTAAAGTAACGAGTTACTTTATGTAGAGAGTAACGAAGTAGTGTAATATATTACTTTTTTTTAAAAAGTAATATGTAATATGTAATATATTACTTTTTTTTAGTTACGACCTGTTGCAGCAGACGTCATTCTTTGGCGGGGGCCCTCTGCCTCCGCGCGGCCTTTTGTGAATGGGTCAGATTAACAGAAGAAGAATTCACAGCAACCATTGGTAAGGTTATAACATATGCTGATTTAATGGCAAAAGACACAATAACACAACATCACGAAGTAATCCGGATTACCCCGGCCCTGGTTCCTCCCGCTGGGAAATCTTACTTACTTCGTCTTGGCAGCAGGAGGAAGAGAAGCCGGACACCAGGACTCAACAGGAGATATTGTAAAAACAAGGGAGGAGCTGTGTGGATGCTACCCCCATACAGGTCATCTATTGGCCCATATATAAACGATGGGCTTTCGTAGCGTATCAGCGCGCGCCAGCCGAGATGATCCGCAAACAGTCTTTTAGTTTGAAGCAAAACAAACACATCTGGCTCGTATTCCTGCAGCTTCCACACACACACACATTCTTCAGACTTCCCTGTCTGCTCCCCTCCCCCATCCAGTCTCCTGTCCTGCAAACCTGCTCCTTATTTCCCACAGGAATGTATAAAACCACACCTATATATTAGTGATAACATGATGCAACACATATCTTATATATGGGTGACATTAAGATGAATATAATCTTCAGACCCCATCTCTGCGCATCATAAACACGTCGGATAGTGAAAGTGCATTTGGATTCTCTAAAGTACTGCAGTCTCTTTTCCAAAGTCCTTTTGAATTCTCATATCCACTATCCCTTAACCCCGTGACATTTCACTCAGAGGTCAAGGAATAGGAGATAGGGTTAGAATTTAGGAGCTTATTTTTAAACTATCCGACCGCAACCGAACTCCGTTTCTCAATCGCGAGTACACATGCTGCAGAGCAACTATTTCAAGTATACTACGTCATAGAGTGGCGCAGAATGCTGAGCATTTACAGTTTTTCTCGATTGCTAACACACTAAAATTATACATAAAGCACAATTATTTTAACTGACACTCAAAGAGCAAAACAACGGCTCAAATCTCCAAAACTCTAAACTTGGGGTCGACCGATTATCGGCCTGGCCGATTATCGGGGCCGATATTCCGCATTTGACCAATTATCGGTATCGGCCTTTTTTTTTATAAAATTGCCGATAACACTTTGGCTCTGATGCGGCCGTTTTTCCGGCTGCAGTCACCACTCTCTGTACACGAGCAATGTCCCGCCCACAGCGCTATCTGATAGGCTATTACTGAAGTGTAAATCAACACTGAAGATTTTCCGGGCGGGAGCCAGCCAGAGAGGCGGGACCTTCTCAGATTACAGGCAGGTGCGAAGAAGGAAGACACAGACAGAGGCAAGCAGCAGCGCTGAGCGGCAGAGCCATACATGTGTTTCGAAGGTAAATCAGTTGAAAGCCGAAGTTCAATAAACATCCCAATCCCCTATGCTGAAGTTGCAAAAACACCACGATCTATTGATCCAATTATATCAGCTTCCCAGTTACACAGGGACGCGGGAAGTCAGTCAGAGTTGGGGGTGCGTGCAGCGTCTCGCAGCGGAATAACTGTCGTGCGGAGGGGGGGCTGGCATTAGCTAGCCAACATGTATTTAGCAAATGTTTAGCAAAATATTAGAAGTGAGGCTACTAGACTAACGTTAGGTCTACTGTAATAGCCTAACTTTTAATAGTTTGCAAAACATTAGCTAGCACTAGTGTTTTGCAGTTGCTAGCAATTTATTGGGATGTTATGCTAGATAGACAGGCATTGGTTTGATATAATAAATTAAGCATTATTGTTAGTTAAGCATGTCAGCCTGCAGCCCCACTTCTTGTCTCTAACTCATAGCAGATGGCTGCACTAAAGAAAAAGGCACAGAGAGGAAACCAGTTGTAAGATGTTTAAAAGTTCATTAAACATAATATATGCTTAAATGCATTTCAAAGAAGTTGTGTTGTGTTGAATTGTGTTGGAGTTTGTGTTATTCTACATTTTGACACCAAGATTTTCTGATTTTACTGCAAATGTATATCGGTTCCAAATATCGGTTATCTGTCTCCTTGATTACTAATAATCGGTATTGGTATCGGCCTTGAAAAAGCCATATCGGTCGATCCCTACTCTAAACACGTTTTCAGCTTTTCACACAATTTGCAAATCAACATGGCACTTTTTGCAAACCACTGCACACGTTTCTCCACGTAAGACACAGGAATCTGACATAAAGTCACGTGTTAGCAGGTTTAAAACACTGATATTCAAAATGCCTCACACATGGACCAATAATCAAGAAACGCGTTCCACCTGACCAAACACCTGATAGCATAATTGGTGGCAAATCAATCAGGATGTTAGCACCATAAAAAGACCACAGGTGAGTACTTTCTTACAGCAACAATGGAAGCCAACATAGAAGCAAGAGGAAGAGGAGAGGAGGAGGAAGAGTACTGAAATGAAATGTTATCAACCATGGTTTGACAATGAGAGAGGCTGGACAGAGGGTTCAGTCTAATCTAAGGTGATTTACTGTTGCCTCTGTAATCCGGACACTTAGACTTCAAAACAGGTTAGTTACCAGTTTTTAACTCTGCATAACTCATGATATATCAGTGCTTATATCTGTTGTGTGAAACGTATTTACTTCATTACTGTAATTAAATTGTTGGCATGTTGCATACTATAACTGTACACAAATCCTGCACAATGTACTGTGGTGAACTTACCTTTATGCAACACAGACACTGACCAACCACTATATCTTTGTTGTTTATCTGAAGGACTGAGAAACAAAGAGGTGCAGGTGGAAGGCTAAGGATTTCCAATGAGGCACAGGAAGCAGCAGTTACAAACTGGGTTTTGGCAAACAATGCCATCACACTTAGAGAGTTCCGAAGCATAGTAGCTATGTGCTGAGATGCATGTTGCACAATGTTATTTTTGAATAAAATGTGATTTTTTTTCAACATCTCATTTGTATTTCTTCATTTACTGTATTTCTGTAAACTCAAGCAATCTTTCTCTGCAGAAACCTGTACAGCTCATAACAGATGGAAGCGCTTTAGATGATGCTCAGCAGTGTGTAGTTGGGTGGTCAAACAATCTAGTATTATGAATGAAGTGTGTTATATTTGGTGCAAAAGTTTGCATTTGGAAAGTGTTTATGTAGTTTTGAGGGCAGATCTTCATTTAGCAGGAAAAATGAGGAGTTTTGCACTTTGGGTGTGTGGTTTTGTGAATTGTGTTTAGTGTTCTGAGAAACTGAGCAATTCAAAAAAAAAAGTGCGTTAGCAATCTAGAAACTGTAACATGCATTTAAACAGTCCTTCTGCGCCACTCGATGACGTAGTATACTTGAAATAGTTGCTCTGCAGCAGTTTTACTTGCGTTTGAGAAACGGCCCCCGTCTCCTAAAAATAACGTTCCCACAGAACTAAACTGCATTCTCAATTACGTTTAGCAAGAAACGTATTTTCTCCCACGTTACGTATCTTATGAACGTATCTTAAATACGTTTATTTTCTATCTTTTCCATTTATTCTCTTGCTTATAATGATGATAATAGTCATTTATAAATATCATTTTAGAGCACACATTTGAAATCGAGAATCGTGCTTGATATATGGTTGAATTAAAATCAGTAGGCGAGGCTGTAATTTCGCCAGCTGTTACTCTCATGAGCGAGGCAGAAAATATTAGTTTTATCATGCCAAAAAGCTGCTGTGTCGTTTATTGCACCTCAAACATTAAAACAAATCCAGAGTTACGTATTTCTGTACTTCCTCTAAGAAGAAAGGACAGTAACAGAAGATCTCTGTGGCTTCAGGCTTGATCGCCGTTCAAATGACAGCATTGGGTTCCCCAAAAGTGGGCGGGGCTGTAAAGTGATGTAGATTTTACTCTCATCTATTGTTCAAAACCATTCTATTTATTCTAACTACATGTATCTATTTACATGCCAGTGTTTTATCTTTTTATTACTTATATTTTTATACTTTATTTGCTATGAGTTATATCTGAAGCAAATTATGTTTCTGAAGATGTGTAGTCGATTCCACCCTTCAATGTAGCATACAGGAACTCTCATTATAGGAACAATATGAAATGCACGTTTTTAAAGATATTACTGATTTTCTTTGAATATAAGAACCTAAATACTGAGTTGAGAGAATAGTCAGGGGATTTGCGTGATGGGAGACACATCTATGGAATCACTATTTCAATAGCTTACCATTAAATGACGGATATACCTTTCTGTCTGTGATGTTTCACAAATCAGATATTAATGTGTAGAAGTAAAACATGAGAAATAGTATAGCAATATCCTGTAAAATTATGTAAAAACATGAATAAAACCACATATCTTCAGATGTTATACATACATAAGTGTCCTACACTAATAATACAAAGTTATTATTAGTATGTTGTGTATAGTTTGTGTGAACCGCCTAGTGGTTAAAGCACGTTATTGAATTATTTTTGTTGAATAATGTTATTTTTGTTGAATAATGTTATTTGATGAAAAAAATATTAAGAGTACATACTTTCATAGGGGGAAAGTAGAAGGTCAATGATAGAAATATAGAATATAACAAATCAAGAAGATACTGTAAGTGATCTCTACAATAAAACAGTTTAGTGCACGATGTACAAAGATATTAATAGCAGGATGTGCAAAACAGACAAACTATTTAACCTTTATTAACACATTAAAGAATACTTTAGGTTAATGTCTTCTTTTAAGTAAGAAAAAAGCTTTGGGGGCAGATAAATATTAAGCCTGACAAAGTACTTAACGTCTAATATATTGCTTTCCTGCAATGTTAACTATGTTGAAGCACTTATTTTAACCGATATTATACACATTAATTATACTCTTATGTATGTAGATAGTATAAGAAATGTGCAGAATTTGACAGTTTAATACACACACATTGATAGATGTCTTGTTGAGGAACAGGAACCTGTGACCCAAGTTTTTCACCGTACACCGTAGTTGTGTATATGATATGTCAATAAACCTTTGAAAATCTTGAAAGGGATGTGCAAAATAGCAATTATGTACAGTTTTTAATTAACTAGCAGTAGACAATAATGAGTAATGATCCCTTTCATGCATAGAGGTCACTACAGTGGACAGTAGGGCTGCACGATATTGAAAAAAACTGACATTGCGGTTTTTTGTTCCCCTGCGATATATTGCGTTTTTTTTAACCTGTTAATCCCCAAGGTCCCGGCGGGTACTTTACTTTTTTTTTCCCGACACTGTGTGTCAGGGGATCTTAATATTTAAGAACCTATTAATGTGTTATACCAGATTAACGGAAATAATCTCAGCTAACTGACGATACAAACCATTTTTACCAAAACAAAACACAAGTCTCATAATCTAAATGACCCCTGAGCGAAAAATGCTAACAGACTTTGGCACGTAACTCAAGATAAAAGATACCCTTATTACTTATCGTAGCTGCACATACAAGATATCCCATTAAAACTGAGGTTCCACAGATTATTTAGTTATATAGTATCATCACTGAGTCATCCGAACTCGCGACAGGGGAAGCAAACACATACATCACAACATGTACCTTTGGGAGCTTCTAGGGGAGATCGTCTCACCGTAGCTGTCAATCTGATCAAAAGACTTGTTCAATGGCATTAAAACGAGAAAAAACGCGGCTGAATCGGTTAATCCATAGGTTGATAATGTATCTGTGGCTTTGAAGCAATTGTTTATAATCCATAATTACATTTTTATGTAAAAACCGGAGCACAAAAGTTAGCTGCTAATGGTAGCCACCGGTCTTGGCTATGCGGCAGTCTAAAACACACATTACCAAATAAGGAGTGAGAGTGACGTGTAGCCAAAACCGGAAGCAGCAGCCACTCTGGTGGCTACCATTAGCAGCTAACTTTTGTGCTCCGATTTTTACATAAAAATGGAATTATGGATTATAAACAATTGCTTCAAAGCCACAGATACATTATTAACCTATGGATCAACCGATTCAGCCGCGTTTCTCGTTTTAATGCCATTGAACACGTCTTTTGATCAGATTGACAGCTACGGTGAGACAATCTCCCGTAAAAGGTACGTGTTGTGATGTCTGTTTGCTTCCCCTGTCGCGAGATCGGATCGCTTAGATCAGGGTTGCCAACTTTGGGTACCTGGCTGGAGTGAGATTTTGATATAATGGGTTTAATTACACATATGCGCACTAAATGACTGCTATCGTGTCAGCAGCGGGACCTTAGTATATATACAGGACTGTCTCAGAAAATTAGAATATTGTGATAAAGTTCTTTATTTTCTGTAATGCAATTAAAAAAACAAAAATGTCATACATTCTGGATTCATTACAAATCAACTGAAATATTGCAAGCCTTTTATTATTTTAATATTGCTGATTATGGCATACAGCTTAAGAAAACTCAAATATCCTATCTCTAAATATTAGAATATCATGAAAAAGTATACTAGTAGGGTGTTCAACGAATCACTTGAATCGTCTAATTAACTCGAAACACCTGCAAGGGTTTCCTGAGCCTTGAAAAACACTCAGCTTGGTTCAGTAAACTAAATCACAAGTATGGGGAAGACTGCTGATCTGACTGCTGTCCAGAGGACCGTCATTGACACCCTCCATCAGGAGGGTAAGACACAAAAAGAAATTTCTCAAAGAGCAAGCTGTTCACAGAGTGCAGTTTCAAAGCACATCCACAAAAAGTCTGTTGGAAGGGGGAAATGTGGCAGGAAACGCTGCACAACCAAGAGAGATGACCGCAGCCTTAACAGCATTGTGAAGAAGAGTCGCTTCCAGAATTTGGGGGAGCTTCAAAGACAGTGGACTGAAGCTGGAGTCCAGGTATCAAAAGTCACTGTTCACTGACGTGTCCGGGAAATGGGCTACAATAGCCGTATTCCCATGGTCAAGCCACTTCTGAACTCAAGACAACGGAAGAGGCGTCTGACTTGGGCTAAGGAAAAGAAGCACTGGACAGTTGCACAGTGGTCCAAAGTCCTCTTTTCAGACGAAAGCAAGTTTTGTATTTCATTTGGAAGTCAAGGCGCCAGAGTCTGGAGAAAGGCTGGAGAGGAGCAAAATCCAAGTTGCTTGAAATCCAGTGTGAAGTTCCCACAGTCAGCGATGGTTTGGGGAGCCATGTCAGCTGCTGGTGTTGGTCCACTGTGTTTCATCAAGCCCAGAGTAAATGCAGCTGTGTACCAAGAGATTTTAGAGCACTACATGCTTCCGTCTGCTGAAAAGCTCTATGGAGATGAGGAATTCATTTTCCAGCATGATCTGGCACCTGCCCACAGTGCCAAAACCACCAGTAACTGGTGTACTGACCATGGCATTACTGTCCTCGATTGGCCTGCAAATTCCCCTGACCTGAACCCCATAGAGAATATGTGGGGTATTGTGAAGAAGAAGCTGAAAGACACCAGACCCAACAATGCTAATGAGCTAAAGGCCGCTATTGAAGCATCCTGGGCATCCATAACACCTCAGCAATGCCACAGGCTGATTGCCTCCATGCCACGCCGCATTGATGCAGTAATCCGTGCAAAAGGATTCCCAACCAAGTACTGAGTGCATTAATGGACATTTTCAAATGTTTGATTGTGTTTTGCTGTTATAAATCTTTTTTTTTACTTGGTCTGAGGAACTATTCTAATTTTTTGAAATAGGATTTTTGAGTTTTCTTAAGCTGTATGCCATAATCAGCAATATTAAAATAATAAAAGGCTTGCAATATTTCAGTTGATTTGTAATGAATCCAGAATGTATGACATTTTTGTTTTTTTAATTGCATTACAGAAAAGAACTTTATCACAATATTCTAATTTTCTGAGACAGTCCTGTATAGGATATAGGATATATATACAAATACACAAAATTGGACACAGACTATAAAGGGCACAAAGTTTCATTCACTAATGAAAGTCAAACACATCTTTGTTTCCACTGTTTTATTGTGTCCCTGTCGCGATAAGCAATTAATTGACTTATCGTACGATAAATAAAAATGAACTCGATAAATTGCCATTTACATGAGGATGTGACTAGCAGTTCGAAAGGATGTACTTCAATTATTATTATATATTATCATTATGTCAGGGGTCTAAAATGGTCATACAACGGTGCCGACAATATTATCGTTTATCGCAATAATTTCCTGGAAAATGTATCCAACAAAATTAATTATCGTGAGAGGCCTATACATGAAACACACACACACAAACAAATCTACAGACTTACTCCAAACTCCGTCATGCATTACTGACTATATTTCAACTACAATTAATACTGGTACTGCTGCTGCTGTACCCAGGGCCGTCCCTCCCTACAGGCAGATCATGCAGACTGTGTGGGGCCTCACCTTGTGGAGGGGGCCACACCTTGCGGAGGGGGGCCTCATCTGAGGCGCACCTATGTGGCGCAATTAGGGTGGTGTGGCACGGTTTCGCCGCTACGAGGCTCCACTAGCACTCATCAAATAACTGTGCGTGGGGCCTCAAATTGGCCCCTGGCCCTGGTTATTCTTGAAAATACTTCATCTGCAATATCGTTTTGGGCCGTAAATCAACATACTTATGTTATTATAATGTCATTTTAAGTTTGCACATCTTAATTCATCATTTTTCCTGAACGCATACTGTCCACCTGAGTGGACATATAAAAATATATTTGAAAAAACTAGATTAAAAAAAACTAAAGTTCAAATCTTGTTTTTCATGCCCCAAGAGCAATAAAAACACTTGGTAAAAAATATCCTGACTGAGGTTTTCATAATTCATGCATGAAAGGGATGACTTTATAGAGATCTGCAGATTAATGTGTAGTCTTCTCAAGCACCAACAATCAAATATCTCTCCTGATTGTTGGCACTTGACAATCACCTTTCCCTGAATTTTACTCAGGTGTAACTAAAGTCTGCTTTAAGGGTTGTTTATATTTCACATCATTAATCGGAATCTGCAAAGTAACTAAAATAAATGTAGTGGAGTAAACATACCAGGTTAACCTCTGAATTGTAGTGGAGTAGAATTACAAAGTAACAATGAGCTGTCATGTGGGTATATATTAATGCTGCCCATTATGGATACAAGCGATTTTCACCCTTTTAGTAATTACATGTTTTAAATGTGTACACACCAATTTGTTTCCTATCGCCTAAACCTCCAGGGCTGTACACAGTTTAATACTGTCAACTTCTAATTTTGGGAAAAACGAAAACGTCTTTTAAAACTACAATTCGGGAAAAACGAAAACGTCTTTTAAAACTACAATTTGTCGCAAAGCTTGTCACCAAATCTACTGCAAAAATTCTGTTAATAACATAAATGAAACGTAAATCCAGTGCGCATTGCGCAACACTTTACTCGCTGTCACTGTCCTCCTCGATAACGATGTCCACCCTTCCAGGTGTTTTGGTTTGCGTTAAGGAAGACCAAAGCATCAACATGTGAGGGAAGGAGGCTTGACCGCTGTCGGGTGACAGTGGTGCCTGCCAGGGAAAATATCCGTTCACTTGGGGTGCTGATGTAGCCAGGTAGCTCCTGGAAAGCTTGGCTAAACGGGGGAAGCGGTTCGCGTTTTGTGCCCACCACTTCAGAGGGTTATCCATTGTGGGGATGTGGGGATATGGGGTGTCTGCTAGCAGTAATCCCGTAGCTCATCCGCGCCACTGTTCTCCCGTGTTTTCTTGTTGCTCTCGAAATGAGGTCCAAACAGCTGTTCAAAGAGGGGGTGCTAGTGGAGCACGCTCGTGAACTTTTAGCGCCGGAGCTAAAACTGAAACTGTAGAGTGCATAGGTGCGGCGCATTTGCGCATAAGATGAGGACCCCTGAATGTCGGACGTGTTTTGCTGGAGCATTTTGCAGCACCTCAGCGCCAATGTCGGCATCCTCATCTTGATTAGTCGATTAGTTGGTGAAACCCCGAGCATAGCGCGGTTTATTACTCTCACCCGCGCATGCCCACTAGCTGCCTCCTTTACTAGAGTTACAACCGGGGCAGCGAGTGGGGAATCTGTACGGTCAACATTATGTGGCAGTGTGGGTGTGTGGAAAGACACTCAAACTGGGATATAAGCAATCTCTTTTATTTGTATTAAAAGACGATCGCATCAACACAGTGGGGTCAAATAGGGAGGAGGCGGGATTCGCCATCGCGTCCTGGCCCGGAGAAAGCACCTGGAGGACACTCAGCGTTATCTTTTCTCAGGCTGAGTTCTGCGGCGTCTCGCTGTCCCGCAGACCCCACGCAGCAACCAGGAAACGACACCAGTAATCCAGCTCACACTGTCCGCTCCTCGAGCCCAGGCCCACCCAGTTTACTCATTGGCCCACCCTGAGAAAACTTTGGTGTCATTTAAAAAAAAATAAAAAATCTTTAATTTTTTATTATTTTATTATTATTATAAAAAAATGTATTCACCCATTGACAATATCCAAGCATTCAAAGTGAAATTCAAGTGAACAAATATCGAGTTTAATTAATGTTGTATGTGCTTTATCCTCTGGGGCCTCATTTATAAAGGGATATACGCTAAAAAAAGGCGTACGCCAGTTTTACGCAATGTTTGCGATTTATAAAATACTAACTTGATGGGAAAACGTGCGGTCCTCCACGCAAACTCTAACCCATGCGTACGCACTAAGCACAACAATGGGAGAGACGAGAAACTGCGACACCGTTGGCAGAAGGAAGAATGGAGAGAAATATGTGGAAATAATACCCTAAACAAAATGTTACCTCTCATTAATCATATATGAAGAATTCATTTTCAAACATTGATTAAAGCTGATCTTAAAATGATTAAACAAACGCCTGTTTGAGACTCCTCAGTGCACACAAAAACATAACTTGGAGAAATAAATAAATACGGATATGTTATTTAAAACCACCTCGAATATGTTGTGTTAATGTTATGAAATGTTTTATCATAAATGATGCGGTTTTGCATTTCTAGGTTGTACGAGCATGGTTTTATATACTACCATGTTTAAACATGTTTTATGCCGTTTGCTAAGACTTGATAAGTCGCTCGTAAAACACAGGAGGTATGGAAACTAAGAACACCATATGTTAGGGGTGTAACGGTATCCGTATTCGTCCCGTACCGTCACGGTTCGGACGTTACGGTTCGGCACATGCAGTCACACGGCGAATACGCCTTTTTTTACGAGTGGGAAAAAAGTCTGTCACTCAGGGCAGTATTACACTATATATAATCCCCGGGCGGTATTGCGCCTAAAAGCCAGCCACCCGTAAATAACAAATGAAGAACAAGAACAAAACACAACAAAACAAACACAATACATGAAGAAGAACAGTTAGTATCTATGGCGAGTTCACACAACACACAGGAGCTAGAAGACCCACCTGCTTCTTTTAAATCAGGTGTGTGGGAACATTTCGGGTTCCCTGTGGAGGTAGCCCCTATAGATCAGTTAGAAGTGACGCACTTAATAAACACATTCAGTCGCTAAAAATATACCGGTGCTATCATGAAGCTTCTTGCTAGCATTAGTGACATGTTTCATGTACCTGCTTTATCTCCAAAGAACTTAAAGAGAAAAAGAACAGCCTTGCATATGAATTTGTATTTTCCACACTGGAGAAAATACAACGACCAAAATACAATTAAATGAATTATATCATAATTAAATCAGTACATTTACATCAGCAAGACAGGCACATGTCTGATTAATGCTTTTTTATGAACAATAATTTACATCTTACAAAATGAAATAACAATTATTTAGTAATCATACGCTTGAACATCAAATGTTTGCTTTACTGTACACATGCCATATTTAAAGACACACAAGGCTTTACTATCATGCTGATCCATAGTTGTTTATAGGTTTGATACATTCTGTACAGTTACGACATATTGCAGTTTTTTGGCATTACATTGCTATTACAGGATTTATCCCTTGCACATGTATGTGCTCCTGTTGTGTTGGCAAGTGATATTCCAAACCAAATGATTCTTTGAATATAAAACACTGAAATCAAATGATCTTTAGTGTGCAGTTTCTTCTATGACAGAAGCCTATCGTGGGTTTATGCCAGGTAGACGATTACAAGGACTGTACCTTATCTTATAACAAGTAGAGGTCCATGTGCAATGTATAGGGGTGTAACGGTATCCGTATTCGTCCCGTACCGTCACGGTTCGGACGTCACGGTTCGGCACATGCAGTCACACGGCGAATACGCCTTTTTTTACGAGTGGGAAAAAAGTCTGTCACTCAGGGCAGTATTACACTATATATAATCCAGGGGGCGGTATTGCGCCTAAAAGCCAGCCGCCCGTAAATAACAAATGAAGAACAAGAACAAAACAAAACGAACACAATAGGCCTACATGAAGAAGAAAAGTTAGTAGCTATGGCAAGTTCACACAACACACAGGAGCTAGAAGACCCACCTGCTTTTTTTAAATCAAAAGTGTGGGAACATTTCGGGTTCCCTGTGGACCACAACAACGATGGGGTGCGAGTTAATAAAAAACGAGTTACGAGTTACTTAAAAAACAATGATTTATTTGAAGATTTTCAGTCTGGCTTTAGAACACATCATAGCACAGAGACAGCTCTGGTCAAAGTCACAAATGACATTCTAATAGCCTCTGACAAGGGACTTGTCTCTATGCTTGTGTTGCTCGATCTCAGTGCTGCATTTGATACTATCGACCATGATATCTTATTGCAAAGACTAGAGCACTTAGTTGGCATACAGGGAACTGCTTTAGGCTGGCTTAGGTTCTATCTATCTGAACGCTCTCAGTTTGTACGTGTCAATGATGAATCTTCCACGCAAACCAAAGTTAGCCACGGAGTGCCACAGGGCTCAGTGCTCGGACCTATTTTGTTCACATTATATATGCTTCCGTTAGGCAATATTATAAGGAATCATTCTGTAAATTTTCATTGTTATGCGGATGATACTCAACTATATTTATCAATCAAGCCTGATGAAATTAATCATCTAAATAAAATTCAACACTGCCTCAAGGACTTAAAAACGTGGATGACCTTAAACTTTTTGATGTTAAACACGACCAAAACTGAAGTTATTGTACTTGGCCCGAAGAATCTACGAAACAAATTATCTAAAGATATACTAACTATGGATGGCATTAATTTGGCCTCCAGTGAGACTGTAAGGAATCTTGGTGTTATATTTGATCAGGATTTATCCTTTAACGCCCACATAAAATCAATTTCAAGGACCGCCTACTTCCATCTACGTAACATTGCAAAAATCAGGCATATCTTGCCTCAAAACGATGCAGAGAAACTAGTCCATGCATTTGTTACTTCATGGCTGGATTATTGTAACTCTTTATTATCAGGGTGTACCAAGAAGTCAGTCAAGTCGCTTCAGCTAATTCAAAATGCTGCAGCTCGTGTACTAACCAGAGTTAGGAAAAGGGACCACATTACTCCTGTTCTGGCTGCCTTACACTGGCTCCCTATAGAACACAGGATAGAATTTAAAATTATTCTTCTCGCCTACAAAGCCCTTAATGGCCAGGCGCCATCTTACCTTAAAGAACTCATTATACCCTACTGTCCTACTAGGGCATTGCGTTCCAAGAATGCAGGGTTGTTGGTTGTTCCTAGAGTCTCTAAAAGTACAATGGGAGCCAGAGCCTTTTCTTATCAAGCTCCACATTTGTGGAATCAGCTTCCAGTTTGTGTTCGGGCGGCAGACACCCTATCCGTTTTTAAGAGTGCACTTAAGACCTTCCTTTTTGATAAAGCTTATAATTAGGGCTGATTAGATTCAGCCCCTAGTTTTGCTGATATAGGCTTAGTTTGTCGGGGGACATCTTACTTCTTCCTTCTCTCTGTCTATACCTGTGTACTCCCATGTTCCGATTAACCCAGCTTCCCCAAATGTCTTTCTTTTTGGTGTCTATATACGCTGGGATCCGGAGTCATGGATGATCCTGCGGTCCTGTGTCCTGCATCGCGAGCCCTGGATCTTGAGTCGTGGCTGTGGTCCTGGATCATAGGTCCTGGATGGATATCCTCGTGGATTCATCTTCCTATTATACACACATGCATTTCCAAACATTTGGACTACCTATGTTGCAAATGTATTATCTTTTCAATTTACACACGGCATCTATTGCACGTCTGTCCGTCCTGGGAGAGGGATCCCTCCTCTGTTGCTCTCCCTGAGGTTTCTCCCATTTTTCCCTTTAAACTATGGGTTTTCTTCGGAGGTTTTTCCTTGTACGATGTGAGGGTCTAAGGACAGAGGGTGTCGTATTGTCATACTGATATTTTGTACAAACTGTGAAGTCCACTGAGACAAATGTAACATTTGTGATATTGGGCTATATAAATAAACATTGATTGATTGATTGATTGATTGATTGATTGAGAGTTGTGGATCGGACGAGGACGGTGTGTCGGCGTTGTTCGACAGCGGTGCGGTAAGCTAGTGGTAACACGTCAAACATGCTCAATCACATCCGAGTCAGTCTCAGTCCGTAGTGAGAGGGTTTTCTCCACGGCAGGGGACATAGTTTCCGCCAACAGATCTGCCCTCACTACTGACAACGTAGACAAACTCATCTTTTTGAAGAAAAACTTGAAAATAGAGTAAAGCGTGAGTACCTTTATTTAGGCATAATGGCCTCACACACTCACAAGTTAATTACACATGTTAGACATTGCTCCTAAAAGGTACAGATTTTATTTTGTTATATATTTATCATTGTATTTATTTTATATTTTTACATCAGGAGATGTTATACAGTTCTGTATTGCCTTTTTTTGATTGTGATTGAAACACTTTCTTATTATTTATTTTAATATTTTCAAGACGTTCCTTTTAGTTGTACAGCCATTATAAATACTATGGCCATCTGAGTGTGTGTGTTACTGTTTGTGGTTTGCTTTTAACTGTGTAATACAGTTAATGATTCCAAATGTTAGAGTTCCTTATTTTCATACCAAAACGTTCACTACTGTTCAAAATAAATAACAGCAAAAAAATTATGCATTTGGGACTTTTTTTTGCTTTTCCTTGTTGTACCGAACCCGTACCGAACCGTGACCCCCAAACCGAGGTATGAACCGAACCGTGACTTCTGTGAACCGTTAAACCCCTACCATATGTGGTAAATTGTACAGCAAATATCCCACAACACATTAGTGGAGACGCTGCGCACAGCTGGGACACAAATCACCAAATACGAAAACATAATTCAGATCCAGTCGTCATGACTCCACTCCGGAGGGATTCCCCGATCATTTCTTACAGTCTCTCATCAAGGGGGTGTCTCCTGTCCCCGGTACAAACACACTGCCTGAGGAAGGCTATGTGTATTTATTTTGTCATGAACCTTTTTCGGACCACTTATTTATTTATTTTCGTAACGATCCGACCTCTATGCTGCTACTCTGGTTCAAACTGCATCCACCAAACAATATGATTTATCTCGACCTCCCCAAAATAACCAAAATCTGACACGGTGTGAGATGTCTTTTTTTAGCTGTTCTGTCGTCATTTCCTGCGATCTTCTTCATTCAGTCAGTCAAAATGAATGAATGAATGGGCGTTTCTTTGACTATTTATAGGCAAATATGGGCGTTACGTGAAGCCCGCAAAAGCTGCACCGCATTTCGAGTCGGTTGTCATTTATAAAGGGAAACCGGCATAGGAAGTGCTGTACGCACTTTCCTCGCCGGTACGCAATGTTTGGTGAATCGGAAAATGTCGGAAAATTTCTGTACCTATTTTTTGGATTTCTACTACTAAGCAACCTTCCCACGTGAATCCTACGCACGGCGTTATAAATGAGGCCCCTGAACCGAACTCATTTACGGTAAAAACTGATTGTTGGTTCCGGCGCGCGCCATAATAACGTGAGAGAGGCAGAGAGCTGCCTGCAAAATAAATGATGGCTCAAAGTTCACTAATGAACTTTGGTTTAAGAAAAAAAAAGCCAGACTCCAAGAAGAGCCCCCACTGCCCTCATCTAGCAGTGATCTATACGATCATTTTCTGATAACGATGAAATAGCCCCGCCTCCCTCTCCCCACCTGTCCTGCTGCTGGGCTGTCAGAAGAAAGAAAATGTTAACGGAAACTCTGCCGCACGGTTCCCTCGTCCCTAGGAAGAGGCGGAGAGGTGGGTGTTTTTCATCTGCTGGTGGACAGTCCGGAGAGATATACACAGCGTTGGGTTGTAACGGAATACATGTAACGACGTTACGTAATCAGAATACAAAAATCAAGTGTATTTAGCTGGCGTTACATTTG
Organism: Harpagifer antarcticus; assembly: GCA_902827135.1. Classification (NCBI taxonomy): domain Eukaryota; kingdom Metazoa; phylum Chordata; class Actinopteri; order Perciformes; family Harpagiferidae; genus Harpagifer; species Harpagifer antarcticus. Next base: position 574,046 of record CADEHL010001074.1, read on the forward strand.
AAAAACGAGTAATCTGATGACAGTTACTTTCGTAAACCTGAAGTGAATACATTTTGGAATACTTATTGGAATTATTGGTGGAAAAGTTTCCTCACAAAATGTAATATTCATTACCGGCAGAACTGTGTGCACACTGCACAGCGCTGCAGCGTGTCTGTGAGCGAGAGAGAGATGCAGCGTGTGAGGCCCCGCCCCCTCACGCAGATGAGAGAGAGATCTCTTTTAAAATATATTGAAAGTTAGAAACGGAGATGGTTAGATAAAATGTGCAAGATAACTTTTATGTAGCATTTCTTTATTGTCGAAATGATGACATTTATAACGGGATCAAATCAAAGTGAATGGCCTGCTGCTGCTGAATGCATGGGGCAAGTGACTGGAACAAGTTTTAAAAGTTATTACATCGTTTCAGATAATAATAATAATGATAATTCATTCTATTTAGGGGCGCCTTTCAAAGCACCCAAGGACACCTTAAAATTCATAACATATTCCAAGGAAAGGTTTTAAAACAGTACAAAGAATGCAGTGCGGGTGATGTTTTTTACGTGTGGTGCAGATGAGAGAGCTGTCCAGAATGACACCAAGATGTTGTGTTTGAGTTCTTGATAAGCCATTAAAACATGTGCTCACCAAAACATACCCATCTGTTATGGAAAAAGAAAGTATTCCAAAAGTATTCTAAAAATAATCTGCCACCGGTACCGGCGGGGATTGTTGTTAGCTTCTGATGCGCAGAAGAAAAATCTGACCCACCCTATTTTTTACAGGCCCACCCTAAAGTACATTTCTGCCTACGCTACTGCTCGAGCCTCAAAGGACGGAGCACCGAGCTCCACAACGTCCCGACAATACGGCACCCAGACCCCACGCAGCATTCTCATCTGTTTGTCATTACTGGTGTCATTTTCTGGTTGCTAACAAACGCCATTGTAACACATAAACACTGATGTTCCGCTGTAACGGTGGTTGACTAATCAGAACAGAGTGGGCGAGCTGACCAATCAGAGCACAGTGTGCTCATAGGGAGGGGGGGTCAGGAGCTCCAACAAGCCGTTTAGGACAGAGAGTGAATACACATGTTATACAGAGATGCTGTATGACAAACCAATGTGATTTTGGAACATTGAACAATGTAAATCTATTCTAGTAGACCTCAACAATCGAATTATGATCAGTAGAAATGGTCATGTCATGGGACCTTTAACAAGAGGAGTCTCAGTGTTGTGGTGCGGTCGAAAGCCTGACTGGAACACTTCGAAAGAGTTATTTAAATGCAAGAAATGACTTGAAAAACAACTTTCAATTAACATAACAGATATAGCCTTCAAAAGTGTACGTGTTAAACCACTTGTTTAACCACTATTCATGCTATACTCCCGGAAGCCTGGTGCTTCAATTGTAGCAAAAAATGCTTAAAAACTCAAACTCAAGGGCTAATAGTATATTGCCCCCCATCGTAATTGTTTGGTCTAAAGCTTAAGTAATATGGCTCAACACATGTATTCATTCATTTGGTTTTGTACCTAATACATTTTGACTGCAATAGTTCAATTTTGTGTCATTTACACTGGGGACATGTCCCCTTCACCTTTTTGAGAAGGCTGATTTGGTCCAAAAGTATAGTCAAATATTTGTTTAAAAGTTTGCGCCCCAAAATAATTATTACACATGTATCATCAGTTTTAAAGCCCCATTTTGGTATTTATCTACTCTAACCTGGCTTTGATCCCCCAATTACACTGCCTAAAAGTGTATATGTTGAAGACCATTTAAAATCTTCTGACCTCTGATGACCCCATCACTTTTCAACACAAGTGCATGTCAACTGCAGCATATGTCTTTACAAAATATTCCTTACTCTGTTTAAAAATGACTTTGTTTGTCAGTCTTTCTAAAACAAAAAATATTGTGTGATCGGCTGGTCGTCATACATTGATGAAACCCTCTCTGATTGGATGGCCCAGGACGTCATACTGGAAGGCGTTGTCGATGCAGTTGTTTTTTTGTGTGGCTAAGACAACCATCAACCCTAACACAGATCTGTGTGTCTCTGTTGAGGCTCTGCATCACATCTTTGGTTCCATCATGAAGTTTGGCCTTTCTCAGGAGCAGTTCTGTTTTCCGGGCTCTAATGCCTCGTGTGTTACGGATCAGTTCAATGCGGGGACCAAAGTCGCCCTTTACTTGTTGTTTGTTTCATGTATGCTAGTTACCACTATAGGGAACTTTATTGTCATGGTATCAATAGCTCATTTCAAGCAGTTGCATAATCCCACCAATGTGCTTGTTTTATCTCTTGCTCTTTCGGACCTTCTTGTGGGTGTCGCTGTGATGCCCTTCAGCACCATTCGGACCATTCATGGCTGCTGGTTTTACGGGGATGATTTCTGTATGCTTCACTCAAGTTTTGATATGTTTCTTTCATCTGTCTCTATATTCCACCTCGTTTGTATTGCGGTGGACAGGCAACAAGCAATATGTAATCCTCTGCATTACTCTAGGAATATCACCATGTCAGTGGCGTGGATTATGGTATGTGCAAGCTGGGCGTTGGCTGCCGTCTTCTCTTATGGACAAATTTACTCAAAGGTTAACGTAGTAGGGTTAGAGGAGTATATGGAATCGATAAAGTGCCTCGGCAGTTGTAACCTTCTCTTTAACCCCCTTTGGGGAATCCTGGATAGTGTAATTGCCTTTTTCTTTCCCTGCACTGTTATGGTTTGTCTGTACACTAAAATATTTATCGTGGCAAAAGAGCATGTCAGAAAGATTGGAGATATGGGCAATTGTTCAAACGACAGAGGGTTGGTTAAACAGTCTGAGCATAAGGCTGCAAAGACTCTGGGTATTGTGCTTGGTGCCTTTATCTTTTGTTGGATGCCGTTTTTTGCTAACACAATAATCGATGCGTTCACTGGCTTTAACACACCTGCTGCTCTCTTCGAGGCTTTTGTTTGGTTGGGTTACTTCAACTCAACCTTAAATCCAATAATCTATGCCTTCTTTTATCCTTGGTTTAAGAAATGCTTTTATCTTATTGTCAATCTGAAAATACTTAACCCCCATTCTTCAACCATAAATGTGCTTACACATTTATGAAAGTAGTGGTGAGTATTTTTATGGAAATGATTGCATTAAGAGCCGTTTTGAATGCATTTGTGACAGATAAAACAAAACCTAGATGAAAGATGCATGGAGGCTTATCCTTTTTTTCCTGCCGCTGATCTCTCTTGCTCAGCCAATGGACGTGTGAAATGTACTACAGCACTATGCCTTATTTTCCTGTGACAGGTTTTTGGTGAGCATTCGTCTTTATAGTGATTATGATTGTAAAAATTACAATTAAGTCAAAATATTTTAATCTGTAAATGAAGAAAGACCAACAGTTTGATCCCTAATGAAGGTACATTTTTGAAATTACATAGTACAGGTACTATGTAACTAAATGGTTTCTCTGCATTTGACCCATCCTAGTGTTAGGAGCAGTGGGCTGCCATTATGAACGGCGCCCGGTAAGCAGTGTAGGGAACGGTGCCTTGCTCAGGGACACCTCGGTAGCACTTGGTCTTTCCGGGACTTGAACTGGTGACCTTCCATTTGCCAATTCAAGTCCCTATGGACTTCGCCACCACCGCCATTTACCACATAAGGAATTGTATTGATTTTATGGAAATTTGAATAACTAAAGGTGTTATTATGAATAAATGCGAACAATTGTGTATGTTTTGTCATTAAAACTAGAGTAGGTTAACAGGTCGGTAGGTAAATAATATATTAATTTCAGGATTTAACAAAAAATATGAAATATTTAACAGTGATTATTGATTGTTTAAGTGTTCCTCCACATTGATCTTGTCATCCTTACGTGTGCACAATATCTGCAAATTGAATGCAAAATACATACAATTAAAAAAGGTATAACAAGTAGTGAAAAATAAATGTTTGCAGATCCAAAAAAATCCTTAAATATTGATTGACTTCATAGATTCAGAATGTAATGATTGACATCATAGATTCACATTTTTAAGTCCCATACATTTTTATTTGTTCACATCTGTGGCCGATATATGCACTTTGGTTTTTGTCTGGTGTTTTTGCCTTTTGAAGATGTCTAATTCATTCTTTATCATGTATTTTATTCTATCCTGAATCTGTCTTCTAGTGTTGATATATAATTAAAAGCGCTGTGTAAAGCCTGACTTTCTAACAATCAGTCGGTCAGGCAGTGGTCCGAACATATACATTAGACAATATCCCAAATAATCTCATCTTACTGTGGCACTAACCGAAGGCTGTATGTGTTACGTTACACGTTTTCAGGGCCACCGTAAAAGTTTCACATAAAAAAAAGCATTGTATGGATATTAAAAAGGATTATTTAAAAGAGAGTCAGCTGAAGTGATACTCCACCCAAAACCCTTTATGAATACGAAACACTGGCTACAGCCAGACATGATGCTGGCTGTGAATTTTTCAGGGTGGAGCAGGATGGATCCAAACTCATAGGAAACTTAGAGCAGATACAAGGTTTGGTCAAGACAAGGCAGAACAGAACCGAAAACCAGCCTTAAATACAACCACAACTAATCAGGGAATACATTGCAGGTGTACCAAAGGTCATGTGATTGCAGGGCTAATGGTGAACAGATGGAACTAATATGGCAGACGGGAAAACACCCAAAGACAGGAAGTAAAAACAGACAAGACACAGGGGAATACAAAATGTTTAAAAATAAAATAGGAAACAGATAAACAATAGCAGATTGATTCAAAGCCGTTAAGACAGCCGCTACTAGAGTTCAGACAATTATAGGAATCTGTGATTTCAACTGGTAACGAAAGAACCTCGAGATGAGAACTGAATCGTGCGAACAAAAACACATGCAAAATAGATTGCTAATACAAACACCACTGCAAGAAATGTATTATATTAGTTACCATTAGGTTAAAAAAAAGTGCATTTGATATTTAAAATACTATCAGAGAACAACATCTATATAACTGTATCAGGTCAGCATGTCCGATTGTGAACCCCCTCACAAAACAAACTCCTAGCCTATAATCTACTCACCAAATGGCCTCTGAACAAACCTTGGGCTTTGCAGAATCCTTAATGACGGTCGTAAATCAGGTGTTCTCAGTTTGATAGAATTAATGTCACGGTTCATAATTTGTCTAAACTTTAAAAAGCTTTGTCCACAGTGGGCATATTCTTCATTTGTGGGAGACTTTATGGAAGCCTTTACATTTTGGCTTAGTTTGGTATAAAAGGCTTTTCCAGCATTCTGCTGCCTGAAGCACTTAGCTTGAACACTAAAATCAAATCATCAAATAGACAATGGAAAACAGTATTTCCCAGTAACCACCAAGTATGATACAGAAAGAGAAGTGATTTTCGAGGTTCGGTTCGTACCTCGGTTTGGGGGTCACGGTTCGGTACGGTTTCGGTATAACAAGGAAAAGCAAAGAAAAGTCACAAATGCATAATTTTTTTTGCTGTAATTTCTTTTTAACAGTCGTGCAAGTTTTTGTATGAAAATAAGGACCTCTAACATTTGGAATCATTAACTGTATTACACAGTTAAAAACAAACCACAAACAGTAACACACACACTCAGGTGGCCATATTATTTATATTGGCTGATGTCAAACAAAAAGGTTAAATAAGCTGTACAACTAAAAAGAATGTCTTGAAAATATTAAAATAAATAATAAAGTGTTTCAATCACAATCAAAAAAAGGCAATACAGAACTGTATAACATCTCCTGATGTCAAAATATAAAATAAATACAACAATATAAAACAAAAATAAAATCTGTACCTTTAGGAGCAATGTCTAACGTGTAATTTAACTTGTGAGTGCGTGAGGCCATTATGCCTAAATAAAGGTTCTCAAGCTTTACTCTCTTTTCAAGTTTTTCTTCAAAAAGATGAGTTTGTCTACGTTGTCAGCAGTGATGGCAGATCTGTTGGCGGTAACTATGTCACCTGCCTTCGAGAAAACCCTCTCTCGCTGGGGACTGAGACTGACTCGGATGTGATTGAGCATGTTTGACGTGTTACCACTAGCATACCGCACCGCTGTCGAACAACGCCGACACACCGTCCTCGTCCGATCCACAACTCGCACCCCATCATTGTTGTAGTCCACAGGGAACCCAAAATGTTCCCACACACCTGATTTAAAAGAAGCAGGTGGGTCTTCTAGCTCCTGTGTGTTGTGTGAACTCGCCATAGATACTAACTGTTCTTCTTCATGTATTGTGTTTGTTTTGTTGTGTTTTGTTCTTGTTCTTCATTTGTTATTTACGGGCGGCTGGCTTTTAGGCGCAATACCGCCCGGGGATTATATATAGTGTAATAATGCCCTGAGTGACAGACTTTTTTCCCACTCGTAAAAAAAGGCGTATTCGCCGTGTGACTGCATGTGCCGAACCGTGACGTCCGAACCGTGACGGTACGGGACGAATACGGATACCGTTACACCCCTATACATTGCACATGGACCCCTACTTGTTATAAGATAAGGTACAGTCCTTGTAATCGTCTACCTGGCATAAACCCACGATAGGCTTCTGTCATAGAAGAAACTGCACACTAAAGATCATTTGATTTCAGTGTTTTATATTCAAAAAATCATTTGGTTTGGAATATCACTTGCCAACACAACAGGAGCACATACATGTGCAAGGGATAAATCCTGTAATAGCAATGTAATGCCAAAAAACTGCAATATGTCGTAACTGTACAGAATGTATCAAACCTATAAACAACTATGGATCAGCATGATAGTAAAGCCTTGTGTGTCTTTAAATATGGCATGTGTACAGTAAAGCAAACATTTGATGTTCAAGCGTATGATTACTAAATAATTGTTATTTCATTTTGTAAGATGTAAATTATTGTTCATAAAAAAGCATTAATCAGACATGTGCCTGTCTTGCTGATGTACATGTACTGATTTAATTATGATATAATTCATTTAATTGTATTTTGGTCGTTGTATTTTCTCCAGTGTGGAAAATACAAATTCATATGCAAGGCTGTTCTTTTTCTCTTTAAGTTCTTTGGAGATAAAGCAGGTACATGAGACATGTCACTAATGCTAGCAAGAAGCTTCATGATAGCACCGGTATATTTTTAGCGACTGAATGTGTTTATTAAGTGCGTCACTTCTAACTGATCTATAGGGGCTACCTCATCACTTCAATCAAGTTAAGCTGTTTTTCTCATCGTACATTGCTTGGTCGAGGATCTCATTATTTGACCTTAAGGGCTATACTGTATTTGAGGCCCTAAAGTTCTGCTCCATTATCTGTATCAAATGCTCACATTGATGGCACCAAATGACACAATACAAATAAAAAGTACAACAAATAAGTTAAATAACTTAAATTATCAATATATATACAACATTTTTTTTTAAATATCCAACCTTCAAATTGCTATTTTAAATCAACATTGCTCTGCACACTTGCTGAAGATCATTTGTGTGGAAACCTCAGTTCATTTGTACGGCTGCGCGAGTATGGTCAAAAGTATGTCAGTAAATCTCACTGTAAACTATTTAATTATGACTGATCATAACTCAGCTTTATGCACACATACATTGAGCATGGTTTAAGAAACCGTGTTACAAGACGGGTCATTTGGCGGCACCGCTGCAGACTCACTGCACTGTCACGAACCAGCTGAGAACCAAAATGCAACACACAGGAGAACAGGGAAAGTCGGTAAACAGTTTTATTATAAATTGTTTCAACTGAACAGTTCTGGTGTAAGACAAACCGGCAGACAGTAGGCAAAGGGCTGGTCGAGGACAGGCGAGGCTTCCAGGAGTAGGCAAGACGGGAGACGCAGGTACAGGCAGGGTCAGGGAGCGGGCAAGGCAGAATGGTCCAAGTACAGGCAGCGTCAGGAAACAGGCGAGGCAGAATAATCCAGGGACAGGCAGGATCGGGGGACGGGCAGGGTCGGGAAACAGGTGAAGCAGGCTGGTCAGGGACAGGCATGGGTTCTAGAAGGCTGCTCCGGGTGTCGCAGGTGGAAGTCCCGGATGAGTTGCGGGTTTAGGATGTGACGAGCGGGAATCCACTGCCTCTCCTCAGGACCGTAGCCCTCCCAGTCCACCAAATATTGTACTCCTCTTCCTCTGCGAAGGGAACGGAGCAGGCGACAAAAGGTTTAAGTAGGGCCCCCATCGATCATCCTAGGGGGTGGTGGTGGAGGGGCGGCAGTGATCATAGGACTCTCCCGCACAGGTTTAATCCTAGAGATGGGATGGATCTTCATGTTCCGGGGAAAACTCAGTTGGACCGCTGCAGTGTTAATAACTTTGAGAATCTCGAAGGGTCCAATAAACCTGGGCGCTAATTGCTTAGACTCCACCCGAAGGGGAATGTTCTGAGTGGAAAGCCACACCTTCTGGCCTACCTGGTTCACAGGTGCCTTGGTGCGTTGGCGGTTCGCTGACGTGGCGTACCGGTTAGCAGACTGAAGCAGGGTCGTTCGGGCCTGTTTCCAGGTCCTCTGACAGCGCCCGATGAAGTCCCGGACAGACGGACAGATGACCTCTTTCTCTAATGCAGAGAACAATGGGGGCTGAAAACTGTAGGCACACTGGAAAGGGGAAAGGCCAGTGGCGGAACTGATGAGGGTGTTGTGAGCATACTCCACCCAAAGGAGTTGTTTTGACCAGGCCGTTGGATGATTGGAGACCATGCAGCGGAGAGTGGTCTCTATCTCCTGATTCCTCCGTTCGGTCTAGCCGTTGGCCTGTTGGTGGAAACCGGAGGTGAGACTGACCATTGCCCCGATCAGTTCACAAAATGATATCCAAAACACAGAGGTGAACGGGGGCCCCCGGTCGGAAACCACATCAGTTGCCAGTCCGTGGAGGCGAAAAACGTGGAGAAGAATAAGTTCTGCCTTCTCCTTAGCTGACAGGATCTTAGGCAGGGGTATGAAATGAGCCAATTTACTAAACTGGTCTACCACCGTCAAAATGGCAGTATGTCCGTGGGACGGTGGTAGACCAGTCACAAAGCCCAGGGAAATATGTGACCAGGGGTAACGCAGGACTGGTAACGGATGAAGGAGGCCAGCAGGCGCTTGGTGAGAGGGTTTGTGCTGATTGCACAAGGCGTTCACAAACTCCCGGGTATCAGCTTCCAGCGTGGCCCATTAGAACCGATGCAGGACCATCCGTCGGGTACGTTGAATCCCAGGGTGGCAGGAAAGTGTGGAGTTGCTAGCCCACTGAAGCACCTCAGCCCTCAAAACTTGAGACAGAAACAACCGGTTGGGAGGACAAGAACTAGGACTGGGTTGGTCCACCAAAGCGTTTTTAACCCTCTCCTCAACTCCCAAGCGAGGACGCCGATCACTAGAGGAGGAGGGTAATAATAATAATAATGTGTTGAAGGCGGTCTCCCACTCGTCCCCCTCTCGGATTCGTACCAAGTGATAAACGTTCCGTAAATCCAGCTTAGTGAAGATTGTAGCCCCTCGTAGTAACTCGAACACCGACAAGATGAGTGGCAGGGGATAACGATTATTTACAGTGACGTCGTTCAGACCCCGATAGTCAATGCAGGGCCTCAGGGTCTTGTCCCCCACAAACAAAAACCCTGCTCCTGCGGGTGAAGTAGAAGGACGAATAATTCCAGCAGCCAGAGAGTCACTGACGTAAGTTTAATTGGATTTCCTCTCCGGCGCAGACAGCGAGCACAAACGGCCTTTAGGTGGGACTGCGCCTGGATGTAGCTCAATGGCGCAGTCATAGGGCCGATGAGGTGGCTGAGATGTCACCTTAGTCTTGCCTCCTTAAAGTCAATATATTCTGCCGGAACCCCTGTGATATCCGGAGCCAGGCTCATATCCACTGATAATTGAGGTGCTGCGGCCTGCTTGAGGCAAATCTGCTGACAGGAGGCACTCCACCCCAGACCCGGCGGCAGACATACGTCTCTGGGCGGGCATTTGATTTACCAGGGCGGGCCCACCCCGAAACTTACATTTCCCGGGAAATCTCGAGATTTGTCAAGGGAGGGGGTTAGGTTGCCATAAGGCTGTTGACCGTCTTATTATAGGCTACATCCATTGGTTGGTTTTGTGGCACATTTGTAACGCTGTGCCAACTTGGGCAAGCACGCAGGCAAACTTGAGCGCACACAGGGTGGAAAGGTGGGTTGAGCGATGGAGAGAAAGGGAGAGAGAGATTGAGCGAGGCAGAGAGCGTGTGCAGCGGTCTGCTTGCGCACAGAGCCGGAGTTTGTAAGAGAGCCGGCTTGAGAGTCAATTTCTCTTCAAAATATAATTGATTGCCAGCCTCCCTTGTCCCTGACTGGCTTGCTAGCTCGTTGGTAACGTAACTGATGTCTTCTAATGTGCCTGCATCTGGCGCCGAGTTGCCATATTCCTTTCATGAACCACTTCCTGATATCCATTGTTGCAGATAAATATAAATGATAATAGCCAAACTAACCTAGCAAGAGTAAACTGACAGGCTGCTGTGCCGCATCTCACTCAAAAACCCACACGACTCAACTCAGCGAGAAACCAGTCTCGCGCGCAGCCTTTCATTCAGAATTTCATAGCAAAATTAAAAAAATGATATTAAACTAATATTTCAACATAGTTTAAAACAAAAATAAATATTAGGACAAAGCCCTACAAATAACAACAATAAACATAATCAGTGGCAGCTCCAGAGTGTTTTTGTTGGGTAATCTATGGTAGGGCTAACCCATACAGTGCATGGTGGGGCTCAAGTCAGTATTTGCAATGTAATTACATACACGCTCCCTTTGACAGTGAAACGCCACGCGTGAGGTTTAGATTATTTCCCTGTCTCAATCCAAATTGAACTGTATGAAATAAAAAGGCACATTTGTCTTGTAGTAAATAAAAAAGGCGACCTGGAGCCAATCCTGCAACTTCCCCACAGGTGAAAGAGTTGACCTGCTGAAAACCCAACCCCTGCAGGGCGGTCTGGGGGGATTCTCCCCCAGGAGATTTTTTGAAATACTAACATAAAATACACATTCTGGTACTCTCTTGAGAAGAAAATAAATAAATCTATTACTCCACGACATATTTAAAAAAAAATGAATGCCATTTTAGTTTTTTGTTACTTTGTTCTGAAAGCTGAACCTGCTGCTCCTCACAGAGAGTAGAGGGAAGTGTGAATGACTTTACATTGTGGATAAGGGTGGATAGCCCCCATTGTTCTGTGTGTCAAAATGAAAGACAGCCCACACACCTATCAATCATCAAACCGTGGGGTCTTATTACGTGTTGATTTATATCAACACGTAATGCTGTATCGATGTATCAGGACTTCCTGCAACAACACCACGCCGTTATCGTGATTCTGATTGGCCAGAAGACATTATCAAAGATGTTTTATTGAGAGGACGATCACTACGTGACAAACGTTTTCAAAACCGTTTCTGGTCTTCGGTATTTCCAGACAAGTGGCTACTGAAATCAATCTTACTAACTGCTGTCTGTGCAATTTACTCCGCGAGTTGGCGGACGTTATTTTGCTTACCTTAACATCATTTTTCATGGTGGGACTAAGCCATTTCTTGGTATGGCTGTAGCCTACCCCAGTATACCCTGGCGCCGCCACTGAACATAATAATAAAACAATTAAAATGTTGTATTCAGCCCTGATTAAAACAGCGGGCCCAAATCCTGGATGGGCGAGCCCAAATCCTGGATGGGCGGGCCTGGGGCCATGGGGAATCATGGTGATTCCCCGACATGAGCATATAGACCGGTGTCGTTTGGTGTGTCACCGTTCCCAGCAGGTGACCATCCAAAGCATTAGCCGGCACCGGCTGGGGCAACCGAACCTGTTGGATGCCTAGCTGCCGTGCGAGCTCCTCGTCAATGATGCTGACATCTGATCCGGAGTCGATAAAGACAGCCAGGGCCTGAGATTTGTCTGTCAGGAGGAGTCGGGCATGGCACAGGGACCTTTAACACACGTATCTGTTTCAACCAATTATTCCAAAATGTGGTGGCAATTTAGTACTTATAACATGAAAAAACATTTCATGTCCCCCATATAAAAAATCTAATAATCCATGCCCAAAATGCTAAAACATGCACTTGTTGTGTTAAACATACTTGTATTGAGACAAAATGTATATAAAGTTGTAGAAAAAGTTTTTTCAAAATATTATTTAAATTATCAAATAGCTCTCGAACATCCCCTAAAATGGCATTTTTCTCTTGTCCCCGCTTCTTGGTGACCAACTTGCATGTCAAAAATAACATTTAAAATAGGGATTTTATATACTTTTTTTGATATTATTCTATTGATATATGTCTCTTGTAATGGTAAAATCAATTTGTTAAATCATAAACATATTTTAGATAACAGTAATTTTGCACAGAAGGTGTGTCCCTCAACATGCGTTCAACCCTGTTACCCAAACCTTTTTAGATTGGCACAGGAAGTGAAAAAACTGTAAGTCAGATGACACAGTGGAAGTGACATCAGCAAGCCATGTGCTAGTGCCATGGGTAGACCAAAACTAAGTCCTCTCTTTTATTTTTCATATATTTACAATCTTTTCATTCTTAAAAGAGTGTGGCACTCTGACCCACTCAACCCTGTTACTGATATTATCAGAATAAATCATATTAATTTAAAAGTTATCTTTCTTGCATTTGATATCCAAGTTTGTCCTTGCCTTAAAAGTAGCATTACATGCTACATCTAGCAATAATTCCTGAGGTTAAAACTCAAATTAGCATTGATTTTCAACCCTGTTACTTTCAACCCTGTTACTATAATTAGAGTAACAGGGGTAATTCTTCATTGGAAAATATTAATTTGATGCCTAGCTGGGCAAATCACTTTTTTTGATGGTTTAATATCTGTTTTTCCTAAATACATAAAAAATTAAAATAAAATAAAAGGTTCATTTTTCAAAAATGTTGGTCTCTAAATTGTCCTCCAATTCTGGAATGACCCACCTACTCACAAAATAGCCAAAAAACCACCTCCTGATTATTAACAAGTCAAGTGGAAGAAAAGACCATTTGCGCTAAATGTACTTCTACTAAAAATGGGACATCATTATAAGAACATCAATGTAAAAAAACCTCTCTATATTTAAGAGGGAAAAATTGACTTGTCCCTTCAACTATTATCACACAGGAATGTATAAAACCACACATATATTAGTGATAACATGATGCAACACACCTCTTATATATCAGGTGTCATTAAAATGAATATACCAAAAATACGTATTAAACTTTCTGCCATAACACTTTACTTCAATTCTTCAATACCAGTGGCGAGCCGTCAGGGCCCTCTAGGCCTAAGACATTCTAAAAAATAATATTTGAAAACATTAAAAAAAAACATTTTTTTTAATATATTTTTTTTGTTACATTTTTCATTAGTTTTACCAAAATAACTTGATTTAATTGTATTTAAAATAACATTCCCAAATAAATAAATCCTTCAAATCTGTCTGTTCAGTCTCTGTTGGAATGTGAAGGGTTAAATGCCGTCTCTGCGAGTTTCTGTGAAGACGGGAGAGCTTGTTGGTTTCTCTCTACATTCACAGAGGGCCCGCTACAGTAACTCAATGAGAGAGTAATGTCAAATGACAGTACAATTGACCAATCATATCTTCCCTCTAAATGGGCGGGCTTTATTTTCGCGGACTTCATGACAAGTTCTGCCCGCTGTGAAGTTTATGCAAGTGTATAAAGTGGTGTAGTGACGCGTCCTAAAACCCGGAAGTAAGCTTTGCTCGGATTCCCTCGACAGAAAGCAATGGGATTTCTCCATAGGATTTTGGAAAATAGCTTGAAATAAGGTCTGTGGAAAACGAACCTGTTAGATAAATGCACGTTTTGTTCACCTGGATAATATGCACATGTCTACCCTACTTTTATTATTTTCGAATCATAAATCTAATCGATAGATTTATGATCGATAGATTTATGATTAGCATAAGTTCGTTCATGATGGCTCACTTCAGTGATAGTGATGACATCGTTTGCAAAATTATTAACCGAGTCATTTTCAAGATTGAGTTACAACGATAAACTGGAGCGGCAAAGGATCAGCTGAATGACCCCGCCATCAAGTGCTTCATCCAAAAGGAAAGGAGGATGGACTTTGTGTTTCAGTGATTTGATCATCAAAGGTAGGCCTAAGTCATTCTCAATGCGGGCCGCCGTGCCGACTTAATTCATTGGCTGTGGGTACCCTGTCATGATAGGTGTTTATATAAATGGTGTTGTTTTGTGAGGTAGAGGGTCGCTGTCATTGATGCGTTTTGTACCCCGTACAAATATATGATATTCCGCTGAAGTATACGGTGTGACGTCATAACTCTTCTTTTTTTCAAGGGAATGGGGGGGGGGTCAGAGGGCCTAGGTATAAAAGTCACGGCTCGCCACTGATATATACACAGTGCAATAAGCTTCTTAGTGCAATACGAAGGATACAGACACGTTAATAACGTCGGTAATATTAACTTTATTTAATACAACATTTATGGTACAAGATTTAATCATACAGCCCATGTAGTATAATAATGAATTACAGCAAACATGTGCAATATATCCATTATTACAGCTCCGTGGGATGGCAGTAAGACGATATGGGTCCGTTCTTATTGTGCATCCATGGGTAAAGATAAACACAACTCACATTGGTTTCTCATACAGCATCTCTATAAACTACGTGTATTCACTGAATTTCACTTTCTGCCTTTAACGGCTCGTTGTAGCTCCAATAGCTCCAGCCCCCACCCTCCCTGTGAGCACAGTGTGCTCTGATTGGTCGGGACCATGCTGAACACCTAACATGAACGTGCCGGGCGGCGCGGTCCCGTGGGTTGAATGCACGTTCATAATGGTTTCAAGGCAGATCACTCCACAGAAACGGCCCTCCTTGCTGTCACTGAGGAACTGCACACTGCTAAAGCAGCATCCCTCTCCTCTGTCATCATCATGTTGGACCTGTCAGCTGCATTCGACACGGTGAACCATCAGATCCTCCTTCGCACTCTCCAAGAACTTGGAGTTTCAGGCTCGGCACTTTCCCTCCTCGCCTCATACCTCAAAGACCGTACCTACAGGGTAACTTGGAGAGGGTCCGAGTCCGACCCTTGTCAATTAACTACAGGGGTCCCTCAGGGCTCTGTTCTTGGTCTCCTCATTTTCTCCCTGTACACAAACTCGCTCGGATCGGTCATTAGCCCGCATGGTTTTTCATACCACTGCTATGCTGACGACACCCAATTAATTCTGTCCTTTCCCCGCTCAGAAACTCAAGTCGTAGCACGCATCTCTGCTTGTCTAGCTGACATCTCTCAGTGGATGTCTGCCCATCACCTCAAGCTCAACCTTGACAAGACCGAACTGCTTTTCCTTCCGGGAAAAGATTGTCCTACTCTTGACCTGACAATCAACATCGGCACCTCTGTTGTTTCCCCGACTCAGACTGCAAGGAATCTGGGTGTGACCCTAGATAACAACCTGTCCTTCACTGCAAACATCGCTGCTACAACCCGTTGCTGCAGATATACGCTGTACAACATCAGGAAGATTCGTCCCCAGCTGACCCAGAAAGCCACCCAGGTTCTGGTCCAGGCTCTCGTCACCTCACGCCTTGACTATTGCAACTCCCTCCTGGCTGCTCTACCTGCATGTGCCATCCGACCTCTGCAGCTCATCCAGAATGCAGCGGCTCGTCTGGTCTTCAACCTCCCAACATTTTCCCACACCACTCCGCTCCTCCGCTCCCTTCACTGGCTCCCGGTAACTGCTAGAATCCACTTCAAGACACTAGTACTTGCATACCATGCCGCGAATGGATCTGGCCCTTCCTACATCCAGGACATGGTTAAACTGTACACCCCAGCGCGTGCACTCCGCTCTGCATCAGCCAAACGACTCGCTGCAACCTCGCTGCGAGGTGGACCCAAGTTCCCATCAGCAAAAACACGTGGGTTTGCTATCCTGGCTCCAAGATGGTGGAATGAGCTCTCCATTGACATCAGGACGGCAGAAAGCCTGCACATCTTCCGGCGCAGACTGAAAACTCATCTCTTTCGACTCCACTTCGAGCGATAGAATTACTAACAAAGCACTTATATACTAACATGGGACTGGCTTATCTATAGCCAGCTGAGTAGCACTTGAAATGTTTGGTTCTATGATACCTGATGTACTTATATGATTCTGTTTTCTTCTGGGCTGTGTCTTCCTGGTCGTATGTACTTTGGACAAAAGCGTCAGCTAAATGCAATGTAATGTAATGTAATGCAGAGGGAAATAACTCTCAGAATAACGTTATTTGCACATTTTTACAACTTGAGGAACGAATGATTTTAATAAGGGCTATACAAGTGTTCATACTGGGTAGTTTATTTAGTTTAAAAAAAATTATCCAACGATTTACAGACCATTCTTTCCCCATGTAAGTCAATGGGAAAAAGTGTTTCCGGGCCTGGCAACCAAACGCAAGTGTAGTACCGCCGTTTGGCCACCACGAATATTTTCATCAGAGTTCAGCGCACTTCCTGGGGGCTTGGGAGGGAGGGGGGTTGGAGCAAGGCAAGGCAAGGCAAGTTTATTTATATAGCACTTTTCAACACAAGGCAATTCAAAGTGCTTTACAAAAAATGAAAGACATTAAGAAAATGGCATTTAAAATCAGTCATTAAAAAGAAAAGCTAATAAAATAAACATTAAAAGAAGAAATACATGGATAAACATTAAAAGAAAAAATACATGGATAAAAGTTACAGTGCAGTCTAAGATATCAATAGTTCAATTAAAAGCAGCGACAAAAAGAAAAGTCTTCAGCCTGGATTTAAAAGTAGTCAGAGTTGCAGCGGATGGTTCATAATTTAGCAGTAGATCAGAAATGTATTTTGGGCCTAAACCATTCAAAGCTTTATAAACCAGCAGCAGTATTTTGAAATCTATTCTTTGACACACAGGAAGCCAGTGTAAAGACTTCAGAACAGGAGTGATGTGATCCACTTTCTTAGTGTTAGTGAGGACTCGAGCAGCAGCGTTCTGAATCAGCTGCAGCTTCCTAATAGATTTTTTAGTGAGACCTGTGAAGACACCATTGCAGTAGTCCAGTCTACTGAAGATAAAAGCATGGACACGTTTTTCCAAATCCTGCTGCGACATTAGTCTTTTAATCCTAGATATGTTCTTTAGGTGATAGTAGGCTGATTTAGTAACTGTTTTAATGTGACTGTTGAAACTCAGGTCAGAGTCCATGACTACACCTAGATTTCTGGCTTTATCTGTTGTTTTGAACATTGCAGACTGAAGCTCAGCGCTAACTTTTATACGTTCTGCCTTGGCTCCAAAAACCATTACCTCAGTTTTATCTTTGTTTAATCGGAGAAAGTTCTGACACATCCAGTCATTGATTTGTTCAATGCACTTACTCAGTGTTTGAATTGGAGCATAGTCTCCTGGTGAAACTGTTACGTAAATGTGTGTGTCATCTGCATAGCTATGGAAACTTATTTTGTTGTTTTTCATTATCTGAGCCAGTGGTAGCATGTTAAAGAGATGTTAAAGAGAAGAGGCCCCAAGATGGAGCCTTGAGGAACCCCACATGTCATATTTGTCAACTCAGATGTGTATTTACCTATAGAAACAAAGTTGTTTCTGTCCTTTAAGTAGGATTCAAACCAATTTAGGACTGTTTCCGAAAGTCCCACCCAGTTTTCCAGTCGGTTTAGTAATATGCTGTGGTCAACAGTGTCAAACGCAGCACTGAGATCTAATAATACTAACACTGAAGTTCTGCCACTGTCTGTGTTTAAGTGGATGTCATTAAAGACCTTTACAAGAGCAGTCTCAGTGCTGTGGTTTGGACGAAAGCCTGACTGGAACACATCGAAACAGTTATTTAACACTAGAACCGCCAACGGGTACATTTTACTCGCAGCTGTTTTTTGATTGTATGTAACTTTTTTTCAATAACATATTAAAGTCTCCCAGTCTGTGACTTTTCCTGAAAGTGTGTTATGTAGCACCCTCTGTTGTTAACAATTGTCAATATGAAGTCAGATTGAAAAAATCGGCAAAAAAAATGCCATTTATACCTATATACGCCAGCGGGTAATATTTACCTCATAGAAAATGCAGCGTAAACATGACGTGTTGCTATAGCAACGCCTTTTGTCTACTGCGGTTCCTTATAGATAGACAGATAGATTGAGAGAGAGATAGATAGATATAATGATAGATGGATAGAGAGAGAGATAGACAGATAGATAGTTATAGATAATGTAACATCTTGGAGAATACAAGATCTTGGATGACTGAGCTCACGTTGAGGACGTAATGCATGTGTGCAGGTTTCGTGCCAGTTGAATAAAGATGGACACTCTGAATGAGAGAAGTAGTCCGCGTAGTCTGTTTATGTAGACAATTATATGTCCATAGAACAGAACAGTAGTATATACCATACTGTTTCAATCACATTAGTATGCATAAAAAGTGACAGGTGACACGCCCCCAAATGAGCTAAGTCCCGCCTCCCCTCGCCTCCCATTGGTCGAGAGCTTTTTATGAGAGCTATGTCCCGCCTCCCATTGTTTGAGACCCTTTGATGTGAGGGGTGAAGGGTTATAAAGGGTAGGTGTGAAAAGCCCCCCTGTGGAATGCCTTTGTTATCTATTTCTTTGATGTATTGATTAAGGTAGTCTCTTTGAAGTTATGCTGTCTGATCCCTCAGGGGGTTATATAATCTAATTAGCCTTTGCTGTTTTGCCCTTTGATCTTAATCTAGGTATTTTTATGAGTGAGACATGGTTTGTTATCTATTTCCTTGATGTGTCGATTAAGGTAGTCTCTTTGAAGTTATGCTGTCTGGTTATCTAATCTAATTAGCCTTAGATGTTATGAGCCTGTGATCTTAATTTAGGTATTTTTATGAGTGAGACATGTCTCTCTGAAGTTAGGATGTCTGGCCGCTCAATGTGCCCAGACCTCCCCCCCTCTTCTCCACCCTTGCTATGCAAGGAGATTGTGCACACACACACACAGAGTTGCCCCTTTAATGTGGGGGTTGAGATAAGGGATGCTAATCTATATGCTGATTAGACACGGTGTCTGCTAAGGATGTTTCTTCTCAAGTTTTTTTTTTTGTGAAACTGTTAAGACAAGGATATTTCTGTTTTGGCAATGAGGGTATTCATATTAATTTAAAAAAGAGCTTATTTAGTTTTTAATAGTGATAACTAAGTTTCACTCTGTAGGGGGCAAAAGACGCATCCTTAAACACATCGATAAAGGACTCTTTAAAACAGAGACATGGCGACAGCATACCTGAATATCAGCAGGAGAGGACTCTTTTTCAGTAAATACATTATAGGGTTAGAATAAGATATATATATATATATATATATATATATATATGGTGGAATTAGTTTAAAATAGCACTCACTAAGACACCTAAAAACGTTATTGTCCTCTCTAGATTTGATTCAAGGTTTGTTTTTAAATGATTTGTGTCTGCTAAGGATGTTTCTTTTCAAGTTTTTTGGGGAACTGTTAAGACAAGGATATATCTGTTTGCAAAGAGGGTACTCATATTATTTTTAAAAAGAGCTTATTTAGGTTTTTAGTACTGATACTTTGGGATATTCTCTTTAGTTCTGTATTCTCTTTAGTTTTGCATGGATTTTGGATTAGTGTAATTACTTTTATTAACTATAAAGTCTATATGAATAGGGATATAATAAATAAATAAATACCCTATTCCTCCCTCACCTGAGCTTATCCAGAGCTTGACTGACACACAGAGACCAATCAAGGGCTTTGATTTATGATCTGTATGACAGTGGCCATGTAGGCAGGCCACATCATGTAGACAGCCAGTCACCCTGTGTGAGGCAGACCCACATGTGAGCAGCATTGCGTTCAAAATAAATTAAAAAACTAAATGGGTCGCGAAATATACTTGGGAGGCCGTTAATATACTGGGCGGCCCACCCCAGTAAAGTCTATGTGGGGGAAATCCTGGAATATCAGATACAATTAGCATCTAACCAGAAGTGCGAATGAAGCAGTGAACTGCAGTATATTTGATATACATCCAATATATAAAAGGTTATGTTAATATTGATCAGCTGGTCAGAAACTTGACTCCATAGGAAATATAAAAAGATATATGTTGAGCGTGATCATAACTTTCCAATAACACAAAGTTGCAGATCCTCTGTTGCAGGTTTAGCCATTCAGTCAGCCAGGTGTAAAATATGCATTTATTATCACCTTTTCTATTTGGCCAACTAGTGATAATTAAATGATACCCTATTTATTTAACTAAAATATGCATTTATTATTACCTTTTCTATTTGGCCAACGCCGTCTGTTTTGATGATTGTGATCAACCTTAATTAAATGTGCTAATAATATCTTTGTCTCAGTTCATTTCAGAATGCAACACACGTACACAAAAACAAACTACTTAGTTGGGTTATAAAAGAGTTAGCTTATTAATTCTCTAAGTTTAAGTCAAGTTGTACATCATAGTTCAGATTACTAAGATAATGAAGCTTCTATTTACGTTGCCATATGTATAAAGTATCTACATACGTGTATTGTAAAATAATCAAAAGTTTTGACTGGTAAGATTCTCACTTTTTTACAGAGAGCTCCGCTCCCCCTCAACATAACAAGTCCCGCCCTCCTCACCAGATCATTTAAAAGTAGGGATGGAAATAGGTGAAAAAAGAAATGCGCTCAAACTAAATAACAAGCCAGTCATTTACACTCACCAAGTCACCTTTTCAAAAAAGAAAAATGGCCAAGAGATGCCTAGATATGGGTTTAATCAGCGAGACCCCTGTGACAACCTACAGCCATCAGTCCGGAGCGCCAATCAAGAAACGAATGCAGCATCTGTGCCGGTTTCAGACGCCTCCAGCCGAAGAACTTCATGAAGAATGGACTCTGAAAAATGGCGATGTTTGGGGTTATGTATTCAACTATACGGCGAATGAACTGCATTTCTACAATCTGAAGATTGGAGAAACGTATGGACCCCGCAGTGTTAAAGCGACACTGACCTCAACAGATTGGGCTGTGTTAACTCTGGTGTCTTACAGAGATCTACATGCAACCACTGTATCGGAAGAAGTAGTGCATCGAGAAACCATAGTGGAACCAGCGGTGTACAAGATATTTGTAAAGAAAAGCAAAGAAACGCATACAGCATGCGAGATCAAAGAAGAGTTTTCACCGCTGTCCCTCAATGTGAAGGAAGAAGAAGGAGATATCCCCCCGCCGCCAGAAGTGAGAAGAATCCTGACAAGCACCGTATGGGAAACTAAAAGCGGACCATCGGGGCGGTGGTATTACCGCGCAAGCCGTTTGGTGACGCTGGGGAAGGACCCCTCTGATGATTTTGTTTTGGAGTATTTCAACTCTACATGCGGGGTTTTTCAGACATCCTTTCGGGTGCCTCTGACTGCTTGGCTGAAAATGATTGATGGAAAAGCTACAAAGCTTAAAGAATTTTTTAAACAGAGTCAGACATCGATGGACATTATAAAGGTGAAAAAGACTCTCACTTTTGCAGAGGACTCAGTATCCCACTCAACATAACAAGTCATACCCTCCTCACCAGATCATTTTAAAACTAAGGACCCCCGCAAAGAAAAGCATTGTGTTTGTTCTCTACAAATGTTTAAAGATTGTTACAAAATGTAAAAAATAAAAAAGGTATGGAGACAAAATTAATTCAGATGACTCTGTCTTTTATTAAGAAAACAAAATATATTACAAATGGTTTAAGAGGTCAAATGTAACCATCTTGGACTTAATATTCAAAACAAAATACTTTATCTGAATACATTTTCTTTTAAACGCACTTTTCGAAATTATTTATTTATTATTTCAGTGGAACAATCCAGTTTCTGTTAACATCAATGCTTTTTTCTCTTTTCTTGTGTTACTAAGATACTTTTAGACCCACTTTGGCGTGTGCAACACTTAACAACTGGTAGAATATGAAGTACTTTTGTAAGGATTTTGTTTTGTTGTAAAAACACTTGTTCAGTTAAACATGGTTTTTTCTTTTTTCTGATAACCTTACATATTTTTAGTTATTTTCTACTACCAAGATACTTTAACTTTTTTTGAGAGAATTAAGCATAAATATGGGGAAATCCTGGAATATCAGATACAATTAGCATCTAACCAGAAGTGCGAATGAAGCAGTGAACTGCAGTATATTTGATATACATCCAATATATATATATATAAAAGGTTATGTTAATATTGATCAGCTGGTCAGAAACTTGACTCCATAGGAAATATAAAAAGATATATGTTGAGCGTGATCATAACTTTCCATTAGCACAAAGTTTCAGATCCGCTGTTGCAGGTTTAGCCATTCAGTCAGCCAGGTGTAAAATATGCATTTATTATCACTTTTTCTATTTGGCCAACTAGTGATAATTAAATTATACCCTATTTATTTAACTATGTTTTTTCTCTGCTAACAATGCTTTACTTAAAACTGTAAATATATGGGATGATAAGGTCGTTTCTATATCTAAACACCTTGGTGATAATCATACAAATCCTTCAACAAAACAGGTCTTTCTGCCGAAGCGTTTACAAATGAATGAGAGTATATAATCCGCCAGCAGTGACATTTTGTGGGCATCTTTATCCTTACTCACAGTTTCTGCCATCAGCTCATAACTGAGAGCAAATAATAATGGACTAAGACCGTAAGAAACCAGAAGAGATTCACAATTAAGAAGCTGGAAGGACTTCAACAATCAACTTCGACTGATTCATTATCAAAATAGTTGATGAATAATGAAATAATTGACAACCAGTCGATTCATCTCACAGCCCAAAGACCGTAGCTCGGCTGCTCCCCCTTACATGACCCAAAAGATCTCTGAGCTGCTGCGTCTCATCTTGTAGAACAGAGGACTATTTTTAAGTAAATACATTATAGGGTTAAAATAAGATATATATGTGGTGGAATTATTTTAAAACAGCCACCTTACACTTTTTTTTTTTTTTTTTTAGTTATCCTCTCTAAATTAGATGTAAGGGTTTTTAAATGATTAGTGTTAATTAAGGGCTATTGTTATTTTGGTTTATATGGGGATAGGAGTTCAACTTTTAAAAATTGCACAGGATCATTCTAAGAAGAGTGTGAGGGCTAATGAGCCAGCACCATACCTCCTCTATGCATTTTGTTGACCTGTGTCTGATCTTGAAAAACTCTGATAAGTATTTTCTTTTATTTTAGTTTATAATATCATGTAATTATTAAATGTTTTTTTTTTTTTTTTTTTTGGTAGGGGTTAAACTAGTATATTATGTGGATAGTATATTATTAGATACTTTAAAATGTTATGTTTTTCTGTTTACACTAGAGACCCTGTGTGCTGAAATCTACTCAAACAGAGTACTGCATGGTAGTGGTCTGCTTTTAAACACAAAAGTGTATCTTTCAGTAACTTTCTCAGAGAATGTAAGCATAAATCTGTCAATTGTTCAAAACAGCCTTGTTTCACTGGAATAACCTCAAAATCACAAAATACCATTAAGTGTCAGAATCCTAACGAAATCTAATAAAACAGAGTACTTTCATGGTAGTGGTCTGCTTTTAAAAAGAAAAGTGTATCTTTTCTGTAACATTTTGAGAGAATTAAACATAAATCAGTCAAATTTCAAAACAGCCTTCAATGAAATAGCCTCAAAATCACAAACTGCCATTAAGAGTCAGATGCTTTTACGAAATCTACTCAGAGTACTTCATGGTAGTGGTCAGCTTTTAAACACAAAAGTGTATCTTCAGTAACTGGTTGAGAGAATTAAGCATAAATCTGTCAAATGTTCAAAACAGCCTTCACTGAAATAGCCTCAAAATCACAAACTGCCATTAAGAGTCAGAATCTTAACGAAATCTACTCAAACAGAGTACTTTCTACAGATGACTCCCCCCACTCAACGCAATAAGTCCCACCCCCACTCAGCAAATCATATAAAACTAAGGATCCTACTAAGACGACCGTTGAAAACTAGGCATGGATCTGAGAAAAACCAAGTCTGATGTAGCCTACCCTTATTATCACCAGGATAAAGGATATGGGTTTAATGACTGGACGGTACACAGTAGGGGAGAGGATGTTCCCGAAGAAGAGCTCTCCTCTATATCATATCCATGTAAGGTCTTTAGGACAAAAGAGGACCATGATAACATGACATATGAAGAATATCTTTCTTTAAAAGATGGTATTATAGATAACCTTAATAGAAACAGTATATCTCATACCACTCGCCAAGATCGCAAACGACAATTAGCAGAAAAGAAAAGAAAAATTAAAGAAAACCGAAGAAAAAGAAAAAGCAAAATGAAAAGGAGAAGAAAAATGAAAAGCAGACGCAGAATGCGAATGAAAAGAAATGGGGTAAAAGGACGGAAAACGAAAAAGACAAAAAGAAGGAAGGTGAAAAGAAAAAGGAACAAAGTGAAGAAATGTCAACTAGAGTATGGTATTGTACAGCCATTACCGGATCATAATAATCTTATAGATCAACTACCGCTAACCGACTGCTGCGAATGTGTTGAGCAAATACCAAAAGCAATGGCAGAGCTTTGCTTCAATATAATGAGAGAAAAAGCGCGATACTGTGGAATTGCCCAAATTGGCGACAGTGCCAGAACACGTATTAAAAGACTGTTGGCGGATCTCTATTCTAGTATCGGTTGTCATTACATCGAAGGATACGCCAAAATGTGTGACGACATAGACAAAGCTTTTGAAGACAATTATATGGTACCTGCCCTTACAGCTAAACAAATCCTACGCCAGGTATTCAACAGACCCCAAGAAGCACAAGAAGCCCCAGAAAGGATTACATTCAGAGCTAATAATGGTGAAACCGAAGAAGAAGCAAAGCAGATTATAATCGTTGCGGGTGAAAGGATAGAGAATTTGCATGTGATGTTAATGCATTTATCTGATATAAGAAATGCATTCGTTTACTTCCAAAAGACTCCTAAACATCTACTTGGGCAGTGTGAATTGAACGATAAAACGATCACTGTCAATGAAACGCGGAGAGAAGCAGCAGTGCAAATCGTTAAGTCTATTACCTTGTATGCACTACGACATTAACTTGGTAAAATGTGTGTTTTTATGAAAATGTGTTGAAGGATGTGTTTTCAATTAAACAACCATAACAAAATGAAAATGTGTTTTTTTATTTATGCTTTCGTATATAGTAATAGTATTGTAAACGAAACATTTAAAGTGTATCAAGTGCTCTCATTGTACGCTCTGTTTTTGACACAAAGATGCATCTAAAAATAACAGAGCGTACAATGAGAGCACTTGATACACTTTAAATGTTTCGTTTACAATACTATTACTATATACGAAAGCATAAATAAAAAAACACATTTTCATTTTGTTATGGTTGTTTAATTGAAAACACATCCTTCAACACATTTTCATAAAAACACACATTTTACCAAGTTAATGTCGTAGTGCATACAAGGTAATAGACTTAACGATTTGCACTGCTGCTTCTCTCCGCGTTTCATTGACAGTGATCGTTTTATCGTTCAATTCACACTGCCCAAGTAGATGTTTAGGAGTCTTTTGGAAGTAAACGAATGCATTTCTTATATCAGATAAATGCATTAACATCACATGCAAATTCTCTATCCTTTCACCCGCAACGATTATAATCTGCTTTGCTTCTTCTTCGGTTTCACCATTATTAGCTCTGAATGTAATCCTTTCTGGGGCTTCTTGTGCTTCTTGGGGTCTGTTGAATACCTGGCGTAGGATTTGTTTAGCTGTAAGGGCAGGTACCATATAATTGTCTTCAAAAGCTTTGTCTATGTCGTCACACATTTTGGCGTATCCTTCGATGTAATGACAACCGATACTAGAATAGAGATCCGCCAACAGTCTTTTAATACGTGTTCTGGCACTGTCGCCAATTTGGGCAATTCCACAGTATCGCGCTTTTTCTCTCATTATATTGAAGCAAAGCTCTGCCATTGCTTTTGGTATTTGCTCAACACATTCGCAGCAGTCGGTTAGCGGTAGTTGATCTATAAGATTATTATGATCCGGTAATGGCTGTACAATACCATACTCTAGTTGACATTTCTTCACTTTGTTCCTTTTTCTTTTCACCTTCCTTCTTTTTGTCTTTTTCGTTTTCCGTCCTTTTACCCCATTTCTTTTCATTCGCATTCTGCGTCTGCTTTTCATTTTTCTTCTCCTTTTCATTTTGCTTTTTCTTTTTCTTCGGTTTTCTTTAATTTTTCTTTTCTTTTCTGCTAATTGTCGTTTGCGATCTTGGCGAGTGGTATGAGATATACTGTTTCTATTAAGGTTATCTATAATACCATCTTTTAAAGAAAGATATTCTTCATATGTCATGTTATCATGGTCCTCTTTTGTCCTAAAGACCTTACATGGATATGATATAGAGGAGAGCTCTTCTTCGGGAACATCCTCTCCCCTACTGTGTACCGTCCAGTCATTAAACCCATATCCTTTATCCTGGTGATAATAAGGGTAGGCTACATCAGACTTGGTTTTTCTCAGATCCATGCCTAGTTTTCAACGGTCGTCTTAGTAGGATCCTTAGTTTTATATGATTTGCTGAGTGGGGGTGGGACTTATTGCGTTGAGTGGGGGGAGTCATCTGTAGAAAGTACTCTGTTTGAGTAGATTTCGTTAAGATTCTGACTCTTAATGGCAGTTTGTGATTTTGAGGCTATTTCAGTGAAGGCTGTTTTGAACATTTGACAGATTTATGCTTAATTCTCTCAACCAGTTACTGAAGATACACTTTTGTGTTTAAAAGCTGACCACTACCATGAAGTACTCTGAGTAGATTTCGTAAAAGCATCTGACTCTTAATGGCAGTTTGTGATTTTGAGGCTATTTCATTGAAGGCTGTTTTGAAATTTGACTGATTTATGTTTAATTCTCTCAAAATGTTACAGAAAAGATACACTTTTCTTTTTAAAAGCAGACCACTACCATGAAAGTACTCTGTTTTATTAGATTTCGTTAGGATTCTGACACTTAATGGTATTTTGTGATTTTGAGGTTATTCCAGTGAAACAAGGCTGTTTTGAACAATTGACAGATTTATGCTTACATTCTCTGAGAAAGTTACTGAAAGATACACTTTTGTGTTTAAAAGCAGACCACTACCATGCAGTACTCTGTTTGAGTAGATTTCAGCACACAGGGTCTCTAGTGTAAACAGAAAAACATAACATTTTAAAGTATCTAATAATATACTATCCACATAATATACTAGTTTAACCCCTACCAAAAAAAAAAAAAAAAAAAACATTTAATAATTACATGATATTATAAACTAAAATAAAAGAAAATACTTATCAGAGTTTTTCAAGATCAGACACAGGTCAACAAAATGCATAGAGGAGGTATGGTGCTGGCTCATTAGCCCTCACACTCTTCTTAGAATGATCCTGTGCAATTTTTAAAAGTTGAACTCCTATCCCCATATAAACCAAAATAACAATAGCCCTTAATTAACACTAATCATTTAAAAACCCTTACATCTAATTTAGAGAGGATAACTAAAAAAAAAAAAAAAAAAAGTGTAAGGTGGCTGTTTTAAAATAATTCCACCACATATATATCTTATTTTAACCCTATAATGTATTTACTTAAAAATAGTCCTCTGTTCTACAAGATGAGACGCAGCAGCTCAGAGATCTTTTGGGTCATGTAAGGGGGAGCAGCCGAGCTACGGTCTTTGGGCTGTGAGATGAATCGACTGGTTGTCAATTATTTCATTATTCATCAACTATTTTGATAATGAATCAGTCGAAGTTGATTGTTGAAGTCCTTCCAGCTTCTTAATTGTGAATCTCTTCTGGTTTCTTACGGTCTTAGTCCATTATTATTTGCTCTCAGTTATGAGCTGATGGCAGAAACTGTGAGTAAGGATAAAGATGCCCACAAAATGTCACTGCTGGCGGATTATATACTCTCATTCATTTGTAAACGCTTCGGCAGAAAGACCTGTTTTGTTGAAGGATTTGTATGATTATCACCAAGGTGTTTAGATATAGAAACGACCTTATCATCCCATATATTTACAGTTTTAAGTAAAGCATTGTTAGCAGAGAAAAAACATAGTTAAATAAATAGGGTATAATTTAATTATCACTAGTTGGCCAAATAGAAAAAGTGATAATAAATGCATATTTTACACCTGGCTGACTGAATGGCTAAACCTGCAACAGCGGATCTGAAACTTTGTGCTAATGGAAAGTTATGATCACGCTCAACATATATCTTTTTATATTTCCTATGGAGTCAAGTTTCTGACCAGCTGATCAATATTAACATAACCTTTTATATATATATATATTGGATGTATATCAAATATACTGCAGTTCACTGCTTCATTCGCACTTCTGGTTAGATGCTAATTGTATCTGATATTCCAGGATTTCCCCATATTTATGCTTAATTCTCTCAAAAAAAGTTAAAGTATCTTGGTAGTAGAAAATAACTAAAAATATGTAAGGTTATCAGAAAAAAGAAAAAACCATGTTTAACTGAACAAGTGTTTTTACAACAAAACAAAATCCTTACAAAAGTACTTCATATTCTACCAGTTGTTAAGTGTTGCACACGCCAAAGTGGGTCTAAAAGTATCTTAGTAACACAAGAAAAGAGAAAAAAGCATTGATGTTAACAGAAACTGGATTGTTCCACTGAAATAATAAATAAATAATTTCGAAAAGTGCGTTTAAAAGAAAATGTATTCAGATAAAGTATTTTGTTTTGAATATTAAGTCCAAGATGGTTACATTTGACCTCTTAAACCATTTGTAATATATTTTGTTTTCTTAATAAAAGACAGAGTCATCTGAATTAATTTTGTCTCCATACCTTTTTTATTTTTTACATTTTGTAACAATCTTTAAACATTTGTAGAGAACAAACACAATGCTTTTCTTTGCGGGGTCCTTAGTTTTAAAATGATCTGGTGAGGAGGGTATGACTTGTTATGTTGAGTGGGATACTGAGTCCTCTGCAAAAGTGAGAGTCTTTTTCACCTTTATAATGTCCATCGATGTCTGACTCTGTTTAAAAAATTCTTTAAGCTTTGTAGCTTTTCCATCAATCATTTTCAGCCAAGCAGTCAGAGGCACCCGAAAGGATGTCTGAAAAACCCCGCATGTAGAGTTGAAATACTCCAAAACAAAATCATCAGAGGGGTCCTTCCCCAGCGTCACCAAACGGCTTGCGCGGTAATACCACCGCCCCGATGGTCCGCTTTTAGTTTCCCATACGGTGCTTGTCAGGATTCTTCTCACTTCTGGCGGCGGGGGGATATCTCCTTCTTCTTCCTTCACATTGAGGGACAGCGGTGAAAACTCTTCTTTGATCTCGCATGCTGTATGCGTTTCTTTGCTTTTCTTTACAAATATCTTGTACACCGCTGGTTCCACTATGGTTTCTCGATGCACTACTTCTTCCGATACAGTGGTTGCATGTAGATCTCTGTAAGACACCAGAGTTAACACAGCCCAATCTGTTGAGGTCAGTGTCGCTTTAACACTGCGGGGTCCATACGTTTCTCCAATCTTCAGATTGTAGAAATGCAGTTCATTCGCCGTATAGTTGAATACATAACCCCAAACATCGCCATTTTTCAGAGTCCATTCTTCATGAAGTTCTTCGGCTGGAGGCGTCTGAAACCGGCACAGATGCTGCATTCGTTTCTTGATTGGCGCTCCGGACTGATGGCTGTAGGTTGTCACAGGGGTCTCGCTGATTAAACCCATATCTAGGCATCTCTTGGCCATTTTTCTTTTTTGAAAAGGTGACTTGGTGAGTGTAAATGACTGGCTTGTTATTTAGTTTGAGCGCATTTCTTTTTTCACCTATTTCCATCCCTACTTTTAAATGATCTGGTGAGGAGGGCGGGACTTGTTATGTTGAGGGGGAGCGGAGCTCTCTGTAAAAAAGTGAGAATCTTACCAGTCAAAACTTTTGATTATTTTACAATACACGTATGTAGATACTTTATACATATGGCAACGTAAATAGAAGCTTCATTATCTTAGTAATCTGAACTATGATGTACAACTTGACTTAAACTTAGAGAATTAATAAGCTAACTCTTTTATAACCCAACTAAGTAGTTTGTTTTTGTGTACGTGTGTTGCATTCTGAAATGAACTGAGACAAAGATATTATTAGCACATTTAATTAAGGTTGATCACAATCATCAAAACAGACGGCGTTGGCCAAATAGAAAAGGTAATAATAAATGCATATTTTAGTTAAATAAATAGGGTATCATTTAATTATCACTAGTTGGCCAAATAGAAAAGGTGATAATAAATGCATATTTTACACCTGGCTGACTGAATGGCTAAACCTGCAACAGAGGATCTGCAACTTTGTGTTATTGGAAAGTTATGATCACGCTCAACATATATCTTTTTATATTTCCTATGGAGTCAAGTTTCTGACCAGCTGATCAATATTAACATAACCTTTTATATATTGGATGTATATCAAATATACTGCAGTTCACTGCTTCATTCGCACTTCTGGTTAGATGCTAATTGTATCTGATATTCCAGGATTTCCCCCACATAGACTTTACTGGGGTGGGCCGCCCAGTATATTAACGGCCTCCCAAGTATATTTCGCGACCCATTTAGTTTTTTAATTTATTTTGAACGCAATGCTGCTCACATGTGGGTCTGCCTCACACAGGGTGACTGGCTGTCTACATGATGTGGCCTGCCTACATGGCCACTGTCATACAGATCATAAATCAAAGCCCTTGATTGGTCTCTGTGTGTCAGTCAAGCTCTGGATAAGCTCAGGTGAGGGAGGAATAGGGTATTTATTTATTTATTATATCCCTATTCATATAGACTTTATAGTTAATAAAAGTAATTACACTAATCCAAAATCCATGCAAAACTAAAGAGAATACAGAACTAAAGAGAATATCCCAAAGTATCAGTACTAAAAACCTAAATAAGCTCTTTTTAAAAATAATATGAGTACCCTCTTTGCAAACAGATATATCCTTGTCTTAACAGTTCCCCAAAAAACTTGAAAAGAAACATCCTTAGCAGACACAAATCATTTAAAAACAAACCTTGAATCAAATCTAGAGAGGACAATAACGTTTTTAGGTGTCTTAGTGAGTGCTATTTTAAACTAATTCCACCATATATATATATATATATATATATATATATATATATATATATATATCCTATTCTAACCCTATAATGTATTTACTGAAAAAGAGTCCTCTCCTGCTGATATTCAGGTATGCTGTCGCCATGTCTCTGTTTTAAAGAGTCCTTTATCGATGTGTTTAAGGATGCGTCTTTTGCCCCCTACAGAGTGAAACTTAGTTATCACTATTAAAAACTAAATAAGCTCTTTTTTAAATTAATATGAATACCCTCATTGCCAAAACAGAAATATCCTTGTCTTAACAGTTTCACAAAAAAAAAAAACTTGAGAAGAAACATCCTTAGCAGACACCGTGTCTAATCAGCATATAGATTAGCATCCCTTATCTCAACCCCCACATTAAAGGGGCAACTCTGTGTGTGTGTGTGCACAATCTCCTTGCATAGCAAGGGTGGAGAAGAGGGGGGGAGGTCTGGGCACATTGAGCGGCCAGACATCCTAACTTCAGAGAGACATGTCTCACTCATAAAAATACCTAAATTAAGATCACAGGCTCATAACATCTAAGGCTAATTAGATTAGATAACCAGACAGCATAACTTCAAAGAGACTACCTTAATCGACACATCAAGGAAATAGATAACAAACCATGTCTCACTCATAAAAATACCTAGATTAAGATCAAAGGGCAAAACAGCAAAGGCTAATTAGATTATATAACCCCCTGAGGGATCAGACAGCATAACTTCAAAGAGACTACCTTAATCAATACATCAAAGAAATAGATAACAAAGGCATTCCACAGGGGGGCTTTTCACACCTACCCTTTATAACCCTTCACCCCTCACATCAAAGGGTCTCAAACAATGGGAGGCGGGACATAGCTCTCATAAAAAGCTCTCGACCAATGGGAGGCGAGGGGAGGCGGGACTTAGCTCATTTGGGGGCGTGTCACCTGTCACTTTTTATGCATACTAATGTGATTGAAACAGTATGGTATATACTACTCAGAACATTACAGATAGATCGATAGATAGTTATAGATAGATAGAGAGATTTGTACCTAAACAAAACACAAGTCTAACACCAAGCGTTTAAATCAGCACTCTTAGCGATATTTTATACTTGTTATCTGCACAAACGATAGCATATGAAAAGCTGAGAATCCACAGATTCTATCGGTATAAGTTTCATCCCTGTGCGATCAAAACTCACTGTTCTGTATGATCAATAAAAGAACATTGTACCTTGCAAATCAATAGCGGGTACATTTTACCCGTTGGCGGTTTTAGGTATACAGCGACCTCTGGCGGTTCTAGTGTTAAATGCAAAAAATTACTCAACTGTTGAAAAACAACTTTTTCAATGATTTTACCTAGAAATGGGAGGTTTGATATGGGCCTATAATTGTTCATTACTGAAGCATCTAGATTATTCTTTTTTAAGAGTGGTTTAATGACTGCAGTTTTCAGGGCCTGTGGAAAAA
Source organism: Harpagifer antarcticus (assembly GCA_902827135.1). NCBI lineage: Eukaryota > Metazoa > Chordata > Actinopteri > Perciformes > Harpagiferidae > Harpagifer > Harpagifer antarcticus. Next base: position 606,786 of record CADEHL010001074.1, read on the forward strand.
TACCTGAGTGAAGAGATTTGTTTACTATATGAAGTAGATCTGAGGCCATGCAAGGCAAAACATCTTTGAAAAATCCCGTTGGAATAATATCAAGGCAGCAGGAGGAGGATTTCAGAAGTTGTATAATATCCTCTAGGTTTTTATCATTAATCTGATGGAATTGTGTCATGGTGTTTGAATTGATGTTAAGTGGACACAGAGACAACACATTTGCTGTTCCTGGTGCAGAGGCACTGACTGCTTGTCTGATTTTCTGAATTTTGTCAGTGAACAAGGAGGCAAAATCATTGCACGCCCTGGTGGATAGAAATTCAGAGGCTACTGACACTGGGGGGTTAGTTAGTCTGTCGACGGTAGCAAACAAGGCACGTGCGTTGTTTTTGTTTTTGGTAATGATGTCAGAGAAGAACGATTGTCGTGCGTTTTTCAATTCCAAATTATAAAGGCCAAGTCTCTCTTTATAGATTTCAAAGTGAACCTGGAGATTTGTTTTTCGCCACCTACGTTCAGCTTTTCGACACTCTCTTTTTTCTGTTTTCACGGTCATGGTCTTTCTCCATGGAGATATTTTCTTGCCAGACACTTCCTTTACCTTAGTTGGAGCAATGGCATCTATAATATATAATAATAATATAATTTTTGAATTAAAATGATCTACTAGCTCATTTACTGAGATGTTAGCAGGGGCGAGTGTGGAAGAAAAATTCTGAGTAAACATTTCCCTAGTATTTTCAGTTAAATATCGCTTTGTGGTTACCTCTTTTTGAGAAAACACAGGAATGATCAGAGAGCGCAACATCAGTCACCACAACCTTAGAGATATTCAGACCCTTTGAGATAATTAAGTCCAGAGTGTGCCCCTTATTGTGTGTGGGCTCCGTCACATGCTGAGTCAGTCCATAGCTATCAAGAACACAAAACAGTTATTTTGCCCCTCTGTCCTGAGGGTTGTCAACATGGATGTTAAAATCACCAACAATGATTAAACGGTCAAAGTCAATACACACTATAGACAGCAGTTCAGTAAAGTCATCATAAAAGCTTGCACAGTATTTGGGTGGTCTATAGATATTTAGGAACAGAGCTCGAGAGGAGCATTTCAGCTGAAGGGCCACATATTCAAAAGAAGCAAAGTTCCCATAAGATGTCTTCCTGCATTGAAGAGAATCATTGAACCGAATAGCAACTCCACCCCCTTTCTTATGCATTATTTCCTGACTCATACAACTAAAGTTGGGAGGGATTGATTCGATAAGAACAGCTGCACTGTTATTTTGTTCAATCCAAGTTTCTGTTAAAAACATAAAATCGAGATTGTGCTCAGTGATAAAATCATTGATTAAAAATGTTTTTCCTGCCAAAGACCTGACATTTAATAAAGCTAGTTTAAGTTTGTTAAACACACTATCAGTCATGTTTTTTGTAACAAGCTGTGGCTGACATGGAATCACTGCTAAATTAGATAAACTCACACAAACGTTTGAGCGCTTCCTGTATCTAAGATGATTCACCGCTCTTAATCTATTACCTATCAACACAGATATCGGCAAAGCTATAGGCAGGCAGGGCCCCAGCATGTCCTGGAAAGAGTTGAGAGTGCCATACGCCCTTGAGCCTGGACCCAGCACACATCAGTAAGAGTTTGTTGCATTTTGTACACACACATCCTTATCAGGCTTCGGAGACTGCAGATGCTTTCTTGAAGGGAGGGGAGGTGGTTGACGTTAGCACGGTGATGGAGACGGGGGAGATGTTGCGGGGGTAGAAGACATGCTGCCAGGGGGGAGGTGGTTGACGTAGGCTCGGTGATGAAGACGGGGGAGATGGTGCGCGTCTCCGCGGTGATTTTGGTGGGCGTCGTTGAGGAGCGGGGTTAAAGGACATGCTGCCAGCCCTGCGTATCGCCTTAGTTTGGTTATTGAACTCCAGGAAGGAATTGGTGCCAACCCTCTGTATCGCCTTCATGTGTTCAACGCATCACAGATTTCAGAGCGCTGGGGTCTGCCTGTTATCCGTCCTCCCAAATCCCATGGAAATGATTTACTCTTCGGCTTTGCACCCAGAGAGTTCCAGGGAGGACTACCACTTGTAGATTTATTACCCAGTACACAGCCCTCCTGTTCCTTGGAATCCTTGTAGCTGCTAACTAGCTTCTCCATTATTTTGCAACACTGGTAAAGTGGTGTCATTCCCACGACATAGTCCATTCACTTCCACGTTAACTTCCAACCGTTGCATTTTCATTTCTAACACATCGATCTTCTGTATAAGTTTGTGGAAGTCATCTGTAGAGAACGGAGGCATTTTGCTACCAACTAGCATGCAGTAGCCTACCAGGCTTTAGTTGTTGCTAGGCCACGCTACTGTAAGACTGAGGTCGTCGTAAAAATGTTGAAATATGGCTGAAACCCTCCGTCTATTTACGAAGATGAACTGTCCCAGTGATAAGTTAATGTCCAGGAGCCGTCAGTTAGCTAGCTAACGCTAGCTTTGTTGAGTTTATGCTAGCTAAACAAGTAGTGGTTGTAGTCTACAGCAGTAATTAATATATTATAGCCTACTGCTTTGGCACTAACGGTTGATAACCGTTTATGAAAATAAAACCAATTGAACTGTGCTGAAATAATGACAAGTTTTATAATTGTCTTGGGCTCCTGCTGTGTTTTTAAAGTCTTTGTAAATTATCCATGCTATTTTCTATTTAGCTAACGTCGAAGTAGTGTATGTGAAATCAACCTCACAATAAGATGTGTGTATATTATATTTAAAGATGATTTCTTAAATATTACAATATGGTTGGTTGAGCTGGAGTTCATTATTAAGCTTACACGTTAACGTCAGTCATATCTGAAGAACGAACCTAAACCTTGTTGTTTTTATTAATTGCATTACCAAATTGGTATCAAATAAACAGTAAGCATTGGTAACACAACTTCCAAAGTTACAGTAAAATAAAAAGGACACTGACTCGGACAATACACAATCCAACATGTTCAACAGAAGAGAATAAGTTATATTGTTTGTATACATGGTTCACATGGTTACATATACATCTGTTTGTTTAAAGTGTCCAGGTGATGCAGACAGGCTGGACTAGAGAGTGAAAGACAGAACTGGACTCCTCACAGCAGTGAACTTCAGCTCAGGTACACATACTATTTGTTCATTCTGTACAAAGAATCAAGAAAGATATTGGTTTAAATAAATGAAGTATTGACTTTAATACACTGATATACATTCCATTAAACAATACTAAATACTAGATCGCCTACACATCAGTGAAGTTGAGGGTTTTTTCCATGCAAAAGGTTACATTTAGATGTTAACAAGCAATATGACTTTGTCAGCTTTCTAATTTAATGTATTGAAGGCAAAGCTATTTAACACATAGTGAGAACTGCTACTATTTATCTCTCAATATTGTATGTAAAAAACGTGGTAAAAGTTATTCTTTCAGTGAGACAACAGAGCAAGCTTCTACAGTTGCACTATGTTTTGTAACAGTTAAATATTATTTTGATAATAAAATATATTTCAATGTTGATGAATTTCATACTGTTCATTCATAATCTGATTACAATTAAAAAATAATTATATCAACAGCCCCTAAACACACCTCTTTCATAAATAACACACTTGTTCAGCAATAATATGTTTTATGTTTCCTGTCATTTTTGTTAGGAAAGGACATGCCTGAAAGACACGACTCAGCATCTCCTCTTTCTCTGAGGGTCAAGAATAACATCCAAGAGGAAAATTAAAAGCTGATGTTATGAGATTTTAAGACCAGTACAGGACATTCACTAAGAAACTACTTTTATTGTGAAAACAAAGATCTGCACACCAAATATTTTTGTAGTCTATCAGGACCATCATTTGTTTGTGACGCTGCCTGCACCTCAGAGAAGGGATGGTTATAGTCAGGCTTATAAAGTGTGGCGAAAAACATAGTCAGCTGATGGGATGCACCTATTTCCACATCTACACTCCATCAGCTGATTTCTATTTGCCTCAGTTTATGAGCCTCACATCACTTGTGCCTTGTACCGCAGAGTTTGCAACGTCACAAATAAATGGGGCCAATCTTCAGTCAGATGTGAATGTGTAATCTAACATTTTCAGTAAGAATAATGGACAAAAGGAGTGCAAATACAAATACAATTTATTGAAATGTGAACCAAAAGTTAATCAAAAACGTTTTAAATAAAAAGCACATATGGACAGAATGTGTAAACCTATTAAATGTATAAGTAAACACATTTAGTCAAATAAAGTGACAGACTAGGCCTGTGCAGTTCGTATCAGCTTTGCCCAGCATGGGCTCCTCCATCAGGCCTGGTCCTCCTCGCTGAGGAAAGACCCTCAGTCCTCTCCAAACCAACAGACAGGACGTCCATCACACGGAGGTTTGGTGCAGCTCTCTGGACACCACACTGTCTCAATCCGTCCACACTGAATATGAGAGGGGGAAAATGAAAATAATAAATGCTTTGGACAATAAGAAATATAAAGTTGACTGTTGAGTTGCTCAGTTTTTTTAGATTGTCAATACTATTACTTTATAACTAATATCCCAGGTTAAGAGGCACCTTCAAATAAAGATTGGCCTTTACATACATTTTGTCTCTTGAATTGTTTGTCTAAAGTCAAGGATCTAGAAGTGGTACTTGTAGTTTTAATGATACAGTCTGGTTATTATGCTGTTTGGAGGAGGCCTCACAGGTAAGAGCACTAACTAGCTACCATCACATGTACCTTAGCTTGACTTAAATGTATTAAACGTATAATTAAGTGATGGCAAAATATAAATAACTAATGTCATGCAAACATATTAATATTTGCTTGATTCCAGTGTTGAATTTAGCACAATTGCATACAAACATTAAGGGATTTTAAGATTCTGAAGTCTTCGTTCTAAATAGAAAATAGCATGGATAATTTACAAAGGCTTTAAAAACACAGCAGGAGGCCAAGACAATTATAATACTTGTCATTATTTCAGTACAGTTCAATTGGTTTTATTTTCATAAACGGTTATCAACCGTTAGTGCCAAAGCAGTAGGCTATAATATATTAATTACTACTGTAGACTACAACCACTACTTGTTTAGCTAGCATAAACTCAACAAAGCTAGCGTTAGCTGGCTAACTGACGTTATTTTGCCGCGAAACGGTACGATATAAAACGGTGGTCTTCAAAGCGGATTTAATCCTCAATCACATTAATAATATTCAAAGTAATACTGGGCAAGTAATGGGCAAAACGTACCGTTGATTGACGCGCCATGTCAGCGGACTGGCAACGACACGAACCGTTAGCCCCGCAGTCATCCGGTTCGACCTGACTGGCCTCGTCGTTCTGATAGCTCTTCCCCTTCGCTACAACCCCCCTCCCTCCCCCCGCATCTACAGGTGAAAATTACTTGTGCGACACATTTATCGCAAGAAGTGTAGCAAAAGTCAAGACCGCAGATTCGTCGATTTATACTGCCACAGAGCAGATTCGTCAAGTTGTAATGACTGATTAGAGAAGTTGTAATAACCAAGTTGCAGTTGTAATGGAAAATATATTTAAAACATTTGTATTTTTCTGCAAGTGAACATTTCATCACTAAGTTCTTTTTTTCCCTACAAACTACAAAACCTTTTTTTTTCTTCTGTGACTTCAAATTTGGTTCACAGTTACGTGGATATTTTATACAAGTGTAAATTTGGTTCACAGTTACGTGGATATTTTATACAAGTGTACATTTGGTTCACAGTTACGTGTAAATGTATGCACACAAACTCAGATTTTTTTTCTGCAAGTGCTCACATCAGGTTTTACACGCTCTCGCATTTTGCACCATATCTACCTTCATAGATGCAGCCATAATCCGCTAATACTCTCACGTGCGTCACACTGCGCGGCTCATTCCAGCTGCTGAGGCGGCTGCTGGTGCGGAAGTCTATGGCGTAATACCACCATACCGGGACCCTGGCTCAGGCTCAGTAGACCTCCGGCAGCGTTGGGACCCAGCCGAACGGGACCGAACACCTTCCGCAACTCCGCGGAAAATGCGGCAAAAGAGGTTTTCCAGCAGGGGGAGCTCTAAAACCGTGTCATTTATTTGCTGCACTTGGGAAAAAATGAGGAAACGTGTATGAAACATGCTTTAAACGGGTAAACATGCCTGGCCCCCAAACGTTAAGTGACGTTGTGTGGGTGTGCTACAACGGGTACCAACTGTCACTATACCAAGTTTCTAATCCCTGCAACGTTTATACAAATTTGACATTGTCAAAATGTCTCAATTTTCACACCAATACATCATATGTGACCTGCTCCATCGAAATCAGTCGCATTGACTCGAAGACACATTTTGAGTTGTATACACTGTTGGAAAGAGGAGATTCCTAGCTTTCTAATTACATCAGGATTGTTTTTATACTCCAAATATTAAGCAAAATATGTCACATTATATAATGACTGTCACCGAGTCATCATGTTGAGAAAAAGGCCTTTAAAGTTTCCTCTCCTCTGGAATCCATCGATCTGATTAATTATTAGCGGAGCAAATGATCGAAATACTACGGAGGGAAGATATTTTCGTTAGGATTACTGATCTGGGGAAGCTCGCGAGTGTGTGTGTATACGTGGGTGTGTTTGTGTAATTTTAAGTTTGTGTGTATTGTTTGTTTGTTTGTTTGTAGCCTTTATTTAACCAGGTGAAAGCCCCTTGAGATCAAAAGAGCTCTTTTTAAAGGGTGACCTGCAGCACATTGGTTACACATGTAACATAAAAATAACAGAACAACAATAAGGACGACATACAACATAAATTACAGGGTGTAGTTTACAAAACTCTATTTACAGTGACAGGTACCATGAGTATCAAACAGCATGTCACCCAGCCGAGTTTTAAAATGATGCAGGGGAACCAAAGTGCTCAGTTTTAAACATTTTTGCAGACTGTTCCAAGTTTGTGGAGCTGCACAACTAAAAGCTTTCTTCCCTAAGACAGTCCTAGCACTTGGCACATTTAATAAAACAACATCATGAGATCTCAGGCAATAAGTATTTTCAATTTGTCGAGAGATCAGAGAGCAGATATAAGAAGGTAGTTTACCCAGCATGGCTTTGTAGATGAACATGTACCAGTGACTGAGTCTCCGAACAGTAAGTGATGGCAGACCTGCCTTGGCATACAGGGTACAGTGATGAGTAAGTGCTTTACAGTTAGTAACAAATCTCAGTGCGCCGTGATAGGCGGCATCTAACTTTTCCAGGCAATGGGCAGGTGCATTCATGTATATCAAATCACCATAGTCCACAGGTAAAAAGGTCACAGTGACTAGCATTTTCCTGGCCTCAAGCGAGAAACAGGACTTGTTTCTGAAAAAGAAACCTAGCCTAACCCTCAGCTTTTTAAGCAGATTAATGACCTGAAGTTTAAAAGTAAGCGAATCATCAAGCCAGATACCTAGGTATTTATAACCACTTTGAGTACTTGTCCTTGCATTGTAACAATATCCAAAGCAATCTCTCGAGTCGTTTTAGCTTTTGAAAAGAGCATTACCTTGGTTTTCATTTAAAAGAAGCTTAAGCTCAGCGAGCTGAGTCTGAATAATGTTAAAAACAGCCTGTAATTTAACAACCGCCTCCTTAATGGAGGGACCTGCACAATACATCACGGTATCGTCCGCATAAAAATTGGGTGCAAAACGCATCAATGACAGCGACCCTCGACCACACAAAACAACAGCATTTATATAAACACCTATCATGACAGGGCACCCACAGCCAAGTAACAATTACAAATGAATGAAGTCAGCACGGCGGCCCACATTGAAAATGACTTAGGCCTGCCTTTGATGATCAAATCACATAAACACAAAGTCCATCCTCCTGTCCTTTTGGATGAAGCACTTGATGGCGGGGTCATGCAGCTGATCCTTTGCCACTCCAATGTATCATTGTAACTCAATCTTGAAAATGACTTGGTTAATAATTTCGCAACAATGTCATCACAATCACTGATATTAGCCATCATGAACGAACTTATGCTAATCATAAATCTATCGATTAGATTTATGATTAGAAAATTATAAAAGTAGGGTAGGCATGTGGATATTATCCGGCTGAACAAAACGTGCATTTATTTAACAGGTTAGTTTTCCACAGACCTTATTTCGAGCTATTTTCCAAAATCCTATGGAGAAATCCCATTGCTTTGTGTCGAGGGAACCCATGCGCAGCTTACTTCCCGGTTTTAGGAGGCGTCACTGCACCACTTTATACACTTGCATAAACTTCACAGCGGGCGGAACTTGTCATGAAGTCCGCAAAAATAAAGCCCACCCATTTAGAGGGAAGATATGATTGGTCAATTGTACTGTCATTTGACATTACTCTCTCGTTGAGTTACTATAGCGGGCCCTCTGTTAATGTACAGAGGGACCAATAAGCTCTCCCGTCTTCACATAACTTGCAGACTAAACAAAAAAAATATTTGTAATTACATTTTTTCTTTTTTGTAATGTTTTCAAATATTATTTTTTAGAATATCTTAGGGGGCCCTGACGGCTCGCCACTCCCCTTGAATGATGGGATGGTACGTTACCATTGAGAAGTGGGGGCTATGCGCACGCAGTTTGCCCAAAGCGAAACCTATCTTACTGAAATCTGAAAACTTAAAACTAGGTTTTTTGCTGATGGATTATCAGAAATCATTTCAAAGTGACACAGACACATTGGATTAACCTATGGATTCACCTTCAGCAGCGTTTTTATTATTTTAATGCCATTGAAGACAACTTTTGATCAGACAACAACAAAGGTAGGACATATTGCCGTGTTTGCTACCTCATGCCACGTGTTGTGATGTCTGTTTTTCTTTCTAATGTTGCGAGTTCTGATCATGGAGTGATGATACAGATACCTATCGAATCTGTGTCATCTGACGATGCTAATCGATGGGTTGGATGTGCAGTTACGATAAGTATTAAGGGTGTTATACCGTGAGTTCTGTGCTAACGGCGTTGGCATTTTTTTGCTCAGGGTTAATTCAGAGGCTCAGCGTTAGTCTTGTGTTTTTTTTTGCTAATAATGGTTCATATCATCAGTTAGCTGAGTTTCTTCCTGTTACATGGATATGAAACATTCATAGTTTATTAAATATTAAGAAGCCCTCAGACCAGGGACGTGCACAGGTACGGGCTAATGTTGCCCAGGTAACGGCCCGTTTGGCCTTTTTGGCTGACCTGCCCCTCTGGACAGAGCGAGAGTTTGTTTTTATTTTTTCTGTTGTGGCCGAATCAGCATGATAAGCCCACAATTAGTATTGTAGCGTCTCGCTGCGGGAAACATACTTTGTCAGCGCTGTCATCTGCCGGTGCGCTAAGACCACCTCAGTGTCGGATTTTGGAAACTTGATTTTGAGTTGACTCATGGCAGTTAGGGTATAAGGGACAAACCAGGGGACTTTACTTCCTCTTGATACCGTCGGTTATTTACAAAAAAACACCTAAACATAGCCTAATTGTTATTGTGCTTCTGTCTTTCTGTGTCTTTTCATCGGTAAACTCCCTCAACGGGGCCGCTCGCTCTCTTTTCTTGATCGCCCTCTCACGGGTGAACAGTTCAATGTCCCGCTTCATTGTAGGAATTCTGCCATGTCTCTACCACTTTAGTTTGACCATCTCTGTTACTAAGTTATGGAATACTAGATAAATAAGTAATTAGATACCTTATCGTTACTGCGCTCATAAAGAATGATAAGAATAATGCGTATTGAACTGGTTTCATTAATTAGTGAGTTTATTTAAGCTAATTAGTTAGAGGCCCTATTTTATCAGTATGTCTGGACTGCACAGCAGTTACTATGGTCAAACTACATTAGAACAGAATTGTCCCCATATTGTCTTTAATAGTTACTAATATTAGATATTTTAATAAGATATGGACCGCAAAACATGTTCCTGGTTTTCATTTTTAAAATCAAGTCACCGAATGCAAGTAGTCGTCTTAGCTTATTTTGTTATATATATAGAATTACTAATTACTAACAAAGAACTGCTAACGGAGCACTTATATACTAATAAAGGACTGGCTTATCTAAAGCCAGTTGAGTAGCACTTGAAATGTTTGGCTCTATGAAACCTGATGTACTTACTGTATATGATTCTGTTTTCTTCAAGGTTGTATCTTCCTGATCGAATGCACTTATTGTAAGTCGCTTTGGATAAAAGCGTCAGCTAAATGTAATGTAATGTTATTAGATGTGAATTACTGTTCAATTTAGTTGTCGGGGGAGGCCCCTTTTCCAGTTTAGAGCAATAGCCCCTCCAAATGTCTGTGCACGTCCCTGCCTCAGACGCTGTTTCCTGCAGATAATGCGTTTTTCCGCCAGCCGGCGGGCGGATGGGGTTCAACAGGTTAAACCAAATTTTAGACTGTCCATTTAATGGAATTTAATTTGTATTGAAAAGGTCCCTGAATTGTACATATTTTGTCCAATATGTGGAAAATGTACTGTATAGTGAATTCCTTCAATTGGACACTGTGCCCGCTGGTGGAACTTTCGTGAATTACGCGAGAAATCCCAAAACTTTAATATTTTCTATCTCTTAGAGGAAAGCTCGTCTGACCCCCATTTTTCCCCCATGTGGAAGTCCCCGGCGGTGGAGCACCCTGGCTTATTTTTAGTCCACGCTGGGGTAAAAGTAAGGGTATATTTTGGTCTGTCCAATTGGGCAACCGCGCCTCCAATGTAAAAGTGAACATGTTACGAATTAAGCGCCCTAACGTAGAGAAAGGGGCTGCAGCCCACAGGCTCACCAGCGTAGAGTTCCGGCGTTCCCACACGAGGCTCCGGAGCGTATCCAGTCGGGCCAGGAGCTGGAGCAGGTGCCGGAGCTGCGGGTGAGCAGCCATGGTAGCAGCCATGGTAGCGGCTAGCTGTTGTACCGTGGCGGCCATCTGCTGCATCTGGGCGGTCAGGTAAGCCAGTGTTTGTCCCTGGGTTGAGGTTGCCTGATGGGTAGCTATCGTGACCTCCTGCCTGGCATGATGGCATCCTCAACCCTCTCAAATCGGTCTCTAGGAGACCCGGTGTTTGCTTGGTCCATTTCTGGCCAGATCGTTCTGTCAAGAATGAGCTGAGAACCAAAATGCAACACACGGGAGACCAGGGAAAGTCGGTAACCAGCTTTATTATAAACTGTTTCAACTGAACAGTTCTGGTATAAGACAAACCGGCAGACAGTAGGCAAAGGGCTGGTCGGGGACAGGCGAGGGTTCCAGGAGTAGGCAAGACGGGAGACGCAGGTACAGGCAGGGTCAGGAAATAGGCGAGGCAGAATAATCCAGGGACAGGCAGGGTCTGGAAACAGGCGAAGCAGGCTGGTCAGGGACAGGCAAGGACGAAACCGGGAGAGCAATCTGGGAGGTAATGTGGGAAAGGCTGGCATGCTGCGAAGTACGATCTGGCACTGAGGTGAGAGTGAAGGGGGCCTATATACAACCCAGTCTCACGGCATTTCATGTTATAGTCACGACATTTAATCTATTGATTCGTGTTCACCAACATGATTTTCCTCTTTTTTTCGTGTCACACAGAACGATTTTAAAAGCAATGTATTTCTATTGGTAGTATGTTTCGTGCCTGCACCACGTCTTTTTGTCCGTTCGGGTCTTGGAAGACCGGAAGCTGTGGGGTTCGTAAAAACATGTTCTTACTCAATATCAAGCCACGATTATTGTTGTTATTTTTTTGTCGTCTGTGAGGAAAAGAAATGGAGCTTTTTCATCTTTTTTTCCTTCTAATTTGTTATTCTTTTCTAAATAACACACTGTTATTTACTCACCAATAACACACAATTATCCTTGTTTTTATTTATTTGTTTGATTCCATAATCTCTGGCTTTTTTGGCGTCCGTCAGGAACTGAATTTCAAAATAAAATAACCGGAAACAGACGTAGGCCTATAAGGGACATTTCGAGCATCATTGCGATACACAGCCACTGAACTGATTACCCAAGATCCTCAGCTATGGTTTAAGCTTGCTGATTGGATGTTTTAGCCGCAATGCATGTAGGGATGTGGTGTTAATGCCATATCAAATCCGAAAAACATTTCTGAGTTTAGGATGGCCGAAGACACTACACTACCCATAATCCCCAGCTATCGTTTAGGACTACTGTCCCCCTGATTAATCTTCAGGCTCTGGGATTGGATGTTGGAGTGGCAGTGCGCCAAGGTTACGACGAGCGTCAAATAGCTGTTTGAAATGGAACGAAACCACGCCAGACTATCCAAAACTGGAATCGAACGCCCCCCCCCAGAACTACACATACTGGCTATTGTGTTTCACAAAATGTTCTATGGGACGTCTCTACTGAACGTTTTCGTTTTTCCCACAATTAGAAGTTGCCAGTATTAAACACATTGGTGTTATCAAATGTAAAACATATAATTAATAAATGGGTGAACATTTCTTGTGTCCATAATGCGCAGCATTAATATATATATATATATATACCTACATGATAGCTCATTGTTACTTTGTAATTCTACTCCACTACAATTCAGAGGTTAACCTGGTATTTTTACTCCACTACATTTATTTGAGTTACTTTGCAGATTCTGATTAATGATGTGAAATATAAACAACCCTTAAATCAGACTTTAGTTACACCTGAGTAAAATTCAGGGAAGGTGATTGTTAAGTGCCAACAATCAGGAGAGATATTTGATAGTTGGTGATTGAGAAGACTAAACTTGTATCTGCAATTGACATGAATGGAAACGAGTAATAAAGTATATTCATTACTCGTTATTCTCTACTAATAGTTAAAGACTCTATAATGGATATTTTGCACATCCCTTTCAAGATTTCAAGATTTTCTAAGGTTTATTGACGTATCATATACACAACTATGGTGTTTTGCAATGAATGAACAACTTGGGTCACAGGTTCCTCAACAGTGCATTACAAGACATCTATCAATATGTGTGTATACCTCCACCATTAAACTGTCATATTCTGCACATTTCTTATACTATCTACATACATAAGAGTATAATTCATATGTATAATATCAGTTAAAATAAGTGCTTCAACATAGCCCCAAGGTCCCCGCCGGCGGGTACTTTAGTTTTTTTTTTCACGACACTGTGTCTCAGGGGATCTTAATATTTAAGAACCTATTCATGTGTTATACCAGATTAACGGGAATAATCTCAGCTAACTGACGATACAAACCATTTTTACCAAAACAAAACACAAGTCTCATAAGAAACATCTAAATGACCCCTGAGCGAAAAATGCTAACCTATTACTGCACCGATAATCACTTCTAGCTCCCTTATTACTTATCCTAGGTGCACATCCAACACATCGTTTATGATCGCAATAGTCCATGGGCCCATACCTGGATTTCCACTTATCGGTACCACCCAAGGTGGCAAATGTTAGTGAAGTGTTTTCAAGTGGCATATATCTATAGATGATATTTTGTTATGATAGACATTCCAGAGTGGTAGCTTAGTCATAGAAATCAGCTATTGAATACAATGACCTGAAGCGCCAAATTCGAATGCGTAAAATGTGGCTTGAATGTACATATAACTCAAATACCAACATGAAGTCAACCATTTAATGGCTAATGCATTGTTCTTATGGTGTTGTTTAGTTAGACAGGTCATTCTAAAGTAACTTGGACAATATTTTAGCCAAATAAAAATATTATTACTTGAAAAAAAAAACATAAAACATGGAACTGCATAACATAGTTACATGTACATGTCTGTAGTGTCTAGCTTTGACCAGCCAACTAGACAAAGTCAACTATACTACCAGTTTTACATGTAGAATTCCTTCACAAAGTCAAGAAATATTCATGGGGGCAAGTCTAGTTTGATTTACTTACATATTTACCCAGTACTTGAGTATACATCAGTTTATACTCATCGACAGTGACTTACCATGCACTTCATGGGTACTATACATTCATCTGAAGTTGTTCTATCTCCTGAACTTGGGAGTATGACACACCATGACCAAGTCGGTTGAGGGTGTGTACCAGCTCCACATTCCCCGTGAGTGACTTCACAGCAAAGGGCAGTATGATGTGCTTCGTTGGCTTCGTCTTGCCAGAGGTAATGGCATAAACCAAGTCCCGGCCAAAAGAGTTACATAGCCTCTGTACTCTCTGGGATGGTTGTGTACGGTCTGTAGAGCCTGTCAGCAATGTGTGCAGGAACATAGTCACTGAAGTTGGGATGTTAACGTCCCTCTGCTCCTGTTCTGATATTTGAGGTGGCCATGCCTGGACATCATCTTGTTTCTTGACATCATCTTGCATCCTCAGTGCTGCCTTGCTGATACTGTCCTCTGTCTTTGCTGACCTCATGACCTGCAACTCAGCCTGGAGTGCTTGATGTGCTTTCGCAAGCTTAGACAAGGAGAGGTTGTCTGGATAAAGGAGTACTTTGCCTTTATCGTTCTGAATGATGTGGAGTGCTTCTCCAAATTCACTCTCCAGCTTCAGGCCGATATGTTTCTTTGTGGATGGTTTCACCTTGGTTATACCGAGACCATTCATACGTGAGACCAGTCAAGCTGTGAAGTCAATCAGTGGGACCACAGCAGGGTTGAGAAACAGTTCCTCTCTGATAAATGAGAATAGTTCACTGTATGACTGTTTCTCCGCGGCATCATACTGCACACCATCATCATTGGTCTCGTTAATGTCCTCTCCATCTGGCGCACTGCTAGCTGCTACAGGAGCTGCATCCTTGGTGTACAGGCAGTTGCAAGACCTGTGGTAGTGGCCTTCAGCAGCCACCAGTTCTCTGCTGACAATGGCAAGGATTCTGTCTAAAAAGATCAAATATCACTTGTTTTGCATCAATCTTGATACAGGGTACTTATTATATGTTGTACTTTGGATTCCTAAAGCTTCTAGGGAGATCGTCTCACCGTAGCTGTCAATCTGATCAAAAGACGTGTTCAATGGCATTAAAACGAGAAAAAACGCGGCTGAATCAGTTAATCCATAGGTTTTTAGCATCTCTGTATAAAAAAATTATTTCATTTATAATCCATAATTCCATTTTTATGTAAAAATCGGAGAGCAAAAGTTAGCTGCTAATGGTAGCCACCAGAGTGGCTGCTGCTTCCGGTCTTGGCTATGCGGCAGTCTAACACACACACATTACCAAAAAAGGACTATGTGGGAGTTCCCCTCGATTCCATTGGCTCTGACGGTTAGAAAGATATGTCACATGTCAAAATCCAGCAAGGGGGGCCAGAGATATGAAAAATCCACCCAAATGGCCCCAGAAGAGGGTTTATTTTAGCTAAATCTGTCTACAAAGGTCAAATATCACTTGTTTTGCATCAATCTTGATACAGGGTACTTATTATATGTTGTACTTTGGATTCCTTAAGCTTTTAGTCTACTAACCCATCATCCAAGGTTAGTTTTCACTATAAGTACAACATATCTTTTGGACGGACACTATAATTTACAGTTTTTTACCATGTTCAATCTGAATTTTCTTTAAAATAAAAAACATCTATATCGATTCTGACTTTTCTACATCCAACTCATAGGTTTATCATTACTTTGAGAAAAAGGATTATTAATGTAACCCTTTTAGAAGGGAAGATATGGTCATTTGTTCTGGGAATGTCATTTTCGAGCCTGAAACCTGAAAAACAGGCTTGGGGCCTAACAGGTTAACATTGCAGGAAAGCAATATATTAGACGTTAAGTACTTACTAAGTCAGGCTTAATATTTATCTTTTGATACCCCCAAAGCTTTTTTCTTATTTAAAAGAAGACCTTAATCTAAAGTATTATTTAATGTTTGAATAAAGGTTCATTCGTTTTTCTGTTTTGCACCTCCTCCTGTACATCCTGCACTAAACTGTTTTATTGTAGAGATCACTTATAGTATCTTCTTGATTTTTTATATTCTATATTTCTATCACAGACCTTCTACTTTCCCCCTATGAAAGTATGTACTCTTAATATTTTTTTCATCAAATATAACACATAAAAACAATAAATCAATAACGTGCTTTAACCACTAGGCGGTGCACACAAGGTACAGACAGCCATAATAACTTTGTATTATTAGTGTAGGACACTTATGTATGTACAACATCTGAAGATGTGTAGTTTTATTCATGTTTTCACATAATTTTACAGCATATTGCTATATTATTTCAGACTCAGTATTTACATTCTTATATTCAAAGAAAATCAGTAATATCTTTAGAAACTACAAGTCCTTTTATATCAGCTGTGCACCGTTATGGTGTAAATATAACCTATCTACGAATTAGATCAATTGTAAAAGTCAGCCGAATTAGTGTTGATACTGCAAGGAGACGTATTGTGTGAAGAGAAATTGAAGATGTTGTTTAATTGTTGATATATTTATGATCCATGTCAAGTATTCAGTTTCTGCGGCATTTCTTCCAGTTTTTCCAAAGGTCTTCTCATCAGTGTCTTCTCATCAGGGCTCTATAAATAAAGAACTACGGCAGATCTGTAATATGTAATGCAGCCAAACCGTGTATTACAATGCCGTTAGTTCAGTGGCCATCAGTTCAGTGGCTGTGTATCGCAATGATGCTACGTCTGTTTCCGGTTATTTTTATTTTTAAATTCAGTTTTTGACGGACGCCAAAAAAGCCCGAGATTATGGAATCAAACAAATAAATAAAAACAAGGAAAATTGTGTGTTATTGGTGAGTAAATAACAGTGTGTTATTTCGAAAAGAATAACAAATTAGAAGGAAAAAAAGATTTTAAAAAATACAGATTTCAGTATTCTGAGGCTCTGAGCCCCATTTCTTTTCCTCACAGACGACAAAAAAAGTCCGACATTATACGATTTAAAATAAAAACAATAATCGTGGCTTGATATTGAGTAAGAACATGTTTTTATGAACCCCACAGCTTCCGGTCTTCCAAGACCTGAACGGACAAAAACACGTGCTGCAGGCACGAAACATAGGCTACTACCAATAGAAATACATTGCTTTTAAAATCGTTCTGTGTCACACGAAAAAAAGGGGAAAATCGTGTTGGTGAACACGAATCAATAGATTACATGTCATGACTAGAACACGAAATGCCGTGAGACTGGGTTGATTATACTAGTGGAGCTGAGGGGTATAACAGAGTGTGAGAGAGAAACAGGGTGTGACTACCAGGTGACTAAGGTGACTGAGAAATTCTAATGCAGAAAATAGGTGAGGGAGCAGACTGTGACATGCACGGTGGAGCCGCAGCGGAGGAGTCCGGGCGATGCTGCAGCTTCTGAGACACACGCTCACTAAGCCGACAAACTATATCCGGTGTTGGAGTCTAAGTGGTTTTAAACCCCCCTCCGCTCCGCGTGTCGTTTGGTGAGCTTAAATCATAAAAGGAAGGATATCAGAAAACACCAGGATACCAGTTAAACAATAATCTGTTTTAATTATAAAAGGTAAAAATACAATGCAATACAATACAATAAGGAGTACTCCTGCCCTGGTTCGCGTGCTGTTCAGATTCCGGTCTTGACAGCAGGAGAAGAGAGAGCGATCTGAAGACACGACAGGCTTATATGCAAAAAGAACGGGGAGGAGGTGTGCCGGATTCTTCTCCCATAGAGTCCATTCATTGGTTGATATAAAAGCGACGAGCCAGCAGAGGACCCACAGAAACAAGAGTCTTTTACCATTTAAGGTAAAACAGACGCATTGGGTGTACTTTCACACACCCACACATTTTGCAGAGACTTCCCTCTCTGTGGCCCCCTCTCCTCTTAGTTCAATGTACACACAGTTTCACATACTTTTGTTATAGTTTACTAATACAAACAATATATGTACTACTTTAATAGCAATGATAACGAGGAAAACATGACCTCTGCTCTCAAGCAGTAAAATAGTAGAATATCAGCCTCTTATAGAGAACGCACACTCATTTTTCCTTGTTTTGTGTCACGCACCCTCATTTTCCTTTAGGTTGTGTCACGCACACTCATTTTCCTTGTCTTACCATTTAAGGTAAAACAGACACATTGGGTGTCCAACACGAACTCTACATAACATATACAGAGAACGCACTCATTTTAGAGCTCTGAGCTTATCTTCAAATAAGGACATTCCTCTGCTCACATCTTACTCCCAAATACAATGGTTTTACTCCTCATATTTCCAACTCTATATTATTATTGATACAAAGTAATTAAACACACACATATATTTTAGACATGTATCGTTCTAGCTACTTGGCATTCTGTGTTTAGAGAAGAATGTATCCTCTCCCCACATCTTTAGTCTCCTGTCAGGCAAACCTGCTCCTTATTTCACATAAGTAATTTAAACACATTGAAGCCAACTACTGCACAAAGTTGTGGCAATTTAGTACTCACAACCAGGGTGGGATTTTCACGGCGGCCACGACGGCCATGGCCGTCGTAGCCCCTCGGTCTGGCCGTTATGCCCCACAAATAATTGTACGTCCTACGGCCACCATGGCCTTTGGGCCCCTCGCGCTGTTAAAAGTTGCTTTAAAAGCGTCAGAACAGTGGTTTCTGAACTGCATTATGCTGCATTCACAACGGACGCGATGCGAATACTCGCATTGCTCTAACCGCTGGAGTTTCACCGCGGCTGTCAGCTGTGTTTACTCCAGGTTTACTCCTGTCATTCAAACGGGACGCGCTGGAGAGGGGGCGGGGTGTATCTCCATGTAAATACTGTGGTGGAAACCAACTACGACCAAATTAACCTATTTTATCGTGATTTCATTGTAATACACGTTTCAAAATGATGCCGAAGTAACTAAATACTGATAACGGTTAGTAAAAAACATGCTTTAATGCTTTGACAAGTGTGCAGACAAGACAGCATTCGAAAAACCT
The DNA here is from genome assembly GCA_902827135.1 of Harpagifer antarcticus. Taxonomy (NCBI): domain Eukaryota; kingdom Metazoa; phylum Chordata; class Actinopteri; order Perciformes; family Harpagiferidae; genus Harpagifer; species Harpagifer antarcticus. Next base: position 625,700 of record CADEHL010001074.1, read on the forward strand.
TTTGAAATGCGTGTTTTGATGATCGATCAGGCTAAACTAACGTTGTAGCTGCTCCGTCCACACTCACAACAACGTCCTAAAGACAGAATTAAAGCAGCGACTGTATTCGTCATGACAGAGACAGTCTGTGGTTTGTACATCTTTAACTTTTGTCCAGTTTCTGAACAGATAGGAGGAGCTGTGAGGAGTTGATTAAAGAGACGCACGCACGCACACACACACACACACACACACACACACACACACACACACTTTTGCATTTCAAAGTATTGCTTGTTCATACAGTTCGATGTTGGAGCTTCACTGTGCACTGCTGAACGATGTGTGTGCAGAGTTTGACCCTTGAAGGCTGTTTCTTCTGAAATGGAATATATTCGTTACATATTAATAGAATTTTTGATTTTTAGATTTCATTTCGGATTTGTGAATGGGAGTAGTAGTAGATGGAAAACATACCAAACACTAATTATTCAAAGTAAAGTATTTCATTTTATATACGGTAATACTAAGGAGGCATAGGCCTATATGATGATGATACGATTATTGATATTAAAAAAGTGATTTGTTTTTTGTCATTAGAAAGTGAAGTTATTTATTTGTAAGCTCCAAATCGTAATTTCTCCCTCAATGGCCTTTGTGCCCTGGCATGTGGCCTTTCCGCCCTGAAAAAATGTGTGACACCAAAGGCCAAATGGCCTTGCCCCTAAAATGACGAAAATCCAAGCCTGCTCACAACATGAAAGAATGAAACAGAAAGAAATCAATAAAAACACAAGCACCAGTATAATTGAGCAGTTATTATTATAGTTATTATACTGCAACGCACACACATTCTACTCTCTGCGGTCTATAGCATATGTCTATATGTCCCCTGTTCTCCTCACTTCTCATCTCTCCAGCTTTTTGTTCATATAAACTGCTACTATTAAATACAAAGTAATTAAGTACACACATGAATATATAAAAACACACTTATTATATATCAGGGGACATTAAAATGAATATACCCAAAATTACACTGTATTAAACTTCCTGCTATAATATGTTAATTTAATTCTCTTCACCGGTCACAGAGATCTGCTATTTTAAAGCAAAGTCAACACATATCGACCTTAAATATAGTCTATCAGAACGAGAAAATTAAAATCAAATGTCTAGCTAAAATCCTAGTCATTCAAACTAAACTATGATTGCTTGGCTTATCAAGAGTGTTGATGTTTTTGTTTCATGTGACAGGTCATACATTAATCTGCCATAATAAGTCACTCCAAAACACCTGAAAATAATGAGCTCCCTAGTTGAGGAGGTGCCAGAATGCACACAGTGTTAAAGGGATCCCAGTTCTTAAAGGTGGGATAAGCCGGGAAAGAAGGCTGACGGCTGCATGCATTCCCACCAGACCATCTTTCACACTTGTAATTGGTGTTTACGTTGTGTTAATTGTTACTCCAGACACACAGTACAAGTTTAACTTTGTTGCGTGTTATGTTGTTTTCAAAAAGGAAATTTAGCTTGCCTTGCAAGTAATTGAACATTGCACTATGCCAGATTCTATAGCAACTCTTGGCTTTTTTCTTTATAAAGCAACATGTTTTCTCCATATTTGATTTTACTTTTTCTCACAGGAAGACATTGACTGGTCTGGACCAGGACACATTAAAAACGACTACTTTTCTATACTCTGATCTATTTGAACAGAGTACAAACCAATGGCGTCTCAGTGACTATACAGATTAACTTTATACATTGTATGCCCAAGACCACTCTGAGAGTTGAATAAAATAAACATAGAGGCCATGGATGTTTAATGTTAATCTCAAAACAAGGAGCCACATCAGGCTTAAATATCAGCAGACCAGAATAATCTTTGAAGTTTGAGAAAGGAACGATTTAAAGAAAATTAATTGTACTAAACAAGGCAAGTTTATTTACATAACACCTTTCAACACGAGGCAATTCAAAATGCTTTTAAAAATTGGAAGACATTAACCCTTGTGTGGTGTTCATATTTTTGTTACTCAACCAGTGACCCGCTGCCTTTTTGGGCTTCAATTCAACACAATCAAACTATTTTATGTTAAAATACTCAACAGATGTTTACTTCATCTCAATTACAAGCAATATAAACAGCATATATGGTTAATATTTGCTCTTTTACATTTGTTAGATCACATGAATGAATTAAATTGCTACTCGTTTTTGCCCGATGACCGGCTGGTTCTGTGGCTCGTCTTTTTTTTGTAACTAGCTGATGCACAATCTCATCCTCTTCTTCAAAGTCACTGTCAGACTCAGAACTCTCAGAAAGTTGATCCTCACATTCTAAAACCTCTTCCTCTTCCTCTACATCAGGGGTGCCCAACCAGTCGATCGCGGGATGTGTCTAAAAATAGAACAACAATATTCTGTTTTATCGTTAATGTCCTATTTCATAATCTTCCTGTGCTAGAATAATGCACTTGACCGCATCAAATCTTTGTGATTGGCGTGACCCCATGTGTCCGGGCGTGGCTGGCGGGCAGTGGGCACTAGTTAGCTGAGGTTGTCCGTGTCAACCGTGTCAACACAGGAGTGACAGTCCGCACACACACAAGACCGCGATTATGGCAGAAGCAAAAAAATAAAAAAATATATCATTTTCACTCCGAGTAAGAGGATAATTATTTTTTGGTTTAGTCCAATTCAAAGTCCATCTGTCTCATCAAGAAGGGTAATTTAGAGCGGCATTTCAAAACGGTGCACACACGCTACGAGACGGAATTCCCTCCTAATTCCGCCCTACGCTCTTCTGTTCGTTGCGTGCATACAGGGCCGCCCCTGGCCAATTTGGGGCCCCAAGAGACATTGTGAGATAAGGCCCCCCCCCCCCAACCGACAGGAGTGAAAAAAAATGTTTTGGAAATAAAGTAGGCTACTTTGCAAATATAATTCCTGTTTATTATTATTATCAACACAGTTACTTTTGTATACAGTGAGGTAAATGGTAAATGTGCATGTATGTCGTTCAGTATGCATTTCCTGCCAAATACTAGCCTCAAAAAGATTAAAATACAATTAATGCAAATAAACTACTTCTACTAATAATCATAATCAATTCAATAATATAAATACTATATATTTTTTTAATAATATAGTTGTAATATAGTCAAGACAAAACATGCTTATGACATGCTCAAAAACTGATATTTCTTAAATCTGTATTCAAATGTAGTTCCCTCTGTCAGCAATGTATCAACAACTACACACACATTTCTATCAGTATTTCTCTGTGTTGTGGTTGACATAATGATGACTGTTAGGAGTTAAGGGGAGAGGCTGAGCATCACCATGAAATGTGCAAATTGACATAAAAAGGAATAAAAGGGGAAAAAAATGCTCAATGTTTTTTAGGCTGTAAACTTTAACTGTTATGTAAGCCAACTAGACAGACAGTGTAAGGCTCTTCCTCCTGTACATTAGCAGATAAAAGGCATAAGATACTTGCATGAATGTTAAATAAAGAATGCTGGAAATAACTGCATCTCCATTAGCCTATATGCTGTGCAGAGACTGCCTTCTTCATGTCTTGAATTGTGTTAGTGTATTCTGAACCCTGAAGGCAGGAGAGACTGAAAAGAGTCAAGGGAAGCTTATAAAAGTTAACAGCATTTGGAGTGGAGGCGCTCTCCTCATCCGACCGGTCAGTCCAGGTCAGCAGGTAGAAGGGGCGATTCTTGGCTTGCTCTTCCTGTTGTCATCTGAGGTCTTCTCCTATTGGCCGGTGTCGTCGGGGGGGCGGGTCCAATGCAATTCCTGTCTTTTTCTGTTGTTAAATTATATCATTCTGGTGTCTGTAGTTATTTAAACATTCCCTAATAAACGTTATTCAGCGGTAATAAATGAGTGCTAAACCCAGTGTGCTCAGTGAACAACATCACATGTCATTTCACCTTTGATTCACGGTTTGAAAATGCAGCATTTCGCTACATGCTAATGCTAACCGAAAGTGAATAATTTTCTGAATAAAAGTATTAAGTTAATAGTTAGTGAACTTCCGGTTTTTCAGAATACAACTGATTTAAATTAAATAGTGTATTTAATTCAAATTAGGCCATATCAACATTGATTTTCATTTCTAACAATTCCAGCTGATGTTTTAATATGGCAATTGGCAATTTGACTTATACAATATTCGCAAGTTGTATATTTGACTCATACAATAACCCACCTTCGAGTGATGCTCTAGTTTCTTCATGTTTTGTTTTTTTACCCTCTTGCTTGCGCCGGACTGAAACTGTCTTTTCACCGGCATCTCTTCATCTGCACTAGTGGCCGTATCAAAGCCGTGATTGGTCAGATGTCGATTCATTGCAACGGTGTCGGGTTACAGACGTGCTCCCCTTGTCACCTCTCACTCTCGCGGGGGGGTGCGTGGAGAACTGAGCGGAGAACTGAACGGAGAACTGTGCATAGCAGCTGAGGCCCTCTGGGCGGGGCCCCCTGCGCAAGGTGGGGCCCCATGCAGCCTGCGTGATTGGCCTGTGTGCATATGTAACAGAGTTAAACATGTGAATACATAATTATAAGTTTGTGAATGTTTAATTCATAATAAGTTGTGAATTTTAAGAGGTAAGATTGTTTCATTTAATATTTTAGGTTTTGTTTCCCGTGGGAATACCGTCCCGTTGCACGTTTTTTCTTTACTTCCGGTATGTATTTTCCACCCTCCGCGGACTGGCCATCTGGAGAATCACAGAACAGCCGGTCGTCAAGAGCCGGCTCAATTCGCTGACGGCCGTTTATGTTTTTAAATGGCATCATTTTCGCTAGCAACCCCCCCTATTTGGACTGGTAGATCTCGGCAGACTGGCAACTTTAAAAGTCGACCCGAACACCCTGTATGTAATGTAAATGTGTGTGTGGGGGGGGGGGGGGGTACAGTGGGTGGTCATTGAATAATGTGTTCTGATATATGTTCTTCACAGAAAATGAAGTGTGAGTTTGAAAAAATAATTTCATATCATTTTACTTTAGCTAAATAAAGAAAACGGGTCCCACAGACCCGAACACCATACAAGGGCATTATAAAATGGCAGTTAAAAACATTCATTAAAAAGCAAAGATAATAAAATAAACATAACACAGGTATAAAATGCATGAAAAAAAGGTTACAGTGCAGTGTAAGATATGAATAGTTCAATTAAAAGCAGCAAAAAAAGAAAAGTCTTCAGCCTGGATTTAAAAGTAGTAAGAGATGTATAATAACTGAACACTGATTCACCATGTTTAGTTCTGACAGAAAGTAGACCTGTCCCAGAAGACCTGAGATATCTGGATGGTTCATAATTTAGCAGTAGGTCAGAAATGTATTTTGGGCCTAAATTCAAAGCTTTATAAACCCGCAGCAGTATTTTGAAATCAATTATTTGACAGACAGAATTAGAATTGGGAGGGATGAAACCCTCTTTTAATGGTCACACATGCAGAGCACACAGCACACACACAGTGACATTTGGCCTCTGCATTTAACTCATCCTAGTACCAGGAGTCTAGTACTAGGAGCAGTGGGCAGCTATTGTACAGGAAGCCAGTGTAAAGACTTCAGAACTGGACTGATGTTCAAGGTTCAAGGTTCTTTATTTGTCATACGAACATAGCTACAGTGTAGTTATGATGATTACAATCTTAGGTCACAGCCTTATCCAACAGTGCAACACAATAACACAGATAAACAGAAATATATAGTGCAAGTAAAAAGTAAATACAAAAATAAAAATTGTTTAAAAAAGTGAAATAGTGAAATAGTGCAATAAGAGTCTATGCAAGTTATTGGAATATGATATATTAGGTAAATAGATAAATAATTTCTAAGTAGTAGCCAGATGAATATTATGGATGTTGTTCAGGTGTTTAACAGATGTTGTTTCAACAGTTCAGGTGTTTAACATCCCCGTCTTGTGGGATGAAACTGTCCCTGAGTCTGGTGATTTTAGACCGGATACTGCGGTATCGCCTGACAGACGGCAGCAAACAGAACAGTTTGTGGCTGGGGTGATGGGGGGTCTTTTATAATCCTGAGGGCTTTCTTCCTGAGCCGCTGGGAGTAAAGGTCCTCCATGGATGGCAGCTCTGTCCTGGTGATGTTCTGTGCAGTTTTAACCACCCTCTGTAAAGCCTTACGATTGAAGGCGGTGCAGCTGCCGTACCAGGCCGTGATGCAGCCAGTCAGGATACTCTATTGTGCACCTGTAGAAGTTGCAGAGTATCCTGGAGTCCATGTTGAACCTCCTCAGCCTGCGGAGGAAGAAGAGCCGCTGTCAAGCTTTTTTGGTGATGGTGGTGGTGTGGAGAGTCCATGTCATGTAATCCACTTTCTTAGTGTTAGTGAGGCGAGTCCAGCAGCGTTCTGAATCAGCAGCAGCCTTCTAATGGATTTTTTTGGTGAGAAAAAAAATACAGTAGTCGATTCTGCTGAAGATAAAAGCATGTACAGGTTTTTCCAAATCAGCTGTGACATAAATCTTTAATCCTCGATATATTCTAAAGTGATAGTAGGCTGACTTAGTAATTGTTTTAATGTGACTGTTAAAATTAAGGTCAGAGTCCATGACTACACCTAGATTTCTGTCTTTATCTGTTGTTTTGAACATTGCAGACTGAAGCTCAGCGCTGATTTTTATTAGTTCCTCCAAGACTCCAAAACAATTACCTCAGTTTTATCTTTGTTTATTTGACGAAAGTTCTGACACATCCAGTCGTTTATTTTTTCAATGCATTTACTCAGAGTTTGAATTGGAGCATAGTCTCCTGGTGAAATGGTTATGTAAATGTGTGTGTCATCTGCATAGCTATGGTAACTTATTATGATGTAGATGATCAAGAGAAGAGGCCCCAGGATGGAGCCTTGAGGAACCCCACGTCATATTTGTCAACTCAGATGTATAGTTACCTATAGAAACAACGTTTTTTTTCTGTCCTTTAAGTAGGATTCAAACCAATTCAGAACTGTTTCCCAAGGTCTGACCAAGTTTTCCAGTCGGTCTAGTAATATATTGTGGTCAACAGTATCAAATGCAGCACTAAGAGATAATAATACTAAAACCGAGATTCTGCCACTGTCTGTGTTTCGGATGTCATTGAAGACCTTAACAAGAGCAGTCTCAGTGCTGTGGTGCGGTTGAAAGCCTGACTGGAACACTTCGAAACAGTTATTTAAATGCAAGAAATGACATGAGAAACAACTTTTTCAATGAACATAACAGATATAGCCTTCAAGTGTTAAACCACTTGTTTAACCACTATTCATGGTATACTCCCGGAAGCCTGGTGCTTCAATTGTAGCAAAAAATGCTTAAAAACTCAAACTCAAGAGCTAATAGTATATTGCTATTGCCCCCCATCGTAATTGTTCGGTCTATAACTCAAGTAATATGGCTCAAAACATGTATTCATTCATTTAGTTTTGTACCTAATATATTTTGACTGCAATAGTTCAATTTCCCATGTGTGTCATTTACACAGGGGACATGTCCCCTTCACTTTTTGAGAAGGCTGATTTGGTCCAAATGTATAATTTGTAAAATGTTTTTTAAAAAGCTTGCGTCCCAAAATAATTATTACGCATGTAACTCATCAGTTTTATAGCCCCATTTTGGTATTTAACTACTCTAACCTGACTTTGATCCCTCAATTACACTGCCTAAAAGTGAATATGTTGAAGACCATTTAAAATCTTCTGACCTCTGATGACCCCATCACTTTTCAACACAAGTACATGTCAACTGCAGCGTATGTATTTACAAAATGTTCTTTACTCAGTTTAAAAATGACATAACTGTTTGTTTGTCAGTCTTTCTAAAACACAACATATTGTGTGATAGGCTGTTTCTCATACATTGATGAAACCCTCTCTGATTGGATGGCCCAGGACGTCATACTGGAAGGCGTTAACTATGCAGTTTTTTTGTGTGGCTAAGACAACCATCAATCCTAACACAGATCTGTGTGTCTCTGTTGAGGCTCTGCATCACATCTTTGGTTCCATCATGATGTTTGGCCTTTCTCAGGAGCAGTTCTGTTTTCCGGGCTCTAATGCCTCGTGTGTTACGGATCAGTTCAATGCGGGGACCAAAGCCGCCCTTTACTTGTTGTTTGTTTCATATATGCTGGTTACCATTTTAGGGAACTTTATTGTCATGGTATCAATAGCTCATTTCAAGCAGTTGCATAATCCCACCAATGTGCTTATTTTATCTCTTGCTCTTTCGGACCTTCTTGTGGGTGTCGCTGTGATGCCCTTCAGCACCATTCGGACCATTCATGGCTGCTGGTTTTACGGGGATGATTTCTGTATGCTTCACTCAAGTTTTGATATTGGTCTTACCTCTGTCTCTATATTCCACCTAGTTTGTATTGCGTTGGACAGGCAACAAGCAATATGTAATCCTCTGCATTACTCTAGGAATATCACCATGTCAGTGGCGTGGAGTATGGTATGTGCAAGCTGGGCATTGGCTGCCGTCTTCTCTTATGGACAAATGTACTCAAAGGTTAACGTAGTAGGGTTAGAGGAGTATATGGAATCGATAAAGTGCCTCGGCAGTTGTAACCTCCTCTTAAACCCCCTTTGGGCAATCCTGGACAGTGTAATTTCATTTTTCTTTCCCTGCACTGTTATGGTTTGTCTGTACACTAAAATATTTATCGTGGCAAAAAAGCATGTCAGAAAAATTGGAGATATGGGCAATTGTTCAAACGACAGAGGGTTGGTTAAACAGTCTGAGCATAAGGCTGCAAAGACTCTGGGTATTGTGCTTGGTGCCTTTATCTTTTGTTGGATGCCGTTTTTTACTAACACAATAATCGATGCGTTCACTGGCTTTAACACACCTGCTGCTCTCTTCGAGGCTTATGTTTGGTTGGGTTACTTCAACTCAACCTTAAATCCAATAATCTATGCCTTCTTTTATCCTTGGTTTAAGAAATGCTTTTATCTTATTGTCAATCTGAAAATACTTAACCCCCATTCTTCAACCATAAATGTGCTTACACATTTATGAAAGTAGTGGTGAGTATCTTTATGGAAATCATTGCATTAAGAGCCGTTTTGAATGCATTTGTTACAGATAAAACAAAAGCTAGATGAAAGATGCATGGAGGCTTATCCTTTTTTTTCCTGCCGCTGATCTCTCTTGCTCAGCCAATGGAAGTGTGAAATGTACTACAGCACTATGCCTTATTTTCCTGTGTCAGGTTTTTGGTGAGCATTCGTCTTTATAGTGATTATGATTGTAAAAAGTACAATAGTTACAATAAATGCGAACAATTGTTTATGTTTTGTCATTGAAACTAGAATAGGTTAACAAGTCGGTGGGTTAATAATATATTGATTTAAGGATTTAATAAAAAATATAAAATATTTAAGTCATTATTGATTATTGATTTTTAAGTGTTCCTACACATTGATCTTGTCATCCTTACGTGTGCACAATATCTGCAAATTGAATGCAAAATACATACAATTAAAAAAGGTATAACAAGTTGTGAAAAATAAATGTTTGCAGATCCAAAAAAAATATTGAGTAATATAAGTATTGATTGACTTCATAGATTCAGAATGTAATGATTGACATCATAGATTCAGATTTTTAAAAGTCCCATACATTTTTATTTTTTCACATCTGTGGCCGATATATGCACTCTTTATCATGTATTTTATTATAACCTGAATCCGTTTTCTAGTGTTGATATATTTAAAGCTGTGTAAAGCCTGACGTTCTAACAATCAGTCGGTCAGGCAGTGGCCCGAACATGTACATTAGAAAATATCCCAAACAACCTCATCTTACTGTGGCAATAACCGAAGGCTGTATGTGTTACGTTACATTTTTATAACTTACATATTGGATCTGGTATGGGGTGGCAGATATGTGGGAACCAATTGTGTTTGAGTTTCGGCCTTCACTTTAAACTGCTCTGCAAGGAGGGGAGTCCGCCCTTGTTAACCTCTTAAGCCCTGAGCCTGTTTTTCAGGTTTCAGGCTCGAAAATGCCACTAACACAACAAAGACTATATCTTCACTTCTAAAAGGGGTAAATTAATAATCCTTTCTCTCAAAGCAAGGTTACATCTGTGAGTTGGATGTAGAAGTGTCAGAATCAATATAGATGTTTTTATTTTAAAGTAAATTTAGATTTAGAAACACATGTAAATTCTAATGTCCGCCTAAAAAAAAAACATTACTTATAGTAAAAACCACCCTTGAATGATGGGTTAGTAGATTAAAGCTTTAGGAATCAAAACTATAACATATAATAAGTACCCTGTATCAAGATTGATGCAAAACAAGTTAAATTTGACCTTTTTACAGAGGTTTAGAAAAATAAAGTCCAGGCGGACTCACCTCTGGGTAATTTGGGAACCATCAGTTCCATTTGAACTTTTTCACTGTAAAATCATTTTATTACTTTGAATTATCCACTATAGGTATTGATTCCATCCAAATACAACTGTTGTGAAAAAAAAATAAAATAAAATAAAATAAAACATACTCTGTTATCCTCTTAGGCATCACGGACCCTAAATCGCGTCATTTGCAGGAAACAACGTCTAAGGAACCTTAATATTTAATAAACTATGAATATTTTATATCCATATTATGGGAAAAAAGCTCATTTAACTGATCTTTTTCATTTTTTTTGCTAACAGTGAGCCTCTGAATTAGCCCCGAGCGAAAAATGCTAACGTATTACTGCACCGAAAATCACTCCTAGCTCCCTTATTACTTATCCTAGCTCCACATCCAACACATTGTTTATGATCGTAAAGACACAGAATCTAACGGTGCCCACCTCAACACTGAAAGATACAAACTCGCGAGGTTATCAACAAAAACGTACATCAAAACAAGTCGCCGCTAGGTACTAACATGCGCTAGGCCAGGGGTCGGCAACCTTTTTGATATGAAGTGCCATTTTAAAAAAAAGTTGTTATCAGCGTGCCAACGATCGAGAATTATCAATGGGGGGGGGGGGGGTGAGGAGCTTGATGCTCGTCAACTCAGCAGGAGGGCGGGGGAGCCTCGCTGCGGGGAAGCAGTGTGTGGACCTGTCAGCGCAACTTACATGATGCAACACACTCAGTTCAACACACAGATGGCCAGTCCGCCCCTTTATAGCATATTATTTCGATGAGAGATGAGCAGATCGCCACTGGGCTTTCAACTAAATACACAGCCACCCAAAAACTGTGGCATTTGTACAGCTCCTTATGGGTACTGCAATTAGTGAAGTGCTTTCCTCCGTGGTGAAACGATCAGCACCACGGAGGAAAGCGGCAGAAAGTCACCTGGAGATAAAGAGAGTGGGGCTGCGTTGCGTGCATGGCTTCCTTCTGCAGGTAACGGGGAGACGCACTCTGGCGGCGGTCTCGTTCAGGATCCGAAAATACAATTTAAATATTTTGCACACTTATTCCACTTATTCCTAGTGTGCCACTGGTTACGGTTCCGCATGCCAATGCTGGCATGCGTGCCAGGGGTTGCCGACCCCTGCGCTAGGCTAATGGCTTACCTTCCTCTTTGTCTGGTCTAACTGGTCTTCAATGGCATTAAACGATAAAAGCGATGATGTAGTTAATCCATAGGTTAATATCCAATGGGGCTGTGTCCCCTTTGAAATTTCTGATAATCCATAAGCAATAAACTGCAATTCCGTTATCTGCTGTCCGCTCTGGGTCCCGGCAATTCCTGCTTCCTGCTTCCTTCCGTAGTAAACAATAAGTAAAGTCTGCTGCGTAATGTACTTACGCTGGCTGGCATTCTTTATACTTACGCAGGACCATATCTCTGGAACCCATTGGTTGATTTGGGTGATTTACACCTTTTCTTAACCATTACATCCAATAGAATCGATGGGCAGTTCCCAAATCCACGTAACCATTACCATTGCGGACGTAATAGAGAAGCAACGAAGCATATCTGAAAGTACAAGCCTGGACGGCAAAACTTTATACCCAGTATATTGCCATAAATATGATGATGGATTATCAGTAAAATGTCTACGTGACACAAAGACATTGGATTAACCTTGAGCGGCGTTTTTATTCCGTTGAACACAACTTTTGATCAGAAATCAAAAAAGGTAAGACGTAATTATTGTAATATTTTTGAAACCGGATATTGTTTACTTTCTCTTTTCTGGCTGATACCTCCAGGAATTCAGGGTCATACAGTGATGGCATTACATGTGTGGAATCTGTGGAGTCTCAGCTTTAATCAGATATCTTGTTTGTGCAGTTACGATAAGTAATAAGGGCATTTCTACCGTGAGTGCTGTGCAAAGGTCCGTTAGCATTAGTTAGCATTTTTTCGCTCCATGCTAATTCAAAGGCTACTCGTGTTTCTTTTAGCTAAAATGGTTCACATTGTCAGTTAGCTGAGTTTCTTAACATTAAAAGGGTATGGAACATTAATAGTTTCATAAATGTTAAGAAGCCCTGAGACATAGTCTCGTAAAAAAACGGTGGGAGGGGTCCACTGGGGGGACCCTCGGGCTTAAGAGGTTATATATCAAGTTCATCGTTGGCGTAAAACGTAACAAGACCTTTTGAAGTAACAGTTCATTACTCTTGATGCTAGGATTACTGCTAATCCCCCCTGCCAAAGGTTTTAGTTCTATATTAAATGAAAGGTGAAAAGTCATCTCCCTGTCTCACACAGCTGAAGTTAAGGTATCACTTGTTGTAACAGAGGTTGAAGGAAAGCAAATTTAAATCCATTCCACAAAATACCTCCTAAATCCAAACCTCTTCAAAGTTTAAAATAAATCAGTCAAAAGCTCTGGCCTATTCAATGACATGAAAGCCACCAGAATGTTTTCCCCCATTGGCCCAGTCGGATTAAAATGTATTCAGCAAGCGACACACTTTGAAAGGAAAGCCTGACTTGGTAAAAGTCAGCTCATTGACTCAGAGTACTTTACCTCCCACTCAGTGACGGTTTGGTTAACTAACATAATCCTATTCCATGTGCCATATCCTCTGCAGTGTCATGTGGGTAAACGTTGACAAGTGGGCTGCTGTGGATCATTTGTTGTTGTTGACTTAACGGCAGAATCAATTCCTTCTCTTGGTAGAAGTTAATACTGGCGATGATCCCTAAAACATGGGTTTGGGTGCAGGGTTTTTATTTTTATTTAACCTTTATTTAACCAGATAAAAAGCATTGAGATAAAATCTCATTTACAATGCTGACCTGGCCAAGAAGGCAGCAACGTTACACATATCAAAAACATGTAAAATACAGAGAACACAAGGAAGAAAACAAAAGACGAAAAGTAGTCACTACATTGTGCACATTAGACAGTAAGAAAGGTGCACTACTTATTACTGCAAGAGCAGCTGGTGGTAAGGACCTCAGACAACTTCAATTTAAAAAGGCTATTGGGACAAGAGCCATCAGTTTGAGGCTTGATTGAAGGTCATTCCAAGACCAAGGCCCATAATAAAAAAGATTCCTTTTTGCAGCCTCAGTCCGCACGGCAGGTACCTGGAACCGTATCCAGGCACTGGTTCTGAGGTTGTAAGAGTTACAAACTGGAACAAATCTGGCACATGTATACAGTGGAAGCTTACCTAAAATGGCTTTATACATTAATAAAAACCAATGCTGCATCCTACGCATACTAAGTGAGGATCATCCTGTTAGGCTATACAGTTTGCAATGATGAGTCCTATAGGGTCACGGTGCGTCCGATACACTGTATTGGGCTTTGCTGAATTGCTCATCACCAGTAACTTTGGTATAGTGATGAAGTCTGCCTTTCTCTTCCTCCTTACCTTTTGCTGTCTTAACTATCTTGATATTGCTCTGCCTTAAGCGCTGCCACAAATCTTCAATTCTGGTTAGAAGCCTTTTGTTTGACTTTTCCATATCTGTCAAACAAGCTTGTGGTTGGAGTCTTGTTTCGGTCAGGGGCGTTCACACCAAGTTCTTTTACCACAATAGTTCATGAGAACTCAGTTCATCAGAACTCTTTTAGTTCTGATGAACTAAGGCCCAATCCCAAACCGCCCCCTACACCCTACCCCTACACACTAGGGGTAGGGTCCGCCACATTAAGTGCTGTTCCAAACCAACGAGTGTGGAGCGGTGTGGAGGGGGAGTGGGCTATCAAGACCTCAAACAGCGAGTCTGCATCGGTGCTGACTTGAGTCCGGTCTCTACCTGACCGGTCTCAACGCTGTGTGTGTCCCGTCAGGAAACACGCTGTTTACAAGTAGTTCCAGCAAACATCCACTGATAAATTGCGATGTTAACAACGTCATGATAACCTCATATGTTTTAACTTAGGATCATACCTGTGTTTAGTCTAGAGAAAGGTAAATGTTTGCATTTTATTATAAAGTTGTGTATATGAACTGTTGCAAAGACTGTTGCAAAAGCTAAGAAGGTTATAAAGATCAGGTTTAAAACTAAAGATGTTTGGAGTTTTATTTGAGTTATTAATTTACATTTTTTGCCAAGGAGATTAATTCAGCTGATAGTGTGGCTACAGACGGAGTTCACTCCATCACGGGGTGGTAGGGTCGAGGGAGTGGTTTGGGATTGGGCCTCAAGCAGATCGCGTTCACACCGCAATGAGTTCCTGGGGGTGGATTAGGCAAATGAAGCCGCTGACGTCACTTCTTCTTCTGCTTTGGGTTTACTGGCAGGCCGCAAACAACTTCATGGCGTATACTGCCACCCGAAGTCCCCGGCCGGAAGTCCCCGGAGTTGGGGACTGGCTTCAGAAGAAGCTGCTGGGACTTCCGAGTAAATCGTCAGAATGCCGACATCTCCTCATCTCCACCGCTCCCATGTTTTCTTTTGTGTTGCCATAAGTTAGTCTCTAAGCGTTTCTGCGCTGGGCTAATGCTAATAATGCTAATGCGAGGATAATAAAATGGCGGCTTCACAAAACTTTTTGGAAGTTTTACGGGGCGTGGATTGCAGAATGTCCTGGATCGATTTCGTTATCGTATCATCGGACCTGAGGCCGCATGTTTTGGACACTCGGGTAAAGAGAGGGGCGGAGTTGTCAACTGATCACCATCTGGTGGTGAGTTGGGTCGAGTGGCGGGGGAAGCCTCTGGATAGACTTGGTAAGCCCAAACGTGTAGTTCGGGTGAACTGGGAACGTCTGGAGGAGGCCCAAGTTCAGGAGGCCTTCAACTCACACCTCCGGCTGAGCTTTTCGGGCATTCTTGTGGAGGTTGGGGACATTGAACCAGAGTGGTTGGTGTTCAAGCCTCTATTGCCGAAGCCGCAGCGGGGAGCTGTGGTCTCAAGGTCCTAGGTGCCTCAAGGGGCGGTAACCCTCAAACCTCCTGGTGGACACCGGTGGTCAGGGAAGCCGTCGACTGAAGAAGGAGGCCTTCAGGGATTTGTTATCCCGGGGGACTCCCGAGGCAGTTGCAAGGGTACCGACAGGCCCGAAGGGCAGCAGCCTATCCGTGGCCGACGCAAAGCAGCGGGTGTGGGAGAAGTTCGGAGAAAACATGGAGAAGGACTTTCGGGCGGCACCAAAGTTGTTCTGGAAAACTGTCCGACACCTCAGGAGGGGGAAGCAGGGAACCATCCAAGCTGTGTACAGTAAGGATGGTACGTTGTTGACCTCAACTGATGGAGTGTTAGGGCGTTGGAAGGAACACTTTGAGGAACTCCTGAACCCGACAACTCTGCACTCTATTTTAGAGGCAGAGCTGGAGTATGACGGGGGATCAACACCAATCTCCCGGGGGGAGGTCACTGAGGTCCTCAAACAACTCCACAGTGGCAAAAGCCCCGGGGGTGGATGAGATCCGCCCAGAAATGCTGAAGGCTCTGGTTCCCCTTTTTTAAAAAGGGGGATCAGAGGGTGTGTGCCCAATTACAGAGGCATCACACTACTCAGCCTCCCCGGGAAAGTTTACTATAAGGTACTCGAAAGGAGGGTCAGGCCGATTGTCGTACCTCAGATTGAGGAGGAACAATGCGGATTCCGTCCTGGTCGTGGAACGACGGATCAGCTTTTTACTCTCGCAAGGATCCTGGAGGGGGCTTGGGAGTACGCTTATCCGGTCTACATGTGTTTTTGTAGAGTTGCAGAAGGCGTATGACCGAGTTCCCAGGGAGTTACTGTGGGAGGTGCTGCGGGAGTATGGGTGAGGGGGTCTCTACTCAGGGCCATCCAATCTCTGTACTCCCAAAGCGAGAGCTGTGTCCGGGGTCCTCTGCAGTAAGTCGGACCCATTTCCGGTGAGGGTTGGCCTCCGTTAGGGCTGCGCTTTGTCACCAATCCTGTTTGTAATATACATGGATCGGATTTCGAGGCGTAGTCATGGGGGGAGGGGGTCTGCAGTTCGGTGGACTAAGGATTGCAGCACTGCTTTTTGCAGATGATGTGCTTCTAATGGCTTAATCGGTCTGCGACCTTCAGCACTCACTGGATCGGTTCGCAACCGAGTGTGAAGCGGCTGGGATGAGGATCAGCACCTCCAAATCTGAGGCCATGGTTCTCAGCAGGAAACCGATGGACTGTCCACTCCAAGTAGGGAATGAGTCCTTACCCCAAGTGAAGGAGTTCAAGTATCTCGGGGTCTTGTTCTCGAGTGAGGGAACAATGGAGCGTGAGATGGGCCGGAGAATCGGAAGCAGCGGGAGCGGTACTGCAGTCGCTTTACCGCACCGTTTGTGACGAAAAGGGAGCTGAGCCAGAAGGCAAGCTCTCTGTCTACCGGGCCATTTTCGTTCAAACTCTCACCTATGGTCATGAAGGATGGGTCATGACCGAAAGAACCAGATCGCGGATACAAGCGGCCGAAATGGGTTTTCTCCGCAGGGTGGCTGGTGTCTCCCTTAGGGATAAGGTGAGAAGTTCGGTCATCCGGGAGGGACTTGGAGTTGAGCCACTCCTTCTTCGCGTCGAAAGGAGCCAGTTGAGGTGGTTCAGGCACCTAGTTAGGATGCCACCTGGGCACCTCCCTAGGGAGGTGTTCCAGGCACGTCCAGCTGGGAAGAGACCAAGGGGGTAGACCTAGGACCAGGCAGAGGGATTATATCTCTTCGCTGGCCTGGGAGCGCCTTGGGATCCCCCAGTCAGAGCTGGTTGATGTCGCCAGGGAAAGAAAGTTTGGGGTTCTCTGCTGGAACTGCTACCCCCGCGACCCGACCACGGATAAGCGGGAGAAGATGGATGGATGGATAGATGGTTTGCAATCCACCCAGCTAATCAGAAATAGGAACCTTTTTCTCCCACGAAGGTCCCTGCTCTCTAGCAGGGACTGAAAAAGGGGTAAAAATGGTTCTGATGAACTAATTTAGTTCAGGGGGCTTTTTGGTGTGAACGCAAATATATCTGAGTTTTGATGAACTATTGTGGGAAAAGTATTCCGGTGTGAACTGTTAGCTCAGAGTGGTTTTAAAACCCACCTCGGCTCCCAAGTGTTCGTTTTGTGAATGGGTCAGATTAACAGAAGAAGAATTCACAGCAACCATTGGTAAGGTTATAACAAATATGCTGATTTAATGGCGAAAGGCACAATAACACAACATCACGAAGTAATCCGGATTACCCCGGCACTTGTTCCTCCCGCCGGGAGATCTAATTTACTTGTCTTGTCAGCCGGAGGAAAGAAGAAGAGGAAGAACTAAATACAAAGCAAGCTTATATGCCAAAAACAAAACAGTAGGAGCTGTGGTCATAGCAAATCAGCGCGAGCCAGCAGAGAACATGGAAACAAGAGTCTCTAGCTGTCTCATATTACTGCAGCTTTCATCCACACACACACCCTTTCTGCACATTCCAGAGGCTTGAGCTGTGTCCAAATAATATCCCCTTGCTCACACAAAGATAATCCTTACATTTCTCATATTTCCAGCTTTTGTTTACACCATGCTATTATTAATACAAAGTAATTAAACACACATATACCATTCAAGATATGTAGACTTCACTGACATGTTGGACATATTTTAAGAAGAATATCCCCTTCCCCCACTTAGTCTCCTGCCCTGCATAACTGTGCCTCCCCCACAGAGTAATACAAATCTGTTTACTCCAACCAACCCCGGAATGTTCATAGCAATTTTAGTCCTCACATTTATGAAAGAATAAAACAGAGAAATCAATATAAAACACAAACACATGTATTGTTTGAACAGTATTCACTTAACTGCTACTATTGATAATTACCAGAGAAACTCCAGGGGCCTCTTTCAATATCTGGAAATTGCAACAAGACTTTCTGCCATTTCAAATGTAACACACTTCCCATATATCAGATGATATAATCTTCAGAACGCGCCAATACACCACCAAAAAGCAACCCTGAACTAAATTAGTTCATCAGAACCATTTTTCCCCCGTTTCAGTCCCTGCTAGAGAGCAGGGACTTTCGTGGGAGAAAAAGGTTCCTATTTCTGAGTTTTGTGAAGCCGCCATTTTATTTGCTCGCATATTATTATCCCAGCGCACCAACGCATACTGCCAACCCTACCGATTTGGGCGGTAGTCTAACGCTTTTGACATGTTTCTACCGCCTACCGACTTAGCTGGCTTTCCCTACCGATTTTCAATCTTCCCAAACTATAGCAAATAAAATGACACTACATAGACACTGGACTCGACTTTTGGCGGGACACCGTTTGCAGTGTGTCTGTGATCCATCTCTCTTTTACTTTCAGGCGAGGTGTTTCTCTAAGGATTGGAAACTAGTGAGCTTTCCCCTCCGGGATAACACGAGATATAACGTTAGCAATTAGCATGCTAGCTGGACATAATGCTACCTCTGTGGCTACACTGAATGAATAGAGAGGTAAACAATAACTTACATGTAGTTGCTATAATTTCATGTGTCATTTGCAACATTCATTCTATATGTTAATTGTAAAAGCTTAAACAGTTGATTACCTGCATGTCACAAAGACTGATGTTCTAATATTTTGCACATTTAAAGGTGGGTAGGTAATTTCAGAACCGGTTCGAGTGCACTAAATTTGAAAGTATACAGCAGAAAAGAATCCGCCCCTTCCTTCAGACTTCCTTACAGAGCACCTCCTCCAACACACATGAACGCGCACATGACGTCAGCAGACTGGTGAAAGTGGCCCGCCTGTTGCTGGCGAGTCATAGAGAACCGCAGTGAAGCGTCGTAAAACCCGGAAGTAAACTTCTTCCGGTTCCTTCGTCAAAAACGCAATGCACATTCTCCATAGGATTTTGGAAATAGCTCGAAATAAGGTCTGTGGTTGACACATATTTAAGAGAGGGATCACGTTTTGCTCAGCCGGATAATCTGCACATGTCTACCCTACTTTTATAATTTTTGAATCATAAATCTAGTCGCCAAAAGCGAAATACTAACGTTATGCTATAAACGAACTACAAGCCAGTACAGCAGCAGGGTCGCACGACTTCAACGTCACGCCCATTTAAGATCGTTTCAACTGACTTGCACTGAAACTGCACTTTGAACACTTTAAATATATTAACATTTTAAACTGTATACCCCGGTTATCTAGGCCCTTTTGTTTTTGTTTAATGTATACCACGTTTATCTAGGTCCGTTTTGTTTTATGTATACATGTCACAATGTGGGAAACGATATTTAGATATTTCTGGATGTATAACACATGTAGAATTTTTGACAATAAAGCTGACTTTGACTTTTGCGTGCTTGCATATTTTAACAAAGCTTTTCATTTGAGCCACACTGAATTTCACTAGAAGTCATGGCTGTGTCAATTACCCAGTCTGATTTCGTTTTACAAAGATGAGAAGAAGAGTGTAGATAGAGGAGAGAACCACTACAAGTCAGGACACGTACAACAGTGCAGCCTAGATGAAGGTGTGCTTACCGGTGTTGTCAGGGCTAGCATGAGGGACAAGGTTTATGGTGTCTGTGAGTAGTGATAGCAAGAGTACCGTTTACCTAGAGTTAATTTATTCACATTAATTCCATCAACAAATCCATTTTATGTGTCACATGAAATCTTTATTAGGCAAGGCAAGTTTATTTATATAGCACTTTTCAACACAAGGCCATTCAAAGTGCTTTACAAAAAAACAAAAGACATTAAGAAAATGGCATTTAAAATGAGTCATTAAAAAGAAAAGCTAATAAAATAAACATTAAAAGAAAAAATACATGGATAAAAGTTACAGTGCAGTCTAAGATATGAATAGTTCAATTAAAAGCATCGACAAAAAGATAAGTCTTCAGCCTGGATTTAAAAGTAGTCAGATTTGCAGCGGATCTGCAGTTTTCTGGGAGTTTGTTCCAGATATTTGGAGCATAATAACTGAACGCTGCTTTACCATATTTAGTTCTGACTCTGGGGACAGAAAGCTGACCAGTCCTGAAGACCTGAGAGATCTGGATGGTTCATAATTTAGCAGGAGGTCAGAAATGTATTTTGGGCCTAAACCATTCAGTGCTTTATAAACCAGCAGCAGTATTTTGAAATCTATTCTTTGACACACAGGACGCCAGTGTAAAGACTTCAGAACAGGAGTGATGTGATCCACTTTCTTAGTGTTAGTGAGGACTCGAGCAGCAGCGTTCTGAATTAGCTGCAGCTTTCTAATAGATTTTTTAGTGAGACCTGTGAAGACACCATTACAGTAGTCCAGTCTACTGAAGATAAAAGCATGGACACGTTTTTCCAAATCCTGCTGTGATTTGTGATAGTCTTTTAATTCTAGATATGTTCTTTAGGTGATAGTAAGCTGATTTAGTAACTGTTTTAATGTGACTGTTGAAACGCAGGTCAGAGTCCATCACTACACCTAGATTTCTGGCTTTATCTGTTGTTTTGAACATTGCAGACTGAAGCTCAGCACTAACTTTTATACGCTCTGCCTTGGCTCCAAAAACCATTATCTCCGTTTTATCTTTGTTTAATTGGAGAAAGTTCTGACACATCCAGTCATTGATTTGTTCAATGCACTTACTCAGTGTTTGAATTGGAGCATAGTCTCCTGGTGAAATGGTTAAGTAAATGTGTGTGTCATCTGCATAGCTATGGTAACTTATTTTGTTGTTCTTCATTATCTGAGCCAGTGGTAGCATGTAGACGTTTAAAGAGAAGAGGCCCCAAGATTACAAATATTACACACCAGAAAACACAGAAATATCCATGAAATAAACATACAGTAGACAATTAAACAATTAAAGGGATAATTGGGAAGGCATTACAAATGTAAATATATTTTAAATAATAAACAATCCCACCACCACAAGTATCTACAGGAGAAGAGGGAATTCTCTCCACAACATGTGAATGCCCATGTGGGGAATGGAAATGCAGTCATGCAGCTGCATTAGCCATCTTTGCCATCCACAATTTCAGCTGCACTGACTCCCCCTGTCAGTGGAAGAAGCCAAAGGAAGCTAAACGTACACATTCAGTGGAGGAGCTATTTCCTCCAACCAATAACTAATTGAACCCGCTGACAAGAGAGCCCACCTCCGAAGATCGTGACTGGCTGAGGGACAGACTCGGGGGCAGGTTCTCAGGAATTTCTTGGCTTCTCTCCCCCGAGCCAGAAAGAGGAACACTACAGCTTGAAACACTTACTGTTCCTGAAATTCTCAAATCTGTTGGGCATCAGGGACCTGAGGCAATTGTGGCAAGCACGGCATTGTCTGAGGAGGGCAAACAGAAGGCAATTCAGGTGGCTACCACTGGTCAGCGAACCAACCCCAAACTGGCATTTGTTCAGGAAAGGAAGGTTGACTGCCAGCAACTTTTGGAGCTGTTCTTGAGGTCACAAGTGTGTGACTGCTTCCCTTATTGCCAGGGTGCTAGGGCAACAACATGGCCCTTGATGGTGTTTTGTCTGTACAGTGGGGGACTATGAATGAATGTGAGGGCGTTCAGGGCATTCACCACTGCAACCCAGATGCAGGTCCATGAGTCAGGTGTGTGCCTTCTCCCAATCAGGAATGAGGAACATCCTTATTGTCACCAAGTACAAGGTCAACTTCACCTCACTGCAAGAAGAAAAAAATTGTGAATCGTTTTTAATTACATTTACTCGCCTTTGCAATGTTTGTGGTTGTTAGAGTGTTAGGTTTCCTGTCAGCTCGTCTGTTGGGAAGATATAAAATATTAGTTTCATGGAAGTCACACCGTCACATATAAGAGCATTAAGACATACAGTACATAGGCTAAAACAAAACATCTAAAGATATAACCTTGCACTTTGTCTCGTGAACATTTTTCACCTATTTTGACATTTTTATAGATGAAAATTGAACTAAAGAAATAAATGGTAGATTAATCCATATTGAAAATAGGTGTCAGCTGCTTCACTAATTATAATAGTTATATTTTCTTAATTAATTAAGATAAGATATTACTGTATTGATCCCAATTTGCGAAATGTTTGTGTTTGCAGCAGCATAACAAGAAAAACAAAATATAAGTTATTATATATACAAAAGTATGTGAGGGATGGAATATTAAATTGAATATAAATGTAAAATGTACATGTGATTTTACGTCCAATAGAAGCTATGGAGCAGAGAGTTCTCTGCCAGCCAGAGGTGATTTGTTATTAGTTCAATATGTCAAACTGATTTCCCTGACTACAATCTTTAGTTACATGGTGAAACGTTATGCTGCTTGTACTAATTAGACTTATCATATAAGCCACACAGGTTTTTATAGTATTTATTCATTATCTTTACTTATGTTGCGGTCTTTTCAGCAGCGGCCACTCTAAAACGGCGATACAGTCACTACCCATCATTTAAAGTTACATTACATTACATTACATTGCATTTGGCTGACGCTTTTATCCAAAGCGACTTACAATAAGTACAATCGACCAGGAAGACACAACCTTGAAGAAAACAGAATCATATTAAGTACATCAGGTTTCATAGAGCCAAACATTTCAAGTGCTACTCAACTGGCTATAGATAAGTCAGTCCTTTATTAGTATATAAGTGCTCTGTTAGCAGTTCATTGTTAGTAATTTCTATCGCTCGAAGTGGAGTCGAAAAGAGATGAGTTTTCAGTCTGCGCCGGAAGGTGTGTAAGCTATCTACTGTCCTGATGTCAATGGGGAGCTCATTACCCATTTTGGAGCCCAGGATAGCAAACCCACGTGTTTTTGCTGATGGGAACTGTGTCCCCCTCTCAGCAAGGGTGCAGCGAGTCGTTTGGCTGATGCAGAGCATAGTGCACGCGCTGGGGTGTACAGTTTAACCATGTCCTGGATGTTGGAAGGGCCAGATCCATTCGCAGCATGTACCATTGTCTTGAAGTGAATTCTAGCAGTACCGGAAGCCAGTGAAGGAAAGTTCACCGTGACATGGACAAAATGTAACGTCAGCTTACCTCATGGCACGAATCCAGACTCTCCTTGGAAAATATTGGCCGGGAAACGATAGAACGAGCATGTTTCATGCGAAGACCTGTGGCTGCAACCCGGAGCAAAGCAACAAACCATTGCGTAGCTAACTAGTAGCGCTAGCTTTAGCTAACGTTAGCAAACTAAACGAACTGCCGAGTAAAATTGGAAAACACTGGTAATTATTATTCTATAATTTGTAAAACTACGGTGTTAAAAATTTCAAAAATACAGATTCTAATGGTCAGATATAGATGCAGGTACTTGCTTTCAAGCAGAACACAGGGGAAAACAAACTTAGCGGGAGTGTTTACGTGTTAGGCGTAATGACGTACAACGGCCTCGACAATTTCTGTAGTCCTATTCAGCCACTCATTAACAACTATCGTTTTTCAGACACGTAAACTCTTCAAAAATCACCAGTGGGGTCACTGCTGATGTATTTAATGTCGTAGAACAAAACGTGATTTATCTCTTAAATGTGTGTCAACCACAGATCTTATTTCGAGCTATTTTCCAAAACCCTATGGAGAAAATGCATTGCTTTTTGACGAAGGAACCGGAAATGCTAAAAATACTAACTTACTTCCGGGTTTTACGACGCGTCACTGCGGTTCTCTATTGAAGTACTGCTGCAATGCACGCCCAATGACGGCACGCCCAATGAGGGCACGAGATACATTTGTGCGTGCACGAGATGGAAGGCTGACAGACAGGGCGGCAATCCAATCCGTTTAGCCGCCGCTAAACGGATTGGTTGTACTTTTTACAGTATTACGGCTTTCACAGATGACATTTTTTAATGGATTTTTTGTCAAAGCACTTAAGATATTCATTGCTATCGGGATGTTAAGAGCATTCCATGGAATATAACAAAAAGTGTATCTTGAGCGGGTTTCTCAAACTTACCTACCCCACCTTTAAGTAAAAATGTAATTTGAAATTCAATTTATTTTTCCTTTTTTTTATTGATTGTTATAATTTTACTCAGCCATGTTATGTTAGATGTCAATCCACTTACACTGCAACTACTCTGGCCTTGAAAGAAGGTTACACATCGAACTGATCTCCACTAATCCCTATAAAACAAAGTTCAAGCATACATTAAACACAACACAATAAATAAGGGCACTTTGAGCGTCAGCTATTTGATCCTATCTTATCTTCTACTTTACACCGGCATTTTGTACACTGTCCCTGCCTGCACCATGTCCAATGTTGTCTCTGTTGACAACCTACTAGGCGATTAAACTGATCTTGTATCTTGCTTATTTCTCCTCTTAGGAAAGTGGGCACGGGATGACAGCTTCCTTGACACCATCATGGCGATGGAGGACCGCCGTGCCATGGTCAGCAAGGAGAATGAGGACCTGCGTGCGATGCACGACGAACGGCTGCTGCATTCACACAAGGCCCAGGAATCGAACGACCAGCTGCTCATGGTGATGCCTTGCCATGCTGACTCGGCGGCGTGCCAGGTGGAGGTGTCAGCGCCAGGTGGAGCAAAAAATACCTTTCAGGCTGGGCTTCTGGCAGTGCTAAGCGAGCTGATTCAATCCAACAGGCCTTCAATTTAAAAAAAAAAAAAAAACTTGTCGTTGTTGACAAACTGTACAATGACTTGTTGGGAGGAGTGTGGCGCATTGGTTGAGTGCGTTGGTGTTCGGATCAGGGGAGCACAGGTTCAAACTCCACTGCGGTCAGCATGTCGTTGTGTCCCTGGGCAAGACACTTCTCCCCAAATTGCCTACACCTGGGACAGTTCATTTTGTATTATTGTGATAATATTAGTGCTGTCAAAATTATCGCGTTAACGGCGGCAATTAATTTTTTTAATTAATTGCGTTAAAATATTTAACGCATTTAACGCATGTGCAGAATGGCCCGCCCATACGTGCCACCAGTGGCAGCGCCAGGGTATGGCTGGGGTAGGCTACACCCATACCAAGAAATGGCTTAGCCCCACCATGAAAAATGATGTTAAAGTAAGCAAAATAAAGTCTGCCAACTCGCAGAGTAAATTGCACAGACAGCAGTTAGTAAGATTGATTTCAGTAGCCACGGTTTTGAAAACTTTTGTCACGTAGTGATCGTCTTCTCAATAGAACATCTTTGATAATATCTCTGGCCAATCAGAATCAAGATAACGGCGTGGTGTTGTTGCAGGAAGTCCCGACGGAGAATACTTTTGCTGTAGTACAGGGGTGCACAGGTGCACATAACTGGTACGCAGGTTATGTGCGTAATCTGAAATGCGTACCGTCACTTGTGTCACAAAGAGCATTTGCGTACCGAAGTACTTGTGAAGCTTTTCCAGAAGGCGGTTAGATCACCGACGACAGAGTCGGTCTCCGCGTGCACAGACAGGGCTGCTGTTAACGTCGGTCTGTACAACGGAACTGTGCCAAAACTACGCCAAAGCTGCGGAGGGAGACTTCCCCCCCCCTTCACTGGAGAACTGCGCTAAATCAGCTGATCACAACGTTCACACTCTGTGGTCACGAAGTACTCCACTAGCCGCCGCCGCCGCCGCCCCCCCCCCCTCTGTCGACTTTCCTGAAGTACTCCCCCGTTGATAGAAATCAACACGTAATGAATTAAGACCCCACGGTTTGATGATTGATAGGTGTGTGGGTTGTCTTTCATTTTGACATGCGGAAAAATGTTATAATAAACATAGATACTGTATGTTAAATGGATATATCCGCCTTCTTTCATTCATCTTTCCATTCCTACAACAATATACATAAATAAATGGCATATTTTGGACATAGTTTTAATGGTGATTAATCATGATTAATTCATTTTTAAACTGTGATTAATCTGATTACAAATTGTAATCGTTTGACAGCCCTAGATTATATATACAGTATATATATGCCACTGTTATTAATACTGACACTTCACTTTGCACTAAGGCAGCGATACTCAACCCGCGGCTCCTTTAAGACTAGTTGCGGCTCTTTTAAGTCCCACTTAAAAAATAAAAAAAAACATTGTCAGCAGAATTCATCAACATTTCATTATCACTCACAAGTCACACATCAGTCATCACACACATCAGTCTATTAAGCCGCCCCCCCCATCCCTCTGAACAACCAATCACAAATTATTTCAGGTTTCACTCTGATTGCAGGTGCGCGAGATAATTGCTCCGTCACACTGGGAAACTAGCTTACAGCACTATGCAAAAATGACAAAGGAATATAGGAAACGAAAATATGAAGAGGAATATCGAACATTTAAAGAGGACTGGGAACTCGAGTTTTTCTTCGTCTCCACCGGTTCGGGAAAATGCATCTGCCTGCTTTGTGACAACGTCATTTCACAATTTAAAAGGTCCAATTTGCAGCGCCATCACGACACAAAACACCCGAAGTTCAGTACCGACTTTCCGAAAGGTGGAGAGCTGAGAGCAGAAAAGCTGGCGAGACTCAAACAGAACCGAACTGCTCAAAAAAACTTATTCCACACTAATACGAGTGAAAGAGCGACAGAGGCATCCTACAAAATCACACATGAACTGATGAAAAAGATGAAGCCATGGACTGATGGAGAAATGGTGAAGGATTGCATACTGCTGGCTTGTTCAACGTTGTTTCCTGAAAAAAAGACCTGGAACGAGAGGCAAAAAAAATGCAACTGTCGGATTCTACTGTAGCTAGGAGGGCATCAGACATTTCAGAGAACATTGCACATACTCTTAAGGACAAACTGTCATCCGCTGAGTTTGTCAGCCTTGCAATGGACGAAAGCTTGGATATCAATGACACGCCACAATTACTCATCTTTATCCGAGCGATCAACAGTAAGTTTGACATTACAGAAGAACTGCTTGACATGGTTTCACTGAAAATGGAACAACGGGCATTGAAATAAAAAACGCTGTGCTGAAACATTAGAAAAGTTTAACATTGGACCAGAAAAAATCACAGCATTCACAACAGATGGCGCACCGGCGATGCTTGGTAAGAGGAACGGAGCCGTGGCTTTGCTGAAAGAAACGCTGAAAAACGGCGGGGTTGCTGCGGAGGGTATTTTCTCATACCATTGTATTGTGCATCAACAAGCCTTGTTTGCTAAGTTCAAATGTCTGAATGAAGTGATGGCAAATGTAATCGAAGTGGTTAATTATATCAGGGCCCGTGCAAGAAACCACTTACATTTTAAACTGCTGTGTGAGGAGTTTGACACTCACTATGGAGATTTGGTGTTCCACACCGAGATCAGATGGCTGTCTAAAGGACGTATGCTTGCACATTTCATGGACCTGCTTGAACCCCTGAAATCCTTCATTGTCGGCCAAGGGGAGACTTCCCGATTTTCCTTTTTGGATGATAAAGAGTGGGTGCTGTCTGTTGCGTTCCTGTGTGACATTACGCACACTTGAACGAACTTAATCTCAAGATGCAGGGAAGAAACAAGACCGTGTATGAGCTCTACACGGCTGTCAGAGTATTTTCTGACAAACTGGATGTACTCGAACAAAGTGTCCGTGGTTCTGATTACCGTTTCTTCCCCACCGTGCAGAAAGTGATGGCGATGCATGCAGACGCTCTCCTGCCCTGTCAATCACAATTCTGTGACGTGCTAACTGAGCTCAAGCAAAACTACACATCAAGATTCCACGACTTCAAGGACCATAGCAATATTTTTCTACTTGTGAAAAACCCATTCCTGATTGAGGTCAATGAAATGAAGCAAATAAGCGACCAGCTCGGACTTGTGCAGCTTCAAATGGAGTTCGTGGAGTTAAAGAGCTCAGATGAACTTCAGCGTCAGTTTCGGATTACAGATGTCGTGGACTTTTGGAAACTGGTGGGGCATCTACCAAATATCTCCAGACTGGCAAGACGCATCATCTCAATGTTTCCGTCCACATACCGGTGTGAAGCAGCATTCTCTGCGCTCTCAAAAATAAAATGTGCAACCGAAACAGATTGAGTCTGCAGCACACAACAGAGGCCCTTCGGATCGCCGTTTCCAGCGCAGAGCCCGACTTCAAATCACTTGTGCGGCAGAAGGAGTGTCAGAAATCACATTGAGTGTGAAGTAAGTACAACATTACTCTTCTGACAACCCCTGCTGTCTATAATCTGCTGTTATATGGACTGATTATCAGTAAACATGCTGTCTGTTATCTGTTGTTATGGGCAGTGATGATCAGTAAACATGTCTGTTATCTGTTGTTATGGGCAGTGATGATCAGTAAACATGCTGTCTGTTATCTGTTGTTATGGGCAGTGATGATCAGTAAACATGCTGTCTGTTATCTGTTGTTATGGGCAGTGATGATCAGTAAACATGCTGTCTGTTATCTGTTGTTATGGGCAGTGATGATCAGCAATGTGTGTTCTGTGGTTGCAGTGAAAATAATAAATCACAGTTATTGCACTGTACATTATGCTTTTCATTCCTTAGTAACATATTACTATTATCCATATTCTCAAATGCATAATGGTTTCAGAGACGAAAGTAGCGTTTTTGGATTGTGGCTCTTGCAAAAATATTTTTTCGTCAATGTGGCTCCTGATTAGGACAAGGTTGAGTACCACTGCACTAAGGTGTGTCTGCTACTGAGCCTACCTATTATTGTTATAATATATAATATATATATATATATATATATATATATATATATTGCCAGTCTTATTATATTGTTTTGATACTACTGACACTTTCTTTTATATCGAAAATGTTAACTTCTATTTACATTAAAACTTTTAACTTGTATTTACATGCATACGACACACCTGGGACAGCGTGATGCCGTTATTGATATTGTCTTGAGTGTGCAATAAAAGAGAACCTACATGGCGATTAAACAGATCCTGTATCTTGCTTATTTCTCCTCTGACACTTTATCTTTACAGTGACCTGTGTAGCATCCTATACATCACATGTAAGTGATTATTCTGATACCACCATGTTTCATCGGTTATAAACTGGCGAAGCTTTATTTGTGTCCCACCCCAAATATGTGGCTTTGAAAAAGATAATTTCATTGTATTTCAAAATGGCGTCCATCAACACAAGCACTATTTATAGAAAGCGAAAAGGCTAAGTTTGTAATTACCAGTGTTGTGAGTTCAATATTTTAATTAATTATACTAAGGAAACATCTTAGGAGATAGTATAGTGAGTTTCAGAGCAGTGTAATAATTATTTGACCTAAAACTAAATGTTTTTATCAATGTCCTCTGAGGAGGACATGGGGATTTGCTAACTTTTTATTTCCCCCATTTTACACGACACAAATGGAGGCCACTGTGGGCCAAAACTAACACGTAGGTTTCTGTACGGTTCATGGCAGACGGATGCAGTTGCTCTCAGGAGGATATATAATAAAGGTGTGTTAGTTAACTGCTGAGCCTATACTGTGCATACGACCAGGGCCGCCCCTCTCTACTCGGGGCCCGGGAGGTTCTTCTTCTTCTCTCGGTTTTTTAGCGGATTGCAACTTTAAGGTGCATACCGCCACCTACTGTACTCGCCGTGAAGTTGTTTGTGGCCTGCCAGTAAACCCAAAGCAGAAGAAGAAGAAGTGACGTCAGCGGCTTCATTTGCCTAATCCTCCCCAGGAACTCATTTCGGTGTGAACGCGATCTGCTTTAGTTCATCAGAACTAAAAGAGTTCTCATGAAATATTGTGGGAAAATAACTTGGTGTGAACGGGCCTATTGTTTAGTTCTAGAAGGTCTAATTGCTTGTTGGTTGATTCCAAAATCCTATTTTGGCTTATATAATGAAGTATTAATATAATTATTGAGGAACCACACCTCAACCCAGAAATGAGTTGGCATATTAGAACTTCCCGTTCACTTGTCTAAAAAAAAAGACCATTTAAAATCTTCTGACCTCTGATGACCCCATCACTTTTCAACACAAGTACAGTCAACTGCAGCGTATGTATTTACAAAATGTTCTTTACTCAGTTTAAAAATGACATAACTGTTTGTTTGTTTGTTTGTCAGTCTTTCTAAAACACAACATATTGTGTGATAGGCTGTTTCTCATACATTGATGAAACCCTCTCTGATTGGATGGCCCAGGACGTCATACTGGAAGGCGTTAACTATGCAGTTTTTTTGTGTGTCTAAGACAACCATCAACCCTAACACAGATCTGTGTGTCTCTGTTGAGGCTCTGCATCACATCTTTGGTTCCATCATGACGTTTGGCCTTTCTCAGGAGCAGTTCTGTTTTCCGGGCTCTAATGCCTCGTGTGTTACGGATCAGTTCAATGCGGGGACCAAAGTCGCCCTTTACTTGTTGTTTGTTTCATGTATGCTGGTTACCATTATAGGGAACTTTATTGTCATGGTATCAATAGCTCATTTCAAGCAGTTGCATAATCCCACCAATGTGCTTGTTTATCTCTTGCTCTTTCGGACCTTCTTGTGGGTGTCGCTGTGATGCCCTTCAGCACCATTCGGACCATTCATGGCTGCTGGTTTTACGGGGATGATTTCTGTATGCTTCACTCAAGTTTTAATAATCATAATCAATTCAATAATATAAATACTATATATTTTTTTAATAATATAGTTGTAATATAGTCAAGACAAAACATGCTTATGACATGCTCAAAAACTGATATTTCTTAAATCTGTATTCAAATGTAGTTCCCTCTGTCAGCAATGTATCAACAACTACACACACATTTCTATCAGTATTTCTCTGTGTTGTGGTTGACATAATGATGACTGTTAGGAGTTAAGGGGAGAGGCTGAGCATCACCATGAAATGTGCAAATTGACATAAAAAGGAATAAAAGGGGAAAAAATGCTCAATGTTTTTTAGGCTGTAAACTTTAACTGTTATGTAAGCCAACTAGACAGACAGTGTAAGGCTCTTCCTCCTGTACATTAGCAGATAAAAGGCATAAGATACTTGCATGAATGTTAAATAAAGAATGCTGGAAATAACTGCATCTCCATTAGCCTATATGCTGTGCAGAGACTGCCTTCTTCATGTCTTGAATTGTGTTAGTGTATTCTGAACCCTGAAGGCAGGAGAGACTGAAAAGAGTCAAGGGAAGCTTATAAAAGTTAACAGCATTTGGAGTGGAGGCGCTCTCCTCATCCGACGGTCAGTCCAGGTCAGCAGGTAGAAGGGGCGATTCTTGGCTTGCTCTTCCTGTTGTCATCTGAGGTCTTCTCCTATTGGCCGGGTCGTCGGGGGGGCGGGTCCAATGCAATTCCTGTCTTTTTCTGTTGTTAAATTATATCATTCTGGTGTCTGTAGTTATTTAAACATTCCCTAATAAACGTTATTCAGCGGTAATAAATGAGTGCTAAACCCAGTGTGCTCAGTGAACAACATCACATGTCATTTCACCTTTGATTCACGGTTTGAAAATGCAGCATTTCGCTACATGCTAATGCTAACCGAAAGTGAATAATTTTCTGAATAAAAGTATTAAGTTAATAGTTAGTGAACTTCCGGTTTTTCAGAATACAACTGATTTAAATTAAATAGTGTATTTAATTCAAATTAGGCCATATCAACATTGATTTTCATTTCTAACAATTCCAGCTGATGTTTTCATATGGCAATTGGCAATTTGACTTATACAATATTCGCAAGTTGTATATTTGACTCATACAATAACCCACCTTCGAGTGATGCTCTAGTTTCTTCATGTTTTGTTTTTTTACCCTCTTGCTTGCGCCGGACTGAAACTGTCTTTTCACCGGCATCTCTTCATCTGCACTAGTGGCCGTATCAAAGCCGTGATTGGTCAGATGTCGATTCATTGCAACGGTGTCGGGTTACAGACGTGCTCCCCTTGTCACCTCTCACTCTCGCGGGGGGGTGCGTGGAGAACTGAGCGGAGAACTGAACGGAGAACTGTGCATAGCAGCTGAGGCCCTCTGGGCGGGGCCCCCTGCGCAAGGTGGGGCCCCATGCAGCCTGCGTGATTGGCCTGTGTGCATATGTAACAGAGTTAAACATGTGAATACATAATTATAAGTTTGTGAATGTTTAATTCATAATAAGTTGTGAATTTTAAGAGGTAAGATTGTTTCATTTAATATTTTAGGTTTTGTTTCCCGTGGGAATACCGTCCCGTTGCACGTTTTTTCTTTACTTCCGGTATGTATTTTCCACCCTCCGCGGACTGGCCATCTGGAGAATCACAGAACAGCCGGTCGTCAAGAGCCGGCTCAATTCGCTGACGGCCGTTTATGTTTTTAAATGGCATCATTTTCGCTAGCAACCCCCCTATTTGGACTGGTAGATCTCGGCAGACTGGCAACTTTAAAAGTCGACCCGAACACCCTGTATGTAATGTAAATGTGTGTGTGGGGGGGGGGGGGTACAGTGGGTGGTCATTGAATAATGTGTTCTGATATATGTTCTTCACAGAAAATGAAGTGTGAGTTTGAAAAAATAATTTCATATCATTTTACTTTAGCTAAATAAAGAAAACGGGTCCCACAGACCCGAACACCATACAAGGGCATTATAAAATGGCAGTTAAAAACATTCATTAAAAAGCAAAGATAATAAAATAAACATAACACAGGTATAAAATGCATGAAAAAAAGGTTACAGTGCAGTGTAAGATATGAATAGTTCAATTAAAAGCAGCAAAAAAGAAAAGTCTTCAGCCTGGATTTAAAAGTAGTAAGAGATGTATAATAACTGAACACTGATTCACCATGTTTAGTTCTGACAGAAAGTAGACCTGTCCCAGAAGACCTGAGATATCTGGATGGTTCATAATTTAGCAGTAGGTCAGAAATGTATTTTGGGCCTAAATTCAAAGCTTTATAAACCCGCAGCAGTATTTTGAAATCAATTATTTGACAGACAGAATTAGAATTGGGAGGGATGAAACCCCTCTTTAATGGTCACACATGCAGAGCACACAGCACACACAGTGATATTTGGCCTCTGCTTTTAACTCATCCTAGTACCAGGAGTGTTGTACTAGGAGCAGTGGGCAGCTATTGTACAGGAAGCCAGTGTAAAGACTTCAGAACTGGACTGATGTTCAAGGTTCAAGGTTCTTTATTTGTCATACGAACATAGCTACAGTGTAGTTATGATGATTACAATCTTAGGTCACAGCCTTATCCAACAGTGCAACACAATAACACAGATAAACAGAAATATATAGTGCAAGTAAAAAGTAAATACAAAAAAAAAATTGTTTAAAAAAGTGAAATAGTGAAATAGTGCAATAAGAGTCTATGCAAGTTATTGGAATATGATATATTAGGTAAATAGATAAATAATTTCTAAGTAGTAGCCAGATGAATATTATGGATGTTGTTCAGGTGTTTAACAGATGTTGTTTCAACAGTTCAGGTGTTTAACATCCCCGTCTTGTGGGATGAAACTGTCCCTGAGTCTGGTGATTTTAGACCGGATACTGCGGTATCGCCTGACAGACGGCAGCAAACAGAACAGTTTGTGGCTGGGGTGATGGGGGTCTTTTATAATCCTGAGGGCTTTCTTCCTGAGCCGCTGGGAGTAAAGGTCCTCCATGGATGGCAGCTCTGTCCTGGTGATGTTCTGTGCAGTTTTAACCACCCTCTGTAAAGCCTTACGATTGAAGGCGGTGCAGCTGCCGTACCAGGCCGTGATGCAGCCAGTCAGGATACTCTATTGTGCACCTGTAGAAGTTGCAGAGTATCCTGGAGTCCATGTTGAACCTCCTCAGCCTGCGGAGGAAGAAGAGCCGCTGTCAAGCTTTTTTGGTGATGGTGGTGGTGTGGAGAGTCCATGTCATGTAATCCACTTTCTTAGTGTTAGTGAGGCGAGTCCAGCAGCGTTCTGAATCAGCAGCAGCCTTCTAATGGATTTTTTTTGGTGAGAAAAAAAATACAGTAGTCGATTCTGCTGAAGATAAAAGCAATGTACAGGTTTTTTCCAAATCAGCTGTGACATAAATCTTTAATCCTCGATATATTCTAAAGTGATAGTAGGCTGACTTAGTAATTGTTTTAATGTGACTGTTAAAATTAAGGTCAGAGTCCATGGACTACACCTAGATTTCTGTCTTTATCTGTTGTTTTGAACATTGCAGACTGAAGCTCAGCGCTGATTTTTATTGTTCCTCCAAGACTCCAAACACCATTACCTCAGTTTTATCTTTGTTTATTTGACGAAAGTTCTGACACATCCAGTCGTTTATTTTTTCAATGCATTTACTCAGAGTTTGAATTGGAGCATAGTCTCCTGGTGAAATGGTTATGTAAATGTGTGTGTCATCTGCATAGCTATGGTAACTTATTATGATGTAGATGATCAAGAGAAGAGGCCCAGGATGGAGCCTTGAGGAACCCCAACGTCATATTTGTCAACTCAGATGTATAGTTACCTATAGAAACAACGTTTTTTTTCTGTCCTTTAAGTAGGATTCAAACCAATTCAGAACTGTTTTCCCAAGGTCTGACCAAGTTTTCCAGTCGGTCTAGTAATATATTGTGGTCAACAGTATCAAATGCAGCACTAAGAGTAATAATAACTAAAACCGAGATTTCTGCCACTGTCTGTGTTTCGGATGTCATTGAAGACCTTAAACAGAGCAGTCTCAGTGCTGTGGGTGCGGTTTGAAAGCCTGACTGGAACACTTCGAAACAGTTATTTAAATGCAAGAAATGACATGAAGAAACAACTTTTTTCAATGAACATAACAGATATAGCCTTCAAGTGTTAACCACTTGTTTAACCACTATTCATGGTATACTCCCGGAAGCCTGGTGCTTCAATTGTAGCAAAAAAATGCTTAAAAACTCAAACTCAAGAGCTAATAGTATATTGCTATTGCCCCCCCATCGTAATTGTTCGGTCTATAACTCAAGTAATATGGCTCAAAAATGTATTCATTCATTTAGTTTTGTACCTAATATATTTGACTGCAATAGTTCAATTTCCATGTGTGTCATTTACACAGGGGACATGTCCCCTTCACTTTTTGAGAAGGCTGATTTGGTCCAAATGTATAATTTGTAAAATGTTTTTTTAAAAAGCTTGCGTCCCAAATAATTATTACGCATGTAACTCATCAGTTTTATAAGCCCCATTTTGGTATTTAACTACTCTAACCTGACTTTGATCCCTCAATTACACTGCCTAAAAGTGAATATGTTGAAGACCATTTAAAATCTTCTGACCTCTGATGACCCCATCACTTTTCAACACAAGTACATGTCAACTGCAGCGTATGTATTTACAAAATGTTCTTTACTCAGTTTAAAAAATGACATAACTGTTTGTTTGTCAGTCTTTCTAAAACACAAACATATTGTGTGATAGGCTGTTTCTCATACATTGATGAAACCCTCTCTGATTGGATGGCCCAGGACGTCATACTGGAAGGCGTTAACTATGCAGTTTTTTTGTGTGGCTAAGACAACCATCAATCCTAACACAGATCTGTGTGTCTCTGTTGAGGCTCTGCATCACATCTTTGGTTCCATCATGATGTTTGGCCTTTCTCAGGAGCCAGTTCTGTTTTCCGGGCTCTAATGCCTCGTGTGTTACGGATATCAGTTCAATGCGGGGACCAAAGCCGCCCTTTACTTGTTGTTTGTTTCATATATGCTGGTTACCATTTTAGGGAACTTATTGTCATGGTATCAATAGCTCATTTCAAGCAGTTGCATAATCCCACCAATGTGCTTATTTTATCTCTTGCTCTTTCGGACCTTCTTGTGGGTGTCGCTGTGATGCCCTTCAGCACCATTCGGACCATTCATGGCTGCTGGTTTTACGGGGATGATTTCTGTATGCTTCACTCAAGTTTTGATATTGGTCTTACCTCTGTCTCTATATTCCACCTAGTTTGTATTGCGTTGGACAGGCAACAAGCAATATGTAATCCTCTGCATTACTCTAGGAATATCACCATGTCAGTGGCGTGGAGTATGGTATGTGCAAGCTGGGCATTGGCTGCGTCTTTCTCTTATGGACAAATGTACTCAAAGGTTAACGTAGTAGGGTTTAGAGGAGTATATGGAATCGATAAAGGCCTCGGCAGTTGTAACCTCCTCTTAAACCCCCTTTGGGCAATCCTGGACAGTGTAATTTCATTTTTCTTTCCCTGCACTGTTATGGTTTGTCTGTACACTAAATATTTATCGTGGCAAAAAAGCATGTCAGAAAAATTGGAGATATGGGCAATTGTTCAAACGACAGAGGGTTGGTTAAACAGTCTGAGCATAAGGCTGCAAAGACTCTGGGTATTGTGCTTGGTGCCTTTATCTTTTGTTGGATGCCGTTTTTTACTAACCAATAATCGATGCGTTCACTGGCTTTAACCACATCTGCTGCTCTCTTCGAGGCTTATGTTTGGTTGGGTTACTTCAACTCAACCTTCTAAATCCAATAATCTATGCCTTCTTTTATCCTTGGTTTAAGAAATGCTTTTATCTTATTGTCATCTGAAAATACTTAACCCCCATTCTTAACCATAAATGTGCTTACACATTTATTGAAGTAGTGGTGAGTATCTTTATGGAAATCATTGCATTAAGAGCCGTTTTGAATGCATTGTTACAGATAAAACAAAAGCTAGATGAAAGATGCATGGAGGCTTATCCTTTTTTTTCCTGCCGCTGATCTCTCTTGCTCAGCCAATGGAAGTGTGAAATGTACTACAGCACTATGCCTTATTTTCCTGTGTCAGGTTTTGGTGAGCATTCGTCTTTATAGTGATTATGATTGTAAAAAGTACAATAGTTACAATAAATGCGAACAATTGTTTATGTTTTGTCATTGAAACTAGAATAGGTTAACAAGTCGGTGGGTTAATAATATATTGATTTAAGGATTTAATAAAAAATATAAAATATTTAAGTCATTATTGATTATTGATTTTTAAGTGTTCCTACACATTGATCTTGTCATCCTACGTGTGCACAATATCTGCAAATTGAATGCAAAATACATACAATTTAAAAAAGGTATAACAAGTTGTGAAAAATAAATGTTTGCAGATCCAAAAAAATATTGAGTAATATAAGTATTGATTGACTTCCATAGATTCAGAATGTAATGATTGACATCATAGATTCAGATTTTTAAAAGTCCCATACATTTTTATTTTTTCACATCTGTGGCCGATATATGCCACTCTTTATCATGTATTTTATTATAACCTGAATCCGTTTTCTAGTGTTGATATATTTAAAGCTGTGTAAAGCCTGACGTTCTAACAATCAGTCGGTCAGGCAGTGGCCGAACATGTACATTAGAAATATCCCAAACAACCTCATCTTACTGTTGGCAAATAACCGGAAGGCTGTATGTGTTACGTTACATTTTTATAACTACATATTGGATCTGGTATGGGGTGGCGAATATGTGGGAACCAATTGTGTTTGAGTTTCGGCCTTCACTTTAAACTGCTCTGCAAGGAGGGAGTCCGCCCTTGTTAACCTCTTAAGCCCTGAGCCTGTTTTTCAGGATGTTCAGGCTCGAAAATGCCACTAACACAACAAAGACTATATCTTCACTTCTAAAAGGGTAAATTAATAATCCTTTCTTCCAAAGCCAAGGTTTACAGTCTGTGAGTTGGATGTAGAAAGTGTCAGAATCAATATAGATGTTTTTATTTTAAAGTAAATTTAGATTTAGAAACACATGTAAATTCTAATGTCCGCCTAAAAAAAAAAACATTACTTATAGTAAAAACCACCCTTGAATGATGGGTTAGTAGATTAAAGCTTTAGGAATCAAAACTATAACATATAATAAGTGACCCTGTATCAAGATGATTGCAAAACAAGTTAAATTTGACCTTTTTACAGAGGTTTAGAAAAATAAAGTCCAGGCGGACTCACCTCTGGGTAATTTGGGAACCATCAGTTCCATTTGAACTTTTTCACTGTAAAAATCATTTTATTACTTTGAATTATCACTATAGGTATTGATTCCATCCAAATACAACTGTTGTGAAAAAAAAAATAAAATAAATAAAATAAACATACTCTGTTATCCTCTTAGGCATCACGGACCCTAAATCGCGTCATTTGCAGAAACAACGTCTAAGGAACCTTAATATTTAATAAACTATGAATATTTTATATCCATATAAGGGAAAAAAGCTCATTTAACTGATCTTTTTCATTTTTCTTTTAAAAAAACCCTCAAATTTGCTAACAGTGAGCCTCTGAATTAGCCCCGAGCGAAAAAATGCTAACCTATTACTGCACCGAAAATCACTCCTAGCTCCCTTATTACTTATCCTAGCTCCCACATCCAACACATTGTTTATGATCGTAAAGACACAGAATCTAACGGTGGCCCACCTCAACACTGAAAGATACAAACTCGCGAGGTTATCAACAAAAACGTACATCAAAACAAGTCGCCGCTAGGTACTAACATGCGCTAGGCCAGGGGTCGGCAACCTTTTTGATATGAAGTGCCATTTTAAAAAAAAGTTGTTATCAGCGTGCCAACGATCGAGAATTATCAATGGGGGGGGGGGGGTTGAGGAGCTTGATGCTCGTCAACTCAGCAGGAGGGCGGGGGGAGCCTCGCTGCGGGGGAAGCAGTGTGTGGACCTGTCAGCGCAACTACATGATGCAACACACTCAGTTCAACACACAGATGGCCAGTCCGCCCCTTTATAGCATATTATTTCGATGAGAGATGAGCAGATCGCCACTGGGCTTTCAACTAAATACACAGCCACCCAAAAACTGTGGCATTTGTACAGCTCCTTATGGGTACTGCAATTAGTGAAGTGCTTTCCTCCGTGGTGAAACGATCAGCACCACGGAGGAAAGCGGCAGAAAGTCACCTGGAGATAAGAGAGTGGGGGCTGCGTTGCGTGCATGGCTTCCTTCTGCAGGTAACGGGGAGACGCACTCTGGCGGCGGTCTCGTTCAGGATCCGAAAATACAATTTAAATATTTTGCACACTTATTCCACTTATTCCTAGTGTGCCACTGGTTACGGTTCCGCATGCCAATGCTGGCATGCGTGCCAGGGGTTGCCGACCCCTGCGCTAGGCTAATGGCTTACCTTCCTCTTTGTCTGGTCTAAACTGGTCTTCAATGGCATTAAAACGATAAAAGCGATGATGTAGTTAATCCATAGGTTAATATCCAATGGGGCTGTGTCCCCTTTGAAATTTTCTGATAATCCATAAGCAATAAAACTGCAATTCCGTTATCTGCTGTCCGCTCTGGGTCCCGGCAATTCCTGCTTCCTGCTTCCTTCCGTAGTAAACAATAAGTAAAGTCTGCTGCGTAATGTACTTACGCTGGCTGGCATTCTTTATACTTTACGCAGGACCATATCTCTGGAACCCATTGGTTGATTTGGGTGATTTACACCTTTTTCTTAACCATTACATCCAATAGAATCGATGGGCAGTTCCCAAATCCACGTAAACATTACCATTGCGGACGTAATAGAGAAGCAAACGAAGCATATCTGAAAGTACAAGCCTGGACGGCAAAACTTTATACCCAGTATATTGCCATAAATATGATGATGGATTATCAGTAAAAATGTCTACGTGACACAAAGACATTGGATTAACCTTGAGCGGCGTTTTTATTCCGTTGAACACAACTTTTGATCAGAAATCAAAAAAGGTAAGACGTAATTATTGTAATATTTTTGAAACCGGATATTGTTTACTTTCTCTTTTCTGGCTGATACCTCCAGGAATTCAGGGTCATACAGTGATGGCATTACATGTGTGGAATCTGTGGAGTCTCAGGCTTTAATCAGATATCTTGTTTGTGCAGTTACGATAAGTAATAAGGGCATTTCTACGTGAGTGCTGTGCAAAGGTCGTTAGCATTAGTTAGCATTTTTTCGCTCCATGCTAATTCAAAGGCTACTCTTGTTTCTTTTAGCTAAAAATGGTTCACATTGTCAGTTTAGCTGAGTTTCTTAACCTTAAAAGGGTATGGAACATTAATAGTTTCATAAATGTTAAGAAGCCCTGAGACATAGTCTCGTAAAAAAACGGTGGGAGGGGTCCACTGGGGGGACCCTCGGGCTTAAGAGGTTATATATCAGTTCATCGTTGGCGTAAAACGTAACAAGACCTTTTGAAGTAACAGTTCATTACTCTTGATGCTAGGATTACTGCTAATCCCCCCTGCCAAAGGTTTTAGTTCTATATTAAATGAAAGGTGAAAAGTCATCTCCCTGTCTCACACAGCTGAAGTTAAGGTATCACTTGTTGTAACAGAGGTTGAAGGAAAGCAAATTTAAATCCATTCCACAAAATACCTCCCAAATCCAAACCTCTTCAAAGTTTAAATAAATCAGTCAAAAGCTCTGGCCTATTCAATGACATGAAAGCCACCAGAATGTTTTCCCCCCATTGGCCCAGTCGGATTAAAATGTATTCAGCAAGCGACACACTTTGAAAGGAAAGCCTGACTTGGTAAAAGTCAGCTCATTGACTCAGGAGTACTTTACCTCCACTCAGTGACGGTTGGTTAACTAACATAATCCTATTCCATGTGCCATATCCTCTGCAGTGTCATGTGGGTAAACGTTGACAAGTGGGCTGCTGTGG
Organism: Harpagifer antarcticus; assembly: GCA_902827135.1. Classification (NCBI taxonomy): domain Eukaryota; kingdom Metazoa; phylum Chordata; class Actinopteri; order Perciformes; family Harpagiferidae; genus Harpagifer; species Harpagifer antarcticus. The sequence goes on from CADEHL010001074.1 coordinate 666,569, forward strand.
ATCATTTGTTGTTGTTGACTTAACGGCAGAATCAATTCCTTCTCTTGGTAGAAGTTAATACTGGCGATGATCCCTAAAACATGGGTTTGGGTGCAGGGTTTTTATTTTTATTTAACCTTTATTTAACCAGATAAAAAGCATTGAGATAAAATCTCATTTACAATGCTGACCTGGCCAAGAAGGCAGCAACGTTACACATATCAAAAACATGTAAAATACAGAGAACACAAGGAAGAAAACAAAAGACGAAAAAGTAGTCACTACATTGTGCACATTAGGACAGTAAGAAAGGTGCACTACTTATTACTGCAAGAGCAGCTGGTGGTAAGGACCTCAGACAACTTCAATTTAAAAAAGGCTATTGGGACAAGAGCCATCAGTTTGAGGCTTGATTGAAGGTCATTCCAAGACCAAGGCCCATAATAAAAAAAAGATTCCTTTTTGCAGCCTCAGTCCGCACGGCAGGGTACCCTGGAACCGTATCCAGGCACTGGTTCTGAGGTTGTAAGAGTTACAAACTGGAAACAAATCTGGCACATGTATACAGTGGAAAGCTTACCTAAATGGCTTTATACATTAATAAAAACCAATGCTGCATCCTACGCATACTAAGTGAGGATCATCCTGTTAGGCTATACAGTTTGCAATGATGAGTCCTATAGGGTCACGGTGCGTCCGATACACTGTATTGGGCTTTGCTGAATTGCTCATCACCAGTAACTTTGGTATAGTGATGAAGTCTGCCTTTCTCTTCCTCCTTACCTTTTGCTGTCTTAACTATCTTGATATTGCTCTGCCTTAAGCGCTGCCACAAATCTTCAATTCTGGTTAGAAGCCTTTTGTTTGACTTTTCCATATCTGTCAAACAAGCTTGTGGTTGGAGTCTTGTTTCGGTCAGGGGCGTTCACACCAAGTTCTTTTACCACAATAGTTCATGAGAACTCAGTTCATCAGAACTCTTTTAGTTCTGATGAACTAAGGCCCAATCCCAAACCGCCCCCTACACACCCTACCCCTACACACTAGGGGTAGGGTCCGCCACATTAAGTGCTGTTTCCAAACCAACGAGTGTGGAGCGGTGTGGAGGGGGAGTGGGCTATCAAGACCTCAAACAGCGAGTCTGCATCGGTGCTGACTTGAGTCCGGTCTCTACCTGACCGGGGTCTCAACGCTGTGTGTGTCCGTCAGGAAACACGCTGTTTACAAGTAGTTCCAGCAAACATCCACTGATAAATTGCGATGTTAACAACGTCATGATAACCTCATATGTTTTAAACTTAGGATCATACCTGTGTTTAGTCTAGAGAAAGGTAAATGTTTGCATTTTATTATAAAGTTGTGTATATGAACTGTTGCAAAGACTGTTTGCAAAAGCTAAGAAGGTTATAAAGATCAGGTTTTAAAACTAAAGATGTTTGGAGTTTTATTTGAGTTATTAATTTACATTTTTTGCCAAGGAGATTAATTCAGCTGATAGTGTGGCTACAGACGGAGTTCACTCCATCACGGGGTGGTAGGGTCGAGGGGAGAGTGGTTTGGGATTGGGCCTCAAGCAGATCGCGTTCACACCGCAATGAGTTCCTGGGGGTGGATTAGGCAAATGAAGCCGCTGACGTCACTTCTTCTTCTGCTTTGGGTTTACTGGCAGGCCGCAAACAACTTCATGGCGTATACTGCCACCCGAAGTCCCCGGCCGGAAGTCCCCGGAGTTGGGGACTGGCTTCAGAAGAAGCTGCTGGGACTTCCGAGTAAATCGTCAGAATGCCGACATCTCCTCATCTCCACCGCTCCCATGTTTTCTTTTGTGTTGCCATAAGTTAGTCTCTAAGCGTTTCTGCGCTGGGCTAATGCTAATAATGCTAATGCGAGGATAATAAAATGGCGGCTTCACAAAACTTTTTGGAAGTTTTACGGGGCGTGGATTGCAGAATGGCCTCTGGATCGATTTCGTTATCGTATCATCGGACCTGAGGCCGCATGTTTTGGACACTCGGGTAAAGAGAGGGGCGGAGTTGTCAACTGATCACCATCTGGTGGTGAGTTGGGTCGAGTGGCGGGGGAAGCCTCTGGATAGAACTTGGTAAGCCCAAACGTGTAGTTCGGGTGAACTGGGAACGTCTGGAGGAGGCCCAAGTTCAGGAGGCCTTCAACTCACACCTCCGGCTGAGCTTTTCGGGCATTCTTGTGGAGGTTGGGGACATTGAACCAGAGTGGTTGGTGTTCAAAAGCCTCTATTGCCGAAGCCGCAGCGGGGGAGCTGTGGTCTCAAGGTCCTAGGTGCCTCAAGGGGCGGTAACCCTCAAACCTCCTGGTGGACACCGGTGGTCAGGGAAGCCGTCCGACTGAAGAAGGAGGCCTTCAGGGATTGTTATCCCGGGGGACTCCCGAGGCAGTTGCAAAGGTACCGACAGGCCCGAAGGGCAGCAGCCTTATCCGTGGCCGACGCAAAGCAGCGGGTGTGGGAGAAGTTCGGAGAAAGAAACATGGAGAAGGACTTTCGGGCGGCACCAAAGTTGTTCTGGAAAACTGTCCGACACCTCAGGAGGGGGAAGCAGGGAACCATCCAAGCTGTGTACAGTAAGGATGGTACGTTGTTGACCTCAACTGATGGAGTGTTAGGGCGTTGGAAGGAACACTTTGAGGAACTCCTGAACCCGACAACTCTGCACTCTATTTTAGAGGCAGAGCTGGAGTATGACGGGGGATCAACACCAATCTCCCGGGGGGAGGTCACTGAGGTCCTCAAACAACTCCACAGTGGCAAAAGCCCCGGGGGTGGATGAGATCCGCCCAGAAATGCTGAAGGCTCTGGTTCCCCTTTTTAAAAAGGGGGATCAGAGGGTGTGTGCCAATTACAGAGGCATCACACTACTCAGCCTCCCCGGGAAAGTTTACTATAAGGTACTCGAAAGGAGGGTCAGGCCGATTGTCGTACCTCAGATTGAGGAGGAACAATGCGGATTCCGTCCTGGTCGTGGAACGACGGATCAGCTTTTTACTCTCGCAAGGATCCTGGAGGGGGCTTGGGAGTACGCTTATCCGGTCTACATGTGTTTTGTAGAGTTGCAGAAGGCGTATGACCGAGTTCCCAGGGAGTTACTGTGGGAGGTGCTGCGGGAGTATGGGGTGAGGGGGTCTCTACTCAGGGCCATCCAATCTCTGTACTCCCAAAGCGAGAGCTGTGTCCGGGTCCTCTGCAGTAAGTCGGACCCATTTCCGGTGAGGGTTGGCCTCCGTTAGGGCTGCGCTTTGTCACCAATCCTGTTTGTAATATACATGGATCGGATTTCGAGGCGTAGTCATGGGGGAGGGGGTCTGCAGTTCGGTGGACTAAGGATTGCAGCACTGCTTTTTGCAGATGATGTGCTTCTAATGGCTTAATCGGTCTGCGACCTTCAGCACTCACTGGATCGGTTCGCAACCGAGTGTGAAGCGGCTGGGATGAGGATCAGCACCTCCAAATCTGAGGCCATGGTTCTCAGCAGGAAACCGATGGACTGTCCACTCCAAGTAGGGAATGAGTCCTTACCCCAAGTGAAGGAGTTCAAGTATCTCGGGGTCTTGTTCTCGAGTGAGGGAACAATGGAGCGTGAGATGGGCCGGAGAATCGGAGCAGCGGGAGCGGTACTGCAGTCGCTTTACCGCACCGTTGTGACGAAAAGGGAGCTGAGCCAGAAGGCAAAGCTCTCTGTCTACCGGGCCATTTTCGTTCAAACTCTCACCCTATGGTCATGAAGGATGGGTCATGACCGAAAGAACCAGATCGCGGATACAAGCGGCCGGAAATGGGTTTTCTCCGCAGGGTGGCTGGTGTCTCCCTTAGGGATAAGGTGAGAAGTTCGGTCATCCGGGAGGGACTTGGAGTTGAGCCACTCCTTCTTCGCGTCGAAAGGAGCCAGTTGAGGTGGTTCAGGCACCTAGTTAGGATGCCACCTGGGCACCTCCCTAGGGAGGTGTTCCAGGCACGTCCAGCTGGGAAGAGACCAAGGGGTAGACCTAGGACCAGGCAGAGGGATTATATCTCTTCGCTGGCCTGGGAGCGCCTTGGGATCCCCCAGTCAGAGCTGGTTGATGTCGCCAGGGAAAAGAAAGTTTGGGGTTCTCTGCTGGAACTGCTACCCCCGCGACCCGACCACGGATAAGCGGGAGAAGATGGATGGATGGATAGATGGTTTGCAATCCACCCAGCTAATCAGAAATAGGAACCTTTTCTCCCACGAAGGTCCCTGCTCTCTAGCAGGGACTGAAAAAGGGGTAAAAATGGTTCTGATGAACTAATTTAGTTCAGGGGGCTTTTTGGTGTGAACGCAAATATATCTGAGTTTTGATGAACTATTGTGGGAAAAGTATTCCGGTGTGAACTGTTAGCTCAGAGTGGTTTTAAAACCCACCTCGGCTCCCAAGTGTTCGTTTTGTGAATGGGTCAGATTAACAGAAGAAGAATTCACAGCAACCATTGGTAAGGTTATAACAAATATGCTGATTTAATGGCGAAAGGCACAATAACACAACATCACGAAGTAATCCGGATTACCCCGGCACTTGTTCCTCCCGCCGGGAGATCTAATTTACTTGTCTTGTCAGCCGGAGGAAGAAGAAGAGGAAGAACTAAATACAAAGCAAGCTTATATGCCAAAAACAAAACAGTAGGAGCTGTGGTCATAGCAAATCAGCGCGAGCCAGCAGAGAACATGGAAACAAGAGTCTCTAGCTGTCTCATATTACTGCAGCTTTCATCCACACACACACCCTTTCTGCACATTCCAGAGGCTTGAGCTGTGTCCAAATAATATCCCCTTGCTCACACAAAGATAATCCTTACATTTCTCATATTTCCAGCTTTTGTTTACACACTGCTATTATTAATACAAAGTAATTAAACACACATATACCATTCAAGATATGTAGACTTCACTGACATGTTGGACATATTTTAAGAAGAATATCCCCTTCCCCCACTTAGTCTCCTGCCCTGCATAACTGTGCCTCCCCCACAGAGTAATACAAATCTGTTTACTCCAACCAACCCCGGAATGTTCATAGCAATTTTAGTCCTCACATTTATGAAAGAATAAAACAGAGAAATCAATATAAAACACAAACACATGTATTGTTTGAACAGTATTCACTTAACTGCTACTATTGATAATTACCAGAGAAACTCCAGGGGCCTCTTTCAATATCTGGAAATTGCAACAAGACTTTCTGCCATTTCAAATGTAACACACTTCCCATATATCAGATGATATAATCTTCAGAACGCGCCAATACACACCAAAAAGCACCCTGAACTAAATTAGTTCATCAGAACCATTTTTCCCCCGTTTCAGTCCCTGCTAGAGAGCAGGGACTTTCGTGGGAGAAAAAGGTTCCTATTTCTGAGTTTTGTGAAGCCGCCATTTTATTTGCTCGCATATTATTATCCCAGCGCACCAACGCATACCTGCCAACCCTACCGATTTGGGCGGTAGTCTAACGCTTTTGACATGTTTCTACCGCCTACCGACTTAGCTGGCTTTCCCTACCGATTTTCAATCTTCCCAAACTATAGCAAATAAAAATGACACTACATAGACACTGGACTCGACTTTTGGCGGACACCGTTTGCAGTGTGTCTGTGATCCCATCTCTCTTTACTTTCAGGCGAGGTGTTTCTCTAAGGATTGGAAACTAGTGAGCTTTCCCCTCCGGGATAACACGAGATATAACGTTAGCAATTAGCATGCTAGCTGGACATAATGCTACCTCTGTGGCTACACTGAATGAATAGAGAGGTAAACAATAACTTACATTGTAGTTGCTATAATTTCATGTGTCATTTGCAACATTCATTCTATATGTTAATTGTAAAAGCTTAAACAGTTGATTACCTGCATGTCACAAAGACTGATGTTCTAATATTTTGCACATTTAAAGGTGGGGTAGGTAATTTTCAGAAACCGGTTCGAGTGCACTAAATTTGAAAGTATACAGCAGAAAAGAATCCGCCCCTTCCTTCAGACTTCCTTACAGAGCACCTCCTCCAACACACATGAACGCGCACATGACGTCAGCAGACTGGTGAAAGTGGCCGCCTGTTGCTGGCGAGTCATAGAGAACCGCAGTGACGCGTCGTAAAACCCGGAAGTAAACTTCTTCCGGTTCCTTCGTCAAAAACGCAATGCAAATTCTCCATAGGATTTTGGAAAATAGCTCGAAATAAGGTCTGTGGTTGACACATATTTAAGAGAGGGATCACGTTTTGCTCAGCCGGATAATCTGCACATGTCTACCCTACTTTTATAATTTTTGAATCATAAATCTAGTCGCCAAAAGCGAAATACTAACGTTATGCTATAAACGAACTACAAGCCAGTACAGCAGCAGGGTCGCACGACTTCAACGTCACGCCAATTTAAGATCGTTTCAACTGACTTGCACTGAAACTGCACTTTGAACACTTTAAATATATTAACATTTTAAACTGTATACCCCGGTTATCTAGGCCCTTTTTGTTTTGTTTAATGTATACCACGTTTATCTAGGTCCGTTTTGTTTTATGTATACATGTCACAATGTGGGAAACGATATTTAGATATTTCTGGATGTATAACACATGTAGAATTTTTGACAATAAAGCTGACTTTGACTTTTGCGTGCTTGCATATTTTAACAAAGCTTTTCATTTGAGCCACACTGAATTTCACTAGAAGTCATGGCTGTGTCAATTACCAGTCTGATTTCGTTTTACAAAGATGAGAAGAAGAGTGTAGATAGAGGAGAGAACCACTACAAGTCAGGACACGTACAACAGTGCAGCCTAGATGAAGGTGTGCTTACCGGTGTTGTCAGGGCTAGCATGAGGGACAAGGTTTATGGTGTCGGTGAGTAGTGATAGCAAGAGTACCGTTTACCTAGAGTTAATTTATTCACATTAATTCCCATCAACAAATCCATTTTATGTGTCACATGAAATCTTTATTAGGCAAGGCAAGTTTATTTATATAGCACTTTTCAACACAAGGCCATTCAAAGTGCTTTACAAAAAACAAAAGACATTAAGAAAATGGCATTTAAAATGAGTCATTAAAAAGAAAAGCTAATAAAATAAACATTAAAAGAAAAAATACATGGATAAAAGTTACAGTGCAGTCTAAGATATGAATAGTTCAATTAAAAGCATCGACAAAAAGATAAGTCTTCAGCCTGGATTTAAAAGTAGTCAGATTTGCAGCGGATCTGCAGTTTTCTGGGAGTTTGTTCCAGATATTTGGAGCATAATAACTGAACGCTGCTTTACCATATTTAGTTCTGACTCTGGGGACAGAAAGCTGACCAGTCCTGAAGACCTGAGAGATCTGGATGGTTCATAATTTAGCAGGAGGTCAGAAATGTATTTTGGGCCTAAACCATTCAGTGCTTTATAAACCAGCAGCAGTATTTTGAAATCTATTCTTTGACACACAGGACGCCAGTGTAAAGACTTCAGAACAGGAGTGATGTGATCCACTTTCTTAGTGTTAGTGAGGACTCGAGCAGCAGCGTTCTGAATTAGCTGCAGCTTTCTAATAGATTTTTTAGTGAGACCTGTGAAGACACCATTACAGTAGTCCAGTCTACTGAAGATAAAAGCAATGGACACGTTTTTCCAAATCCTGCTGTGATTTGTGATAGTCTTTTAATTCTAGATATGTTCTTTAGGTGATAGTAAGCTGATTTAGTAACTGTTTTAATGTGACTGTTGAAACGCAGGTCAGAGTCCATCACTACACCTAGATTTCTGGCTTTATCTGTTGTTTTGAACATTGCAGACTGAAGCTCAGCACTAACTTTTATACGCTCTGCCTTGGCTCCAAAAACCATTATCTCCGTTTTATCTTTGTTTAATTGGAGAAAGTTCTGACACATCCAGTCATTGATTTGTTCAATGCACTTACTCAGTGTTTGAATTGGAGCATAGTCTCCTGGTGAAATGGTTAAGTAAATGTGTGTGTCATCTGCATAGCTATGGTAACTTATTTTGTTGTTCTTCATTATCTGAGCCAGTGGTAGCATGTAGACGTTAAAGAGAAGAGGCCCCAAGATTACAAATATTACACACCAGAAAACACAGAAATATCCATGAAATAAACATACAGTAGACAATTAAACAATTAAAGGGATAATTGGGAAGGCATTACAAATGTAAATATATTTTAAATAATAAAACAATCCCACCACCACAAGTATCTACAGGAGAAGAGGGAATTCTCTCCACAACATGTGAATGCCCATGTGGGGAATGGAAATGCAGTCATGCAGCTGCATTAGCCATCTTTGCCATCCACAATTTCAGCTGCACTGACTCCCCCTGTCAGTGGAAGAAGCCAAAGGAAGCTAAACGTACACATTCAGTGGAGGAGCTATTTCCTCCAACCAATAACTAATTGAACCCGCTGACAAGAGAGCCCACCTCCGAAGATCGTGACTGGCTGAGGGACAGACTCGGGGGCAGGTTCTCAGGAATTTCTTGGCTTCTCTCCCCCGAGCCAGAAGAGGAACACTACAGCTTGGAAACACTTACTGTTCCTGAAATTCTCAAATCTGTTGGGCATCAGGGACCTGAGGCAATTGTGGCAAGCACGGCATTGTCTGAGGAGCAACAGAAGGCAATTCAGGTGGCTACCACTGGTCAGCGAACCAACCCAAACTGGCATTTGTTCAGGAAAGGAAGGTTGACTGCCAGCAACTTTGGAGCTGTCTTGAGGTCAAAGTGTGTGACTGCTTCCCTTATTGCCAGGGTGCTAGGGCAACAACAGGCCCTTGATGGTGTTTTGTCTGTACAGTGGGGGACTATGAATGAATGTGAGGGCGTCAGGGCATTCACCACTGCAACCCAGATGCAGGTCCATGAGTCAGGTGTGTGCCTCTCCCAATCAGGAATGAGGAACATCCTTATTGTCACCAAGTACAAGGTCAACTTCACCTCACTGCAAGAAAGAAAAAAATTGTGAATCGTTTTTAATTTACATTTACTCGCCTTTGCAATGTTGTGGTTGTTAGAGTGTTAGGTTTCCTGTCAGCTCGTCTGTTGGGAAGATATAAAATATTAGTTTCATGGAAGTCACACCGTCACATATAAGAGCATTAAGACATACAGTACATAGGCTAAAACAAAACATCTAAAGATATAACCTTGCACTTTGTCTCGTGAACATTTTCACTATTTTGACATTTTTATAGATGAAAATTGAACTAAAGAAATAAATGGTAGATTAATCCATATTGAAAATAGGTGTCAGCTGCTTCACTAATTATAATAGTTATATTTCTTAATTAATTAAGATAAGATATTACTGTATTGATCCCAATTTGCGAAATGTTTGTGTTGCAGCAGCATAACAAGAAAAACAAAATATAAGTTATTATATATACAAAAGTATGTGAGGGATGGAATATTAAATTGAATATAAATGTAAAATGTACATGTGATTTTACGTCCAATAGAAGCTATGGAGCAGAGAGTTCTCTGCCAGCCAGAGGTGATTTGTTATTAGTTCAATATGTCAAACTGATTTCCCTGACTACAATCTTTAGTTACATGGTGAAACGTTATGCTGCTTGTACTAATTAGACTTATCATATAAGCCACACAGGTTTTTATAGTATTTATTCATTATCTTTACTTATGTTGCGGTCTTTTCAGCAGCGCCATCTCTAAAACGGCGATACAGTCACTACCCATCATTTAAAGTTACATTACATTACATTACATTGCATTTGGCTGACGCTTTTATCCAAAGCGACTTACAATAAGTACAATCGACCAGGAAGACACAACCTTGAAGAAAACAGAATCATATAAGTACATCAGGTTTCATAGAGCCAAACATTTCAAGTGCTACTCAACTGGCTATAGATAAGTCAGTCCTTTATTAGTATATAAGTGCTCTGTTAGCAGTTCATTGTTAGTAATTCTATCGCTCGAAGTGGAGTCGAAAGAGATGAGTTTTCAGTCTGCGCCGGAAGGTGTGTAAGCTATCTACTGTCCTGATGTCAATGGGGAGCTCATTACACCATTTTGGAGCCAGGATAGCAAACCCACGTGTTTTTGCTGATGGGAACTTGTGTCCCCCTCTCAGCAAGGGTGCAGCGAGTCGTTTGGCTGATGCAGAGCATAGTGCACGCGCTGGGGTGTACAGTTTAACCATGTCCTGGATGTTGGAAGGGCCAGATCCATTCGCAGCATGTACCATTGTCTTGAAGTGAATTCTAGCAGTTACCGGAAGCCAGTGAAGGAAAGTTCACCGTGACATGGACAAAAATGTAACGTCAGCTTACCTCATGGCACGAATCCAGACTCTCCTTTGGAAAATATTGGCCGGGAAACGATAGAACGAGCATGTTTCATGCGAAGACCTGTGGCTGCAACCCGGAGCAAAGCAACAAACCATTGCGTAGCTAACTAGTAGCGCTAGCTTTAGCTAACGTTAGCAAACTAAACGAACTGCCGAGTAAAATTGGAAAACACTGGTAATTATTATTCTATAATTTGTAAAACTACGGTGTTAAAAATTTCAAAAATACAGATTCTAATGGTCAGATATAGATGCAGGTACTTGCTTTCAAGCAGAACACAGGGGAAAACAAACTTAGCGGGAGTGTTTACGTGTTAGGCGTAATGACGTACAACGGCCTCGACAATTTCTGTAGTCCTATTCAGCCACTCATTAACAACTATCGTTTTTCAGACACGTAAACTCTTCAAAAATCACCAGTGGGGTCACTGCTGATGTATTTAATGTCGTAGAACAAAACGTGATTTATCTCTTAAATGTGTGTCAACCACAGATCTTATTTCGAGCTATTTTCCAAAACCCTATGGAGAAAATGCATTGCTTTTTGACGAAGGAACCGGAAATGCTAAAAATACTAACTTACTTCCGGGTTTTACGACGCGTCACTGCGGTTCTCTATTGAAGTACTGCTGCAATGCACGCCCAATGACGGCACGCCCAATGAGGGCACGAGATACATTTGTGCGTGCACGAGATGGAAGGCTGACAGACAGGGCGGCAATCCAATCCGTTTAGCCGGGCCGCTAAACGGATTGGTTGTACTTTTTACAGTATTACGGCTTTCACAGATGACATTTTTTAATGGATTTTTTGTCAAAGCACTTAAGATATTCATTGCTATCGGGATGTTAAGAGCATTCCATGGAATATAACAAAAAGTGTATCTTGAGCGGGTTTCTCAAACTTACCTACCCCACCTTTAAGTAAAAATGTAATTTGAAATTCAATTTATTTTTCCTTTTTTTTATTGATTGTTATAATTTTACTCAGCCATGTTATGTTAGATGTCAATCCACTTACACTGCAACTACTCTGGCCTTGAAAGAAGGTTACACATCGAACTGATCTCCACTAATCCCTATAAAACAAAGTTCAAGCATACATTAAACACAACACAATAAATAAGGGCACTTTGAGCGTCAGCTATTTGATCCTATCTTATCTTCTACTTTACACCGGCATTTTGTACACTGTCCCTGCCTGCACCATGTCCAATGTTGTCTCTGTTGACAACCTACTAGGCGATTAAACTGATCTTGTATCTTGCTTATTTCTCCTCTTAGGAAAGTGGGCACGGGATGACAGCTTCCTTGACACCATCATGGCGATGGAGGACCGCCGTGCCATGGTCAGCAAGGAGAATGAGGACCTGCGTGCGATGCACGACGAACGGCTGCTGCATTCACACAAGGCCCAGGAATCGAACGACCAGCTGCTCATGGTGATGCCTTGCCATGCTGACTCGGCGGCGTGCCAGGTGGAGGTGTCAGCGCCAGGTGGAGCAACAAAATACCTTTCAGGCTGGGCTTCTGGCAGTGCTAAGCGAGCTGATTCAATCCAACAGGCCTTCAATTTAAAAAAAAAAAAAAACTTGTCGTTGTTGACAAACTGTACAATGACTTGTTGGGAGGAGTGTGGCGCATTGGTTGAGTGCGTTGGTGTTCGGATCAGGGGAGCACAGGTTCAAACTCCACTGCGGTCAGCATGTCGTTGTGTCCCTGGGCAAGACACTTCTCCCCAAATTGCCTACACCTGGGACAGTTCATTTTGTATTATTGTGATAATATTAGTGCTGTCAAAATTATCGCGTTAACGGCGGCAATTAATTTTTTTAATTAATTGCGTTAAAATATTTAACGCATTTAACGCATGTGCAGAATGGCCCGCCCCATACGTGCCACCAGTGGCAGCGCCAGGGTATGGCTGGGGTAGGCTACACCCATACCAAGAAATGGCTTAGCCCCACCATGAAAAATGATGTTAAAGTAAGCAAAATAAAGTCTGCCAACTCGCAGAGTAAATTGCACAGACAGCAGTTAGTAAGATTGATTTCAGTAGCCACGGTTTTGAAAACTTTTGTCACGTAGTGATCGTCTTCTCAATAGAACATCTTTGATAATATCTCTGGCCAATCAGAATCAAGATAACGGCGTGGTGTTGTTGCAGGAAGTCCCGACGGAGAATACTTTTGCTGTAGTACAGGGGTGCACAGGTGCACATAACTGGTACGCAGGTTATGTGCGTAATCTGAAATGCGTACCGTCACTTGTGTCACAAAGAGCATTTGCGTACCGAAGTACTTGTGAAGCTTTTCCAGAAGGCGGTTAGATCACCGACGACAGAGTCGGTCTCCGCGTGCACAGACAGGGCTGCTGTTAACGTCGGTCTGTACAACGGAACTGTGCCAAAACTACGCCAACCGGCTGCGGAGGGAGACTTCCACCCCCCCCCTTCACTGGAGAACTGCGCTAAATCAGCTGATCACAACGTTCACACTCTGTGGTCACGAAGTACTCCACTAGCCGCCGCCGCCGCCGCCCCCCCCCCCTCTGTCGACTTTCCTGAAGTACTCCCCCGTTGATAGAAATCAACACGTAATGAATTAAGACCCCACGGTTTGATGATTGATAGGTGTGTGGGTTGTCTTTCATTTTGACATGCGGAAAAATGTTATAATAAACATAGATACTGTATGTTAAATGGATATATCCGCCTTCTTTCATTCATCTTTCCATTCCTACAACAATATACATAAATAAATGGCATATTTTGGACATAGTTTTAATGGTGATTAATCATGATTAATTCATTTTTAAACTGTGATTAATCTGATTACAAATTGTAATCGTTTGACAGCCCTAGATTATATATACAGTATATATATGCCACTGTTATTAATACTGACACTTCACTTTGCACTAAGGCAGCGATACTCAACCCGCGGCTCCTTTAAGACTAGTTGCGGCTCTTTTAAGTCCCACTTAAAAAATAAAAAAAAACATTGTCAGCAGAATTCATCAACATTTCATTATCACTCACAAGTCACACATCAGTCATCACACACATCAGTCTATTAAGCCGCCCCCCCCCATCCCTCTGAACAACCAATCACAAATTATTTCAGGTTTCACTCTCTGATTGCAGGTGCGCGAGATAATTGCTCCGTCACACTGGGAAACTAGCTTACAGCACTATGCAAAAATGGCAAAGGAATATAGGAAACGAAAATATGAAGAGGAATATCGAACATTTAAAGAGGACTGGGAACTCAAGTTTTTCTTCGTCTCCACCGGTTCGGGAAAATGCATCTGCCTGCTTTGTGACAACGTCATTTCACAATTTAAAAGGTCCAATTTGCAGCGCCATCACGACACAAAACACCCGAAGTTCAGTACCGACTTTCCGAAAGGTGGAGAGCTGAGAGCAGAAAAGCTGGCGAGACTCAAACAGAACCGAACTGCTCAAAAAACTTATTCCACACTAATACGAGTGAAAGAGCGACAGAGGCATCCTACAAAATCACACATGAACTGATGAAAAAGATGAAGCCATGGACTGATGGAGAAATGGTGAAGGATTGCATACTGCTGGCTTGTTCAACGTTGTTTCCTGAAAAAAAGACCTGGAACGAGAGGCAAAAAAAATTAAACTGTCGGATTCTACTGTAGCTAGGAGGGCATCAGACATTTCAGAGAACATTGCACATACTCTTAAGGACAAACTGTCATCCGCTGAGTTTGTCAGCCTTGCAATGGACGAAAGCTTGGATATCAATGACACGCCACAATTACTCATCTTTATCCGAGTGATCAACAGTAAGTTTGACATTACAGAAGAACTGCTTGACATGGTTTCACTGGAAAATGGAACAACGGGCATTGAAATAAAAAACGCTGTGCTGTAAACATTAGAAAAGTTTAACATTGGACCAGAAAAAATCACAGCATTCACAACAGATGGCGCACCGGTGATGCTTGGTAAGAGGAACGGAGCCGTGGCTTTGCTGAAAGAAACGCTGAAAAACGGCGGGGTTGCTGCTGAGGGTATTTTCTCATACCATTGTATTGTGCATCAACAAGCCTTGTTTGCTAAGTTCAAATGTCTGAATGAAGTGATGGCAAATGTAATCAAAGTGGTTAATTATATCAGGGCCCGTGCAAGAAACCACTTAAATTTGAAACTGCTGTGTGAGGAGTTTGACACTCACTATGGAGATTTGGTGTTACAAACGAGATCAGATGGCTGTCTAAAGGACGTATGCTTGCACATTTCATGGACCTGCTTGAACCCCTGAAATCCTTCACTGTCGGCCAAGGGGAGACTTCCCGATTTTCCTTTTTGGATGATAAAGAGTGGGTGCTGTCTGTTGCGTTCCTGTGTGACATTACGCAACACTTGAACAAACTTAATCTCAAGATGCAGGGAAGAAACAATACCGTGTATGAGCTCTACACGGCTGTCAGAGTATTTTCTGACAAACTGGATGTACTCGAACAAAGTGTCTGTGGTTCTGATTACCGTTTCTTCCCCACTGTGCAGAAAGTGATGGCGATGCATGCAGACGCTCTCCTGCCCTGTCAATCACAATTCTGTGACGTGCTAACTGAGCTCAAGCAAAACTACACATCAAGATTCCACCACTTCAAGGACCATAGCAATATTTTTCTACTTGTGAAAAACCCATTCCTGATTGAGGTCAATAAAATGAAGCAAATAAGCGACCAGCTCGGACTTGTGCAGCGTCAAATGGAGTTTGTGGAGTTAAAGAGCTCAGATGAACTTCAGCGTCAGTTTCGGATTACAGATGTCGTGGACTTTTGGAAACTGGTGGGGCATCTACCAAATATCTCCAGACTGGCAAGACGCATCATCTCAATGTTTCCGTCCACATACCGGTGTGAAGCAGCATTCTCTGCGCTCTCAAAAATAAAATGTTGCAAACCGAAACAGATTAAGTCTGCAGCACACAACAGAGGCCCTTCGGATCGCCGTTTCCAGCGCAGAGCCCTACTTCAAATCACTTGTGCGGCAGAAGGAGTGTCAGAAATCACATTGAGTGTGAAGTAAGTACAACATTACTCTTCTGACAACCCCTGCTGTCTATAATCTGCTGTTATATGGACTCTGATTATCAGTAAACATGCTGTCTGTTATCTGTTGTTATGGGCAGTGATGATCAGTAAACAGACTGTCTGTTATCTGTTGTTATGGGCAGTGATGATCAGTAAACATGCTGTCTGTTATCTGTTGTTATGGGCAGTGATGATCGGTAAACATGCTGTCTGTTATCTGTTGTTATGGGCAGTGATGATCAGTAAACATGCTGTCTGTTATCTGCTGTTATGGGCAGTGATGATCAGCAATGTGTGTTCTGTGGTTGCAGTGAAAATAATAAATCACAGTTATTGCACTGTACATTATGCTTTTCATTCCTTAGTAACATATTACTATTATCCATATTCTCAAATGCATAATGGTTTCAGAGACGAAAGTAGCGTTTTTGGATTGTGGCTCTTGCAAAAATATTTTTTCGTCAATGTGGCTCCTGATTAGGACAAGGTTGAGTACCACTGCACTAAGGTGTGTCTGCTACTGAGCCTACCTATTATTGTTATTATATATATATATATATATATATATATATATATATATATATATATATTGCCAGTCTTATTATATTGTTTTGATACTACTGACACTTTCTTTTATATCGAAAATGTTAACTTCTATTTACATTAAAACTTTTAACTTGTATTTACATGCATACGACACACCTGGGACAGCGTGATGCCGTTATTGATATTGTCTTGAGTGTGCAATAAAAGAGAACCTACATGGCGATTAAACAGATCCTGTATCTTGCTTATTTCTCCTCTGACACTTTATCTTTACAGTGACCTGTGTAGCATCCTATACATCACATGTAAGTGATTATTCTGATACCACCATGTTTCATCGGTTATAAACTGGCGAAGCTTTATTTGTGTCCCACCCCAAATATGTGGCTTTGAAAAAGATAATTTCATTGTATTTCAAAATGGCGTCCATCAACACAAGCACTATTTATAGAAAGCGAAAAGGCTAAGTTTGTAATTACCAGTGTTGTGAGTTCAATATTTTAATTAATTATACTAAGGAAACATCTTAGGAGATAGTATAGTGAGTTTCAGAGCAGTGTAATAATTATTTGACCTAAAACTAAATGTTTTTATCAATGTCCTCTGAGGAGGACATGGGGATTTGCTAACTTTTTATTTCCCCCATTTTACACGACACAAATGGAGGCCACTGTGGGCCAAAACTAACACGTAGGTTTCTGTAGGGTTCATGGCAGACGGATGCAGTTGCTCTCAGGAGGATATATAATAAAGGTGTGTTAGTTAACTGCTGAGCCTATACTGTGCATACGACCAGGGCCGCCCCTCTCTACTCGGGGCCCGGGAGGTTCTTCTTCTTCTCTCGGTTTTTTAGCGGATTGCAACTTTAAGGTGCATACCGCCACCTACTGTACTCGCCGTGAAGTTGTTTGTGGCCTGCCAGTAAACCCAAAGCAGAAGAAGAAGAAGTGACGTCAGCGGCTTCATTTGCCTAATCCTCCCCCAGGAACTCATTTCGGTGTGAACGCGATCTGCTTTAGTTCATCAGAACTAAAAGAGTTCTCATGAAATATTGTGGGAAAATAACTTGGTGTGAACGGGCCTATTGTTTAGTTCTAGAAGGTCTAATTGCTTGTTGGTTGATTCCAAAATCCTATTTTGGCTTATATAATGAAGTATTAATATAATTATTGAGGAACCACACCTCAACCCAGAAATGAGTTGGCATATTAGAACTTCCCGTTCACTTGTCTAAAAAAAAAGACCATTTAAAATCTTCTGACCTCTGATGACCCCATCACTTTTCAACACAAGTACAGTCAACTGCAGCGTATGTATTTACAAAATGTTCTTTACTCAGTTTAAAAATGACATAACTGTTTGTTTGTTTGTTTGTCAGTCTTTCTAAAACACAACATATTGTGTGATAGGCTGTTTCTCATACATTGATGAAACCCTCTCTGATTGGATGGCCCAGGACGTCATACTGGAAGGCGTTAACTATGCAGTTTTTTTTGTGTGTCTAAGACAACCATCAACCCTAACACAGATCTGTGTGTCTCTGTTGAGGCTCTGCATCACATCTTTGGTTCCATCATGACGTTTGGCCTTTCTCAGGAGCAGTTCTGTTTTCCGGGCTCTAATGCCTCGTGTGTTACGGATCAGTTCAATGCGGGGACCAAAGTCGCCCTTTACTTGTTGTTTGTTTCATGTATGCTGGTTACCATTATAGGGAACTTTATTGTCATGGTATCAATAGCTCATTTCAAGCAGTTGCATAATCCCACCAATGTGCTTGTTTTATCTCTTGCTCTTTCGGACCTTCTTGTGGGTGTCGCTGTGATGCCCTTCAGCACCATTCGGACCATTCATGGCTGCTGGTTTTACGGGGATGATTTCTGTATGCTTCACTCAAGTTTTGATATTGGTCTTAACTCTGTCTCTATATCCCACCTAGTTTGTATTGCGTTGGACAGGCAACAAGCAATATGTAATCCTCTGCATTACTCTAGGAATATCACCATGTCAGTGGCGTGGAGTATGGTATGTGCAAGCTGGGCATTGGCTGCCGTCTTCTCTTATGGACAAATGTACTCAAAGGCTAACGTAGTAGGGTTAGAGGAGTATATGGAATCGATAAAGTGCCTCGGCAGTTGTAACCTTCTCTTCAACCCCCTTTGGGGAATCCTGGACTGTGTAATTTCCTTTTTCTTTCCCTGCACTGTTATGGTTTGTCTGTACACTAAAATATTTATCGTGGCAAAAGAGCATGTCAGAAAGATTGGAGATATGGGCAATTGTTCAAACGACAGAGGGTTGGTTAAAAAGTCTGAGCATAAGGCTGCAAAGACTCTGTGTATTGTGCTTGGAGCCTTTATCTTTTGTTGGATGCCGTTTTTTACTAACACAATAATCTATGCCTTCACTGGCTTTAACACACCTGCTGCTCTCTTCGAGGCTTTTGCTTGGTTGGGTTACTTCAACTCAACCTTAAATCCAATAATCTATGCCTTCTTTTATCCTTGGTTTAAGAAATGCTTTTATCTTATTGTCAATCTGAAAATACTTAACCCCCATTCTTCAACCATAAATGTGCTTACACATTTATGAAAGTAGTGGTGAGTATTTTTATGGAAATGATTGCATTAAGAGCCGTTTTGAATGCATTTGTGACAGATAAAACAAAAGCTAGATGAAAGATGAAAGATGCATGGAGGCTTATCCTTTTTTTCCTGCCGCTGATCTCTCTTGCTCAGCCAATGGAAGTGTGAAATGTACTACAGCACTATGCCTTATTTTCCTGTGACAGGTTTTTGGTGAGCATTCGTCTTTATAGTGATTATGATTGTAAAAAGTACAATAGTTACAATAAATGCGAACAATTGTTTATGTTTTGTCATTGAAACTAGAGTAGGTTAACAAGTCGGTAGGTTCATAATATATTAATTTAAGGATTTAATAAAAGATAAAATATTTAAGTCATTATTGATTATTGATTTGTAAGTGTTCCTCCAGATTGATCTTGTCATCCTTTACGTGTGCCCAATATATGCAAATTGAATGCAAAATATATACAATTAAAAAAAGGTATAACAAGTTGGGAAAAATAAATGTTTCAGATCCAAAAAAAATATTGAGTAATATAAGTATTGATTGACTTCATAGATTCAGAATGTAATGATTGACATCATAGATTCAGATTTTTAAAAGTCCCATACATTTTTATTTGTTCACATCTGTGGCTGGTATATGCACTTTGGTTTTTGTCTGGTGTTTTTGCCTTTTGGAGATGTCTAATTCATTCTTTATCATGTATTTTATTATATCCTGAATCTGTCTTCTAGTGTTGATATATTTAAAGCTGTGTAAAGCCTAACTTTCTAACAATCAGTCGGGCAGGCATCTCATCTTACTGTGGCACTAACCGAAGGCTGTATGTGTTACCTTACATTTTTCTAACTTATATATTGGATCTGGTATGGGGTGGCAGATATGTGGGAACCAATTGTGTTTATGTTTCGGCCTTCACTTTAACCTGCTCTGCAAGGAGGGGAGGCCGCCCTTGTTAAATATCAAGTTCATCGTTGGCGTAAAACGTAACAAGACCTTTTGAAGTAACAGTTCATTACTCTTGATGCTAGGATTAGTTCTAATCCCCCCTGCCAAAAGTTTTAGTTCTATATTAAATGAAAGGTGAAAAGTCATCTCCCTGTCTCACACAGCTGAATGGCTCGGTTAAGGTATCACTTGTTGTAATAGAGGTTTAAGGAAAGCAAATTTAAATCCATTCCACAACATACCTCCCAAATCCAAACCTCTTCAAAGTTTAAAATAAATCAGTCAAAAGCTCTGGCGTATTCAATGACATGAAAGCCACCAGAATGTTTTCCCCCATTGGCCCAGTCAGATTAAAATGCATTCAGCAAGCGACACACTTTGAAAGGAAAGCCTGACTTGGTAAAAGTCAGCTCATTGACTCGGAGTACTTTACCTCCCACTCAGTGACGGTTTGGTTAACTAACATAATGCTGTTCCATGTGCCATATCCTCTGCAGTGTCATCTGGGTACACGGTGACAAGTGGGCTGCTGTGGATCATTTGTTGTTGTTGACTTAACGGCAGAATCAATTCCTTCTCTTGGTAGAAGTGAATACTGGCGATGATCCCTAAAACATGGGTTTGGGTGCAGGGTTTTTATTTTTATTTAACCTTTATTTAACCAGATAAAAAGCATTGAGATAACATCTCATGTACAATGCTGACCTGGCCAAGAAGGCAGCAACGTTACACATATCAAAAACATGTAAAATACAGAGAACACAACTAAGAAAACAAAAGACGAAAAAGCAGTCACTACATTGTGCACATTAGGACAGTAAGAAAGGTGCACTACTTATTACTGCAAGAGCAGCTGGTGGTAAGTACCTCAGAAGACTTCAATTTAGAAGAGGCTATTGGGACAAATGCCATCAGTTTGAGGCTTGATTGAAGGTCATTCCAAGACCAAGGCCCATAATAAAAAAGACTCCTATTCCCAGCCTCAGTCCGCACGGCAGGTACCTGGAACCGTATCCAGGCACTGGTTCTGAGGTTGTAAGAGTTACAAACTGGAACAAATCTGGCACATATATACAGTGGAAGCTTACCTAAAATGGCTTTATACATTAATAAAAACCAATGCTGCATCCTACGCATACTAAGTGAGGATCATCCTGTTAGGCTATACAGTTTGCAATGATGAGTCCTATAGGGTCACGGTGCGTCCGATACACTGTAATGGGCTTTGCTGAATTGCTCATCACCAGTAACTTTAGTATAGTGATGAAGTCTGCCTTTCTCCTCCTCCTTACCTTTTGCTGTCTTAACTATCTTGATATTGCTCTGCCTTAAGCGCTGCCACAAATCTTCAATTCTGGTTAAAAGCCTTTTGTTTGACTTTTCCATATCTGTCAGACAAGCGTGTGGTTGGAGTCTTGTTTCGGTCAGAATCAGCTGAAAGGGTTACAATAGTTCATCAGAACTCAGCAAAAGTTGCATTAGGGGCGTTCACACCAAGTTCTTTTACCACAATAGTTAATGAGAACTCAGTTCATGAGAAGTCTTTTAGTTCTGATGAACTAAGGCCCAATCCCAAACCGACCCCTACACCCTACCCCTACACACTAGGGCAGGGGTGGCCAACCCGCGGCTCTCGAGCCGCATGCGGCTCTTTGCCTAGTTTCATGCGGCTCTTCAGTTCATATCGAATTGTATATGTGTGAGTTTGGGGGAGAGACACTGACTCCTGACTAGTGTTGCACGGTGTACCGATACTTGAAAGGTACCGCGATACCCTGCCGTTAAAAACGTTACTATTCCTCCGTTTCATTAGTATCAGTACTTTAAGAATGACGGGGAAAAGTACTCCGGTGAGAAAGCGCCGTTTAATAAGAGCCGTGTGTGTTCAGCGCTCTGCTTCCACTCCCTGCTCTGCAGCCGTGCCTGCAGTCCCGCCCCTCTCAAGCACGCTCTAAGTGCCTCCCCTCTCTCGTGCACGCGCTAGCTGCCAGAGCATGTGAGAAAACGAGAAGCATGGCTGCAAGTGGGAGTGCAACTGCCGCTGCGCCTCGACTTGTTGACAGAAAAGACGCCAGAAGAGAAATGTGGAAGTATTTGAGCTATAACTCTGACAGTGAGGGCAAGCCTACGGACACCACGAGGCCTGTCTGTCAGACATGTATTAATTTGATTTAATATGAATTCTTGTCATTTATTTTATGTATTGTTCTCATTGTTTAAAAGTTTGTGTTATGGTTCTGGTGTGAAATAAAGCACAATAATTACATTTAAGACTGTTTCCCTTTTTTTAAGAAAAGTATCGAAAAATAATCAGAATCGCAATTCTTGACTTGGTATCGAAACTAAAATGTTGGTATCGTGACAACACTAGCTACTCCTGACAGTTAAACCTGATATTTAGTAGGTCTGTTAAGTATTGAATGCTGATCATTCTGACGTCATTTGGCCGGTCAAAGTTGTTTGGGCTCGGATAAAATCGCTCCGTTACTTTCGTCCCGTGTTACTTTCGTCCCGGCTCTCCCTACGTGTGGTGTGGTGTCAGTATGAGAGGATGACAGCGCGTCTAATTTTGATGTGGCCCAAGAGCCAATCACAATAATACCTGCAATGCAGTGAACCAATCACCTTTGAGGGGGGAACACCTATCGTTGATTAAACACTATCCAGTGTTTCCCCTACCATTGTCTTGGAGGGGCGCTGCGCCTCGCCAACGGAGTTATATATATTTAAAAAATATATATAATTATTTATTTATTTTAATATATATATATATATATAGCACCAAATTGCAAATAATCTATAACTACTGTCACTTTTCACATTGAACATGTGCTCTTTTATTAAATAAACTAAACGCTTTCATTTTAAGTTGTAAGTTTAGTGTTTTTGACCCTAAGAAACACTGATGCATTAATCAATAACAATAATCCACAGCTCCTCTCTCTGCTCCAGAAGATTTAAAAAATATATCCCAATGCCACAAAAATGCATCAGTGACCTGGTTGAAATCTTGTCTCCAGAAAACAAAAAACTGAAACAAGCTGTATCAGTGACTGTGTGTTTGATGTGGCCCTTTGCAGTAAAATAGAAAAAATGTGGCTCTTAACCTCTGACTGGTTGGCCACCCCTGCACTAGGGGTAGGGTTAGTGCGGAGGGTCCACCACATTAAGTGCTGTTCCAAACCAACGAGTGTGGAGCGGTGTGGAGGGGGAGTGGGCTATCAAGACCTCAAACAGCGAGTCTGCATCGGTGCTGACTTGAGACCGGTCTCTACCTGACCGGTCTCAAAGCTGTGTGTGTCCGTCAGGAAACACGCTGTTTACAAGTATTTCCAGCAAACATCCACTGATAAATTGCGATGTTAACAACCTCATGATAACCTCATATGTTTTAACTTAGGATCTTACCTGTGTTTAGTCTAGAAAAAGGTAAATGTGTGCATTTTATTATAAAGTTGTGTATATGTACAGACTGTTGCAAAAACATAGAAGCTTATACAGATCAGGTTTAAAACTAAAGATGTTTGGAGTTTTACTTGAGTTATTAAATTACATTTTTTGTCAAAGAGATTCATTCAGCTGCGAGTGTGGCTACAGACGGAGTTCACTCCATCACGGAGGGGTAGGGTCGAGGGAGTGGTTTGGGATTGGGATTGGGCCTCAAGCAGATCGCGTTCACACCGCAATGAGTTCCTGGGGGTGGATTAGGCAAATGAAGCCACTGACGTCACTTCTTCTTCTGCTTTGGGTTTACTGGCAGGCCGCAAACAACTTCACGGCGTATACTGCCACCCGAAGTCCCTGGCCGGAAGTCCCCGGAGTTGGGGACTGGCTTCAGTAGAAGTTGCTGGGAGTCCCAGCAGCTTCTACTGAAGCCTTCCGAGTAAATCGCCAGAACGCCGACACCTCCTCATCTCCACCGCTCCACCGCTCCCATGTTTTCTTTTGTGTTGCCATAAGTTAGTCTCTCTGCGTTTCTGCGCTGGGCTAATGCTAATGCTAATAATGCTAATGCAAGGATAATAAAATGGCGGTTAGGATGCCACCTGGGTGCCTCCCTAGAGAGGTGTTCCAGGCACGTCCAGCTGGGAAGAGACCAAGGGGTAGACCTAGGACCAGGTGGAGGGATTATATCTCTTCGCTGGCCTGGGAGCGCCTTGGGATCCCCCAGTCAGAGCTGGTTGATGTCGCCAGGGAAAATAAAGTTTGGGGCTCTCTGCTGGAACTGCTATCCCCCGCGACCCGACCACGGATAAGCGGGAGAAGATGGATGGATGGATGGATGGTTTGCAATCCGCCCAGCAAATCAGAAATAGGAACCTTTTTCTCCCACGAAAGTCCCTGCTCCCTAGCAGGGACTGAAAAGGGGGTGAAAATGGTTCTGATGAACTAATTTAGTTCAGGGGGCTTTTTGGTGTGAATGCAAATATATCTGAGTTCTGATGAACTATTGTGGGAAAAGTACTCAGGTGTGAACGCGCCAATACACACCAAAAAGCACCCTGAACTAAATGAGTTCATTAGAACCATTTTTACCCCCGTTTCAGTCCCTGCTAGAGAGCAGGGACTTTCGTGGGAGAAAAAGGTTCCTATTTCTGATTGCAAACCACGCCCCGTAAAACTCTGAAAAAGTTTTGTGAAGCCGCCATTTTATTTGCTCGCATATTATTATCCCAGCGCACCAACGCATACCTGCCAACCCTACCGATTTGAGCGGTAGTCTACCGCTTTTGACATGTTTCTACCGCCTACCGACTTAGCTGGCTTTCCCTACCGATTTTCAATCTTCCCAAACTATAGCAAATAAAAATGACACTACATAGACACTGGACTCGACTTTTGGCGGACACCGTTTGCAGCGTGTGTGTGATCCCATCATACAAACAGTCCTCTGTGTTTCTGACAGAGAAACAACGTGCAGACCGGGGGTAACGCCCATAGACTGTATATATAAATGGACGTAGGGTCCGTGACGTCACCCATAGGATTCTGCAGAGTTGCCGAGAAGCCCTTAGTAGGCGGAGTCGGCCACTCACGGCTCGACAGTGACGTCAGAGTTCAACTCCCGCCTACTCCAGCCTGCTCCTGCGGAGCCGAGGCGGGACCTCCTGCCACCGAGCTGGAAGTTCCAGAGCTAGCTGAAGCTACCAAGCTAAGCTAACATGCTCCCCATCTGCACACTGCCGTCGCATTTTACGTTTATAAGGTAAGCGGACATGAAACTATTCAGAAAAACTATAAATAATAATAAGTTATTGAGTTTTTAGCATAATACTTCAGAATCTTAAAATCCCTTAACGTTTGTATGTAATTGTGCTAAATTCAACACTAGAATCAAGCAAATATTAATATGTTTTGCAGTAGAATATTTGAATGTATTCATGTTAGCTCCAAATGAATAAGCTTAAAAATGAGAATGATTTAGGTTAAACTGTGAACTGGACTTAGGGCAAGCACATGTGAGTTTTGAGAGACCATATGGACTTTTAAGGACAAAGGATCTGCGGGGGAAGGTGGCCGCATGTCTTGACTTGCACTTTATGCAAATGCTCTCGCCACCTGTGAGTGGGGGAACTTAAGATTTGGGGTGTTGGGGATATTTGGGCTGCCAATCAAAGTGGGGGGATCAGAGACCCCTCCCATTGCTAGAGAGTACAAATGAAGAGACGCAACTGGATTCAGTCTCTTTCTGCTGGCTGGCTGACGTGATCACAAGGTCATTTGGGTTCCCAAGTATATTGTATTCCAAGTATATTGTATTCCAAGTATATTGTATTGCAAGTATATTGTATTGAATGTAATGATTTCTGGTGCATTGTAATATTGCCATTAAAGTAGAGTACGGTTGACTTGGTGGCACTGAATTCCTTCCATATAACACAGCTCTAGACGGACGCGGAGATATTTGAAACGTGGAGCATAAATCCCTTTCAATACCTAACAAATGGCTACCCCGACGTGCAAGATAACGAGCGGAGGAGGAATTCAGACGACCGGATTGGGTCGGGAATAAGCGCTTTTAAACACCTCAGACAATCACGCAGGGCCCTGCATTCATTCTAAAAAAAGGTACAGACGCCTGTTATGTAAATCGATTGTCTGTGATTGAATACACTAAAATGTTAGGATTGTCTGAAGGCGTTTCACAGTGTTTTTAAAGTTTAAATGGAATATACAATGCATATTTTAAACATAGTCGTTGATCGCAGGTAGATATAGTCCGGCGTGGCGTACATAGACAGTTACATATTGATTACAGTTTGGCGCGGATCTACAGGTAGATAAGGTCCTGAGTCGCGTACATAAGAGCGGTTTAGCGCGGATCTGTAGGTATATTAGTCCACAGTGGCGTAAAGCCGGTGCAGTCTGTGGGTTGGGTGTTTTGAGTACCGCACGACAGAACCTGGAAACCCGATATTTAGATCGGGTCGCCGGCTAGAACTGAGGAGTTTTACAGGACAGACGAACGCTCAAAAGCTAAGAGCCGGAGGTCTGTGTTATGGTAATTACTCAATATTTGTGAATCTCAAAGAAGCACTCGGATGAGTGAGGCTCATTTGTGGTCTGCTGCTGCCATCTAGTGGCTGAAAGGGGGTAGTACACCTTTGACATTTTTATATGAATTTAGCTTCAAGCGCTGAGTTTAAACATTACATTGCTGACCGGTATTGAAGACGGGAAGCGCGTTAATAGTAACTACGACAATAGCCCAGTATATTAATACATGTGAGCACATATTAATTGAGTCAGATAAATAAAAGCGAAGTGAATATGGAACGACAGAATGCTAAAAACGATTCTGAAATTCCAGGTAGTTACCGGGAGCAATGGGAACAGATTAAGAGATTGATTTTAAGCGGTATCAAACAGGGGGCTAAAGAAAAGGCTTGTACTGATCTCCGATTCCTACACGATAAAATGATAACAGAGAATTAAGTACATTCAAATTAAATATAATAGTGGATTATTCTACCTAGATTAGACATACAAAGAGGACAATTTGTGTGTTATGAACTGGCCTTGTCTTGTTACATTTTTATTGAAGCCAGACTACAAGTCGTATGGTTTAATTTTTATTGAACTCAGTCTCCAAGCAGTGTGATTTCTCTCTGCACGTGGTTGAGTCTTCTCTTCCCTTCCCCCGGTCATCCAAGTTATTTGACCCCATGTGGTCAAGAGTCATTCTGTTAGACTACAATCTTGTGTAAGACAAATCATTGTTCTTTTGTCACATTTTTGAATCACATAAGAGTTCATTTTGCTAAATCAATTTATCTTTAATTTGTAGTTGGTGTTTGTTAACATTTTTAGGCACGACATAGACCGACACTTGGGTCAAATTACATAACTGTAATCAGATTACTTGTTTTTCAAATATAGCGCTAAATACAGTTAGTTTTGTATTCTGTTACAAATCTAACCATGCTTGTAACACAACATGGATAGATTTAACTTAGATGAAAGACAGATTGTAACGCAACTTGCACACCTAAACGAACAGAAACCCAGATGGTTTGCTCGTAGCAAATGGAACAAACAGAGATAACATGCACAGGCGCGCTGAGGAGGGGGAGAGAGGTGAGACGTCTTATCACCCATGTCCAAGGGGGACAGTGGTGAAGGGATAGCGGGCCATAAAAGGGAGAGAGACACAGCAAGCCATGAAACTGAGGAGTTTTACGATGAAGCAGGAGGCCAGTGTCGTAAAACACAGCTATGAGGACACTTTGAAGCAGGACGCCAGGGTCGTAAAGTTCCCAGGTTACAGCATTTGCCTCTGCATTCTATGCATTACCATTCTTTCTTGATGTTTCTGAAAATGAAAACACAGTAAATGGGATTCTTTTTCAGAAAAGGGGGAGTTGTTAGACAATAGGAATTTCATATTTACATTTTTATAGTCTAAAATCTATTGTAGTATTTTTTTAGGTAACATAAAACAGCACTGTTTTAGCTTTTTAGGTCAAGTTAATTGAAGATTTGAGAATGTTAATTAGGCGTCCCTAAAAATGGTGGGATGTACGACACAAATTATCTGTTAAATTCTGATTTTAGATTAATCAGATGACATGTCTTATTTTTATACAGTCCTTTAATGACAGAGGTTAAAAACCTGGACACTTATTTTTATTTTTATGCATATACTGCCATCAGGCATATATTTAAATCCAGAGACAGATGCAGTCTCTGTTTGAACAAATATCACAATGAAAAATAGTGGTAGCAAATCATCTTTATGTCAAATCATGTCGGGAAGAGATGAGGAGTTTTGTTTTGAAACAAAATTTTGAACTGAGCCATGTTGGTTTTCAAAAAGCTGACTTTTCAAAATGAAACAGATCACTTTTGAGTGTACAGTAGCAGTTTGCATGGAGATTTATTTGTGAACACTACAGTAGCAGGATGTAGTTACCTGTCCTAGGAAAGGGACAGATTATAAGTAAAAGACTGGTTAGAAATGGAAATAAGAAAAGGTTGTTGAAGGCTGAAGAGAAAAGAGAACAGATGGATAGAAGAAGACTGAAATAGATGGACAGGGCAAGATATTAAATGTGTTGAAGTGATATCTTGCTCAGAAGGATAAAAGGTGGTTAAAATACCACGAGTGAAGTTGGAAAAAGTATGTAGGAGAGAGAGAGAGAGAGACAAGACAATTAAGATGTTTGAAAAGATTAGAAAGAGTAAAAGTTATATAAAGTTAACTACTATTCTGGACAATGTCATATTGTTTTATGAGTAAAAAACATGAAATAAAATATATTACTAAGATATAAGAAAACATGTGAAGAGACAGGCATGAAATGGTTAGACGCATTGCCCCTAGTTCTTATGTCAATCAGGAGCTCAATTAACAAAGGGACAGGTTTCTCTCCATTTGAGCTCACTCATGGTCACCAGTTCCCAGGAGCCCTGAGCGTAGGATTGAGGGATTTGTATCAGATTTCTCCACACAGGTTACAGAGGCAAAAGGGGGACATCAAACCCAAGTGGCTGAGACCCAGGTTCTCTGGACCCCATCGGGCGATGCAGAGGACATCTCACGCTGTCCGCTTGGAAGGGAAAGGAGACATCTGGTACCACTGGAATCAGTGCGCAGTGGGGAAACCTCCAGGAAGGATGTGTGAAAGCTGTCATCTTCCGCGTGCTGAGCCTGCTGTACCTGACCAAGCAAGGGTGGCGACTCCACGGTGTGGGAAGCGTATCCAAGGACGCAGTATCAGGAGTTCCGGGTCTCGCCACGGATGGAAGTACCTGACACTACGCAGACAGTGAAACCAGGAAAGTGAGTGTTCACCAGAGCGATAAAGAGGAAGAGCAGGCACTCGCCAAAGGGGGAGGGTCCCTAACAAGCACTCCTGTCTACATCGACTGCAGTTAGAGTGGCGGAGAGACCATCCTGGATACATCTGACTGTGAAGCTGTTTAAACCTAAAACACAGAAACTCGCCTCTACTGTGGTGAAGTCTGGCTACAAAGGGAGGTGATTTCCAATAAGGGCACCTGTCTCAAACCAGTGAAGAAACCAACAGAACCCAGTAGAATTTAAAGAGTGGACGTGAGCAGGGAAACAGTAACGGGTCTGAGGGATAGAAACTGACGATGTACAGAGAAAGAATTAGACCATGGGGATTACATTAAAACATGTGCCTATACAATCTACCTACCTCAGCCGTTTGGGTACTTTTGTATATGAATTTTTGATCTTTTACAATCATTTGTATCTTTCCAGGTTCTATGTTATTCCGGAGTATAAACAGGAGGGATATGTTGGAGACATACTGATGTCTCCACTCTTTGGGAAGTTTTAATGCACTGATATCATGTGTGGCTCTGAAACTAAAGCGGAATGAAGTATACATGAAGTAATGTTAAAGCTTGAAGACACTGCAATCTTGCAGATTACAGATTAATTGAATCACCACTGTGAAGGTTATACCTTATGACGATTGACTATACTCAATCAGAATGATTGAAGGGTTTTAACTTTGTGGTTACTAAGTGATGTAATTGATGTATGGAGTTATTTACATATTTTGGTATTTCTAACACGGTCATATGAAGTTGATATGTGGAGCCATTTCTGAACGTTAAATAGTCTGAATCCCAGAACGAATGTGAATGTCTTGAAAGTAATTGATTTATTAGATCTAAATCAAAAGGGGGATTGCAGTAGAATATTTGAATGTATTCATGTTAGCTCCAAATGAATAAGCTTAAAAATGAGAATGATTTAGGTTAAACTGTGAACTGGACTTTGGGCAAGCACATGTGAGTTTTGAGAGACCATATGGACTTTTAAGGACAAAGGATCTGCGGGGGAAGGTGGCCGCATGTCTTGACTTGCACTGTATGCAAATGCTCTCGCCACCTGTGAGTGGGGGAACTTAAGATTTGGGGTGTTGGGGATATTTGGGCTGCCAATCAAAGTGGGGGGATCAGAGACCCCTCCCATTGCTAGAGAGTACAAATGAAGAGACGCAACTGGATTCAGTCTCTTTCTGCTGGCTGGCTGACGTGATCACAAGGTAATTTGGGTTCCCAAGTATATTGTATTCCAAGTATATTGTATTCCAAGTATATTGTATTGCAAGTATATTGTATTGAATGTAATGATTTCTGGTGCATTGTAATATTGCCATTAAAGTAGAGTACGGTTGACTTGGTGGCACTGAATTCCTTCCATATAACACAGCTCTAGACGGACGCGGAGATATTTGAAACGTGGAGCATAAATCCCTTTCAATACCTAACAGTTTGCATGACATTAGTTATTTATATTTTGATATCACTATACATTTAATACATTTAAGTCAAGCTAAGGTACATGTGATGGTAGCTAGTTAGTGCTCTTACCTGTGAGGCCTCCTTCAAACAGCATAATAACCAGACTGTATCATTAAAACTAAGTGCCAGTTCTAGATCCTTGACTTTAGACCAGGGGTCTCCAACCTTTCTCCACCTGAGAGCTACTTTGAAAAAATGAAAGTGGCCAAGAGCTACTTGCATCGCATCGCTTACATTTATTCACATAGCACTCATCAGTTGAATTAAGCTACTTTTGTGTGAAATTGCAATACCTAAAGCTTATCTAAAATCTTAACTTCACATCAAGGTCCAAGAAAACGACAATTTCTCACATATTAATATGGACAACATAGTAAGTACATCACTGAAGATTCACATAAATGTCCAAGAGAAAAATACAATGTTTTCACTTCTTATTATAAGAATAAATACATGGCCTTAATCACCACCTTGCAAGCATCTTATGGCACGTGTAAAATAAGTGCATTCACTCTTTTTTACAGTCAGTGAGATGACTGGTGTTTCATGGAGTCCACCATAGAGGTGTATGCTGGAGTGTACCCACTTAGGTTCACTCTAATAGTCATTTAAATGTTCATCAGTCGGTCTTGTTCTGTATTTATATTTCATGACATTCATGCCAGAAAAAGCTGCTTCACAAAGGTCTGTAGAGCCAAATAAAGCAGACATGTTCAGTGCTGCTTGGTGAATGTTCTTATAGTTTTCTGGGTCTACAAGGCTCCAGAAATGTTGGGAGTTTTGCTGAGACTTCAGCTGAACATTATTTTGGAGATTTATAATCTCCATCTCCACAGGATTGACACTGAACAGTGCAGCCATCTTTGTCTTCTTCTTTCTTCTTGACATTAATTTATAAACCATAATTAATCAATTGTATAGGTCTAGCCTCCCTATATCTGTGTGTGACATTTTTCCATCCTCAAAAACAAAAAACTAATACTTCTGCTGCCGAGCTGGAGCTTCAAGCCACGGTCTTTTGTTAAAAAAAGGACACTGAATGTCCTGAATGAGGCATCACTAGTAGTAACAATCCCCTTTCAATCACATTAGTATGCAAGACCGGTGGGCACGCCCCCAATTATGCAAATGAGCTAAGTCCCGCCTCCCATTGGTCGAAATCCTTTGATCTGAGCTAAGTCCCGCCTCCCATTGTTCGAGACCCTTTGATGTGAGGGGGTGAGGTGTTATAACGGGTAGGTGTGAAAAGCCCCCCTGTGGAGTGCTTTTGTTGTCTAAGCCTTTGATGTGTTTAATAAGGCAGTCTCTTTGAAGTTATGTTGTCTGGCCCCTGTCCCCTCACCCCTTTGTTGTCTAAGCCTTTGATGTGTTGATTAGGCAGTCTCTTTGAAGTTATGTTGTCTGGCCCCTGTCCCCTCACCCCTTTGTTGTCTAAGCCTTTGATGTGAGTTGTTATAACGGGTAGGTGTGAAAAGCCCCCCTGTGTAGTGCCTTTGTTGTCTAATTCTTTGATGTGTTGATTAAGGCAGTCTCTTTGAGACTGATTAGCCTTTGATGTTTTGCCCTTTGATGTGGTGTGTTATAAGCCTTTGATGTTAATCTAGGTGTCTCTTTGAAGTTATGCGTGAGACGGTCTAGCCCCCCGCCCCCTCCCTGCCCAGGCCTCTCCCCCCTTTCTCCACCCCTTTCCTCTGGCTATGAGGCTGGCGGATTGTGGGTGGTGGAATTAGATGAAAATAGAAATATGCTCAAAACTAAATAAAAGACAGTCATTTCCACTTACCAAGTCAACTTTCAAAAAAAGAAAAATGGCCAAGAGACAACTGTGACAACTTACCGCTATCCGTCCGGGGCTCCAGTCAACAAAAAAAATGCCGCATCTGTGCGGGGTTCAGACGCCTACAGCCAGAGATCTGTGCACAAACTTATCTCGTGCCCTCTTTTGGTCATGTGCGCGCGTCCATGTGTGCTGGAGGAGGGGCTCTGTGAGGAAGTGGCAGATTTTTCCCGGTTGTGTATTTTCTAATTTTAGCTCACTCGAGCTGGTTTCTCCAAAAGGACCTCCCCATATCTTTAAGAACAATTAACAAACACACACACACACACACACACGTTGGAGTTGGCCTTTGATGTAAGGGTTTGAGATAAGCCTGGGATGTTAATCTATATGTTGATTAAGACACTCTCTGTGAGGTGAGAAGCGAGGGGATGCAGTTAGCTATAAAAAAAGACGCTCAAACTAAATAAAACAGCCATTAATTTTCACTCACTAAGACACCTAAAAACGTTATTGTCATCTCTAGATTTGATTCAGGGTTTGTTTTAAATGATTTGTGCTTGCTAAGGATGTTTATTTTCAAGTTTTTGTGAAACTGTTAACTACAAGGAAGTATCTGTTTTGCAAAGAGGTTGTTCATATTCATTTAAAAAGATCTTATTAAGGTTTTTAATAGTGATACCTATGGATATTCTCTTTAGTAAATAAAAATAATAAAAATTAAAATATCCTATTGCCCCCTATGATCTTGTCTATTTATAATTACTTCACACAATGATAAGGAAGCCCAATATGAAGTTATGTGAGGGTGTAATATTAGAATTTTTGCTGTATGCAAAAAAAAAAGGTTTGACTGGTAAAGACTCTCACTTTTACAGAGAGCTCCGCCGCCCCCACAACATAACAAGTCCCGCCCTCCTCACCAGATCATTTAAAAATAAGGGGGTGGAAATAGATGAAAAAAAGAAATACGCTCAAACTAAATAACAAGCCAGTCATTTACACTCACCAAGTCACCTTTCAAAAAAGAAAAATGGCCAAGAGACGCCTAGATATGGGTTTAATCAGCGAGACGCCTGTGACAAGTTACCGCCATCAGTCCGGAGCGCCAAACAAGAAACGAATGCAGTATCTGTACCGGGTTCAGACGCCTCCAGCCGAAGAACTTCATGAAGAATGGACTCTGAAAAATGACGATAATTGGGGTTATGTATTCAACTATATGGCGAATGAACTGCATTTCTACAATCTGAAGAATGGAGAAACGTATGGACCCCGTGGTGTTAAAGCAACACTGACCTCAACAGATTGGGGCTGTGTTAACGCTGGTGTCTTCCAGAGATCTCCACGCAACCACTGTATCGGAAGAAGTAGTGCATCAAGAAACCATAGTGGAACCAGCGGTGTCCAAGATATTTGCAAAGAAAAGCAAAGAAACGCAGACAGCAAGCGAGATCAAAGAAGAGTTTTCACCGCTGCCCCATCAATGTGAAGGAAGAAGAAGAAGGAGATATCCCCCCGCCGCCAGAAGTGAGAAGAGTCCTGACAAGCACCGTATGGGAGACTAAAAGCGGACCATCGGGGCGGTGGTATTACCGCACAAGCCGTTTGGTGACGCTGGGGAAGGACCCCTCTGAGGATTTTGTTTTGGAGTATTTCAACTCTACATGCGGGGTTTTTCAGACATCCTTGCGGGTGCCTCTGACTGCTTGGCTGAAAATGATTGATGGAAAAGCTACAAATCTTAAAGAATTTTTAAACAGAGTCAGACATCGATGGACATTATACTGGTGAAAAAGACTCTCACTTTTGCAGAGGACTCCGTATCCCATCTCAACATAACAAGTCACACCCTCCTCACCAGATCATTTAAAACTAAGGATCCCTCAAAGAAAAGCATTGTGTTTTCTACCTAGGTAAAAGGTCTTACGAAAATGTGTTATCTCTGTATCAAGATGATGTGTTTAAAAATGAATCTTGTGAAAAATACCAACGGTGTGAGAGACGTCATAAAGCCACTCATTTTAACCACAGTGTTTGTTCTCTACAAATGTTTAAAGATTGTTACAAAATGTAAAAAATAAAAAAATGTATGGAGACAAAATTAATTCAGGTGACTCTGTCTTTATTAGGAAAACAAAAATATAATACAAATGGTTTAGGAGGTAAAATGTAACCATTTTGGACTTAATATTCAAACAAAATACTTTATCTGAATACATTTTCTTTTAAACGTACTTTTTGAAATTATTTATTTATTATTTCAGTGGAACAATCCAGTTTCTGTTAACATCAATGCTTTTTTCTCTTTTCTTGTGTTACTAAGATACTTTTAGACCCACTTTGGCGTATGCAACACTTAACAACTGTTAGAATATGAAGTACTTTGTAAGGATTTTTTTTTTTTTTTTTGGAAAAACACTTGTTCAGTTAAACAAGGTTTTTTCTTTTCTGATAACCTTACATATTTTAGTTATTTTCTACTACCAAGATACTTTAAGATACACCTTGATGTACGCAACACTTAACAAAGGGTATAATATGAAGTACTTGGTAAGGAATGGGGTTTTCTTTAAGGGGTGCAAAACTTTAGAACTGGGTAAAATATTCATTAATTATAATGAATTGAGTTTTCTTTCTTTTGATTTTCAACATACTATTTGTACACAATTACTTTTTTTTCCATATTTCTGACAAAACTATACTTTTTTACTTTTCCCTAAAATCTTGACAAAACTATTACTTATTCTTAAATGTGACCTATTGCTGCTTGGTTGGAAATGATAGATGAAAAAGCTACAACGCTTAAACAGACTTGAAAAGATCCAGGCCGAGTTGGATGGAGAAGAAGAAGACTATTAACCAGCAGTTGACTGAAGCCAGGGATTTGTTCGATACATTGACTTTTCTCTTTTAAAGTAAAATAAAAATGGGAAACTACTATACAAAACGCTCTGTATATATTGATCATAATGTAGTCAATACCCTTTTAATAAGTGTGGTGATGAGGACGATTGAAAACAGAATGAGTAGTGACCCCTGTGTAAAAAGAACGGCTGAAGTTTGTAAACTGGAAGACATTATGGATATCGTTCGTTCTGGCAGTACTATTCCGGGTAATTTGGAAACTATTATAAACGAAACATTTAAAGTGGTCCTGGAATCTTCATTTTCCGAAAAATTCTGTAACATTACCGCAGAAATTAAACAAACATCAAAAGTGTATCATGTGCTTTCACTGTATGCTCTGTTTGTAGATGTAATGCATCTTTGTGTCGAAAACAGCATACACATGAATATTTGGACTGAAGTGAAAAAACTCCACCATGATATTTTCAGTAATATGGGGAATTCTAAGCTGGAGATGGTCCTGGGGATGTTACAATCAGTATAACTATTGATTTTTGTGTGTGAAAAATAGAAAATGTAAATAGGACATTTAAAAAAAATAAAAAACGTGTTTTTTACATTTAAAAACTGTTGTCTTCATTATATCAAGGGGAGTGTGTCTGATACATGTGTATTACAGTCCTTCACATGCACTGGTGTCTTCATTATAACAAGGGGAGGATAACAGGGAAGATGTAGGATAAATGTGTATTGAAACGTGCGTATTATACACCCACAGAAACACAGAAACACACAAACACAGAAACACAGACACACAGAAAACACTAGTATGGTTTTTGTGTTTTCAGTGTTTTCTGTGTGTGTCTGTACACACAAAGCACAAATCATTTAAGATAAACCCTGAATCAAATCTAGAGAGGACCATTAAGAGTCAGATGCTTGACGAAATCTACTAAAACAAAGTACTTCATGGTAGTGGTCAGCTTTTATACACAAAAGTGTATCGTTCAGTAACTTTCTCAGAGAATTTAAGCATAAATCTGTCAAATGTTCAAAACAGCCTTGTTTCACTGAAATAGCCTCAAAATCACAAACTGCCATTAAGAGTCAGATGCTTAACGAAATCTACTCAGAGTACTTCATGGTAGTGGTCAGCTTTTAAATACAAAAGTGTATCTTTCAATAACTTTTTGAGAGAATTTAAGCATAAATCTGTCAAATGTTCAAAACAGCCTTGTTTCACTGAAATAGCCTCAAAATCACAAACTGGCTGAAACTGTACAGTGAATTGGAGAAATTACAGCACAAAGTTATGCTTACCAGACCAAAAATCAAAAAAAGGTTGAGATACGTGTGAAAGGGGTTACACAAAACGCATCCCAACCCAACCGATTTTTGGTCTGGTAAGCATAACTTTTAGGGATCCCCCAGATAAAACCTCCATGTGCAGTGGAGTCTCCCCCTGTCTTGTCACATAGATTATACTATCTGTGTCGTAGTAGAAAACTGTGTGCTGTAATTTCTCCAATTCACTGTATAGTTTCAGCCAGTTTGTGATTTTGACGCTATCTCAGTGAAACAAGGCTGTTTTGAACATTTGACAGATGTATGCTTAAATTCTCTCAGAAAGTTACTGAAAGATACACTTTTGTGTTTAAAAGTTGACCACTACCATGAAGTACTCTGAGTAGATTTCCTTAGGATTCTGACTCTTAATGGCAGTTTGTGATTTTGAGGCTATTTCATTGAAGGCTTTTTTGAACATTTGACAGATTTATGCTTAATTCTCTCAAAGGTTTCCCTAAAGATACACTTTTCTTTTTAAAAAGCTGGCCACTACCGAGAAAGTACTCTGTTTTATTAGATTTCGTCAAGCATCTGACTCTTAAGGGCAGTTTGTAATTTTGAGGCTATTTCAGTGAAGGCTGTTTTGACCATTTGACATATGTATGCTTAATTCTCTCAAAAAGTTACCGAAAAGATACACTTTTCTTTTTTAAAAGCTGAAAAGTAGATAATGAAGTACTCTGTGTCAGGAGATTTCGTTAAGCATCTGACTCTTAATGGCAGTTTGTGATTTTGAGGCTATTTCAGTGAAGGCTGTTTTGAACATTTGACAGATTTATGCTTAATTCTCTCAAAAGGTTACTGAAAGATACACTTTTGTATTTAAAAAAGCTGACCACTACCATGAAAGTACTGGAGACTGCCCCTGTCTTGTCACATAGATTATACTATCTGTGTCGTAGTAGAAAACTCTGTGCTGTAATTTCTCCAATTCACTGTACAGTTTCAGCCAGTTTGTGATTTTGAGGCTATTTCAGTGAAACAAGGCTGTTTTGAACATTTGACAGATTTATGCTTAAATTCTCTGAGAAAGTTACTGAACGATACACTTTTGTGTATAAAAGCTGACCACTACCATGAAGTACTTTGTTTTAGTAGATTTTGTCAAGCATCTGACTCTTAATGGTCCTCTCTAGATTTGATTCAGGGTTTGTTTTAAATGATTTGTGCTTTGTGTGTACAGACACACACAGAAAACACTGAAAACACAAAAACCATACTTCTGTGGGTGTATAATACGCACGTTTCAATACACATTTATGCTACATCTTCCCTGTTATCCTCCCCTTGTTATAATGAAGACACCAGTGCATGTGAAGGACTGTAATACACATGTATCAGACACACTCCCCTTGATATAATGAAGACGACAGTTTTTAAATGTAAAAAACACGTTTTTTATTTTTTTTAAATGTCCTATTTACATTTTCTATTTTTCACACACACAAATCAATAGTTATACTGATTGTAACATCCCCAGGACCGTCTCCAGCTTAGAATTCCCCATATTACTGAAAATATCATGGTGGAGTTTTTTCACTTCAGTCCAAATATTCATGTGTATGCTGTTTTCGACACAAAGATGCATTACATCTACAAACAGAGCATACAGTGAGAGCACATGATACACTTTTGATGTTTGTTTAATTTCTGCGGTAATGTTACAGAATGTTTCGGAAAATGAAGATTCCAGGACCACTTTAAATGTTTCGTTTATAATCGTTTCCCAATTACCCGAAATAGTACTGCCAGAACGAACGATATCCATAATGTCTTCCAGTTTACAAACTTCAGCCGTTCTTTTTACACAGGGGTCACTACTCATTCTGTTTTCAATCGTCCTCATCACCACACTTATTAAAAGGGTATTGACTACATTATGATCAATATATACAGAGCGTTTTGCATAGTAGTTTCCCATTTTTATTTTACTTTAAAAGAGAAAAGTCAATGTATCGAACACATCCCTGGCTTCAGTCAACTGCTGGTTAATAGTCTTCTTCTTCTCCATCCAACTCGGCATGGATCTTTTCAAGTCTCTCCTTGAGGGGTCTGCAATTTTTGAGATTGTGAAGAAAAGCCTCCGAAGCGCCTTGGATCCTCCAATCATCCGTGAAAATGTCTTTATCAATAAGAGTCTGGTCGATCTCAGTAATGAAGTCGGTGAGCCAGAGTCTTTTCATTAACACGTTGTAATTGTTTCTGAAGTAAAAATCGGACATGTCAGTCATAAAATCGTGTTGCCTCTGGCCGGGGTGACTGACTCGGCACCCATTGCAGATTTCTTCTCTGTACCGATGTATCACCCTCTCCACAATATCAACCAACACCGATTTCACTGTGTCCACAAACAGAGACGTCTTGGCCCAAGGAGCAAAATCAGCAGCAGTAGTATTGCAGGATTCGGGTGTCCAGAATGGTGGTGATGATGGTAGTCCAGGAGTCTGTTCCTGGCTGCAACTCGCAGGGGGAGTCTTGGTTTTTCTCAGATCCATGGCTAGTTTACAACGGTCGTCTTAGTGGGGTCCTTCGTTTTAAATGATTTGCCGATTGGAGGGTGGGACTTATTGCATTGAATGGGGGGAGTCATTTATAGAATTGAGAGTTTTAAAAAAAAGTTGTTTAAGCGTTGTAGCTTTTTCATCTATCATTTCCAACCAAGCAGCAATAGGTCAAATTTAAGAATAAGTAATAGTTTTGTCAAGATTTTAGGGAAAAGTAAAAAAGTATAGTTTTGTCAGAAATATGGAAAAAAAGTCATTGTGTACAAATAGTATGTTGAAAATCAAAAGAAAGAAAACTCAATTCATTATAATTAATGAATATTTTACCCAGTTCTAAAGTTTTGCACCCCTTAAAGAAAACCCCATTCCTTACCAAGTACTTCATATTATACCCTTTGTTAAGTGTTGCGTACATCAAGGTGTATCTTAAAGTATCTTGGTAGTAGAAAATAACTAAAATATGTAAGGTTATCAGAAAAGAAAAAACCTTTTACAAAAAAAACAAAATAATAAAATCCTTACAAAGTACTTCATATTCTAACAGTTGTTAAGTGTTGCATACGCCAAAGTGGGTCTAAACGTATCTTAGTAACACAAGAAAAGAGAAAAAAGCATTGATGTTAACAGAAACTGGATTGTTCCACTAAAATAATAAATAAATAATTTCAAAAAGTGCGTTTAAGAGAAAATGTATTCAGATAAAGTATTTTGTTTGAATATTAAGTCCAAGATGGTTACATTTTACCTCCTAAACCATTTGTATTATATTTTTGTTTTCCTAATAAAGACAGAGTCACCTGAATTAATTTTGTATCCATACCTTTTTTTATTTTTTACATTTTGTAACAATCTTTAAACATTTGTAGAGAACAAAAATGAGTTAAAATGAGTGTCTTTATGACGTCTCTCATACCGTTGGTATTTTTCACAAGATTCATTTTTAAACACATCATCTTGATACAGAGATAACACATTTCCGTAAGACCTTTTACCAAGGTAGAAAACACAATGCTTTTCTTTGAGGGGTCCTTAGTTTTAAATGATCTGGTGAGGAGGGTGTGACTTGTTATGTTGAGTGTGATACGGAGTCCTCTGCAAAAGTGAGAGTCTTTTTCACCAGTATAATGTCCATCGATGTCTGACTCTGTTTAAAACGTTCTTTAAGATTTGTAGCTTCCGATACAGTGGTTGCGTGGAGATCTCTGGAAGACACCAGCGTTAACACAGCCCCAATCTGTTGAGGTCAGTGTCGCTTTAACACAACGGGGTCCATACATTTCTCCATTCTTCAGATTGTAGAGATGCAGTTCATTCGCCATATAGTTGAATACATAACCCCAAACATCGCCATTTTTCAGAGTCCATTCTTCATGAAGTTCTTCGGCTGGAGGCGTCTGAACCCGGCACAGATACTGCATTCGTTTCTTGATTGGCGCTCCGGACGGATGGCGGTAAGTTGTCACAGGCGTCTCGCTGATTAAACCCATATCTAGGCGTCTCTTGGCCATTTTTCTTTTTTGAAAGGTGACTTGGTGAGTGTAAATGACTGGCTTGTTATTTAGTTTGAGCGTATTTCTTTTTTTCATCTATTTCCACCCCCTTACTTTTAAATGATCTGGTGAGGAGGGCGGGACTTGTTTTGTTGAGGGGGCGGCGGAGCTCTCTGTAAAAGCGAGAGTCTTTACCAGTCAAACCTTTTTTTTGTTGCATACAGCAAAAATTCTAATATTACACCCTCACATAACTTCGTATTGGGCTTCCTTATAGTTGTGTGAAGTAATTATAAAAAAGACAAAGATCATGGGAGGAATAGGATATTTATTATTTCCCTCTTCACAGAGACTTTCTTATAGTTAATAAAGTAATTACACATTAGTTCACAATCCATACAAACTAAAGAGAATATCACTAGGTATCACTATTAAAAACCTAAATAAGATCTTTTGAAATGAA
Organism: Harpagifer antarcticus; assembly: GCA_902827135.1. NCBI lineage: Eukaryota > Metazoa > Chordata > Actinopteri > Perciformes > Harpagiferidae > Harpagifer > Harpagifer antarcticus. The sequence goes on from CADEHL010001074.1 coordinate 707,256, forward strand.
TATGAATAACCTCTTTGCAAAACAGATACTTCCTTGTAGTTAACAGTTTCACAAAAACTTGAAAAGGAACATCCTTAGCAAGCACAAATCATTTAAAACCCTGAATTAAATCTAGAGAGGACAATAACGTTTTTAGGTGTCTTAGTGAGTGAAAATTAATATGGCTGTTTTATTTAGTTTGAGCGTCTTTTTTTAAAACTAACTCCATCCCCTCGCTTCTCACCTCACAGAGAGTGTCTTAATCAACATATAGATTAACATCCCAGGCTTATCTCAAACCCTCACATCAAAGGCCAACTCCAATGTGTGTGTGTGTGTGTGTGTGTGTGTGTGTGTGTGTGTGTGTGTGTGTGTGTGTGTGTGTGTGTGTGTGTGTGTGTGTGTGTGTGTGTGTGTGTGTGTGTGTGTGTGTGTGTGTGTGTGTGTGTGTGTGTGTGTGTGGTGTGTGTGTGTGTGTGTGTGTGTGTGTGTGTGTGTGTGTGTGTGTGTGTGTGTTTGTTAATTGTTCTTAAAGGTAGGGGGAGGTCCTTTTGGAGAAACCAGCTCAAGTGAGCTAGAATTAGAAAATACATAACCGGGAAAAATCTGCCACTGCACATGACTAAAAGAGGGCACGAGATAAGTTTGTGCACAGATCTCTGGCTGTAGGCGTCTGAACCCCGCACAGATGCGGCATTCGTTTCTTGAATGGAGCCCCGGACGGATGGCGGTAAGTTGTCACAGTTGTCTCTTGGCCATTTTTCTTATTTTGAAAGGTGACTTGGTAAGTGAAAATTACTGTCTTTTATTTAGTTTTGAGCATATTTCTATTTTCATCTAATTCCACCCCCCACAATCTGCCAGCCTCATAGCCAGAGGAAGGGGGTGGAGAAAGGGGAGAGAGGCCTGGGCTGGGAGGGGGTGGGGGGCTAGACCGTCTCAAGCATAACTTCAAAGAGACACCTAGATTAACATCAAAGGCTTATAACACACCACATCAAAGGGCAAAACATCAAAGGCTAATTAGATTAGATAACCCTGAGGGAATAGGGACCAGACAGCATAACTTCAAAGAGACTGCCTTAATCAACACATGAAAGAATTAGACATCAAAGGCACTACACAGGGGGGCTTTTCACACCTACCCATTATAACAACTCACATCAAAGGCTTAGACTACAAAGGGGTTTGAGGGGACAGGGGCCAGACAACATAACTTCAAAGAGACTGCCTAATCAACACATCAAAGGCTTAGACAACAAAGGGGTGAGGGGACAGGGGCCAGACAACATAACTTCAAAGAGACTGCCTAATCAACACATCAAAGGCTTAGACAACAAAGGGGTGAGGGGTGTAGTGGACATTTTTATCTTGGGGACACCTACGGACGCTGGGGGTCGCTCCAGGATCTTCGGATTCTCCTCTACCTCGACAGAAACCGTACGGGACGAGAGGACCAGCGCCGGGGGTGGAACCGATTGACTTCACGAGATCCAACAAACTCAAAAGGCTTTCAATACTCGGTGAGATGTACAGTGTCTAAATTGTTTAAAGTTAAATGTAATTAAACTCCATGACATCTATGAGAGGGACTGCTCGAAAGTAGGATATTTGAGATATCCGTCGTAGCCTGGGTTTACGATCAGTTTTTGTGTGATTTGTACGAGAACAAATATCACATCACCGACGGGTGACAACGAGTGTTTTGATAAACACGGAGTGTTTAGGTAACACTTTAAAGACTTTGTTATGGGAGCAAAGCAGAGTAGGAGGATTGTACCACCTCCTGAGAGTCGAATTGTAGATGTCATGCGAGCAAAACACGGTGAAAACCGTCTGTCTAAATTAAATATATGGACGTAAATGTTCGGATTTCCTAGGGGAGGTTCTTTGAGTAAATTAAAAATCAAAAACCTAAGGGATAAATTACAAGAATGTGAGGATGGAATGAAAAAGAAGAGTAAAATTAAAGTAAAAGACTTAGAAGAACTAGACACTCACAGAAAGTGTTTGAAATACTGGGAAGAGGAGGCAGAGTGCCGTGAAAGAAGGCAATTGGCCGCAGCAATAAAAAAGATACAGGCTGACGATAAGGAAGAAAAAAAGTGTTTTCTGCTTCCTCCCACGTATAAACCACACACTTCTCTCTATCCTCTTTGCACAGGCGTGGGTGACTCTCTCCTCGACTGTGGGTTCCCATTCCCTCCCCCTCTTCCCCCCGATCTACTGCTGGCTGAGGAGGCTGCTGCGGGAGCTGCTGCTGGACCAGAGGTCAACATACCGGCCCCCCCCAAAGCAGCTGCAGAGGAAGACAAACTGAGAGTGAGCAGAGACGAAGAGAGACAGAGAAAAGAGGATGGAAAAGGAAAGACTGGAGAAGATCCGGGCCAGGGAAGAGAAAAAGGAAAGAGAAGCGAGGAAAGCAGAGGAATATAAAAGAAAGCACCTCCGCGGACAGGAGGACAACCAGGGGTACAATCAGAGGGACGAGGAGGACGAAGAACTTGATATCGCCTGTCCCATGATCCAGGTGGCTGGACATGCCGGTACATCACTCGTCTACCGCCCATGGACCATATCAGAGATGAAAGAAATATCAAAGGATCACCTCCCAGATGTTGAGTTAGGAGGTGCTAAATTCGCTGTAGCACTCCGCATGTTCTGTAGACAATTCTCCCCCACCATGCCGGAGATAAATAAATTGTTGACTCTGAGATTGGGTCCGACACATGTCAGCCATTTCACCCATCTACTGGGAGGTCAACAGCACATGGGAAACACCGAGTGGGAGCATGTCCTGAACGTTGGCTACCGCTATGCTTTGACCGCCCTCAAGGCCGAAATAACTACAAAGTTCCCCGCCAAAGTCGACATGTCAAGGATCTATGCATGCAAGCAGAACCCGGAGGAAACAGTAAATGACTATTACCACCGCTTAGAACAAGTGTTCATCGAGAACAGCGGCATTATCAAACAAGAGGAAGGGGAACAAGCCGTATTAGGAGTCTGGGAGACACACCTCAGCAACGCTTTCCTCAACGGCCTATCCCCGGCTATTTCTGCAGCGGTGCGAAACTCCTGCATTGGTGTAATGGACGGTGCCCGGCTGGAAGAAATTCGCCGACATGCCGTGCATGCCGAGAAACGCCTCTCAGAAGAAAAAGCCAGTGAGGAAAAGAGACGCCGCGACCGCAATGACAAGGCCCAGCTGACCATGGTCCAGGCTGTTACAACCGCTTGGACCCAAAGTGATGGGAAACGAGGAGGAGGAGGCCGGACCAACCGAAACGGCGAGGATCACTGTTTTAACTGTGGGGAGACGACTCATTGGAAGGGTGATTGCCCACACGAAAAGAAGGAAAATAACTTTCAATCAAAGAAATCGCGCCATAACAAAGGCAATTCTTCAAACTGACATCAGCTGAGGGAGGGAGTGGGGGAGGAAGGAATTCGGTCGGGGGAGACGGAACCACTGCCAGCAGCAACGAACAAGGGAAGTGACAAACACACACACATCATGCAGGCTATTGAGAAATTGGAAGATTTAGAGAAAATGTCTGTAATTGAAAAGGGTACATATTTGAAATATGACACTGAAACAGCATTTAAGAAATTTCCCACACTAACTTTAGCTATCATGGGGGTAAAACAATTTTGGTTGATTCTGGAGCTACACACTCTGTGTTAAAAAGGTCAGATCTGCCAGATTGCAAACTTAGTGGAAGATGTATTCACTCAATAGGAGCAGCTGGGGTAACTGTGAAGGAGAAGTTTTCGATACCACTTCAGTGTAAGGACAACGGTGATGACTGTCATCCATTTCCCACATCAGTCAAACACAGTTTCCTTTTATCATCGGTCTGCCCAATAAATTTACTGGGCAGAGGTCTGATTCTCCGGTCGGCTTAGACCTCATTTCCACAAATGAGGGTCTTAAAGTCAGACGGCCATCAACATTGATGGTTCAGAACCCCACATTTGATGATAAAGAACTGCTGAATGTGTACCAATGGCTGTTGACATATCCTGATTCTCAGGAGTTGTTGCGTTTGACTCATCAACGTGTTTTCCCACCTGCTGTGTTCATGGAAACTTCTCATTTGCATTGTATGGCTAACGTGGTTGATGAACCATGTAAAGACTATGATGAGAGTTTTCTGCTGGAATGCCTGAAGGATGAGCTCATGCTTAAAACTATGTATTGGAATTTGCTGTGCAGCGGTATTTCTGTTACACTCTGTGATGCCCCTGTGGGTGCATCAGTAGAGAGCAGGTGGCTGTGGTGATTGGTGTTTGCTGTTTGCAATGATTGCAGTAACTCAGGGCACCTGGGTCTGGTGTCCTGCAGCTATTTAGAGCCTCTCTGCTCCTCTCTGTGCTTTCCTGTACAGGGCCCCGGTTTTGTTGAGTATATGTTGTGGTTACTCTATTTGCTTTACTTTGTGCACTTCAACACTCTCACACATACATATTCATACAACCCTCACCCTGCATTTACACTACTGATACCACTGACGTCCACACCTCATGCCTTACTTATTGTTGCACTTCAATTAATTTAGCTAATTTCGATTGTTTCCTTTAAATAAACCTATTTTGATAACCTTTGACATGGTGTGTCTCCTTTTTGTTGTGGCCTTTTGAGCCAGGTCATAACAAATGGGGGCTCGTCCGGCGGGTTATTTGGTTAAAAGTTTGTGTAGTGCTCAGAGCACATGGCGTCATTTGAGCAGCTAATTAGTTAATGTGGTCCAGCTGTGTGCTGGCTCGGTGCTGCTATTTGGGGGACACATCATGTTTTTGGGTTTCAGGAAGCTTTAGTGTTTGACATGGCGTCAGGTTTTGTGTGCCAATCGGAAGGTAAGATGTTGCTGCTTGTTACGCTTTTGAAAAGAGTTTTCCCCGCTAGGCTTAAGTGGCGTTTCCCTTTGGGTTGCGTCTGTTTGTTTTTTTCATAGTGTTGTGGCAACGTGGTTAGTGTCAGCTGTTTTCGGACAGCTGTCTCGGGGGCACATCGGCGTGATTTCTTGGTGTTACCTGCGTGCAGGTCGCTCCATAACTCCGCCGGGTTCCAGTGCGTAATTACCCACCGCAAGCCACATGAAGACTAGGTGAGATTAGGAAGATTTTGTTTAGGCAGTTAGGGGGAAATTCTCTGTTGGGTTAATCTTATGCCCATGCGTGTTGGCAGTTTAGTACTTTGCTTTCTGATTGGCTATTATGACTTCTTTGTCAGCGTTTGTGGATGCGCCCTCATTGTCTTTCTTAGATAATTGCCAGAAGGCGCAGTTGGTCGAAATAGCAGAGCACTATGACATTGCTGTTGTGGGGAGCAAGCGGAAACATGACATTAAAACTGTCATTGTGTCATCTTTGTTTGAGCAGGGGGTGTTGCAGAAGAGTGAGTCTGGTGAGGCAGGGTTCGTGCCGGTAGTGGTTCAGACAACTGGTTTGACGTTCGAGCAGCAAAAGGAGCTTTTGGCCATGCAGTTTAATCAGGAGAGATTGCAGTTGGAGATGAGGTTGGATCAGGAGAAGTTGCAGTTGGAGTTGAGGTTGGAGCAGGAGAAGTTGCAGTTGGAGTTGAGGTTGGAGCAGGAGAAGTTGAGGTTGGAGCAGGAGAAGTTGAGGTTGGAGCAGGAGAAGTTGCAGTTGGAGATGAGGGGTCAGCAGCAGGAGGTAGAGAAGCGTTTGGAGGTGGAGAAGGTGCTGGAGGTGGAAAAGATTAAATGTGAGGTGGAACATGCTAGATTACGGCTGATGGGAGAGGACAAGTTGTCTCCAAGGGAGGATGGTGGTGATAGGTCGGCATCAGGCAGTGGCGATATAATTTCTTACTTGCGATTAGTGCCAAAGTTCAATGAGCGTGACCCGGACATTTTTTTCACTCTATTTGAACGCATAGCAGAGGCAAGAAACTGGTCAGATTCGGACAGAGTGCTGTTACTTCAGTGTGTACTCACTGGGCGAGCACAGGAAGCCTATTCAGCGGTTTGTGGCGAAAATGCTTTGGACTATGATAGAGTAAAATCAGCGGTGTTGAAATCTTACGAACTGGTTCCTGAAGCGTATCGTCAAAGGTTCAGAAGTTGGGTCAAGGGAGATAAGCAGACACATATGGAGTTTATCCGTGATTTAACTTCTCATTTTCAGCGGTGGTGCGCGGCAGCAAAGGTTGCAAGTTTTGACGGCCTTTGTGAGCTCATTGTCTTGGAACAATTTAAAAACAGTCTCCCTCAGCGTGTGGCCACTTATGTGAATGAACAGAAACCTTCCACCGCGTTTAGAGCTGCTGAATTAGCGGACGATTTTGTGTTGACACATAAGGGCAGTTTTACTGAGAAGTATTCTAGGGGTGATTGGAAACGGGGAGAAGACAATGGCTATGCCCGCGGTGGTGCAAAGTTTTCACCAGGCTCCTCCCGTAGACTTGTAGGTACAGGGCGACCCGAGGGGGCCAAAGTGGACCTATGTCATTATTGTCGAGAAGAGGGTCATTGGAAGGGGCAGTGTCCGTTGCTGGAACCTGAGGGGAAGCCTCATTCTTCACCACATGCTCCAGCCATGTGTTGTTCTGCCGTTTTGGTAAAAAAGCCGCAGGGTGTAGGATCGGGCATGGTGCCTGATAAGAAGCTGGTTTGTGCCGACTTGGATGTGGGTTCTGTTTTTGAGCCGTTCATAACGGAAGCCGTTGTGTCAGTAGTTGGTAGTGACAAGTATGTTCTGATTAAGGTGTTGCGTGACACAGCAGCTAGATACTCATTTATTGCTGAGTCAGTATTGCCTTTTTCATCAGAGACAGAGACTGGGGATGTTGTGCTGATGAGGGGCATGGAGATGGGCTTGATCCCTGTGCCACGGCATACAATAGTGCTGGATTGCGAGCTGGTGCGGGGAGTTGTGTCTATTGGCGTGCATGCCGCGTTGCCACTTGATGGGATACAGATGATTTTGGGCAACGATCTCGCTGGCAGTGCTGTGTGGGCTGGTGTGCCACCGCCTGTGGTGGTTTCCAGGCCGTTGGCATCTGTGGAGCCAGATGAGAGCGGTTTGCAAGTTCCAAGTGTATCGCCAATTTATACCGTTACGCGTTTGCAGAGCCGTAGGATGTCTACTGACCTACCTGTTTCGGAGTCTGGAGAATGTGGTCCAGCACGGTACTTTGAGATCGGGACAAATAAGAAGGAGAGGACAGTCAAAGAGGTGAAGAAGAAGAGGAGGCCGAACAAGAGGAGGCAGAAGAAGAGGAGGCCGAAGGAGGTCGGCGCGCCCAAGAGACCGATGAGCGCCTACATGCTGTGGCTCAACACCAGCCAACCCAAGGAGGAGTGGGACATAAAGGCAGTGGAGGCGAGGAAGCGGTGCAGGGTCGCGGGGCAGGAGTTCGGAGACAGTGGAGGAGGAGCGTCCTCCAGTCCTAAGAAGGAAAATAAAAAAGCTGGAGTTAAGAAGGAGGATATTGGGTTGTCGTGGATCCCTTTGGGGCCCCGTCTTAAGGGGGGGGGCTGTGATGCCCCTGTGGGTGCATCAGTAGAGAGGAGGTGGCTGTGGTGATTGGTGTTTGCTGTTTGCAATGATTGCAGTAACTCAGGGCACCTGGGTCTGGTGTCCTGCAGCTATTTAGAGCCTCTCTGCTCCTCTCTGTGCTCTCTCTGCTTTCCCGTACAGGGCCCCGGTTTTGTTGAGTATATGTTGTGGTTACTCTATTTGCTTTACTTTGTGCACTTCAACACTCTCACACATACATATTCATACAAAGCCTCACTCTGCATTTACACTACTGATACCACTGACGTCCACACCTCATGCCTTACTTATTGTTGCACTTCAATTAATTTAGCTAATTTCGATTGTTTCCTTTAAATAAACCTATTTTGATAACCGTTGACATGGTGTGTCTCCTTTTTGTTGTGGCCTTTTGAGCCAGGTCATAACACACTCACACCCACACAACACAAGCTGTATCAAATCCCAGGGGCGGTCCCACACATTTCACTAGTCAGGGGCCCCACTGATAAATGGAGAGATTTGGGTCCAATCGTTAAAGACTGGGAATCTAGTACTGATTGGACTAGCACAGACGACCCGCTGATTGAGTATTCCTCATCACATGACGTGTTTAAGTACAGCATCGACTGCTCAGTTCATGTACTGCGCTCACTGACTATCACAGGCAATGATGACTATGTTAACCCCGTTGATGATACCGGAGTTCTCATTTTTCAGTCATATTTCTGAGCTCCCTGACGCACTAAAAACAGTGCCTCAAACACTGTGGGCAGCCCATAAATATGACGTAGGGTTGATTCGCTCTGCGGAGCCTGTAGTTATCACTCCTAAGTCCACTTTCCGTCCGAATCAACCCCAGTACCCATTGAAACGTGAAGCTGTTGATGGCATTCGGCCAGTGTTTACCGCTCTGCTTAAACAAGGGGTCATTATTCCGTGTAAAGATTCACCGGTCCGCACTCCAGTGTTTCCTGTCAAAAAGATCAGAGACAAACCTCCTGACGAGTGGAGATTTGTCCAGGATTTACGAGCTGTAAATGCAGCTGTGCATGCCCGTGCGTCGCTGGTCCCAAATCCATATCTGATTCTTTCCCAAGTTCCAGCCTCTGCAGCATTTTTTACTGTCATAGACCTCTCAAATGCATTTTTCAGTGTCCCTGTACACAAAGACAGCCAATTCTGGTTTGCATTTGAATATGATGGTAAACCTTACACATTCACACGTTTGTGTCAAGGCTACTGTGAATCTCCTACTGTGTATAACCAGGCATTGTGTACAAGTTTGGCCTCTCTTCAAGTTTCTAAAGGCACTGCTCTCATCCAGTATGTTGATGACCTCATGATTTGCGCACCCACAGTAGAACAGTGTGAGGCTGATACTATTGCTTTGTTAAAGCACCTCGCAGACGAGGGCCACAAGGCCAGTTTGTCAAAACTCCAATATGTACAAAGAACAGTTACATTTTTGGGTCATGTCATTTCAGGAGAGGGGAAAACGCTTTCAGATAAGCGTATTGCATCATTGGCTGCTCTGCCAAAACCTGTCACTAAGCGACAGATGATGTCATTTTTGGGTTTTTGTTCATACTGCAGGTCATTCATTCCAAACTATTCTCCAATCGAGTTGCCACTGCGTACTATCACGCACGTCAATGGTTTGAAACCTACAGATCACCTTATATGGACACCGGAAGCCGACGAAGCCTTCCCCCCACCGACTCTAAGTCTACCTGATCACACCAAACCTTTCACTCAGGCAGTGGATGAACGACATGGGTGTATGACCTTGGTTCTCCTTCAAGATCATGGAGGAAAACAGAGGCCTGTTGCCTATTTCTCCTCCAAGCTAGATCCTGTAGCTGCTGGGCTGCCTAAATGTCTCCGTGCAGTAGCTGCTGCTGAGAAAGCGCTAAACATCACACCTCTCTGCTGCACGTTACCTTAGGTATCACACATGCCTGTTGGACATGCCTAATGTTTATGTCAAACGATGTAACACTCTGAATCCAGCGTCTCTTATGCCTTTGCCTGAAGACGGTGACGAACACGACTGTGTTGCCAAACTTCCATTGTCTGCACACCTAGACCGGACTTAAAAGACGTTCCTCTGACAAACGCTGACCTCATTTTGTATGTTGATGGGTCTGCCTCTCGTGACCAAGGGGGCACTAATCGGGTGGGTTTTTCTGTTGTTTCAGATTCTGCTGTACTCCGTTCTGGACTGCTTCCATGTCACCTCTCAGCACAAGCAGCAGAGCTCATCGCACTAACTGAAGCCTGCACGATTGCAGAAGGCAAAACCGTGAATATTTACACTGACTCACGCTATGCTTTTGGGGTAGTACACGATTTTGGGGCAATTTGGAAGTGTAGGCAATTTCTGAAATCTGATGGCAAACCAGTACTTAATCATGTCCTGGTTGCAGGCTTACTACACGCCATTCTCCTCCCATCTGAAGTTGCAGTCTGTACATGTGCCGCACACGCAAGCAGTACAGACCCAGTTTCCCTAGGAAATGCGTCTGCTGACTCAGCCGCAAAGGCAGCTGCTCTGATTCCTCTCGCACCTCACGCACACTCATTTGTTAAAATCCCTGTGTCACAATCTGCTTTCTCACTCACCTATTTTCTGCATTAACATTCCTTAGTCACCTGGTAGCCACACCCTGTCTCTCTCTCACTCTGTTACACCCATCAGCTCCGTTAGTATTTAGGCCCACTTCACCTTCACCTCAGTGCCAGATCGTACTTTGCAGCATGCCAGTCTTTCCCGCATTACCCTCCAGATTGCTCTCCCGGTTTCGACCCTGCCTGTTCCTGACCAGCCTGCCTCGCCTGCTCCCTGACCCGTTCTGTACCTGCGACTCCCGTCCTGCTGTCTCCTGGAACCCTCGCCTGTCCCCGACCAGCCCTTTGCCTACTATCTGCCGTGTAGTCTTCTACCAGCCTATTGCCTCCAATAAAGCTGGTTACCGACTATCTCTGGTTTCCCGTGTTCTGCATTTTGGTCCTCAGCTCGTTTGTGACAGAACGATCTGGCCAGAAATGGACCAAGCAAACACCGGGTCTCCTAGAGACCGCTTTGAGAGGGTTAAGGATGCCATCCAAAGACAGGAGGTCACGATAGCTACCTTAGCTACCGAGACCCACCAGGCAACCTCAACCCAGGGACAAACGCTGGCTTACCTTACCTCCCAGATGCAACAGATGGCCGCCACCGTACAACAGCTAGCCGCTACCATGGCTGCTACCGTCCCTCCGCCCGCAGCTCCGATGCTCGCTCCAGCCCCTGGGTCGACGGGATACGCTCCGGAGCCTCGTGTGGGAACGCCGGAACGCTACGCTGGTGAGCCGGAGGGATGCAGGCCTTTTCTCACAAACTGTTCCATATTGTTTTCACTGCAGCCACAGACCTTCTCCTCTGAGGCGGCTCGTGTAGCTTTCACCGTTAATCATCTGACGGGGAGAGCCCGTTTATGGGGAACTGCCGAGTGGGAGCAGCAGACACCAGCCTGCGCCTCTTTTGCTGCTTTTTCCGCGGAGATGCGGAAGGTGTTCGGTCCCGTTCGTCTGGGTCCCGACGCTGCTGGAGGCCTGCTAAATTTGAGCCAGGGTTCCGGCACGGTGGTGGATTACGCTATTGACTTCCGCACCAGCAGCCGCCGCAGTAGCTGGAATGAGCCGGCGCAGTGTGACGCATATCTGAGAGGATTAGCGGATTATATGAGAGATGAGCTGGTTTCCTATGATCTCCCTGCTTCCTTGGATGGGTTGATAGAGCTCACCTCTCGGATTGACAGACGAATCCAGACCCGGAGAGGAGAGCAACAGACGCGAGCAGCGGCCCGCCGCTCGCGACAACAACTTCCGGTTTCCGGGAGATTTCGACTTCCGGGTTCGGCGGAGAATTCCCATTCCTACTCTGACTCACGGTACGAGGTCGAGCCCATGCAAGTGGGTCGTACCAGTCTTACCTCTGAGGAGAGGGAATTACGTCGGAGAGGTAAGCTTTGCCTTTACTGTGGTCAGGCTGGACATATGGTTTCCCGTTGTCCGGTAAAAGGACAGAGCTCATCAGTAATGGGGAGTATACTGGTGGGTCAAACCTCTGAGCTGATTCCCAATCTAAGACCCTTGTGCCATGCTCGACTCCTCCTGACAGGCAAATCTCAGGCTCTGGCTGTTTTTATCGACTCCGGATCAGATGTTAGCATCATTGACGAGGAGCTCGCACTACAGCTGGGCATCCAACAGGTTCGGCTGCTCCAGCCGGTACCGGCTAATGCTTTGGATGGTCACCTGCTGGGAACAGTGACACACCAGACGACACCGGTCCATATGCTCATGTCGGGGAACCACCATGAGACAATCCAGTTTCATGTGCTACGGTCCCCCCAAATCCCTCTGATTTTGGGTTATCCGTGGCTCCGCCGCCACAACCCGAACATTGACTGGGCAACTGGGTCCATCCTAGGTTGGAGTTCCTCCTGTCATCAGGTTTGCCTCAAGCAGGCCGCCGCACCTCAACTATCTGTGGATATGAACCTGGTTCCGGATGTCACAGGGGTTCCGGCTGAATATTTGGACTTTAAGGAGGTTTTTAGCAAGGCTAAGGCGACATCTCTCCCACCTCATCGGCCCTATGACTGCGCCATTGAGCTACATCCAGGCGCAGTCCCACCCAAGGCCCGGTTGTACTCGCTTTCGGCACCGGAGAGGAAGTCCATGGAGACTTACGTCAATGACTCTCTGGCTGCGGGAATTATTCGTCCTTCCACATCACCCGCAGGAGCAGGGTTTTTTTTTGTGGCGAAGAAGGACAAGACCCTGAGACCCTGCATTGACTATCGAGGTCTGAACGACGTCACGGTGAAGAATCGTTACCCCTTGCCACTCATCTCGTCAGCATTCGAGTTATTACAGGGGGCTACAATCTTCACTAAGCTGGATCTAAGAAACGCTTATCACCTGGTACGAATCCGGGAGGGGGACGAATGGAAGACCGCCTTCAACACCTCTTCGGGACATTACGAGTACCTGGTGATGCCATTTGGACTTACCAACGCCCCTGCAGTTTTCCAAGCGTTGGTGAACGACGTACTCCGGGACATGTTGGATCGTTATGTTTTTGTTTATCTGGACGACATTTTGATTTTTTCTAAGAACCTCAAGGAACACGTCCATCATGTCCAGACAGTCCTCCAGAGACTTCTGGAGAACTCGCTGTTCGTCAAGACGGAGAAGTGCGAGTTTCACACTTCTTCGGTCGCCTTTCTTGGCTACATCGTGGGTCAAGGAAGTGTGGAGATGGATCCTTCTAAGGTTTCTGCAGTTACCTCGTGGCGGGTCCCTGATTCCCGGAAGGAGCTGCAGCGTTTCCTGGGATTCGCCAACTTTTACAGACGGTTCATCCGTGGCTACAGCACCGTGGCCGCCCCGCTCACCGCCCTGACCTCATCCAAGGTGACGTTCCGATGGTCCCCTGCAGCCGAGGAGGCTTTTCAGGACCTCAAGGGCCGGTTTACGTCAGCTCCTATCCTGCAAGTACCAGACCCCGCTGGTCAGTTGGTGGTGGAGGTGGATGCTTCTGACGTAGGGGTGGGGGCCATCCTGTCGCAACGTTCTGGTGAGAACCAGAAGCTCCACCCCTGTGCTTTCTTTTCGAGGAGATTGAGTCCGGCGGAGAGAAACTATGACGTGGGGAATCGAGAGCTTCTAGCAGTCAAGTTGGCGTTGGAGGAGTGGCGACACTGGCTTGAGGGGACAGCACAACCATTTCAGGTATGGACCGACCATAAGAACCTGGAATACATCAGGTCGGCACAGAGACTGAATTCTCGGCAAGCCAGGTGGTCGTTATTTTTCACCCGGTTTAATTTTTTTCTCTCCTACCGCCCGGGCTCCCGCAACGTGAAGGCCGACGCTTTGTCCCGGCAGTTCGGGAGGGAGGGAGACACCCGGGGTATTCCGGACACTATTCTTCCTGCTCCTCGAGTGATCGGCGTCCTCGCTTGGGAGATTGAGGAGAGGGTTAAGACCGCTTTGGTGGACCAACCCGGTCCTAGTTCTTGTCCTCTTAACCGCTTGTTTGTGCCTCAGGTTTTGAGGGCTGAGGTGCTTCAGTGGGCTCATAGCTCCAGACTTTCCTGCCACCCTGGAATTCAACGTACCAAGGGGATGGTCCTACAACGGTTCTGGTGGGCCACGCTGGTGGTAGATCGGTTTAGTAAGATGGCTCATTTCATACCCCTGCCTAAGATCCCGTCAGCTAAGGAGACGGCAGAACTGATTCTTCTCCACGTGTTTCGCATTCACGGACTGGCGACTGATGTGGTTTCCAACCGGGGGCCCCAATTCACCTCTGTGTTTTGGAGGGAGTTTTGTGAACTGATCGGGGCGACGGTTAGTCTCACCTCCAGTTTCCACCCACAGGCCAATGGCCAGACCGAACGGAAGAATCAGGAGATGGAGACCACTCTCCGCTGCATGGCTTCCGATCATCCCACGACCTGGTCAAAACAACTCCTGTGGGTGGAGTATGCCCACAACACCCTCATCAGTTCCGCTACTGGTCTTTCCCCTTTTCAGTGTGCATACGGTTTTCAACCCCCATTGTTCTCTGTATTGGAGAAGGAGGTTACCTGTCCGTCTGTCCAGGCTTTCATCCGACGTTGTCGGAGGACTTGGAGGCAGGCTCGAACAACTCTGCTTCAGTCTGCTAACCGGTACGCCACATCAGCGAACCGCCGACGAACCAAGGCACCTGTGTACCAGGTAGGCCAGAGGGTGTGGCTTTCCACTCAGAACATTCCCCTTCGGATGGAGTCTAAGAAGTTAGCGCCCAGGTTTATTGGACCCTTCAAGATTGTCAAGGTCATTAATCCTGCAGCAGTTCGACTGAGTTTGCCCCGGAACATGAAGATCCATCCCACCTTCCACGTTTCTAGGATTAAGCCTGTCAGGGAGAGTACTATGATTTCCGCCGCCCCTCCACCACCACCCCCTAGGATGATCGATGGGGGCCCTACCTACACCCTTCGTCGTCTACTCCGTTCCCGTCGCAGAGGAAGAGGGGTTCAATATTTGGTGGACTGGGAGGGCTATGGTCCTGAAGAAAGGCAGTGGATTCCTGCTCGGCATATCCTCAACCCTCAACTCATCCGAGACTTCCACCTGCGTTACCCGGAGCAGCCTTCCAGGACCCACGCTCAACCAGGCGTTAAGCGGGGGGGTACTCGTCCGCGACGGATCAAAGGCTTCATCGAGGAGGAGGGGGAAGCATCATCAGGCGAGGAGGACGAGGATTTCCAGGAGGGAGAGGCCGAGAGAGCATTCTCAGATGAGTACTGACCTTTCCCATACCTCCACCTTCCACCCGGTGTCTGTAGGGTTTTTTTTTTCTTCTTCTCTTTTTTTTTTTCTTCTTGATAGATATTTCTTAGACGTCTGGAGCCGTCCATTAAGGGGGGGGTTCTGTCACAATCTGCTTTCTCACTCACCTATTTTCTGCATTAACATTCCTTAGTCACCTGGTAGCCACACCCTGTCTCTCTCTCACTCTGTTACACCCATCAGCTCCGTTAGTATTTAGGCCCACTTCACCTTCACCTCAGTGCCAGATCGTACTTTGCAGCATGCCAGTCTTTCCCGCATTACCCTCCAGATTGCTCTCCCGGTTTCGACCCTGCCTGTTCCTGACCAGCCTGCCTCGCCTGCTCCCTGACCCGTTCTGTACCTGCGACTCCCGTCCTGCTGTCTCCTGGAACCCTCGCCTGTCCCCGACCAGCCCTTTGCCTACTATCTGCCGTGTAGTCTTCTACCAGCCTATTGCCTCCAATAAAGCTGGTTACCGACTATCTCTGGTTTCCCGTGTTCTGCATTTTGGTCCTCAGCTCGTTTGTGACACCCTGTCTCCTCCTTCACTGACAAAATGTCATCACTGACTTCCATGCAGCAGCTAGCTACACCAGTTGAGAAGGCTCAGTGGAAGGCTGCTGGGGCTGTGTTTGACCCAACCTCCAGCATCTGGGTTGGTCCAAATTCCAATCCATGTCTCCCAAGACATTTCTTCCCTCATGTTGCTAAGTTGACACATGGGTTGGATCATGTGTCAAAAGTGGGGATGTTAGAGGCTATAAATCAGGAGTGGTTCACAAGGGGGTTCACAGTAACAGCTCAAAAGCACTGTGAAGCATGCCTAATTTGCATTATGCAAAATTCTGGTAGACCAGTAAAGGTTACACGACCCGGAGCACATCCACCTCCCACCAGGCCATTTGAGCACCTAATGCTGGATTTCATTGAGCTTAGCCCATCAGAGGGTAAGAAGCATTGTCTGGTGGTGGTGGACATGTGGTCCAAATGGGTTGAAGCTTTCCCCGTAAAAGCACAGACAGCAAATGCTGTGGCAAAGGCACTACTGAGGGAAATCATTCCTAGATGGGGACTACCAGACGAAATTTCTAGCGACAACGGTTCACATTTTGCTAATGAGGCCATTACGCAGATAGGAGAATACATGGACATGGACATCAGAAAGCATTGTGCGTATCATCCACAGAGTGGGGGTGGGGTGGAAAGAGAGAACGGCACAATAAAAAACAAACTAGCAAAATGCTGTGCAGACACAGGTCTGTCATGGACACAAGCTCTGCCCATTGTGTTGATGTACATGCGGATGCGGAAAAGAAGGAGGAGTCAACTCAGCCCATTTGAAATCCTTTTTGGGGCTCCTCCACAGATTGGACTCAAGGCTCCAGGATGTCCTCTTCCCTCCACAACTTTGTGTGAGGATGCTATGTTGTCATATTGTGTTAACCTGTCATCCACTTTAGCAGACATCCAACGTCAGGTAGCCGCAGCCTTACCTACCCCTGCCACTGGTCCACTTCACCATCTCCAACCCGGCGACTTCGTGCTGGTCAAGGATTTCCGTAGAAAGAGCTGGAAATCCAATCGTTGGCAAGGTCCCTACTAGGTGCTTCTCGTCACCCAGACGGCGGTCAAGGTCGCTGAGAGAGCTACGTGGGTCCACGCCAGCCACTGCAAGGTCGTAGTCACAGGAAAGGAGAAACGGTAGAAACGGGGACGACAACAAGTGACGTGTCCTAGTCACCAACGGAAGATGACAACAAGTGACGTGTCCTAGTCACCACCAGCACCACACTTGCACTACATACACCAAAACAAAACAACACACTACACACAAGGTGTCACGAGCGAGTGCCAGCTGAGCGGTTCGATATGCTCTCTGGTTCCTCGTTTGTGTTATCGGTGTGCAGAGTCTGACTGTCCGTGTCACAAAATCGACCGAGGGAATACACACACACACCCCATGGAGCATTCCCGCCTCGTGATGGGGGCTCGCCTGGAAAGAAGACAACGCAACCGTGAGCAATGTGGAAAGTGCGGATACTACTGGAGAGCCTGGACAATCATAGAATGGTTCCTCTGCATACTTGCCATGATAGTTGTGTTAGGACTAGTCCTATATTTTATGTATCCATGGTCAGCACACAGCATGTCAGCCAAAATCGAGGTATCTAAGAGGTACATGGGGAAAGCAGGGCGAACCACATGGGCAGAGGGGCTGGTCAAGTCAGGGATTGGTAACATTACTCTAAGGGATGGGGAAGATAGCCCAGTGCAGTTAGACCCGTGCGACTACATGCATTGCTCCGACCCTAAGAAACTGGGGTGGGCAGACGCCTACATATGCTATGTATAGATGACAGTCACACCGCCACTCACTGCTCGGGGGGGTGGGCTTTTGTTTTATGGACCACCGTGTACACCGATTGGGGTTATACCCTATGGGACGACAAAACAAACATCAAAGGGAGATTGTCTATCTCCAAGGTCAATTCATCGAGCCCCGTTATCCTGTTGCAACTACAGGCTGCCCAGATATCAGACAAGGGTTATTATGTTGTCTGTATGTACGTATCCGGCGCCGACCCGTGTGGCACATTTTACATAGACATCGCGCCCAAAACTCAGACCCCCTTGCCAGAGAGAAAGGGTAAGCAGCCTTTGACGCAACTGTTGACATCCATAGGTACATCTACATTTAACCTATACATAGGCAATAACGACCATAGCAACATTGATGTGGTTCAGACTAGTAATGGGATCACTGGTAACGTCTGGTGGCACACTCTGAGATCATTCCTGCAGGCCGCAGGACAAAATGGGTCATGTTATGCATGCACCCTTTTCCCCCAGGACTCATCAATGTCCGTGCCAGTTCGTCCGCGCTCTCTGACCCAGGTTAAACACCTCTGCGCGTTTATGGCTATGACAAGGCCAATCAAGGGTGAAGACCGCGTAACCGAGTGGCGTTATGCCAGGCCGCTTCCCCCACCATGCACTAATCGGTCTAACTCCCCTTTGCGTGCATCTACGTTCGATATCACATACGCAAAGTACCAACCTGTGAGCCATGTGCACCCCAGCCATTTGAGAGGGATGAAACACACACTCTGCATCCAGAGAGTGTACCACAAGACGTCTCTTACACCACCTTATTTTTTCCTAGGCTCTACTACTGGTTGTACTCGTATCCTACGAAACACGTGCAGTTACGGTGTTTACAATATCTCGTATTGTCGCATATTCGGGGTCTCTGGAAGAATCTTTTCTAACGTAGCATTCCCTGATGTTAACCATATTTCCCTCCAACTGGCCTGGCCCAGTGATGCTGGGTTCAGCGCGCCACAAGATTACGTTGGTTGTGCGGCGACAAGCTCTATCAAGTTCTGGCTCCCCTCTGGATAGGTACATGTACTCTAGTGGATTTGAATCCAGCAGTCACTGTCCTCACGTCCTTAATGTACACGACAAATCATTACCCAGAGTTCCAACACCCCGACCACCACAAGGTAAAAAGAGATCTGACGTCCGCTGGAGCTAAATTCATTGGCGGCCTGTTCCCATGGTGGGGTACAGTAAACAATGCCCATAACATAGATACCTTACACGTTCGGCTAGAGAACCTCACTTACGAGACGACGCAAGGCTTCCAGGCATTGACTCCATTCATAATAGCCTCTAGGAACATGCTCATGCAGCACCAATTTGCTCTTGACCTTTTGTTCGCCTCAAAGGGTGGCCTGTGTCATGTGATCGGTGACTCATGTTGCACTTACATCCCCGACGCCACCAAGAACATCATGGCCACCGTGCTGCATCTTAACAACCTGTTAGCCGACATGAAAGCGGATGACATATCCAACACAGGGGGCTGGGACTGGTGGTCCTGGCTTACATCAGACGGGTGGGAAGCATGGCTGGTTAGGATAGTTACACCCGTGGCGATCATTTTCGGCCTATTAATCAGTTGTACCTGTTTGATTATCCCAATACTGAAGAAGTGCGTTTCCAGCATGGTATCCTCAGCTTTCGTTCAGTATACTGCTATTCCATTACACGACAATCCTTTGCGCCACAGTGAGATAGACCAGATAGAATCAGAAGAGTCTGATTCCGACACTACAATGTAATCCATGTGAATCCTCCTTTTATATATTTGTGATGTGTTTACTTAAACCAGCGATGGAGTGTATTCATTGATGTGTTATATCAGTCTATCCTGTCATTTGTTATTTTTCATTGATCAAGTATGATCAAAAGGGGAGAATGTAGTGGAAATGTTTATCTTGCGTATATGCTTAAACCAAATGCTTCTCATAACATTATCTAAAACACCTATATGTGCTGTTTTATTCTCATACTCTAATGTGGGTTTTTATTCCCAAGCGCTTCAAGGGCACATAGCTGATTGTTAGACTAGGGTGAGACTCACACAAAGTCACACGAGAACTTCCCTGGTTCTGAGACATTATCTACAGCTCAAGGACAGGGGTCTAATAACAACGAGACCGTGTGAAGACAGATTTCTTAACTTCCCTCCCTTTTCTGTATATAAGCTTTGCTATTATATTGAACTACGCACACTCCTGCAGACTATTTTATACTCTGTGAGACCTGTGACTCTGTATTGCATTTTATGTATTTGAAGCTTCAAATAAATTAACCAGAAAGACAACTCTGTCCATTTCACCATTTATTTGTTTAACCACTCTGACTTGTACTCTCCAGTATTGAGCTTGGATTTCCATAACAGGGGACAGGGGCCAGACAACATAACTTCAAAGAGACTGCCTTAATCAACACATCAAAGGCTTAGACAACAAAGGCACTCCACAGGCTTTTCACACCTACCCGTTATTACATTACATTACATTACATTGCATTTAGCTGACGCTTTTATCCAAAGCGACTTACAATAAGTACATACCACCAGGAAGACACAGCCCAGAAGAAAACAGAATCATATAAGTACATCAGGTATCATAGAGCCAAACATTTCAAGTGCTACTATTCTATAACACCTCACCCCCTCACATCAAAGGGTCTCGAACAATGGGAGGCGGGACTTAGCTCAGATCAAAGGATCTCGACCAATGGGAGGCGGGACTTAGCTCATTTGCATAATTGGGGGTGTGTCCACCTTTTATGCATACTAATGTGATTGAAAGGGGATTGTTACTACTACTGGCATCACACACATGACTTAAGTCTGAACACAGCAGACAACAGGAGTATTTACAACAGCATTATAAAAACAAAAATAGTGCATGTGGGTGCACACTTACATTCTCTGTCTTACTGTTACATGAATCCCATGAATGTGTGAGATTAAGTTAGCTTCATCATCTCAATCAGTGATTAAGTGAATAATAAAGTTTCTATCAGGTCACTATCAGCTTGTCACTCTTATTAGTAGTTATTTTTCAGGAAGGGCCGGGATTTGGATGAACGGAGAGGAGACGGTGATTGCGGAAGCTTTCCTCCTGCCTTCACAAACTTTACACACGTATTTATAAACTGAAAATAGCAAGAGGACATTCATACTCTGCAATCCAAGACTGATTGAATCCACCCAAAAACCTGACATTACGATAACGAGTGTTTTTCAAAAACACAAATCCCTCCCTGTGTTTCTCTGAGCCGCAGCGACGCGGACTGATTCAGAGCGGGTCATTCTGCCGTTGGTTCTGGACTAGTGCTGCTGGATAAAGCAGACTGCTCCATGTGTGGTGTCGCTGTGCCGCTGTCACATCTGCTCCTTGATCTCTGCGTCGCGGACCAATTTTATATTTGTGTGACAGAAACAATTCTACAATAAAAACACTTTATTGTCCGGCCGCGGCCGAAAAATCAAGAAGCAACGTTACTACGCTATAATCGATAATCGAGCTGCGAGCTACTGAAAAGCTGCCCGATTGACGTGTTGGAGACCCCTGCTTTAGACAAACAATTCAAAGACAAAATGTATTTAAAGACCAACCTTTATTTGAATGTGCCTCTTAACCTGAGATATTAGTTATACAGTAATAGTATTGACAATCTAAAAAAACTGAGCAACTCAACAGTCAACTTTATGTTTCTTATTGTATTATTATTTTCATTTTCCCCCTTCAGTGTGGACGGATTGAGACTGGTGTCCAGAGAGCTGCTGAGACTTCAGGGGGAAACCTCCGTGTGTTGGACGTCCTGTCTGTTGGTTTGGAGAGGACTGAGGGTCTTTCCTAAGCGAGGAGGACCAGGCCTGATGGAGGAGCCCATGCTGGGTGACACGAGGGACTCACAAGAACTCAGATGCACGATTCCATTGAATAAAAAAAGTATCTTTTATTAATAAAAGATTACTCAAAAACAAAGATCGCTAGGTTCTACTAGGACACTGAACAGATTTCAAGGTTGACAGACATGGCTTGATGTGGAGACAAGACGAACCGACAATAGACAAAAGGAGAGCAGGGCTATAAATACACACAACGGTTAATGGGGCACAGGTGAAAACAATCCGGGGCGGGGCTGGTGATGATGAGCACATGAGACACACAAGCTGGCAGGTGACACACAAAGACATGAAGTGTAGACACCTGAAAAGAGAGGGGTAGAGTCAATAACAAAATAACATGCAAGGCCACAATAATAAACACCAAACAATAAGCTTACAGATTCTAACGCTGAAACCTTACAGTACCCCCCCTCTTACGGACGGCTCCAGACGTCCCTGAAAGCTGAGACTGCCCTCTATCAAAGTCCGATATAAGGGTCTTGTCCACAATAAAGCTGCCTGGGATCCAACACCTCTCTCTAATCCATACCCCACCCAGTCGACCAGGAATTGTCTCCTCTGCCCCTCTTCCTTTCCGACAGTATTTTGTCCACCGTGTACACTTGACCCCCGTCGACAACCCGGGGAGGTGGGGGGACGTGGAGGCAGGGACCAGTCTGCTTTCTTTGGCTGGTTTAGCTTGCTGACATGGAACGTGGGGTGGACCTTGATGGATCTTGGAAGACATAAACGGACAGCAACAGGGTTAATCACTTTGGCTATGGGAAAAGGACCACGAACCGGGGAGCCAGCTTCCTGGAGGCGACATGGAGAGGAAGATCCTTGGTGGATAGCCACACTCGTTGTCCGGCCTGGTACTCTGGGGGCTGGACGTCGTTTCCGGTCGGCCAATGCCTTCATGCGAACGGCACTCCTCTGCAACATATGGCGAACTCCCGCCCAGACCCGACGGCAGCGTCGACCAGAGCATGGGCTGATGGTACCGTGACCTCCTTCTCGAGCTCCGGAAACAAAGGAGGTTGGTACCCATGGACACATGAAACGGGGAGATACCAGTGGCTGATGTGGGTAAGGTGTTGTGTGCATACTCCACCCAAATCAGACTCTTACTCCAGGTGGTGGGTTTCTCGGACGCTAGGCATCTCAAACAGGTCTCCAAATCCTGATTCATCCTCTCTGCTTGTCCATTTGACTGTGGGTGGTATCCGGAGGTCAGACTAACAGTGGCTTGGATTAGGCGACAAAACTCCTTCCAAAAGCGTGATACGAACTGTGGGCCTCGGTCTGAAACGACATCACTAGGAAAACCATGGATCCTGAACACATGGGACAACATGGCCTCTGCTGTTTCCTTGGCGTTAGGTAACTTGGGCATGGCGACAAAGTGTGCCATTTAGAAAAAACGATCAACCACAGTGAGTATGGTGGTATTACCTGCCGATGTTGGAATCCTGTCACGAAATCCAATGCAATGTGAGACCATGGTCTGTTGGGAATGGGCAGAGGTTGGAGAAGACCTGCCGCAGCTTGCCGAGAAGTTTTGTTCCTGGCGGCACACAGGACACGCTGCTACATATTCCGCAACATCCTTCCACATCCCCGGCCACCAGAATCTGTGTCTCACCATGAAAAGGGTCCTTTTGTTTCCAGGATGACAGGTAAGTACCGACGTATGGGCCCAATGAACAACTTGCCCTCGAAGTTGCTCTGGCACAAACAAGCGATTCTGAGGACAACCCTCTTGGGACAGGATTCCCAACGTTAGCCTGTTTGACCTTGGCTTCAATGGGCCATGGTCACACTCCCTATCACTCCGGTCTGGCCGTAGAATGGGATCTGGACTCTTGGGGACTGGCTCAGGATCATACATTCTGGAGAGTGCATCAGGCTTTCCATTCTGCGAACCAGGTCGATATGACAGAGTGAACCTGAATCTATTAAAGAACAATGACCATCTGGCCTGCCTAGAGTTCAGACGCTTAACCTTCCTGATATATTGCAGGTTTTTATGATCCGTCCAGACCAGGAAATCCTGCTCCGCTCCCTCCAGCCAGTGCCGCCACTCCTCCAAAGCAATCTTCACGGCCAACAGTTCCCGATTTCCCACGTCGTAATTCCTCTCAGCAGACGATAGCTTACGGGAGAGGTACGCACACGGATGAAGCTTGTTGTCCCCTGCTGACCTCTGGGACAGTATAGCTCCAACGCCGTCGTTGGAGGCGTCCACTTCCACCACAAACTGTCGGTGGCGATCAGGTACAGTCAGGATGGGAGCTGTGGTGAACCTCCTCTTCAGTTCCAGGAAAGATTTCTCTGCCTGTGGATTCCACACAAACTGAACCTGGGAGAGGTAAGGGCATGGAGAGGAGAGGCAATCGTACTGAAATTGCGTATGAACCGTCTGTAAAAGTTAGCAAACCCCAAGAACTGCTGACTTTCTTTCTAGAGTCTGGCGTGGGCCAGTTCTCCACATCACTGACCTTAGCTGGGTCCATTTCCACCTTGTTAGGGAAATCATAAAACCCAAAAATGCCACAGATTTCACATGAAACTCGCATTTTTCGGCTTTCACAAACAAATGGTTAGTCAGGAGTCTCTGAAGAACAAGGTGAACATGGTTAACATGAGTATTCTCATCTGGAGAAAAGATGAGGATATCATCGAGATACACAAAACAGAAAACATTCAGGAAATCTCTTAACACATCATTAATGAGGGCTTGGAAAACAGCAGGTGCATTACAAAGTCCAAAAGGCATCACCAAATATTCATAATGTCCCGTAGGTGTATTGAAACCTGTTTTCCACTCATCCCCCTCCCGGATGCGCACAAGGTGATATGCATTCCTTAGGTCAAGCTTGGTAAATACCTTGGCTCCCTGTAACAGTTCGAATGCCGTAGAGATGAGTGGAAGGGGATATCTGTTCTTAACTGTGATCTGATTAAGTGGACTGTAATCAATACAGGGCCTTAATGAACCGTCCTTTTTCCCTACAAAAAAGAAACCTGCTGCTGCTGGGGATGATGATGGCCGAATCAAGCCAGCTTTGAGTGAAGATCCGATATACTCTTCCATGGCCTTCCTTTCCGGACCAGAAAGAGAATACAACCGTCCTTTGGGGATAGTAGAGCCCCGAGAGAAGGTCTATAGGGCAATCATACGGTCTATGGGGAGGCAAGGAAGTAGCTCGTGTCTTGTTAAACACCTCCTTAATGTCAAGGTAACACTCTGGCACTTTGGATAAGTCAGGAAAGTCAGATGGTTTAGCAGACGTGACACTGTCCCTATCTGACGCCTGTTTAAAGCTCCCAGATCTGTGTGGTCTACTCGAACCTGTATGAGAGGCTAAACAAGAACGAGAGCACTCACTCCCCCACCCCTTAACCTTTCCTGTAAGCCAGTCCATGTGAGGGTTATGTTTAACAAGCCAAGGGTAACCCAAAATGAGAGGCTGTTGAGCTGAGTTAAATAAATGAAAGCTAATATGCTCACGGTGCTCCTGGTCTATGACAATTTCTATGGGTTCCGTGCGATGAGTAACTGTACATAAAAGGCGGCCATCCAACGCACTAGCTTCTAATGGCTGATCTAAGAGGACCATGTTTAAGTTCAACTCTTTAGCCAGCTCCCAGTCCAACAAGCTCTCATCAGCCCCAGAGTCAATTAATGCATCCTGAGTTACAGTTTTATCCTTCAGTTTTATTTGTACCTGAGTCAGTCTTCTCGAGGAAGGGTCGAAAGAAGTCATTCGGCTCACCAGTGTCCCCCTTCCCACTGATGAGCCTGATCCTTTTGCTGGACAGGCTGCCAGAACATGACCCTGCTGGCCGCAGTAGAAACACCGCCGCTCCCGTAGGCGGCGCTGTCGCTCCTCCGGGGTGAGTTTGGCTCTTCCGAGCTGCACCGGTTCCTCCGCGGCGCTAGGGGGCGATGGTCGCTCTGGAGACGAAGTCCGGGTATTTCTCCGCCAACCGTAGTGTTCCTTCTGTAACCCCCGTCCGAAGAGTGTAGTGGAAGCTGCTTCCTCCCCCCTCTCCCAACGTCTCTCAGCTAGACGTTGGTCCACCCGGATAGCCATGGCAATGAGTGAGTCCAACTCTACAGGCAACTCTAATGGAGCTAACTGATCCTTTATGGGATCCGCTAATCCATGCAGAAACGCATCAAAAAGAGCCGCGGAGTTCCATCCGCTCTCCGCTGCCAGGGTCCGGAATTCGATCGCGTAATCCGCCACCCTCCTCTGCCGTTGCCTGATGTTTACCAGGGCTCTCGCTGACTCTCTCCCAGGTGCTGTCTGGTCAAAAATGTTCTTCATTGAGTCCATGAAAAACTTTAACGACTGGCAAACAGGCGAGTCTCGGGCCCATTCTGCTGTTGCCCAGGCCCCTGCTCTTCCCGTCAAGTGAGATATTATGAAAGCTACCTTAGCTTGATCGGTGGGAAATGCTGCGGGCTGATGTTTGAAGTGGAGATCGCATTGTATCAGGAATGGACGACAGTTTCTCGAATCCCCGGAGAACTTCTCCGGTGAAGCGAGGCGGAGTGAAGACGATGGCATGGATACTTGCACGGGGATCAACGGGGGGGGCAAACCCGACCTCTGCTGGACCGGAAAACTCTGCCGCAGGAATAGCAGGACGTCCCTCGAGGCGCGTAAGTATGTCACGCATCCTCTCTGCCAGGTGATTTACTTCTGTTGTCACTGTTACTTGGAAGTTGTGCTGACGGGCATTTACGTCTTGAACCCCCTGCTTCATTGTTGTCAGCTGCTCCTCCTGCTGACACAAGCGTGTTCCTTGCACTTGCAAAGCCGTCTTGAACACGGTGGAATCGGCTGAGTCCATCTTGTTTGGTCGGTTCGTTCTGACACGAGGGACTCACAAGAACTCAGATGCACGATTCCATTGAATAAAAAAGTATCTTTATTAATAAAAGATTACTCAAAAACAAAGATCGCTAGGTTCTACTAGGACACTGAACAGATTTCAAGGTTGACAGACATGGCTTGATGTGGAGACAAGACGAACCGACAATAGACAAAAGGAGAGCAGGGCTATAAATACACACAACGGTTAATGGGGCACAGGTGAAAACAATCCGGGGCGGGGCTGGTGATGATGAGCACATGAGACACACAAGCTGGCAGGTGACACACAAAGACATGAAGTGTAGACACCTGAAAAGAGAGGGTAGAGTCAATAACAAAATAACATGCAAGGCCACAATAATAAACACCAAAACAATAAGCTTACAGATTCTAACGCTGAAACCTTACACTGGGCATAGTTGATACCAACTGCACAGGCCTAGTCTGTCACTTTATTTGACTAAATGTGTTTACTTATACATTTAATAGGTTTACACCTTCTATCCATATGTGCTTTTTATTTCATTTCATTTCATTTCAAACCTTTATTTAGACAGATAGGTCCCTTGAGATCATGGATCTCTTTTACAAGGAGACCTGCATCAATTTGTTCCACATGAAACATAAAAACAAACAATAGAGGACATCATATTTACATATTCACCAACACTTACAAACACCCATAGTGTCATAAAGCATTTCGTGCAGACGTGCCTTAAAAACATTCAGAGAAACAAAGGTGAACAATTTCAATTTGGACTGTAGGCTGTTCCAAGCAAGTGGAGCTGCGCACATAAAAGCTGTTTTACCTAAGACAGTCCTCACTCTTGGTACATCTAATAAGACTACATCCTGTGATCTCAGACAATAGCTGCTTGCAACTTTCTGCTTTACCAGAGAACAGATGTAATACGGGAGTTTGCCCAACATAGCTTTATAAATAAAAGTGTACCAGTGACTGAGCCTCCGTACAGAGAGTGATGGTAACCTGCCTTGGTATACAGTGTACAGTGATGAGTAAGCGTTTTACAATTAGTGACCAATCTCAGAGCGCTGTGATATGCAGCATCCAATTTGCTCAGGTAATTGGCAGGTGCATTCATATAAAACAAATCACCATAGTCCAGCACAGGTAAAAAGGTCACAGTGACTAGCCTTTTCCTGGCCTCATTTAAAACATTTGATTAACTTTTGGTTCACATTTCAATAAATTATATTTGTATTTGCACTCCTTTTGTCCATTATTCTTACTGAAAATGTTAGATTACACATTCACATCTGACTGAAGATTGGCCCCATTTATTTGTGACGTTGCAAACTCTGCGGTACAAGGCACAGCTGATGTGAAGCTCGTAAAGTGAGGCAAATAGAAATAATCAGCTGATGGAGTGATGTGGAAATAGCTGCATTCGATCAGCTGACTGTGTTTACAATAAAAGTAGTTTCTTAGTGTACTGGTCTTAAAATCTCATAACATCAGCTTTTAATGTTCCTCTTGGATGTTCTTCTTGACCCTCAGAGAAGGAGAAAATGTCCTGTCTTTCAGGCATGTCCTTTCCTAACAAAAATGACAGGAAACATAAAACATATTATTGCAGAACAAGTGTGTTATTTATGAAAGCGGTGTGTTTGTGTGTTAGGGGCTGTAGATATAATTATTTTGTAATTGTAATATTTTTTTTTTATTTCAACAGTGAGCTACAAAGACAATCAGATTATGAATGAACAGTATGAAGTTCATCAACATTGAAATATATGTTATTATCAAAATAATCAAAATGTAGTGCAACTGGAGAAGCTTGCTCTGTTGTCTCACTGAAAGAATAACTTTTACCATGTTTTTTACAGACAATATTGAGAGATAAATAGTAGCAGTTCTCACTATGTGTTAAATATCTTTGCCTTCAATACATTACATTAGAAAGCTGACAAAGTCATATTGCTAAATATCTAAAATGTAACTTTTTGCATGGAAAAAACCCTCAACTTAACTGATGTGTAGGTGATCTAGTATTTAGTATTGTTTAATGGAATGTATATCAGTGTATTCAAGTCAATACTTCATTCATTTAAACCAATATCTTTCTTGATTCTTTGTACAGTATGAAAAAAAGAGTCTTTATATCTGTGCTGAAGTTCACTGCTGTGAGGAGTCCAGTTCTGTCTCTCACTATCTGGTCCAGCCTGTCTGCATCACCTGGACACCTTAAAGAAACAGATATATCTGTAAAGTACCATGTGTACAAACAATATAACTGATTCTCTTCGGTTGAACATGTTGGATTGTGTATTGTCCGAGTCAGGGTCCTTTTTATTTTACTGTAACTTTGGAAGTTGTGTTACCAATGCTTACTGTTTGTTTGATACCCATTTGGTAATGCAATTAATAAAAACAACAAGGTCTGGGTTCGTTCCTCAGATGAATGAATGAATGAAAACTTTATTACAGACTCAGGGCTCAGATAAAAGACAAGACATTACATAGATAAAAGACAAGGCATTACATATAATAAATTACATACACAGCATAAAAAGAGTTCATAGTTTAAGAATAATTTAAATCAGTGTCCTACAAAGAGACAACTATACCAATGTCTCCACAGCTGTGATTGGTAGCGTGTAGTACTATACCTTATGTTCGATAAGGCCAAGAGGATTTCATTATCAGAGTCATTACGCCGGCAAATACATTTATACATAAGATTTCTTAAAACAGCTTGTAGAGTATTGACTCCTGCAGCCACAAACATTTCACTTGCACTAGACCAGGGGTGGCCAACCAGTCAGAGGTTAAGAGCGACATTTTTTCCATGTTACTGCAAAGAGCCACATCAAACACACAGTCACTGATACCACTTGTTTCAGTTTTTCGTTTTCTGGAGACAAGATTTCAACCACGTCACAGATGCATTTTTGTGGCATTGAGATATATATTTTTTAAATCCTCTGGAGCAGAGAGAGGAGCTGTGGATTATTGTTATTGATTAATGCATCAGTGTTTCTTAGGGTCAAAAACACTAAACTCACAACTTAAAATGAAAGCGTTTAGTTTATTTAATAAAAGAGCACATGTGCAATGTGAAAAGTTACAGTAGTTATAGATTATTTGCAATTTGGTGCTATATTTATATTTAAATGTTTTTATTTATATTTTACATTTTTTTTTAAATTATATATATTTTTTAAACACCTTGAATTTCAGGGGGGGTCGCGGGGCTTCGTTGGCGGGGCGCAGCGCCCCTCCAAGACAATGGTAGGGAAAACACTGGATAGTGTTTAATCAACGATAGGTCCTCCCCCCCCCCCTCAAAGGTGATTGGTTCACTGAATCGCAGGTATTATTGTGATTGACTCTTGGGCCACATCAAAATTAGACGCGCTGTCATCCTCTCATACTGACACCTGACACCACACATACACCACACATACACACGTAGGGAGAGCCGGGACGAAAGTAACACGGGACAAAAGTAACTGAGCGATTTTATCCAAGCCCAAACAACTTTGACCGGCCAAATTACGTCAGAATTATCAGCATTCAATACTTAACAGACCTACTAAATATCAGGTTTAACTGTCAGGAGTAGCTAGTGTTGTCACGATACCAACATGTTGGTTTTGATACCAAGTCAAGAATTGCGATTCCGATTATTTTTCGATACTTTTCTTAAAAAAAGGGAAACAGTCTTAAATGTAATTATTGTGCTTTATTTCACACCAGACCCATAACCATAACACAAACTTTTGAACAATGAGAACAATAAATAAAATAAATGACAATAATTCGTATTAAATAAAATTAATACATTTCTTACAGACAGGCCTCGTGGTGTCCGTAGGCTTGCCCTCACTGTCAGAGATATAGCTCAAATACATCCAAATGTAGCTTCTGGAGTATTTTTTGTCAACAAGCCGAGGCGCAGCGGCAGTTGCACTCCCACTTGCAGCCATGCTTCTCGTTTTCTCACATGCTCTGGCAGCTAGCGCGTGCAAGAGAGAGGGGAGGCACTTGAGCGTGCTTGAGAGGGGAGGGACTGTAGGCACGGCTGCAGTGCAGGGAGTGGAAGCAGAGCGCTGAACACACACGGCTCTTAGTAAAACGGCGCTTTCTCACCGGAGTACTTTCCCCCGTCATTCTTAAAGTACCGATACTAATGAAACGGAAGAATCGTAACGTTTTTAACAGCAGGGTATTGCGGTACCTTTCAAGTATCGGTACACCGTGCAACACTTGTCAGGAGTCAGTGTCTCTCCCCCAAACTCACACAATTCGATATGAACTGAAGAGCCGCATGAAACTAGGCAAAGAGCCGCGGGTTGGCCACCCCTGCACTAGACCATCGAGGTCTCTTCAGCAATATTCTCATGGCATCATTATAAGCTACTTGAAGTTTCCGTAAACTTGCTTTTCTGTAGTTTGACCACAAATGTGCAGTATAGAGCGGAGTGCAATATGCTCTGAACAGAGACATCTTCACTCCATCTGTACATGCACCAAACTTACGTAGGAGAATGTTTGCTTGTGCATACATCATACGGCATTGCCTATAAATATCTTCATCATCTGTCATTTGTTCTGTAATAAAGTGTCCAAGATATTTTAACTTATTACAGACACTAAGATTAATATCAGACAATTTAAAATCAGGAAATTTAAGACATTTATCCTCTTTGGTTCTAAAGATCACGACAGCACTCTTACTGGCGTTGTATTTGATGTCATGTTCCACACCATACACAGAGCAAACAGCAAGAAGCTGCTGGAGACCAGCGCTAGATGGACTCAGCACAACAAGATCATCTGCATACATAATATGGTTCACTAGAGTACTACCAATCATGCATCCAGTATTACAGGCTCTCAGTTGCTTGGACAGATCATCAATATAGAGGTTAAAAAGAACTGGGGACATAATTCCACCTTGTCTGACACCATTGCTAACCCCAAATGGGGCTGAGACCCTATTGCCCCATTTGACTTGCATAGTCTGGTGGCCACACCAGTAGACCAGAATTCTCACAATGTATTTGGGCACCCCTCTTTGACTCAGATGACTGTGACGTTAACTTGTAAGCTCGATAATGAACTCCAGCTCAACCAACCATATTGTAATATCTAAGTAATCATCTTGAAATATGACATTCATAATTGTACTATACATACATCTTATTGTGAGGTTGATTTCACATACACTACTTCGACATTAGCTTGTCTACATACTTGAGCATAGCGAATTTAAATTAACCTTAGCGATGCATACAGTTCCTACCTACATAATAAAATATCTCTAAGTTACAAGGATGTAACCTTATTTTATCAACCTCAAACAGAAGCCGTTTGTTCAACAGTATTATCCCACTTAACGCTTAACACTTGTCTATTTTGTTTTAACCTTTATATATACAGTCTATGATTTTAACTTGGAGGCTACGATTAGCATCGTTAGCACCGATGTAGCTACCACTAGCTTACATGCTAACCCAAGCCTTACCATTCATTACGTAGCTGATTAAAATCATTAACACATAAATAAAGCACTCGAATTTCACTTACCGCATTCATGCACCGTCTGTTTTAACCACTTAGCAGGCCAGGCCATCGGGAAACCTCCCGGTCCTCCCGATGGCCAGTCGGGCCTGGTCCGATATATAAGCATGAAGAACATACAGCCACGGCCGGCTCAAGTTGTGTTTCCTGGATGAACTGACCAGGCAGAGTCCCTGTAGCTAGCTCTACAAGCTTCATGGCGTCCCGGCTCTACCCATGGATGTATAATAAGAACTGGATACAGCGTGGGAGGCGGGCCTCATTCATTCCTATGAGAGTTGCTCAATAGCGCATGATGACAAAATGGCCCAACTTTTGAGAGAGCGAAACGTCACAGAT
Organism: Harpagifer antarcticus; assembly: GCA_902827135.1. Lineage (NCBI taxonomy): Eukaryota > Metazoa > Chordata > Actinopteri > Perciformes > Harpagiferidae > Harpagifer > Harpagifer antarcticus. The sequence goes on from CADEHL010001074.1 coordinate 739,147, forward strand.
TATGCCTGAGAAGTACCCGTATGTGCGCTCATAGCGCATGCGCAACTTTAACCACGCCGCCCAAAAGGCTCGTTCACATTAAGCACGTGAATTTGCGTACACGTAACAGCACCGCGCGTTCATGACAGCATGGTACTGGATTTTGTTAGAAATTAAAATCAATGTTGATATGGCCTAATTTGAATTAAATACACTATTTAATTTAAATCAGTTGTAGTCTGAAAAACCGGAAGTTCACTAACTATTAACTTAATACTTTTATTCTGAAAATTATTCACTTCCGGTTAGCATTAGCATGTAGCGAAATGCTGCATTTTCAAACCGTGAATCAAAGGTGAAATGACATGTGATGTTGTTCACTGAGCACACTGGGTTTAGCACTCATTTATTACGGCTGAATAACGTTTATTAGGGAATGTTTAAATAACCACAGACACCAGAATGATATAATTTAACAACAGAAAAAGACAGGAATTGCATTGGACCCGCCCCCCGACGACGCCGGCCAATAGGAGAAGACCTCAGATAGGAAGAGCAAGCCAAGAATCGACCTCTTCTACCTGCTGACCTGGACTGACCAGTCGGATGAGGAGAGCGCCTCCACTCGCACATTTCATTTTGTACACCACCGCATCTTTTGTGTAATTAAATGCTGTTAACTTTTATAAGCTTCCCTTGACTCTTTTCAGTCTCTCCTGCCTTCAGGGTTCTAGAATACACTAACATTTGGCGTCCCTGGGTGGGCCCTGAAGCGGGATATAGCTGGAAGAAAGGGGAAGGCTGCAAGCTAACTAGCATCACACTAGGCTGCAGAAAATGAGTTTTGGCTGGGCCTAAACGAAAGGTGAGACAGTTACCTGTTTAATTCCGTGGTGATTGCGAGTGGTGTGGAGATTGTATATAGTGTTTCTATTAGTCTCTGTTGTATCTTCGGCGCCGCCCGATTAATGTGAATATTACATAGTATTAAGACCTTCTGGGGAGGCACTAGATTTTATCTGGGATAGGACTGGGTCCACATTGTGTTAAATACCTCTGGGTAGGTACCAGACCTGATCTGTTTTACACTGGACTGGGTCCATTCATGTTAGTCTATATGTTTGATGTGTTAAACCTGCGTAGTCTGGTTTAATAAAGTATATTGTGTGGAGTTTTTAAGCCGAAAAGTATATTTTTGTGTGATGTTCTAAGCCGAAACAATTGTGTACAAGATTCGTATGAGATCAGCTTTTAAGGTCAGCATCTATAGAATTTAGAGCTAAGATAAATGAAGATTGTGTTGTTTTGTATTGTCAAGCAGTGTGGTTATTTATCTGCAGATGTTGAGTGTTCCCATTGTTCCCCTTCCCCCAGTCACATGGGGTTAATGCTATACTGCTAAGCTAATTAGCTAGCCAGTTAGCATTACTAGATGGTGAAATAGTTTGAGTAAAGATACAACCGGTAACTACGGATTAAATACACATAACACAAATAAGTGTTACAGTTAATACATTCTTCACCACACAGATAAAGATTACATGTGGTTTCTTTGAATTGAAGTATTGTAGTTAAAACATTTTATGACATTTGCATAATTTCATAAACTTGACTATACATTGTACACGGTTTATTTAGATTTCCACCATATTCCTATTTTCATATTACAAAGTCAAAACCATACACTGTTCATTTTTATTTATTTATTCAGATTTTTTAAATTTGCAAAATTTTAATTTATTTTGTCTAATTTTGATTTTCCAATCTCAGTTTTACAACATTTAATTTATTTTTGACATAGGATAACTTTATAAAGAATACAAAGGTACTATTCAGAGGATTAGTAATTCATTTTTGATAACTTAATAATATTATCCATGTACTTAAGAAACATGTCGCCAGAAGACACCAGGTTAAGAGCACTCGCAGTGCAAGGCACAACTGCAGATATCAAGGAGAGATTAAACATCAGATCAGATGCTTTAACGACTCCAAGTCGTAGACAGAAGACATGGAACCAAATAGAGGAACTGTTCAAACAGTGGCAAACGAGAGGATTGATTCCAGCAGATGATCAACCTGGACCAACGGAAGCCCATAGAAAAGCTGTAGTTGAACATGAGAATGCTGAATACCTGCGACAGCAACAAGCATGGATCAAAGCCGGACAACCCCCCTTGGTATGGACCTGCTAAAAGCGCTATGAAAAAAGCTGAACAAAGAAAAGTTAGGGTTACATGTCTGTTAATCCATCTGACATCCATCGCAGAAGATCGTATCCCTAGGCCACCAGGGTGGGTGGAGGGGGTCCGGAGGACGGGACTAAGCTGACCGCCCAGGGGCACAGCAGAGGACCAGGAAGGGGGCCCGGGGCAAGGCAGAGTTCAAGGTGGGGGTCTCGGGCGGACGGCCCGGGGGCAAGGCAGAGTCCATGGTGGGGAACTCGGGCGGACGACCCGGGGGCAAGGCAGAGTCCAAGGTGGGGGTCTCGGGCGGACGGCCCGGGGGCAAGGCAGAGTCCAAGGTGGGGGTCTCGGGCGGACGGCCCGGGGGCAAGGCAGAGTTCAAGGTGGGGTCTCGGGCGGACAGCCCTGGGGCAAGGCAGAGTCCATGGTGGGGAACTCGGGCGGACGACCCGGGGCAAGGCAGAGTCCAAGGTGGGGGTCTCGGGCGGACGGCCCGGGGGCAAGGCAGAGTCCAAGGTGGGGGTCCTCGGGCGGACGGCCCGGGGGCAAGGCAGAGTCTAAGGTGGGGAACTCGGGCGGACGGCCCGGGGGCAAGGCAGAGTCCATAGTGGGGCGAAGGCCACAGCGGGCGAACTCAGGGGGCCGAGCATGAGGGCGAAGACCAGACAACTCCGTGAGGCCGGGCAGGACCCGGTGTCGCCGGACAGGAACCGGAGCCGGCGGGACAGGCTTCGGCAGGATCCCCACGGAAGAGGACCAGGAGGTTGGCAGGACCCCCAGCAGGAGAGTGGACGACGGGACCTCCAACGAGACAGGACAACGGGTTGGCAGTGACCCCCGGCAGGGGAGTAGACGACGGGACCTCCACGAGACAGGACAAAGGGTTGGCAGACCCCGGCAGGAGAGTAGTCGGCGGGGCCTCCAACGGGACAGGACACAGGGTTGGCAGGACCCCCGGCAGGAGAGTAGTCGGCGGGGCCTCCAACAGCACAGGACATAGGATTGGCAGGACCCCCGGCAGGAGCGTTAGTCGGCGGGGACCTCCAACGGGACAGGACATTGGGTTGGCAGGTACCCCCGGCAGGAGAGTAGTCGGCGGGGCTTCCAACGGGACAGGACAAAGGGTGTGCAGGACCCCCCGGCAGGAGACTAGTCTGCGGGACCTCCAACTGGACAAGACATGGGGTTGGCAGGACCCCCGGCAGAGGGCTAGTCTGCGGGACCCTCCAACTGGACAGACATTGGGGTTGGCAGGACCCCCGGCAGAGGGCTAGTCTGCGGGACCTCCAACTGGCCAGGACATGGGGTTGGCAGGACCCCCGGCAGGAGACTAGTCTGCGGGACCTCCAACTGGACAAGACATGGGGTTGGCAGGACCCCCGCAGAGGGCTAGTCTGCGGGACCTCCAACTGGACAAGACATGGGGTTGGCAGGACCCCCCGGCAGAGGGCTAGTCTGCGGGACCCTCCAACTGGACAAGACATGGGGTTGGCAGGACCCCCGGCAGAGGGCTAGTCTGGCGGGACCTCCAACTGGACAGGACCATGGGTTGGCAGGACCCCCGGCAGAGGGCTAGTCTGCGGGGACATCCAACTGGACAAGACATGGGGTTGGCAGGACCCCGGCAGAGGGCTAGTCTGCGGGACTCCAACTGGACAGGACATGGGGTTGGCAGGACCCCCGGCAGGAGACTAGTCCTGCGGGACCTCCAACTGGACAAGACATGGGGTTGGCAGGACCCCCGGCAGAGGGCTAGTCTGCGGGACCTCCAACTGGACAAAGACATGGGGTTGGCAGGACCCCCGGCAGAGGGCTAGTCCTGCGGGACCTCCAACTGGAACAAGACATGGGGTTGGCAGGACCCCCGGCAGAGGGCTAGTCTGCGGGACCTCCAACTGGACAGGACATGGGGTTGGCAGGACCCCCGGCAGAGGGCTAGTCTGCGGGACCTCCAACTGGACAAGACATGGGTTTGGCAGGACCCCCGGCAGAGGGCTAGTCTGCGGGACCTCCAACTGGACAGGACATGGGGTTGGCAGGACCCCCGGCAGGAGACTAGTCTGCGGGACCCTCCAACTGGACATGAGTAGGGGCTTGAGTGGGGACTTCGAGAGAGGGCTTGAGAGGGAACTTGAGAGGAAAACTGGAGAGTGGACTCGAGAAGGAACTCGAGAGTTGACTCGAGAGGTAACTCGAGAGGGGACCTGAGAGGGGACTTGAGAGGGAACTCGAGAGGAGACCTGAGGGGAAACTTGAGAGGTGACTCGAGAGGACACTGGAGAGTTGACTTGGGAGGTGACTCGAGAGGACACTGGAGAGTTGACTTGAGAAGGAACTCGAGAGGTGACTCGAGAGGTAACTCGAGAGGGGACCTGAGAGGGGACTTGAGAGGGAACTCGAGAGGAGACCTGAGGGGAAACCTTGAGAGGTGACTCGAGAGGACACTGGAGAGTTGACTTGAGAGGGACACGAGAAAAGACTCGAGAGGGGACCTGAGAGGGGACTTGAGAGGGAACTCGAGAGGAGACCTGAGGGGAAACTAGAGAGGTGACTCGAGAGGACACTGGAGAGTTGACTTGAGAGGGGACACGAGAAAAGACTCGAGAGGGGACCTGAGAGGGGACCTGAGAAGGAACTCGAGAGGTGACTCGAGAGGTAACTCGAGAGGGGACCTGAGAGGGAACTTGAGAGGGAACTCGAGAGGAGACCTGAGGGGAAACTTGAGAGGTGACTCGAGAGGACACTGGAGAGTTGACTTGAGAGGGGACACGAGAAAAGACTCGAGAGGGGACCTGAGAGGGGACCTGAGAGGGAACTCGAGAGGTGACTCGAGAGGTAACTCGAGAGGGGACCTGAGAGGGGACTTGAGAGGGAACTCGAGAGGAGACCTGAGGGGAAACGTGAGAGGGGACTCGGGTAGGAACTTGAGAGGTGACTCGAGAGGGGGACTAGAGAAGGGACTCGAGAGAGGGCTTGAGAGGGAACTCGAGAGGAAAACTGGAGAGGGGACCTGAGAGGGGACTTGAGAAGTGTCTGGAGGGGAAACTTGAGAGAGTTGGTTTGCCAACAGAACACGGGGTGCTGGAGTCGGCCGGTACGCCGACAGGACACGAGGAGCTGGCGTCGGCCGGTACGCCGACAGGACACGGGGAGCTGGTGTTGGCTGGGGAGCCAACAAGAGACGAGGTGCTGGAGTCGGCCGGTACGCCGACAGGACACGGGGAGCTGGAGTTGGCTGGTGAGCCAACAAGAGACGAGGTGCTGGAGTCGGCCGGTATGCCGACAGGACTCGGGGAGCTGGCGTTGGCCGGTAAGCCAGTCCTGGAGCCGAAACTGGAGTCGCGACCAGGGGTACTGGAGCCGGTACTGGAGCCAGAACCATGGCTGCTGGGGCCGGAACTGTAACCGGAACCATGGCTGCTAGGGCTCGGGCTAACCTGGCCTTGCGACGACTCCTTTTAGCAGCCGCCTGAATACTCCGTGGACCTCCATAAGCCAGACGAGTACCCGAGAACGGATCCTGGACAGGAGCAGGAAATGGGGAAGAAGCCGGGGCTGACTCCAGACAGAACCCACCAAGGCGTATGGTGCCAGGTTGGGAATCGGGAGGCAGGGAGCTAGCATGCCTGGGGCTAGCAGGCCGGGAATCACACACCGGGAGGATCTTTGAAATCCAGCCAGGTAAGAACTTCACCAAACCTGGTTTCTCTCTAGCCATTTGGCGCGCCTCCGACAACACAGCCTCTCGCTGCTGAACTCCGGGTGCTCTCTTCCATCGATCCGAGCAGTTAGCCAAAAAAAAGGAAAAATTGAATAATTCCCACTCGAACGGATCTGCTGGGCCCATTTCTGGTCGGTTCGTAATGTTACGGTGTGTGTAGGAAGCAGGACCCAAATGCAGATTATAGTGCTAAAAATGACTCCTTTATTTCAAGGCTACATAATCACAAAGACAGAACAGAACACTCACCGCAGACCAGGTCATGACACAAGTGAGGAGGGAGGAGAAAACACAGGGACACCAGGTGAACACAATCGGGTAAATTAGACACACCAGGGAAACTGACAGGGAATCACAGACAGATTACAACAGGCAGGAAACGGGGGGTGAACACTTTACAAAATAAAACAGGAAACTAAAGACAGAAACAGACAGACAAAACATAACACGGACAGATCGTGACAAGAATGGAAGAGAGACGAAAGGCAGATGAAGCCCATAATGACACTATTGAAGAAAGACGAAAGGCAGTTGAAGCCCATAATGACATTATTGCAGAAAGACAAAGCGAGGAAGATAAATACCAACAACTTCTGGCGGAAAGACGACAAGAAGATGTAAGGTTCCAGGACATGATGGCAGATAGACAACGGAGGGAAGAACAAAGAACTCAAAGAACACGCCGAACAAACTACTCTCCTGACTATTCCAAAGGACTGGCATACTGTGGTGCCACAAGCACCACAGTATCTTCAACAGCAAATACCTGTGTATCTTCCTACCCAAGTACAGCCGCAAGCACAGGTATACACTCCCATACAGCATCAACAAAAGGGACAATGGAGAGGAAAGCAACGATCAAGAGGAAGAAGGGATGATGGCTGCTTCATATGTGGAGATTGTAGACATCTGGCCAGAGATTGCCCCACTCAGCAATATCCACCACAAGGTAGCACCTCACAATACAGAGGAGAACCAGTGTTAGATATTAGAAATATTGAGGCGGAAGCATATGCCAGGGCCATGACGAATATTTCTGTTGGATCAGGTGATTGGTAAATGTAAACATCCACAAGATGAACTCGTTGCAACCTGTATGGAGTGGACCATGGGAAGTTGTAGAACGCACTGCAGATGCGCTCCGGATCAAAGTTAAAAAAGGAACATGTTGGCACCCACTTACACATTGTGTAGCCGTACCACCACCTTTCCTGAAATGGCACGGCAGTTAGAGCTGATTTTGGAAAACTGGTACAAAACAATAAGGAATTGAACATTTTTTACAACGACAGCACCAGGAGATGAGTAAACTCAAGAATCCGTAGAGTGTAAATACATTGAGAAAAACACATTTGTACACTCAAACTGTTTGCACATCATAGACAATGAATTTAGACACTATAAATAAATGTTCAGCAAAAGTAATAAGTATAATGGAAAGTAGACATAGGCCTACACTTGAGTCAAACTTCATTACTGTGATCTGATTGGTATGCTCTGCAGGTTTACTATTGTTCAAAGTAACGGTGGGATTTAAAATATTGGAGAAAATATAGAGATGTTCTTTCGTAGTGTGGAATATGTGATGCTTGAAACATGTAGGTATTTCAGTTATATGAAAGACTTAGTTTGGGTAAATATGTAACAATGGATGAAACCATTTTTAGAGTGAGTTTTTGTAATATCATTAGTAGACATTAATTGTGTTGTTTAGATGGCATTTAACAACTAAGACAGATAGTATGATTAGAAAAAGACAGAGTGGAAAGGGTTGGATTTATTTAACCTCAGTGTGCTAGACTTCTTATAGGTAATGCGTCCCGAGACCTGGACTCCCCCTCTGAGTCAGAAAGGCTACGATCCCGACCCTCCAAGCAGACAAAAGACCTAACCCAACAGGAGACTCCTCCTTCTCCATCGAACAGACAGAGAACCAGAGCTGAAACAACAATTACAACAACAACAACAAGACTGCATCCAGAACTGCAGCCAGAACTATCTCCACCTGTGGCATCCAGAACCAAACAGCTTGCTGACAGGCAGAGATCTACTCTCATCAGTCCTTCAGACGGGGCATGAAGTTCCAAGCTGAGCCACAAGAATTGGCAAGAGCAAAGTGTGGGACATGAGAGCAGAATCCGCCCTCCATAAAAACAGCAATGGGACTGTAAAGGAGGAGATGAAATGCAAAGCAGTGCAACAACAGTGACATGATGGGGGCTGCAGATGTAACTGGGCCAAAGGCTGCCTAAAGAGTTACAGCGGAGGGATTCAACAGCTGATGGACTGAAGAGAAGACAGAATCAGAGGAGTTGGCATGGTCGATTAGAAGCGAGGAGGCCGGGGTCACGGCTTGAGACAACCAGGGGAGGAGAAAAGGAAAACGGGAATGAGTGAGTTTACACATAAACACACTTATTCACAAAACGCACATTTAAAGAACTTGAATTAACTTCATAAATACGTAAAGACAGAAAGATTTATTAACCATGAATTCATCAATTGGTAAATTAAAAATAGCAGTAAAGGGGAAACTATTAAAGTAAAATGAGAAAATCATCCTAAAACAAACTGAGGGATAAAGGGGGAGACATGATGGAAATATTCACTACACTTTAAGCTGTGGGTGTTTTGGACTTAGGAGTACAGAGTAGAACCATATTCTTCAATCTTTTCATCATGTTAACAAAATATTCTTTAAGAGATTTTTATTCACGTGTGAATAAAGTAGTGATCTCATTTGTTACAATATTGATCACCATTAAAGGGATAGTTTTAGCAACCACTCTATAAGACAAATCTTTATTTGAATGGATAATATTAAAGGGAGAGCTAGTGCCAAGCCAGATATAGTATTCCAATTTAAAGTATTGATTTCACCATTGTGGCATAGTTATTACCATAGGAGGGCTTTAAGATGGAGATATGAAATTATTTCTGTTTTTAAATCCTTGATAAAGGAGGGAGTAATTGTTGCATGTTCGGACACCCAAGGTTCCACACACTGCTAAAGAGTTTAACATTGTTTTTTAGGTGGACCAAAATTGAAGATGAGCTGTGAAATGCATAGCGGAGCTACACGGATCCTAGTAATGTTTTGACTCAAGATAATAGTTATGTACACAAGTTTCTGAAATAGATCTATTAGACATTTTAATACTAATTAGGTGTAAATGAATTACAGTAGTAGTAGTACTCTAAGGAAGTGAGTTTTGTACCAAGTTTCAGGAAAGGTGGGAGGCAGAAGTCCCAATGAAAAGTTAGAACCATCTTGAAAATCATAGTTGAAATCGTGAATGAATAAGGAATGGCGCTCCGCTTATGATATATTTTTGTAGATAAAGTGTACCCGCCTATGCTGAAATACCGCTGAAAAGACTCTGCAGAGCACGACATGGCCAAAAGACCGAGACCAAATGACCTTTGACCCTGACTGACAGTGTGACAAAAGCACTGTCCATGACTGACTCTGGGGTGTACCTGACCAAACCTGACGTGACAACCAGACAGTGTGAGTGTGAATGAATGCCGGCATGTGATCAGTGTAACTGCATGATTCTAAAACAATAACTAACCAAGCATGTTTTTGGACTAACATATTATTACCCGTTTCTAATCTACTTGATGATATTTCACTCTCACAGGAGTTGGCGCTTTGCAAATGTAAAACTCAAACTAAAATCTGAAGATTCTGTTTCTTTTGGGCCATGAAGGACAGAGAGAAACACTTCTTTTCACTGAAGCGTTTACTGTGTAAATAATGTTCGTTATGTCCCTAACCAATATTTACCTGACAGTTTTTTCCCCCCCCTCCCATTACAGGGTTTTATTACACATGAGTTCATGTGTAAAAAGGGGGGAGTGTGTATAATGTATAATGTCAACATGGCTGTAAAATTCACAATTTAAATTTTTCTTTTAAGGATTGACAGAAACCTTCCGCCCCAACCCAGATGTTCAAACTGAGCATTGATTGATAGTTTTATAATTAACCTGCTCCATATCTGGGGATAACATACTGTTTGATGAATGTTGACATGTTTCTAAATATTGATTGAGTTATAACAGGTAACACAGATGCAGAGGCGGTGGCCAAGGGGCTACTGTGAGAGATGTAATTACCGAAGAAGTTGACCTGTGATAATGACACCATTTTGTAATATTTTAACAGACATTAGAGTAACTGAGGTTTGAAATGTAGAAAGAACATATTACAGTTAAGTTAAGCTAAAACATAGTAATGTAATGAGACCGAATTTAATTTAGACAACATCTTGTAACTAGCCTGTTAAAGAATTAGAAGTAAAAGCCATAGACTTTATTGTTTAGTTCATTATGGGAATATACATTCAATTTAAATTCATAATAGAAAGACATTTGATGACAGTATGTTGGGATTCTGTATTCATTTTTCAGCTTGATAACAGACAGGTAGAAGCCGTATTGCCAGGTGAATCGATGGGATTTCTGCACACGATCCAAGCAGAGAATGACGTACCTTACAGGACAGATACACTCAGGAAATCATTCACTTTGACAGCATCATGACTTTAGTTGTTTTTGAATCCATAAGGAAATTGTATTACATAACGTTAGTGTGTGTCTTTACCACAAACAGGAATAGTTCATTGTTCTATTTAGATTTGAGAAAGATTACAAGGATTTTATTTAGTTCACCATGAAGATGTTTTTTGTTTGTAACATATGTCCAGTAGTAAGATTCAAATATCAGCAGGTTCTGAATTATTATTCCTCTGTCCCACAACCAACAAGAATGTGGATGGGGAGAACTATATCTACTAGAACCAGACCCGGCGGCAGACATACACCTCTGGGCGGGCATTTGATTTACCAGGGCGGGCCCACCACGACACTTACATTTCCTGGGAAATCTGAATTGTCTGTTAGATGCTCGCGATTTGTCAACGGGGGGGGGAGGAGGCCGCGCTCGTGAATTGTTGAAAGAGAGGGGTTTTAAGTTGCCATAAGGCTGTTGACGGTCTTATGTATCAATTGGTTGGTTTTGTGGCACATTTGTAACGCTGTGCCAACTTGGGCAAGCACGCAGGCAAACTTGAGCGCGGAGAGGTGGAGTGAGGTTGAGCGATGGAGAGAAAGGGAGATAGAGGGAGAGAGAGCGAGGCAGAGAGCGTGTGCAGCGGTCTGCTTGCGCACAGAGCAGGAGTTTGTGAGAGAGCCGGCTTGAGAGTACATTTCTCTTCAAAATATAATTGATTGCCAGCTGACTTGCTTGCTCGTTGGTAACGTAGGCCTAACTGGTTTCTTCCAATGTGCTGCATCTGGCGCTGAGCTGCCATATTCCTTCCGTGAACCACTAGCAAGAGTAAACTGACTGACAGGCTGCTGTGCCGCATCTCACTCAAAAACCCACACGACTCAACCCAGCGAAAAACCAGTCTTGCGCGCGCAGCCTTTCATTCAGAATTTCCTAGCAAAATAAAAAAATGATATTAAACTAATACAAAAATAAATATTAGGACAAAGCCCTACAAATAACAACAATAAACATAATAATAAAACAATAAAAAGTTGGTATTCAGCCCTGATTAAAACAGCGGGCCCAAATCCTGGATGGACGGGCCCAAATCCTGGATGGGCGGGCCCGGCCCCATGGGGCCCGCCCATGACGCCGGGTCTGACTAGAACCAGCATTTTTTCATTTCTTTATTAGGATCCCCATTAGCACTAGCATGAGCATTGGCTATTCTTCCTGGGGTCCTCACACACTCAAAACATACATAAACATACATACAACAAAATTAAAACAAAACAGCTCATAATTTCATGCAATTTACAGTGAAATGAAGTGAAAACTAAAATGGTCATCCAATTATCGCCATCCTAAGGCCAAACAAAAGTAAATACAAATAAGTGTACATAATAATATATGCATACATAGCCACAGTTCAAATTTACTTTGTAATACTTAAATAATTTTTTAGCAACCTTTTGAATTGTACTTGACAATTTTCCTGAGTGATGTGAACCGGTAAAGAGTTCCAGCTGATCATGGCTCTGTACATGACTGTTTTCTGTCCCATATTTGATTTAGATTTGGGTAATACAAACCTTCCTTCTATTGTATGTCGTGTTTGATAGTTATGTTGTGCATATTGCGCTATAAACCTTTGTGATAATATATCTGGTGAGTGAGTCACTGTAATATTTCTGACAACATTTAATAAGATATAAGTTGACCTCTGTCTGACAGTTAACCATTTCAGTGTCTCCAGCATTTCAGTGACTCTGATTCTGTAGGAGCACTGCAGTGCACATCGTGCTGCCTTATTTTGTGCTACTTGTAGTTTGTTTAAGTCTTTTTCAGCAGCACTAGACCATATAACCAAACAATAATCAAGCTGCGACAGAACCAGAGCATCCAAAACTTGTCTACGGACATCCATAGACAAATATTTTACAATTCTTTTTACAAGTGACACACCCCTTCCCATTTTACATACAACATTATCAATTTGTTTAGACCAAGATAATTTATGATCCAGGGTTATACCTAGCAATTTGTCTCCTTGACCTGTTCAATTTCAATATGGTTTAAATGTAGTTGCAATTTTGGTTCACCTTTTAACTGATGATTTGATCCTATTAATAACGATTTTGTTTTTCCCGCATTAAGTACCAACTTATTATTTATGACCCACTCTGATATCAGTAGTAGATCTTTATTCATAACATTTGTCAACTCTCTTGTAGTGGATGCTGCATAATATATTGTTGAGTCATCTGCATACATTACAATTTTAGCTTTTTCTAACACTAATGGTAGGTCATTTGTAAAAATAGAAAATAAAAGTGGTCCCAAACAACTACCCTGAGGTACTCCACAAGTGACTGTTTTCATCTTTGAGAGACTTCCATTAAAAAAAACAGTTTGACTTCGATTTGTCAGGTAACTTTCTAACCACTTCAGTGTTTCAAAAAGAAAACCATATTGTTCCAGCTTGTGTAACAACAAAGAATGGTCAATGACATCAAAAGCAGAACTAAAATCGAGTAGTACTGCTCCCACTAACTTCCTATTATCTAGTTCGCCCTTCCAGTCATCTGTCATTTGTATTAAAGCGGTGCATGTGGAATGGCCAGGTCTGTAAGCATGTTGATACACAGTATTAAGTTTGTTACCTTCAAAGTATTTTTGTATTTGATTGAAAATTATTCTCTCCATTATCTTTGCTAATGCTGGTAATAAACTTATTGGACGGCTATTTGTACCAGAAAATGGTCCAGCTGGATTTTTTGCAAGTGGAATAATTTTTGCTATTTTCCATGCCTGTGGGCAAACACATTTATCAATACTCAAATTTATAATATGACAGATCGGCTCTGCAACAAAATTAGCAACATATCTAAGAAATGTACCGACTAAATTATCCACTCCTGGTGGTTTATCATTACATTTACCGAGTAGACATTCAACATCTGTAATTGTCACTTTTTCTATTTTAAATGTACACTTCTTATTTTTCATAATTAAATCCTTTATTAGAAATGTGGAGTTACTATTTATAGTTGGATTCATATTTCTCCTCAAATGTTTTACTTTATCAAGAAAATAATAATTCAGATGATTCGCAATTTGTACTGGTTTTGTCAAAAATGTCCCATCCACCTCAAGATATGTTGAGGTGGATTTCGGCTTACGGCCCATCATGCCATTCACTAAACTCCACAGTTTTTTCTTGTCATCCTTTATCTCTTTAATTTTATTTCCATAATACAACTGTTTTTTCTTTTTATTTAATGCTGTAACATAATTCCTTAACCTTCTATAAATTTGCCCATCTGACTCATAACTTGATGAGAGAGCTACATTTTTTGCATCATCTCTTTGTTTCATTAGATCCCTTAATTCCTCATCTAACCAGGGTGCTCTAAAGTTCCTTACAGTCTGTTTTCTAAGTGGAGCATGTTTATCAATCACCTGCATGAATAACAAATTAAAGACATCAAGAGCATCATCTGGATCGACTTTCTCAAAAACATGTTTTCAACATATCTTTTGAACATCCTGTATAAATGACGCTTCACTAAAATATTTCATTGATCTCCTCACAATTACTTTTGGTCCAGCCTTTGGCACCTTTGTCTTTCTCACGATAATTATTAAATTATGATCAGAACACCCTACTGGAATCGATAATGCCTGAGAGCATACATGGCTAAAATTAGTAAATATATGATCAATACAAGTTGCACTTTTTGACCCATCTTTCTTTATGCATATCCTAGTAGGTTTAGTCACCATTTGTACCAAGTTACATGTATTAATTATTGTCTGCAGCTTGTTTTTAAGGGCACAGTCCAACATATTCCAGTCAATATTTAAATCTCCAATAAAATAAATCTCTCTGTCAAGATCACAAACGTTGTCTAACATTTCACATAATTTGTCTAAATAAATTAAGTTTGCATTTGGAGGTCTGTAACAACATCCTACCAACAAAGGTTTCAAGTGAGGTAAATTAATTTGCAACCAAAGTACTTCAATATCAGCAGACATCAAATCATATCTCACTTTAGCTGGTATTTGCTTTTGAATGTATACTGCCACCCCACCTCCATATGCATTCCTGTCCTTTCTAAATATTCTATATCCATCAATGTCCACAGCAGCGTCATTAAATGTGTCATCTAAGTGAGTTTCAGATATTGCTAACAAATGAATACCACATGATAATATTTCCTCTATCTCAGACACTTTATTTCTTAGACTACATATATTTATGTGAGCCAATTTAAACCCTTTACTTGGTAACTTATTCAACATTAAGATGACAATTTAAATGTTATCTCCTTATCTCCAGCAGAGATTCGTAAATTACACCAGAGACACAGTAAAAGTAAATAAAGAGTAATATTTAGCTATTTTCCTACTTCAGTTTAATCCTTCTTATACTTTGTAAAAGAACAAGTGCCTTTACACCAGATACAGTAAGAAGATGATTTATGATGTGAAAGGAGGGAGTTAGACGTTTTCCATACCAAGCTAATTGCTGCTATTTTACGAAGTCACATTAAAGGTTTAAGCTAGAAGTTATGCACAAATGAAAAACTTAATATTTATGATGAATATGTATTCTTATTTTTTTTACTTTTATGAGTTATGTACCATGCAATGTTCGGATGAAGAACTCATTGATTTCAATATTATTTACATACCTTAAAGGGTATGTAAGGAGGGATTGTTAGAAATTAAAATCAATGTTGATATGGCCTAATTTGAATTAAATACACTATTTAATTTAAATCAGTTGTAGTCTGAAAAACCGGAAGTTCACTAACTATTAACTTAATACTTGTATTCTGAAAATTATTCACTTCCGGTTAGCATTAGCATGTAGCGAAATGCTGCATTTTCAAACAGTGAATCAAAGGTACATGTCTAATATGTGTAATGTGTACTTGTAAAGCGCTTTGAGCACCTGTAAAAGCGCTCTAATAAAAAATGTAATGCATTATTATTATTATTATTATTAAAGGTGAAATGACATGTGATGTTGTTCACTGAGCACACTGGGTTTAGCACTCATTTATTACCGCTGAATAACGTTTATTAGGGAATGTTTAAATAACCACAGACACCAGAATGATATAAGTTAACAACAGAAAAAGACAGGAATTGCATTGGACCCGCCCCCCGACGACGCCGGCCAATAGGAGAAGACCTCAGATGACAACAGGAAGAGCAAGCCAAGAATCCCGCCCCTTCTACCTGCTGACCTGGACTGACCAGTCGGATGAGGAGAGCGCCTCCACTCGCACATTTCATTTTGTACACCACCGCATCTTTTGTGTAATTAAATGCTGTTAACTTTTATAAGCTTCCCTTGACTCTTTTCAGTCTCTCCTGCCTTCAGGGTTCTAGAATACACTAACAATTTATATTAACAAGGCGGCAGTTAGCAGCTAGCGGCTAGCTAGTAAATTATGCTAAATTACACATCAATCGTTATGTACTTTTATATTACGCTGACATCAGGATCTAGTGATATCCAAGTAACAGAGCTTCATTTAGCATGATACTTGTGTGGGTTGTACATGAAACCACTTGGTAATATATAAAAATGTATTTGTTGAAGCCTGTTATGATCAATTGTGAGTTAAAACTTTATCTAAAAAGTAAAGCTGATGATGGATTACTGTGGTGGAGTTAAAATAACAATAGCCTATTTCTTTTTGAAATGTGATGGAGTAAAAGGATAGTAACTGTGATTATTCATGTTAAGTAGCCTACAAGTAACTAAAACGTATAATACTTGAAGGAAAGGTGTAAAATGTTCCCATAAATACCAATATCACACACTACAACACCCCTTGTTGTTAAATACCAACCATGTGTATATATATATATATAATATAATAAATATATATATAAATATGCCGCTAAAACTGTGTAATATACCAGGCTGCTAAATCCTCCAAACTGTTACAGGATGTGTATTTTGTGAAATGTGTATTTTTTTTTAATTATAATTTCTTGTTTTGAATCTTTAATACTTTTTGTATGCATACTTTAAGTAACATTAGGCTGTCTTTGGCTCTTTTCTGCTGTAACAATGTAAATGTATTCTGATCTAATTGATGTTTTTGTCAGTTTGTTTCCCTATATTGCGACACTTATTTGGTTTAAGATTATTTCTCCTTTTTTTACAGACATTCCCAACCATAGTGGAATGCTGTTGTAAAGGATTGCATTGATCCGTGCATCAATACCTTCACCCAGCTTTGAGGCCTCCAATGAATGAAATCATCTTGTGGCTGGGAAAAATGTGAACAAATAAATCTCACAAAGAGTGACTTTCTGGTGTAATCATTATAATATCAAAGACAAGCACTTTAAGTAACAATATATAAAATCATTCAGCAGCAGAGGATGGGGTGGAAACAGCATTTCTAACTAAGATGATTACAATATTACAAGTTAAACATCAAGATGAACATACTATTATTAATTTAAAAAGTACATGGGAGACTTAAATATCCTGCAATATACCATTAGCAGAATTGGAACAAATGTGCCAAAACATTTTTAAAATAAACATAAACTGAGGGCTTTCTTCCTGAGCCGCTGGGAGTAGAGGTCCTCCATGGATGGCAGCTCGCCCTGGTAATGTTCTGTGCAGTTTTCACCACCCTTTGGAAAGCCTTACGATTGAGGGCGGTGCAGCTGCCGTAAAAGGCCGTGATGCAGCCGTGTCCGTGATGGACACAGAGGAACCTGAAGCTGCTGACTCTCTCTACCGTAGTCCCATTGATGGCGATGGGAGGCGTGTCCCTCTCTTTGCTGCTTCCTGCAATCCACAATCAGCTCCTTGGTTTTGCTGACGTTGAGATGGAGGTTGTTATCCTGGCACCAAGATGTCAGGTTTTCGACCTCCTCTCTGTACGCCGTCTCGTCGCCGTCTGTGATCTGGCCGATGACGGTTGTGTCGTCAGCACCTAGGCCCATACCAGTGTCTTGAAGTGGCTGCGCTTCCTCCTGGGCAGCATCCAAAATGGAGAAGAAAGAGAACAGACACACAACAGCTGGGTGAGGCTGGTGAGGCTGGGGAAGATGAGTGAGGGAAAGAGAGAAACAAAACAGGGGGACTAAGATGAGTGAAGGAAAGAGAGAAAAAGACAAGGGGACTAAGATGAGTGAGGGAAAGAGAGAAAAAGACAAGGGGACTAAGATGAGTGAAGGAAAGAGAGAAAAAGACAAGGGGACTAAGATGAGTGAAGGAAAGAGAGAAAAAGGGGACTAAGGTTTAAGAGAGAGGAAGAACACAGAATGTAAGTAAACAATTTAATTAAATTACACATTTAAAAAAAATAGTGTGAGTAAGTGAAGACATCCTTACAAGGAGAACTGCCCTGTCAAATTTAAAAGTTATTCTTGTTAAATATACATATCCTGTTGAGGCTAGAATCCAAAATGCAGAACCACTTTAGATTGTAGCCTCAAGGGACTGTTTAAGGTTACTTAAAAACATATCATTTCCCAAATTGGTGAAATGAACTCCATCTCTTAGAAATATGCCAGGGCAGTCAAACTTAATGCAAGGATGCCTTACTTTCTCTCCACCCAAACCACTAACACATTTCTCTGTTCACCCACATTCTGGCCTTGTTCAGCTTGATAGAAGATAGAATTATCTTCATCTCTGAGACGTTGTCACTGAGGGAAAGCAGGTCTTGCTTCATCGCTGTGACAAGCTCCACACCTTTGATGTTGCCAAGGTCGTTGCAGCCACAGTGGATGAGCAAGACATCTGGGACTTTTCTTCCTCTCAAGGACTGATAGAAAAAGGGAAGAAGGTTCCTCCACCTCAGACCACCCTTGCCAAACCACCACACACGGCAATTGAGACCCAGGTTGCTTCTCATGGTGTGTCTGGCTCTTTCTTCCCCACGTCTAACGTAGCTGCTCCCTATTATCCACACATTGGGACCTAGATAGAATAAAATATATTGAAAAAGGAAAAAAAAGTGGTTGTCATATCATTTTCATCATATTTTTAAGACTACACAAGTTTAATTTGTATATTATATTACATATAACTCTATACTTGTATATAGAATCATGATGAAACTTTATAAGGATTAAGATTATATATTAATATTTCATTAAATAATGCATGCCGATTTCATGCATTATTACGAAGCAGGATGTATCAAGTCACTGACTTTTTGTGATAAGGTCACAATCAACTGATTTCACTTATCAGATGTAAAAATAAGGTACAATATATGTGTTTTTACCATATGAAAGTAAAGGGTATGCAATCAAAAAATTACTGAAACAAAATTAAAAAAAAATCTTAGAAAAACTATACAGCACCTTGTCCAAGTATGGCGGGAGGCCCACTTTCCTTCAGGATTTCCTCTCTGGATGTCAGTCCAGCTATTTCTGCCATCTATAAATAAAGTACAAATGATTAGCTCTTCACGCCTCTTTAAAATAATATGTGTTCTTGAAGATTCTGTATGCATCGTCGTTTACAATGGTAGGGACCTTGCATTGGAAATTAGTTGTGAAAAAGATGTCATTTTTAGTTTTTTCATCTCACATTTATAGATTTTAAATACAAATATATATATATATATATATATATATATATATATAAAACGAATTATAAATGCAAAGTCTGGTTTCTAGAAAGTTAGCTAATGCATACAGAGTTAACATTGCAGAACTGCTGGCATGCATACATTTCTAGCATTTTGGTTAACTATGAAAAGTATGGAAAATTACTGTGCAAACACCCAACATTAGCTTAGCCACAGTAGCGGTTGCTGATGAGTGGTTTGGCTTATGTTACTCTTTTATATGAGAACATGTTACATTACATACAGACATTAAGGAGGCAGGTTAGAAAATAAATATGTTTTCGTCTCTTACCTTTTGGAGCAAACTGTTGTCGGTTGTTAGCATAGACTGTATATATAAAGCGTTGTTATGGGATTAGTTTTGTATCATAAAGATAAAGCAACACTTTTTCAGAATAAAGCAAAACTATGAGTTTAAAAGAAAAAAAAACTGAGTCAAGCAAAATAAAATAAATTTCCAAAATAAAACTATAAGTTGCAAACAAATCATTTGTGTAATCATGTAAACTATTAGTATTTTTTCTTTGTTTTAACATAGGTTTTTGTTTGCAGTTCTTGTTTCTTCTTTCTCAATGATCAGACTTTTGCTCTCGCTGCAGCTCTCTCTTTTGCGCTCCCTGATTTTTTGTTTGAGATTCTGACACAAACCTCCCAGGTGGGCGGGACTTTCAGGGGTGCGTCCCCATTGGCTACTCAGTTTTTGAGTGACAGCCCAGTCCTCCAGCGATTGTACAGTGCAGGCAGCTGAGCGTGGACAGAAGACCCCCAGAAGAACCAGCATTTCAACTATTATAATACTACAAGGGAAAATATATGTAAGTATTGATCATGTGTGTTGTTTGTGCTATACGGTCTGTTTCTTTATTGTGTTGAGTGAGAAGTAAAGCTGTGCTATGAAAGTTAGCTTGTGCTACCTTTAGATCCATAACAATGCAAGCTAAGTAGCCTAACAGTTAGCTACATAGCTAACAGTGAGTGAGCGTTCAGACACCAGAGCACACACTCAAACAGACTCGTGTGCCTGACTCTACCAACAGGCTTTCATGATTCTGTTTAGATATGCAAGTATAAGCCATGATAGCTTATTTTATTAACACGCTAATTTGATATGAAGATCAATGGAGGCTGAGTTAACTTTGTAGGAAAACCTACCTTCCATGAGCTGTGTTTTATTTGTTAACTTCATATTTTTCATTTCCTAAAACATTTATTTTCCTCTCATATTAACAGTGTGGATCATTGAGACAGCGTGGCGTCCAGAGTCTTATCCCGTTTTCCCACTTCATCTGAGGGGACAGCACGGAGGGGGGGCATGAAGAAAGACCTGCACCAGCTTCATCCACGCTGGCTCAGTGTCATTTCATTTGACCAAATGTCTTTACATATATATTTAATAGATTTTATTATTATCCACCTTTTTTTTATGTCCTTTTATTTAAAACATTCTTTGAGACTTCATCTTCTGGTTCAAATTTCAATAAATGTAATTTGTATAATCACTCTTTTGTCTTTATTCTACATGAAAATGTTAGAGATTCCATTCAAATCTGTTGATTATTCAGATCTTCCTCAGGCTAGGAAAAGTATGTCGAATTTTTAATGCTAAATGTATATAATTTTCTCACAGGATATAGAAATGAAACAACACCGGTTTTATCGATTGTGTATGAATGCTTCAGCTCTTCAGACCAACATAGTAAGATGTGAGCATGTTCCTAATTGTGTTGGTATGCAGCCTAGGTCTGCTCTGTTTAATAAAGCAAATCTGCCACTTTTATATTGCAGAATTTGTTCAATTAAAGCAGTCTTTAATTGTTTGTCCTAAACATAGCAATATATGCTTTTGAAATGTAACATGTCTTTGAAAAATAATAGTATACAGTTTATATTGTGTATCACCTTTAGCTTGAAAATACATAGATGTGTTTTTTTAATCTATAAAATAAATAGACAGACACTTTATCAATCCTAAGTTGGGAAATTATTGAACAGCAGCAGTGTGTTCAGGTATTACAATATTTAAAGTTGGAATAAAGTATAAACTACACAACACAAGTATAATGCACAGCAATCCATAAGATAAGTCCGATATGTTCATGAAAACTCCCCAGGAGACACCGACACTAACGTGGCCGAGTGGACTCCGGAGTTTGCTGCATGAGTTGCACTGTATGATCTGTGGTGTATTGGGCTGTCACTCAAAAGCTGAGTAGCCAATGGGGACACACCCCTGAAAGTCCCGCCCACCTGGGATGTTTGTGTCAAAATCTCAAACAAAAAATGAGGGAGCGCAAAACGAGAGAGCTGCAGAGAGCAAAAGTCTGATCATTGAGAAAGAACAAACAAGAACTGCAAACAAAAACCTATGTTAAAACAAAGAAAAAAGACTTATAGTTTACATGATTACACAAATGATTTGTTTGCAACTTATAGTTTTATTTTTGAAATTTATTTTATTTAGCTTGACCTAGTTTTTTTTGCTTTTAAACTCATAGTTTTGCTTTATTCTGAAAAAGTGTTGCTTTATCTTTATGATACAAAACTAATCCCATACGCTGTCTCTTTAGCCTCAGTGACGTGACAGTGAACACTGAACGTGACCGCGAGTGAAGGGGGAGGGGCGCGGGGGATTTAGGTCCTGGCTGCGCTAAATGCAGCCTCTCTTTCCAACATCTCCTGTGGCGGCAATCCACATTTCTTTGTCTTTGCAGCAAGATATTATAAAATGCCTTATTGTGTTGCCTACAACTGTGTGAACCGAAGTGAAGGGAGTGGTTCTAACATTTCTATGCACCAGTATGTGAAAAAAACATAATCAATTACAGTCTATAAATATATAACATATTCGTTTAAGTAAGCTAATGCTAGCAAGCTGAATAATATGCTAGACTTAAACAAATAGCTTTAACAATTGCTAATGTGTGATTACCACTCTCTTCATACATCTATGATCAGGGTTAGATTAGAAAAATAATTATGAAAGAACAACATATGATAAGTAGTTGTTTTGTGTCGAATAGTGAATTGTAATACCTAGTTAAGCCTCCTGTTAAATGTATTAAATATTCCTTGGTCAATGTGACACAGTGCATGTTTACCTCCCAACAGACCGTGTGTGTCTGTCTGTGTGTGTGTACTTTAAAGTATTTTTCCTAGATTTTAAAAAGGGGTACATTTAACCCTGAATGTAATAGGAGGGATAATAAATACAATTAAGATGTGCATACCACTCAAGCTATGATATAAATATGGTTACAGTTTTCCACGCCATGACAAAGCAAGGATGTGTCAGTGGGTCAAGAAGATCAATCGCAAGAATTGGAAGCCAAACTCCAACTCCCGCATATGTGCTCTACATTTTACCGAGGAGTGTTTTCACACCGTCAGAGAACTGAAATCATCTGCTGTCCAGACGGTTTTTGCCTTCCCCTGCGTCCACACAACATCCAGGACACAGGTGGTGAGTATGGCCCGAAGGTAAGTGACACTGTTTGCGTATCAGAGGTTAATGACAACATTGTGATGGAGGAAGTGCACGAGGAAACACATTCTGTGTCAGATGTAATCTTTCATCACAATGATGATGAACATTGTGTTGAGGACACAAAGGTACAACATTTTGAAGTGAGTGACAGCATTTCAGCCTCTGCTGACCACACTTACCATAAATTACAGCACCGCACCACCAATGAGACTACAATACAGGAAGGTGCAAGTGTCAGAGAGCTATCGGACGATAATGACAACATTGTGATGGAGGAGGTGCACGAGGAAACACATTTTGTGTCAGATGTAATCCTTCATCACAATGATGAGACACTGGAACCGTGTGTTGAGGATTCACATGCACAAAACACTGCAAATCACAACATCATTTCAACCACTGCTGACCAGTTATTTTGCATCTCCCAATAAGCTGAAGCGCAAATTCGAAGTTAAAATAAACAAAATGGGTAAAAGATTGGTAAATTGTCGCAAAAAACTAAGAGTGGAAAAACAAAAGACCACACGTTTAAAAAGAAAAATGAACTGTTTAACTGAGGTTATCAGTGAGCTGAAGCAGAACATGCTCATCTCAACAGGTTGTGCTGAGATGCTGGAAGCCTCTTTTAGTGGAGTGCCAAAAGAAATACTCATCAGAGTTAAACAGAGGAAAAAGCAAAAAGTGTCAGAGGAATTGCGTTCATTCGCAATGACTCTGCATTTTTATAACGCTAAAGCTTATGCTTATGTGCGTGAATGCTTTGACCTTGTTTTGCCACATCCCGAAACCCTCCGGTCGTGGTACAGCAACATCTCTGCAGATCCTGGATTCACACAACCAGCATTTTCTGCCATCAAGTCTTGTGTCGAAGAAAGGAAACGTGAGGGAAAGGAAACCTTGTGTGCTCTCATGATGGATGAAGTGTCAATACGTAAGCATGTGGAATATGCTGCTGGGAAATTCCATGGATACGTGGACCTAGGCTGTGGCGTCGTCGATGACAGTTTACCACCAGCCAAAGATGCCTTGGTCCTTATGGTTGTTGCTATTGACGATACATGGAAGATACCAGTAGCGTACTTCTTAATTGATGGATTGACAGGAGAAGAGCGCGCTAATATCATCAAGGAGTGCCTTCTTCGACTCCATGGCATCGGAGCTCGTGTATTGTCATTGACATGTGATGGTCCATCATGCCACTTTGCAATGTTGAGAGCCCTTGGAGCAAACATGGATGTACTTAACATGAAGCCATCATTTCCACATCCAGCTGATACCTCAGACACAATCCATGCAGTACTTAATGTGTGCCACATGCTCAAGTTAATCCGAAACACATTGGCTGATCGAGGTACGTTGCAAACTCCAACAGGAAAAATCAGTTGGAAATGTTTTGGCACATTTGTTCCAAATTTCAGTTTGAAAGAGCTGAACAAACTTCAGGAGGCACAGGGACTGCAACTTGGAAACAAGAATGGCACATATACGGTGGGAAAAACAGAAAATGAAGGTTAAGCTTGCAACCCAGGTTTTCAGCAGCAGTGTGGCAGATGCTTTGGAGTTTTGCAACACACAGCTCCATCTACCACAGTTCAGAGGATGTGAAGTGACGGTAGAGTTCCTGAGAAGTATTGATGCTCCTTCGATGTCCTGAACAGCAGGAATCCCCTAGGGAAAGGTTACAAAGCACCTATCAGGACATCCAACAAAGAGCGTGCAGAAAAAATCTTGCTGAAGGCACAAAAGTCTCTCCTCGAACTGAAAGATGAGAAAGGCATGCTGGAAAACGGAAATGGAAAACTCTACCCCACAGTTTGCCGCTTGGTAAAGCTGCTGCCTTTCCTCTGCACCCCCGGGGCTGATGGGTAATCACTCCCAAATGAGGCATTTGAGTCCTGCAGGATTTCCCCTTTAGTATCAGTGTCTCGAAAACACATGTTGGCGACTGAAAGACATCCAGTGTTTGGTCTTTTCCTGAAGCATTCTTCACCTACAGTGTCTCAACTGAAAGAGGACCACAAACACACACACAAAAAAATACAATTTTGAGATTTGGGGATATTTATCTCCCATTCTTTCACTTTTTCTGACATTTTCAACACCAAACATGTCGTTAATGTATCTGTTTAGTGAACTACATCAATCTGAAAGCCTGTACATTATTTATATCACACTTTATCAGTAGAAAAATGCAGGAAAGACTTTTTTAATGCAGTATTTTCTGATTTAATGCGCAACACAAAGATATTTCGCTCTGTGCAAACCTTTGACTCGAATATGTCAACAACATCAAACAAGAATATGAACCTGGCTTTATCCAATGTTCACACAAGAGTTCTACATCCTGACACATCCGTCTACACTGTCTCAACTGAAAGAGGACCAGAAACACATTAAAAATATAATAAAATGTGAGACTTTGGGATATTTATCTCCCATTCTTTTACTTTTCGGGCATATTACAGACCAAACATGTCGTTGATATCACTGATTACCAAACTACCATTTTTTCTGATTTTTTAAAAAAATGATCCAATATATGTTAAATACATGTAATTACTGGGGTTCCATTTCTTCTGATTACCTAATTTGGGCGTGCACATTTGCCGCGCGCAAACCTACCTCTTTTGGATTTGGAAAGGTTGGCATGTATGCCAACGGAGAGAGTACTTTTGTGAAAGCAGTTATTATGGCAACACTAAAGAAATCATCGGAGCGGTGGAGTGATGAGGACGTGTCGGCGCTTACTCGGAGGATGCGATCCAGAAGCTTCTACTGAAGGCAGTTTCCAACTGCAAAATGTAGGAGCATTGTTCAGCAAAGTTAGCCGACCTGGGAACCGTCCACAGCGCAAAGTCATGCCGGGATGATGACGAAGGTAAAATTAACTACATGCACTGCACTGTTTTAATCTGCACAATACTGGTCTCAGATGTACTTTTATTTGCTCAGTAGATCGAGCTAGCCATGCTAGCTGAACTGGCTAACACTGTTAGCAGGCCGGTGTAGGCATATGGGGTTGCGTTCGGATAATTTCTCCGTCATAATCGATTGTTTCCGTGAACAGCCGACTGTTGTGTGACGTCAAATGCTGCGGCTGCAAGGCATTGTGGCAAAAATATTTAAATTGTATTTTCGGATCCTGAACGAGACCGCCGCCGTTACCTGCAGAAGGAGCACGCAACGCAGCCCCGCTCTCTTTATCTCCAGGTGACTTTCTGCCGCTTTCCTAAAACACTTCACTAACTGCAGTTCCCATAAGGAGCTGTACAAATGCCGCAGTTTTTAGCGTGGCTGTGTCTTTAGTTGAAAGCCCAGTGGCGATCTGATCATCTCTCATCGAAATAATATGCTACAAAGGGGCGGACTGGCCATCTGTGTGTTGAACTTTCCTGTCAGCTCCCAGACCGTAGTCGAGGAGGGCAGAAGCAACAAGCTTCAGGTTCAATAACCCACTTTAGCTTCAATGACTGGAGAGAGACGAGCTCTTCTTGGGAGGCCGTTGCATTTATTTAGCTGTTCTTCAGTTTCACAAAATACATCACAGACAGACCTCTGTTTTTCTGCTGCCTCGTTTCACTTCCAGAAACGTACACGTTCTCTCCATAGTAGGTTCTCTACCTGTCGCTCTACCATCCACATACACACATGCACAAGCCACACCTCTCTCTCTCTCTTAAAGGGACAGCGATCTCATCTCACTCTGCGTGACCCTAATATCATAACATGTGAGTTCTGGAGTATCACAGAACGGACGATCGTCCTTATTATTATGCCGTTAAAACAATTATTTAAATGTGTTTGTTAAATTCGACATCATGTAAGTTGCGCTGACAGGTCCACACACTGCTTCCCCGCAGCGAGGCTCCCCCCGCCCTCCTGCTGATAGTTGACGTTGATAATTCTCGATCGTTGGCACGCTGATAACATTTTTTTTTTTTTTAAATGGCACTTCATATCAAAAAGGTTGCCGACCCCTGTTCTAGAGAATTCGAACGGCACTTATCATGGCTGCCACTGAGGGACTTCCGGGTCATTTCACTCCGTTAGGAAGGTTCCTAAGCTAAATGGACTATTCGACTGCAGCCTGGGTGTAGGTACCAGTGTCACTACCCGATCCGTCCCCCTGCCCGATCGGTACTGCGCATGTGCGAGATGGTCCGCCATATAGTACAACTCCGGACGGCAACCCAAGTAGGACAAACATTGACACAGTGGTTTTTGGCCAAGCTCAAAAATAAAACGAGAGAGAGATGAGTTATTGTTATTACAACGTGACTTCACTATTATTTAACAACTCTTTTTATTGGGTTCTTTTATTTGGGGTTAAGTACATTGTCAGAATAAGTGAGAAATGGATTTAACTTCTGTTAGACAGCTATCATACTGAATACATATTTACTGTGAATGTGTGCAAAAATGTATGGCATATAGCTGTCTAACAGAAGTTAAATTCATTTCTCACTTATTCTGACAATGTACTTAACCCCAAATAAAAGAACCCAATAAAAAGAGTTGTTAAATAATAGTGAAGTCACGTTGTAATAACAATACCTAATCTCTCGAGTTTTCCTTTTGAGCTTTGCCAAAAGCCACTGTGTCAATGTTGTCCTACTTGGGTTGCCGTCCGGCGTTGTCAAATATGGCGGACCATCTCGCACATGCGCACTGCAGATCGGGTAGTGACTAACAACATCTACCTAGCTAGCTATTCTCGGCCGCTATTAAAACGTTTTGACTTGTGAATAAGTGTGCAATGTTCTGTAATTTGCTTCACTAACTCTTGGCACTAATCGTGTGTTTCAGGCGAGGTGTTTCTCTCTGGATTGGAAACTAGTGAGCTTTCCCCTTCGGGATAAAACGAGATATAACGTTAGCAATTAGCATGCTAGCTGGACATAATGCTACCTCTGTGGCTACACTGAATGAATAGAGGTAAACAATAACTTACATTGTAGTTGCTATAATTTCATGTGTCATTTGCAACATTCATTCTACATGTTAATGGTAAAAGCTTAAACAGTTGATTACCTGCATGCCACAAAGACTGATGTTCTAATATTTTGCACATTTAAGTAAAAATGTAATTTGAAATTCAATTTATTTTTCCTTTTTTTTATTGATTGTTATAATTTTACTCAGCCATGTTATGTTAGATGTCAATCCACTTACACTGCAACTACTCTGGCCTTGAAAGAAGGTTACACATCGAACTGATGTCCACTAATCCCTATAAAACAAAGTTCAAGCATACATTAAGCACAAAACAATAAATAAGGGCACTTTGAGCGTCAGCTATTTGATCCTATCTTATCTTCTACTTTACACCTGCATTTTGTACACTGTCCCTGCCTGCACCATGTCCAATGTTGTCTCTGTTGACAACCTACTAGGCGATTAAACTGATCTTGTATCTTGCTTATTTCTCCTCTTAGGAAAGTGGGCACGGGATGACAGCTTCCTTGACACCATCATGGCGATGGAGGACCGCCGTGCCATGGTCAGCAAGGAGAATGAGGACCTGTGTGCGATGCACGACGGACGGCTGCTGCATTCACACAAGGCCCAGGAATCGGACGACCAGCTGCTCATGGTGATGCCTTGCCATGCTGACTCGGCGGCGTGCCAGGTGGAGGTGTCGGCGCCAGGTGGAGCAAGAAAATACCTTTCAGGCTGGGCTTCTGGCAGTGCTAAGCGAGCTGATTCAATCCAACAGGCCTTCAATTTAAAAAAAAAAGAAAAACTTGTTTTGTTGATAAACTGAACAATGACTTGTTGGGAGGCGTGTGGCGCATTGGTTGAGTGTGTTGGTGTTCGGATCAGGGGAGCACAGGTTCAAACCCCTCTGCGGTCAGCATGTCGTTGTGTCCCTGGGCAAGACACTTCTCCCCAAATTGCCTACACCTGGGACAGTTAATTTTGTATTATTGTGATTATATATATATATATGCTACTGTTATTAATACTGACACTTCACTTTGTACTAATGTGTGTCTGCTGCTGAGCCTACCTATTATTGTTATTATATATATATTGCCAGTCTTATTATATTGTTTTGATACTACTGACACTTTCT
The DNA here is from genome assembly GCA_902827135.1 of Harpagifer antarcticus. NCBI lineage: Eukaryota > Metazoa > Chordata > Actinopteri > Perciformes > Harpagiferidae > Harpagifer > Harpagifer antarcticus. Next base: position 767,721 of record CADEHL010001074.1, read on the forward strand.
TTTATATCGAAAATGTTAACTTGTATTTACATGCTTACGACACACCTGGGACAGCGTGATGCCGTTATTGATATTGTCTTGAGTGTGCAATAAAAGAGAACCTTCATGGCGATTAAACAGATCCTGTATCTTGCTTATTTCTCCTCTGACACTTTATCTTTACAGTGACCTGTGTAGCATCCTATACATCACATGTAAGTGATTATTCTGATACCACCATGTTTCATCGGTTATAAACTGGCGAAGCTTTATTTGTGTCCCACCCCAAATATGTGGCTTTGAAAAAGATAATTTCATTGTATTTCAAATTGGCGTCCATCAATACAAACACTATTTATAGAAAGCGAAAAGGCTAAGTTTGTAAGTACCAGTGTTGTGAGTTCAATATTTTTAATTAATTATACTAAGGAAACATCTTAGGAGTTAGTGTAGTGAGTTTCAGAGCAGTGTAATACTTATTTGATCTAAAGCTAAATGTTTTTATCAATGCCCTCGTAGGAGGACAAGGGGATTTGCTAACTTTTTATTCCCACATTTTACGACACAAATGGAGGCCACTATGGGCCAAAACTAACACGTAGGTTTCTGTAGGGTTCATGGCAGACGGATGCAGTTGCTCTCAGGAGGATATATAATATAATAAAGGTGTGTTAACTGCTGAGCCTATACTGTGCATACGACCAGGGCCGCCCCTCCCTACTCGGGGCGCGGGAGGTTCTTCTTCTTCTCTCGGTATTTTTGGCGGATTGCAACCTTAAGGTGCATACCGCCACCTACTGTACTCGCCGTGAAGTTGTTTGTGGCCTGCCAGTAAACCCAAAGCAGAAGAAGAAGAAGTGACGTCAGCGGCTTCATTTGCCTAATCCACCCCCAGGAACTAATTTCGGTGTGAACGCGATCTGCTTTAGTTCATCAGAACTAAAAGCGTTCTCATGAACTATTGTGGGAAAATAACTTGGTGTGAACGGGCCTATTGTTTAGTTCTAGAAGGTCTAATTGCTTGTTGGTTGATTCCAAAATCCTATCAGATATTTTCTCCCAAATATGTGGGGATTCTTCCTCTGCATGCCCATGATTAACGGCCATGTCACACTGTTTGACATGACTCAGGCTTCTTTGCTGTTTGTTTTTTTGGCTTATATAATGAAGTATTAATATAATTATTCAGGAACCACACCTCAACCCAGAAATTAGTTGGCATATTAGAACTTCCCGTTCACTTGTCTAAAAAAAAAATGTCTTCTGTTTTTGGTTCGATGCCTGAAATAATGTGTGGTTAACACAAGCTTACAAGATTTTTTAAATGTTGTTCTACAAATGTGTCCGTTAATACTCCACTGGTGAGCATCTGCGGCTTTTACTTGTCTTTATAATGGCAGGTGCTAACTAGTGTCTGAATGAGAGTAGATACACATCAAGGCAAACATTAGCAGCCTTTAGCTTAGCATTGTTCACATGTGATCATGCAAACGTGTATAGTTTGTTTATAGCATTATTAATTAAACGTATTATTATGATTAATTCCTGGATAACAAAAGTGGTGTTAATATGAAGGATTATCCTGCTGAACCTAACGTGTAGTAGGTATCATAAACATGTTTGTCACAGATCCATCTTTGACAGGATTCCAAAATCCAATGGAAAATTCATTTGTGACAATCCTATCTTCAGGGTCAGCCTACAACAATACGTAACACCTGATCAGAGAAATACAAAAGTTCCAGAGCTCTGATACCCGACGTCTCCATGTGTGTTTCACCTGCGCCCCTGATGCTAAAGTTAAGGTGTTGAAAAGCAAAAAAATTACAGCGAACACAAATCCGTTGAGATTGTTCTTAGAAAATCTTTCTGTATTTACACGTTTGAACAGACAAGCAAGAACAGACAAAGAGTGCTTATATACAGAGCTGCACAAGATGTTAAAATGAGTGCTAAAACGATACAGTATTTACAGATGAATTACAGCGGAAAGTACAGACTAAGAACGAGCTTCATCACAAAACTTCTGGTACTCTACACAGTATCACAAATTCCATGAACTGTACAGTTAAAAACCAAAAAATGGTAAATGTACAAGAAATCCAACGTTTCTCCAATTGAGAGGCATTGAACTATATATATATATTTACATTATATATACATATTATAGTGTATAAGCATGTATGTTTTCATACATATATAGCTACCTATGGTGCAAAAGCAGCAAAATAAATCAGAATGTATGGAATTCAATACTACAAAAAAAGGTTTTGTACTAAATAGGCTGACTGACAAAATAATGTTACACCATACATGACCAATATACTGGCAAAAGAAAGATTGAGCGTAAATAAAGCTCAAAGTCCTAACGGTCTGAAGTGAACAGAGGGTTACTGGTCAGTCATTAAAAAAAAAGGAAGAGATTGTCAATAATACTTCAAGTCATGCAAAGATATAAACCATTAAAAATGAAAAAATAAACTTTTCCCTGTTGACCAACCAGCTGTGCAGCTTTCCCTTCATTGTGACTCGGCAGGTGCAAAACAAAAAGGAGGGAGGGAAGAAGGGAGGGCGGGACTTCCTGTGCAGGTTATGGAATAGAGTTGGGGTGCAGTGTGGGCACTTGGTGGGGGGGGGCAGTCTCAGTGTCGGTCTCATCCTGGCTGGACGGGCTGCTCACTGTGGCAGTGTTGGGTGGGGGGGGTGTGAAGGTTGTGGTGGGGGTTATGGTACTGCTGCTGCTGGTGAAGCTGGCTGCAGGGGGGGTCTGCTCCTCTTTGGGCTGCTTGCTGGCGAACTCTGTGATGCTGAAGAGGAACTGGAGGCAGCCCAGCTTGATGTAGCTGCCGTGGTGCAGCAGCGCCGTGCCCTCCCACCCAGCCCCGCTGCCTCCTATCAGGCTGGAGCTGCTTGCCTTGCAGCTGCACGACAGCTCGCCCCCGCCCTGAGGCTGGCTGCTCATCACTCCTCCGGCCGGGAACAACCCCACCACGGAGCTGGGACCCTCGTCATCCTCGCGCTTCTTACTGCGACCTGCAGCAGAACACAAGGAGACGTTTGGAAACGTGTTCACACTATACTGCAGTTATCCATGGAACAACAACAACATTTTCCTCTGAGCCCCCGCTGGCTGGGCTCACTTAAATTCCCCATCTTTCTGTAATTTTTTTTCAAGGCAGATAGTACAACCTAAATAGATTGGTGCAGGAAATGGTCCTAAAACCCACAGATGAGCATTTTGGCTGGTTAGCTTGTCTAAAAGTCAGTAGCTTTTTGGAATGACTTTTTTGTTGGTTTCCCAAAATAAGGTCTGTGATTAAAACAAGATGTACCCGTTTTGTTTTCACAAAATAAAATATGTCAGCAAATACCACTCCTGTTAATAACTGCAGCTGCTGTGTGTTGACAAAAAGTAGTTGCTAACAAGTGACTCATTTAGATGACTAATCGCCTCACCCCGGAACATTAGCGCCTTTAGCTCTGTGGTGTTGAGGTGAAATCATGTGGCTGTATTTCATTTATAGCCAGGGGCGGCGCCAGGGAGTAGCTTGGAGTTGCTATAGCAACTCCAACAATTGGCCTAGCAACGGCTTAGCAACCCCATTGTATTGTTATGAAAATGTATCTATATTTATACACATTCTTGCGAGATCTATCAGGGGTCGTTGTTCGCTCCCATCGCTCTAAACGCTCGAGTTTCACCCATGGTTTCACCGCGGCTGCCAGCTGTGTTTGCTCGCATCATTCAAACAAGACGTGCTGGCTCGGGAGCTACAACTACAACAAAATGAACATATTTTACCGTGATTAAATTGTAATACACGTTTCAAAATGATGCCAAAGTAACAACATACTGATACCGGTTAGTAAAAACCATGAATGAATACTTTGACAAGTCTGCAGACAGACGGCAGGCGAAAAACCTTTAAAATGCTTGTTTTCTGAATGAAGATCGGGTCGACCAGGCTAAGCTAACGTTGTATATAGGCCTACTCCGTCCACACTCATAACAACGGCTTACAGGCATAAATAAACCAGCGAGTGTATTCACCATGACACAGACAGTCTGTGGTTTGTACTCCAGTTTCTGAACAGATATGAGGAGCTGTGATCTCTGTGTGCTAACTGTTAACAGCTAACGGCTGATGTTTTCTGGTTGAACGTCAGTGGCAGGCTGAGATCCTGTGAGATCCTGTGTGTGTGTGTGTGTGTGTGTGTGTGTGTGTGTGTGTGTGTGTGTGTGTGTGTGTGTGTGTGTGTGTGTGTGTGTGTGTGTGTGTGTGTGCACGTGTGTGTGTGATGATGAGGTTAAATGCCACAGCATGCCAGTTGAAACAGTGAACGATCGCTATTGTGTACTTGTACGCTCAGGGTGTAATGGTATTATACAAAAATATTGTAGGAGCATAGAAACAGTGTTCAAATTCTGCTTTTACAAACTTATTTTGGTTGTGCTTACCTTGCAAAGTAATGTTATAAGTGTCAAAGGAATGTTTTTAATGTACCGTAATTTTCGGACTATAAGGCGCACCTGAATATAAGCCGCAGCAGCTAAATTGAATGATGTGTACATATATAAGCCGCACTGGACTATAAGCCGCAGGTGTTTTAATGTTTAATTACCATATGTAAGGGTTCGTGCACAGAGGGTATTGTCGGGAAAGAGATGGCTGTTTGAGGAAGCTCCCATTTATTAACATTTCAACTAACAAGTTGCATGACGTATTCACAAAATATTTTCAATGTAGGGGTCCTTGGCATGAAAAAGGTTGAAAACCACTGATCTACATTATAGCCTACAGTAGTACCATAACAAAAAACAAAGCTTACAGCGCTTGACGAGGCAATATCAATGGCTAAATTAAATATGTTTTTTTAAAAGTGCAAACTAAAGTGCCTGTAACACGACAGTAAGCGCGTAAGCCTAAAGTTGCAGTAACACGGCTGCTTAAAATATACGGTCATCAGCCTACCAGAAAGTCATTAATCCTCGTCTTCATCTTTTAGGCTAAGGTGCAGTACACGGCTGTAGCCAGAAAAGTCAAGTCATTAATCCTCATCTTCGTCTTCTTCCTGCGTACTAAAACCACCAAAGTCCTCATCTTCAGTGTCGGAAACGAACATGCTCAGGGTGGCTTCGTCAGCCACTCTCCTCTCTCCTTCGTTGTAGCTCTCAAAACCAACGAACTCCTCTTCGTCACTGTCGGAATCGAACAGCCTCTGAAGGGCCTCAGCTGTGGCGGCGTCCTCCTCTTCATCACGCAGCAGTCCAGCCTTTCGGAACCCGTCTCGCTCTCGTAATGTCTGTCTGTCTCGCTCTCGTAATGTCTGTCTGTCTTGCTCTCGTTCTGTCTCTCGTACCACTCTCGGTTCATCTTTTACTTTTGCGCGCTACCTGTCTCACTCTTTTCCGGCCTCCAGCTTTTCCCGCTGGAGTCCGCCGCTTAAAGGTGGGTGGGGGGCGCGGACCGGCCATAGAGCCCATAGAGTTAAAGGTGGTGGACTGTAACCTGTAAAATCCATAGATTAGCCGCACCGTTATATAAGCCGCAAAAAAGGCGCGGCTTATAGTCCGAAAATTACGGTAAATATTAAGGATAATATTGTAGCGTGTCCAAGTAGTTATTTCAGTTATCAGATGTGCACAGTTTTAGTACATTTGTAAAGTTATTTAGGCAATGTTGTTGTGTGTGCGTTTTCCGGTGTGTGTGGAGGGAGTACGAGACGGTAGGAGTTGTGTTCGAGTGTGGGGAAAAGTCATAATGAGTGTTATACTATTGATTGGTTCTGTAAGGCGTGGCTGTGGCCGTCAATATCAGAAAATAAAGAGAACGTTTTCGACATTGAAGGCTCGAGTGACGCTATGATCTTGAATAGCGGTGAACGCTACAATATGAACAGGCTTGTGCTTGGCCCACTGGTATTGTTTGTTTATTTATTTTGAAAATGAACTAGCAACGCTGTGCTGTCATATAGCAACTGCTAAGCTACTGCAGCAAAAAAATCCTGGCGCCGCCCATGTTTATAGCATTACGTCAGCTATTTACTGATGGCAACTGGGGAACTTATTTTCTGCAATCTCACAAATTCAATGCTAAAACCCATTACTTTTACTCAAGGGAGCCCTTTCAGTGCTGACTTATGGGGCCTACAAAATGACATCCTCACTACACCACTATACTGTCCCTTTTGGTTTGGATTTAAATGTAGCATCCAGATCCAGATGATAATGCTAAGAACAGCTACCGACCAAATAATAACGTTAGCATGATCAACACTGTTAGTTTGACTTATTGTTTCGATTCTATCCCTGGTGCCTCGCCAAAATATACATTCTATATTATAAACAACTGGGAGAGCTTTCACAATTTGAGAGTGTTAGAAAGTGTTCTACGTACGTATGATGCCTTGCACTTTAGCCACCAGGCCGCTGGGTGGAGACGGCGAGGCCTTCTCAGAGAAGTCACAGGAGTAGAGGACGTTGTCCACCGTGGTGCCGTGCTCGCTGTAGTTGAGCAGCTCGTAGTGCTTGGTATTCTAAAAAAGAAACAAACCATTTGTACCGTGTTAAGTAGGAATGGTGAATTATGGTCCAGTACACCAATGCACATCTACAATGTAATTGTTCAACAGTTTACTTACCTCGTCATAGAAAATACAAGCGTGCTTCCCCGATATGTAGTTGCAATGCCCGTAGTTGGCAAGGCACACATCCATGTCAGCACCTTAAAAAAAACATCAGGTAGGTTACCAAATACATTCTGCAAGTTTGTCTATTTCATATTAATTAAATTGTTGTCTAATTTTCCCGTAGTCTTTGTTGAACCTCTTCCATTCTCTTCAAACATTCCCATGTCACCCTTGGGCTGAACGGCTGGTGACTCAGACATATAAATGTGCAAGCTGTAACAAGTATTCCTTTACTCCGAAAGGTTTCAAAAGCCCGCAAAGCAAAAAGCTGGGAACCCAGGATCAAAATACAAACAGCTTTTAACTTTACTTGCAACAGAAACAAAAGTAAAAAAGAAGCAAGGATGGGAGGCCTGTTTCCAGTGTTTTGTGCTATAGACACAGTACAGTTGGTATCAAAGTTCCTGCTCTAAATAAAAAGGATCCCGAGAACTTGTGTTGTGATCTGATGCAGTAAAAACAAAAACTGATTATCGTCTTACCTGATCCTATGTATAACGTCCTATAGCACATGTTGACAGCTCCTCCTTTTCCTGTGAGGGGGTAGAACACCGCTCTGGCCTGCACCTTCTTCAGGCCTGATAGGAAGAAGTTCACAAATACTTTAAAAAAAGTCCTTTAGACCCTTACACTCTTATTATCAAGCAGTGAGATTTGAAAAACACATTATATTTCATTGTCAGAGGTTAGCGGTGTACCTTCGGGGCAGGGGGGTGGGGTTTTGGGGGCAGCCATGATGGCTGGGGGGGGGCGGAGTGCTGGGAACTTTGGGGGGGAAGAGCTGCTGGATCCTCTGCCAGGCCAGGAGCTTGATCATCTCTGCGTCCAGTTTGTCCAGCTCAATCCCTACACACACACACGATCATTAGAGGGTACTTCTACTGCCTCATCATGACATGACATTTACACAGTACCACAATGTACTGTCATTTATTTTCATGAGAGTGAAATCTGTGAGTGAGCACTTACCTCTTTCGTCATCCTTTCCATCTTTCATGCAGCTAGACAGTAGTGAGCCCATCAGCCCAGCAGCAGCCTTTATGTCTGCAGAAGAGAAACAGTGTGCTGTCAAACACACCCTGACCCTGATCTGGAGCATTGCTCATGGACATCTGGCTGCATGGGAACTTTAGGGTCAGAACTCTTTATTTATCCCAGTGGAATGTCGGGAAAGTTACTCCATTATGGAAAATATATAAGTTAAGGCGAGACACCCCAGGTGAATAGGGTAATTTTTTTAACTTAAAGGTATCAGCTAGAAATTTCTCCAGTTAATTACTTACAATAAGACAATTGTCTTTTGTATTACACGTTTTCTGAAATAGCATGTTTAAATCTGCAAACAATCCATTATCTCAATAAATATGCACATATTTTAACACATTTCAGGAATCGAAATCTGAACTTTGGATAAAGCCAGGTTCAACAATCTCACTTGATTTTGTAGTCATATTAGTATCTAAGGCTTTTACAGAAGGGATATTGGATATCTCTTTTTATCGCTCCATAAATCAGAAAATACTGTCAACAGCCCTAAAATATCCATTTTCGCCATGTTTTTAGGTATACAATGTTGTATAATTCAGGCTATGAATGATATATGAACAAACCCTTCTGTAAAAGCCTTCATAATATTGATAGGAATATAACTGGACGTTTTGGTGTATGTACGTGCTACTGAAGTTGAAATTTCAAACTCAGAGTTTGAAAACTCAGAGTAGTGACGCATCTGAACGAATCACGTTGTCAGAAATTGACCCCAGCCAATGAGATTTCGTTTCTTGGTTTAAGACCCCTTTGTGCTTTCACGATTGGTTGCTGATACAAAGGAAATGACCATATTTGGATCTGATGAGATTGTGCAGGAGAGACACAGCTTTCCAACGATATCTCTGTTGACATGGTGCACACAGCGGTCGCTGTACTTTATGTTACGTTAGAATGCTAACTTTTGGTGAATTTAGGAGAAATATACAGACACAAATAGACAAACTATAGTCAAATAAACACTTAAATGTGTATTTTGTACGTTTTCCTTCCAAAAGCCTGAAAGAAAACATGTTATAGAATCAAAATAGCACAAAATCTCAAAATTGACCAGTACTTGAAAAATGATGTTTTTGCCTGCCGTGTCTCGCCTTAAATTCTAAAATTCTAAATATGTAAATAAAAGTAGTTGAGGTAATAATGGGCAATAGAAAGTATGATAAATTAAGAAATATTTGCATAAACATAATAATCTTTAGTGTTAACAATGAACTTCAACATGTATATATATTGCAATGTAGACGGTGGTGTTTTAGTATTATTATGATATGAATGCTGATTGCACAGTTTAAAATGTTTTGGCTGCCTCACTGCTCTGCCTCACACTGTGTAATTGCTGCCAGTGACAAGAAGAGGGAGCTGTTAGGCTATGGAACATGCTGCTATAATGTTGCAAGGAAAAAGTGGTGAGTGTACATTGAATACAGATCAGGGTTTCCGTTAGCCGGTAATTACCGTTTTTTAGCGGGTAACATTTATTAAAAACCGGTAAATTCAAAACCTGCCAGTCAAAATGTCTGGTAATAATTAGGGATGCTCCGATCGATTGGCCGCCGGTCATTATCAGCCGATATTCACTCTTAATAGTTTGATCGGTGCTCTCTATAAAGGCCGATCAGGAGAGCTGGATCTGATCGATATGGACATAAACATGAGTGAAGTATAACCGGACGCGAGAGAGAGGTCAGATCAGCTGAGACACGCAGCTCTGATCACCTGAAGCCCCGCCCTCTGTTTAGTGAGCTGCATGAGAAACTGACGGGCTGTCAGGAGAGAGGGAGGGAGAGAGGAAAAGAGAGGATCCGTTTCTCCCGTGTTATTATCCAAAGTTAATGTAAACTTTTGAATAATGTACTTTATCTACTACAAGTAATTTGTTTGAATGTAATAATGATGCTGTTTGTGGAAGCGCATCATTTATTGAAAAATGAATCTGAACTTTTCGATCTGTTACGATTATAAACTGAAGCAATATAAAAAAGAGGCCCATTAACTGTGTTTTAAACATCAGCATATCTGGTCATAGTCCGGTAATGACCTGCCAACGGAAACTCTGCTACACAATTATTATTATTATTATTATTATTATTGAAACATGTAAGTAAGTTTCAAATGTGTCCGGTAAAATAAATTATTTCTGGAAATTTGACCGGCAAAAAAAAAAAATCCTAGCGGAAACCCTGATACAGACATGTCTGAACACCAAGAAGCTGGTATATATATTTTTTTTAATCCTCTGGAGCAGAGAGAGGATCTGTGGATTATTGTTATTGATTAATGCATCAGTGTTTCTTAGGGTCAAAAACACTAAACTCACAACTTCAAATGAAAGCGTTTAGTTTATTAGTTTAGTTTATCATATAGTAAACAAATCTCTTCACTCAGGTATTTTTCCACAGGCCCTGAAAACTGTAGTCATTAAACCGCTATTAAAAAAGAATAATCTAGATGCTTCAGTAATGAACAATTACAGGCCCATATCAAACCTGCTATTTCTAGGTAAAATCATTGAAAAAGTTGTTTTTCAACAGGTGAGAAATTTCTTGCATTTAAATAGTTGTTTCGATGTGTTCCAGTCAGGCTTTCGTCCAAACCACAGCACTGAGACTGCTCTTGTAAAGGTCTTCAATGACATCCACTTAAACACAGACAGTGGCAGAACTTCAGTGTTAGTATTATTAGATCTCAGTGCTGCGTTTGACACTGTTGACCACAACATATTACTCGACCGACTAGAAAACTGGGTGGGACTTTCGAAAACAGTTCTAAATTGGTTTGAATCCTACTTAAAGGACAGAAACCACTTTGTTTCTATAGGTAAATACACATCTGAGTTGACAAATATGACATGTGGGGTACCTCAAGGCTCCATCTTGGGGCCTCTTCACTTTAACATCTACATGCTACCACTGGCTCAGATAATGAAAAACAACAACATAAGTTACCATAGCTATGCGGATGACACACAAATTTACGTAACAATTTTACCAGGAGACTATGCTCCAATTCAAACACTGAGTAAGTGCATTGAACAAATCAATGACTGGATGTGTCAGAACCTTCTCCAATTAAAGAAAGATAAAACTGAGGTAATGGTTTTTGGAGCCAAAGAAGAACGTATAAAAGTTAGCGCTGAGCTTCAGTCTGCAATGTTCAAAACAACAGATAAAGCCAGAAATCTAGGTGTAGTCATGGACTCTGACCTGAGTTTCAACAGTCACATTAAAACAGTTACTAAATCAGCCTACTATCACCTAAAGAATATATCTAGGATTAAAAGACTAATGTCACAGCAGGATTTAGAAAAAGTTGTCCATGCTTTTATCTTCAGTAGACTGGACTACTGCAATGGTGTCTTCACAGGTCTCACTAACAAATCTATTAGAAAGCTGCAGCTAATTCAGAACGCTGCTGCTCGAGTCCTCACTAACACTAAGAAAGTGGATCACATCACTCCTGTTCTGAAGTCTTTACACTGGCTTCCTGTGTGTCAAAGAATAGATTTCAAAATACTGCTGCTGGTTTATAAAGCTTTGAATGGTTAGGCCCAAAATACATTTCTGACCTACTGCTAAATTATGAACCATCCAGATCTCTCAGGTCTTCAGGGACTGGTCAGCTTTCTGTCCCCAGAGTCAGAACTAAACATGGTAAAGCAGCGTTCAGTTATTATGCTCCAAATATCTGGAACAAACTCCCTGAAAACTGCAGGTCCGCTGCAACTCTGACTACTTTTAAATCCAGACTAAAGACTTTTCTTTTTGTCGCTGCTTTTAAATGAACTATTCACATCTTAAACTACACTGTAACTTTTATCCATGTATTTTTTTTTTCTTTTAATGTTTATTTTATTATCTTTTCTTTTTAATGACTGATTTTAAATGCCATTGTCTTAATGTCTTTCGTTTTTTGTAAAGCACTTTGAATTGCCTTGTGTTGAAAGGTGCTATATAAATAAACGTGCCTTGCTTAATAAAAGACCACATGTTCTATGTGAAAAGTGACCTTAGATAGATTACTTCAGTTGCAATTTGGTGCTATATATATATTAATGCTGTCAAAATTATCGCGTTAACGGCGGTAATTTTTTTTTTTAATTAATAGCGTTAAAATATTTAACGCATTTAACGCATGTGCAGAATGGCCCGCCCCATACATCCCACCAGTGGCAGCGCCAGGGTATGGCTGGGGTAGGCTACACCCATACCAAGAAATGGCTTAGCCCCACCATGAAAAATGATGTTAAAGTAAGCAAAATAAAGTCCACCAACTCTCGCCGAGAATTTCACAGACAGCTGTTAATAAGACTGATTTCAGTAGCCACTTGTCTGGAAATACCGAAGACCAGAAACGGTTTTGAAAACTTTTGTCACGTAGTGATCGTCTTCTCAATAGAACATCTTTGATAATGTCTTCTGGCCAATCAGAATCAAGATAACGGCGTGGTGTTGTTGCAGGAAGTCCCGACGGAGAATACTTTTGCTGTAGTACAGGGGTGCACATAACTGGTACGCAGGTTATGTGCGTAATCTGAAATGCGTACCGTCACTTGTGTCACAAAGCGCATTTGCGTACCGACGTACTTGTGAAGCTTTTCCAGAAGGCGGTTGGATCACCGGACGACAGAGTCGGTCTCCGTGTGCACAGACAGGGCTGCTGTTAACGTCGGTCTGAACAACTGAATTGTGCCAAAACTACGCCAACCGGCTGCGGAGGGAGACTCTCTCCTCCCCCCCCCCCCCTCCCCCTTCACTGGAGAACTGCGCTAAAACAGCTGATCACAAAGTTCACACTCTGTGGTCACGAAGTACTCCACTAGCCCCCCCGCCCCGCGTCGACTTTCTTGAAGTACTCCCCCGTTGATAGAAATCAACACGTAATGAATTAAGACCCCACGGTTTGATGATTGATAGGTGTGTGGGCTGTCTTTCATTTTGACACACAGAAAAATGTTATAATAAACATAGATACTGTATGTTAAATGGATATATCCGCCTTCTTTCGTTTATCTTTCCATTCCCACAACAATATACATAAAGAAATGGCATATTTTGGACATAGTTCGAATGGTGATTAATCATGATTAATTAACTTTTAAGCTGATTAAAAATTGTAATCGTTGACAGCCCTAATATATATATATAAAAAAAATTATTTTTAATTTAAAAAAAGTGTGCCAAGACAATGGTAGGGCAAACACTGAGTAGTAATTATCAAATCTTAAGAGGTAACTGTTGTTTCAGTTTTATATTTTGCAGACTATAGTGAAATCAATGAATGAACACCTCTTAGTTGTGGTAATTAGTTAGGGCAACTAAACTGTTTAATGTCATTTATTGTTATGACTTCTATTGAAGCTCAAATGCAGTGTGGGGCCCAATAAGCAGAAGCCTACAGTACCTGGAGAGGGCGATGTAAACCCCAGCTTGGTTGGCTCATGCTCCTGGCTGCCTTTCAGTGGAGCGTCTTTGCTGGTGATGGAATAGGTGGGTTTCTGGTCGCTCTTCGTACCCTCCCCACGCTGCTGCTCCGCCTGGCTCCTGTGGTTCTGCTGGACCCCGTGGGGCCATATCGTCAGGGCGGTGGGGGCTGTTTTCTGAGCGCAGGCCTCCGTAGTGCCCTCGGGCTCCTGTTTAACCGTTTCAGCTCCTATGTGGTTCACCAGCCCAAGGGAAGGGGCCGGGTCTGCGGGGGTTGCGCCGGGCTTCAGTCTATGCTGCAGCTCAGCCTGCCTGCAGGAGTCTGAGCTGCTGGTACAGTCTAAAGGTCCGTTAGCTTTGGGAGGCTCTTCTAGAGGCCCGTTGGCTTTCCTACAGTTCTGACATGGTTTCATGCCACATTTACAGACCTCTGACAGAGAGGCCCCCTGGGGGTCATTCGATGTTCCGCAGGGTTTAGAGCAGGGGGCTGGTGGTGGAGTCCTTCCATGGGTTTTGGTTTCCTCTGGTGTAACACGTGATGGGGCCTTTTGCTCAGACACCCGCTCTGCTGACGGTGTTGCTGATGACAGGGTGGGGGCCGCGGACAGAGCCTTCTGCTTTATAGAGAGGTGTCGCATGATGCTGCACTGGAGGGCGATGACATCCTGAAGCCACTGTTCAACAGCAGAAAACCATGTGTTACAACACCAGAAGCAAACATCAATCCTGTCCTAACAACAATATCATGTTTAAGCTAGTATGATGCATCTGATTTACCATCCTTCTTCTGATGAGTGTCAAAGTGTGTGTTGGTAAGACAAGCAATCACCATTAAAAAAAAAAAAAGCCAACTTTGTAATTCCCTTGTTTGAAAGAGCCAACATGAATGCTATAAAAGCTACATCATGGTAGCATGACTTCACCTCAACCATTTAGCTACTTGTTAGCCACCGCATTTTCAATGCCACATTGAAGCTTCAGAAATGTGTGGGGTATTTACTGATGTTGTAGAACAAAACCTTAAAATCTCACAAGCTTGTGTTAAGCACAGACCTTTTTTCAGACATCTAAACTAAAAACGTGTTCAAAAACGGTTGATTTAGAGACAAGGGAACCAGAAAGAGGTAAAAGGTTAACTCATTTCAAGTTTCAGGACTCATTCCTGCAGATCTCTATAAGCAGTGATGATCTCTTAAAAAGGACCAGGCCAGACTCTGTGATTCACCAGGTCACAAAAATATGATAAAAAAATATTTTTTTTACAAATGAATACAACATACAAGCTGTTGTTTCAGGTGACTTATTGTTTTGTTGTCTGCTTACCTCCTGTTGGTCAGCCTCTGAGGTCAGGTGCTTTGAGCTGGGATGGGCTGGCACACCGCTACAGACCAGCTCCAACTGACGCACACTTGCAGGAAGCAGCATGGGGGGTGGGTTCTGGTACTGGGACTTGATGGCATCTGGCACCTAAATGCAAACAGTGATTGTCAGAATCATCAGTTATCTCCATTAAGGCACTGTTGGCCCAGACATGAATAAATAAAAAACAATGTTGATGAACATCTCAAAATATGACTGTTGTTGTGTTCCCTGCTGAGAGACTAACATCTGAGCTAATCTTTGCCGAATTATCAGTTATTCCATTCATCGATTATTCTTTTGGCTTGTCTTGGTAATTAAGAAGTGACCACAAAGAAACAATTTGGAATTTAACAAGCACACCTAGAGAAACTCTAAAGAGGCGGGCTGACTATTAAAACAGAATGTTATCAATAGCGCGATATGGACTAGCAGTTGAAATATATATTTAAAAATATATATATATATTTATATATATAGAGAAATGTTGGGAGTAAATCACAAGAGCCTTAATGTTCATTTAAAGCAAAATGTGTCAAAATACTATTCTGAACTTAGAACTGCGGTACAATTACGACGACAAATTGTATTCTACTGACTTATGAAAAATCTATTGGTTTGGTACAGTTCCTGACAGAGAAAATAACACCAACAAAACTAAATGTCAAGGCCTGCCGTTTCTGCTATGACGACCGCAGGTCTGAATCTGGTGGTCCCTTCACACCTGTCACCCCCACTCTATCTTCCCCTTTCAGATGTATTTTTCTTATTAAGGCATAACTGGCCACATGTTTAAAAAAAAAAGAAAGATGTATACATAAAAAGGTCCATGCAAATATTATAATTTGGTGCAAAGTTGTGATTAATAATTGAATTATCAGTCAAAAATAATCACAATTAGATATTTCCCCATATGTTTAGCCCTGGTTTACAGCCTTACAATACCTTGAAGGTCTTCTTGTTGTGCTGGTGGGTTGTGCGCCGGTTGGGAGCGTTCTGTCGATGGACTCTACGCAAGAAGTCCAACTTGACGGCGTGCTGCGACATCCTGTCCTGGAAATGGTCAAAGAGCTGACAGCGACTGGAGAGACTCAGGTTCCTCTGATTCAGCTGAAATAGAAAAAAATGATGTCATTTTTTTTTTTGCACCATCTTGGCTGAGACACACAAAAAAAAAACAACGTGGCAAGAAACAGAGTTGGTTATGCTCTGAGACTGTGCCTCCTTACCGCTAAGTGCTCAACATGGTTTGGACACATCCATTTCCCAGCAGGTAAAGCTGTAAGTGGAGGATCCAGACAGTCCATGTGGAACAGAAGAGGACAGTAGTCACACTGGATCAGTGGAGCTATCCTGCAACTCCTGTGAAAGGAAATACAAGAACATAAGACACTGATATTAAATATCTCATGTCTGTGTGCGTATCTTTGTAGGAAACTGAAATGTGGTACAAACCTGTTGCATGAAAAGCAGACTTTCACTGGTAAAGGGACCAGACCATTGGGATCCAGTTCATGCTGCGGCCTCCTGAATGGCTTCCCTAGAAGCTCCTCTTTTCTTCTCCGTTTACTGCTGCCTAGAAATCCAAATCAAGTAGGATCATTAAAGAAACAACCCAGATATGTATATATGTCATGTATCATCAATCTAAAAAGGGCAATACCTTTTTTTCTTTTTTGATAAATATACTTTCAATAACTTGCCTCACATACTTTAGTTTCTCTAACTTTAAACATTTACAAATAGATTTAAAGCCTTGTTCAACCATGGGCTTTCCATCCAATCCAATGAAAATAAAATACAAAAATATGCTGAACTAATTCCAATTCATTTCCAAATGTTATGCCTTCAATTTCTTTCTCCTAGCCTCAACATTTGAATATTGGTGAAATAAAAACAGTATAATTCCACAGTTTAGGACATGGCTGACTGACCTGGCAGTGCAGTGGTGCAGGTGAGCTCGCTGGGTAGCTGGAACTGGGTAGGGTTTCTCTCCATGGCTGCTGCTATTAGCAGCTGAAAGGGCCTCTTGAGGAGGCGTGGAGTTGGAGTCGATAGCGTAGCACCCTCGTGCTCTGAGCCCTGAACTTCATCCTCAGGCTCTCCTGCCTCCTCCTCCCCGTCGTTCTGCTCCTCCGACGGGGTCGGGGTGGACGAAGTGTTTGAGGTGGGCGTTCCCGGTCGACTGCTTGGCCTGCTGCTGGTCCTGCGCTCCAGGAGGCGTACCTGGGCCACTCGTAGACCGGGCCCCGCCGCCCCAGCCCCGGGGGGCAGGCCGTCGAGCCGCAGAGGGCCGGCGTTGAGCTCCAGCTCCACGGCCGGGGACAGAGAGCGTTTGGATGAGGACTTCTCCGGTAGGCCATTGGTCTGTTCCGACTTCTGCTCTCGCTTCTGCAAAAACACAGAACAAAAGGACAGATTTATCAGTCTACCCAGATTAAAACATATACTTTCTTCACAATTTGTCAGTAACACTAGAGGAGGATTGGGTGTGTAATATAGTGTTGCAGTGATGTTCTGTTTTTGAAGCCATTGTAACATTGACTTTAAGACGAGGAAACCCAGAAGTGCTAAAATGCCAACTCATTTTCAGGCACACATTCCTGCACCTCTCTATAGAAAAAACCTGCCACTCACCTTTTTCCTAACATTGCAGCGGTGACACATCCATTCTCCTGGGGGAAGCATTTCTTCACTTAGAGGTGGGTTGCTGTGGTAAGTAGATAAAACATGATAATTAAGGATCATAATGAATGCAGGCAAATTCATTAACATTATCAATTAATATCCATGTATGCAGACATGATAGTGTCACAATTATGTTCAGTGACTTGATAGGAATGCACACTACATCTCTGAACCGCGAAAACCACAAAGCCGGAAACATCTTTCTTGTCAGTGTCATGCCTAGACCGACAAAGGATTTAAAAAATGCTGTCATGGTAAAAGTGCCAAATGTTTCTTTTTGGTGTCTATATACGCCGGGATCCGGAGTCATGGATGATCCTGCGGTCCTGTGTCCTGCATCGCGAGCCCTGGATCTTGAGTCGTGGCTGTGGTCCTGGATCATAGGTCCTGGATGGATATCCTCGTGGATTCATCTTCCTATTATACACACATGCATTTCCAAACATTTGGACTACCTATGTTGCAAATGTATTATCTTTTCAATTTACACACGGCATCTATTGCACGTCTGTCCGTCCTGGGAGAGGGATCCCTCCTCTGTTGCTCTCCCTGAGGTTTCTCCCATTTTTCCCTTTAAACTGTGGGTTTTCTTTGGAAGTTTTTCCTTGTACGATGTGAGGGTCTAAGGACAGAGGGTGTCGTATTTTCATACTGATATTCTGTACAAACTGTGAAGTCCACTGAGAAAAATGTAACATTTGTGATATTGGGCTATATAAATAAACATTGATTGATTGATTGATTAATCTGAGGCCAATACTATAATCTACAGCCTAGAAGGTCCCAATCGAAGGAAAATGTATCAAAAGTTACCTTGTGCAATACAAATCTAACGATAATACACAATACAAGCAATGTGCAGGGGTATGGGACAACTACTACTTCCCATTCACAGACCTGACCATATATGGATAAAACGTTGCAGTTTGGTCGTTTCGAAGTGGCAGTCTGAACTCAACTCCTCCAAATGCCAGAGTTAAAATAATCATGCAAGCAGATGTTTAACGGTGAGAGAAGCACAGCCGAACGGTGAAATGCTACAATGGACTTTGTTACATGTCCACAACAACACTGCATTGAAGCCAACACCATCTCAGAAAATGGCTTAAATTCCCTCTGTGTTTTTATCAACACTTTTCTCTCAAAGCTGAATTATAAAAGGTTTGTAAGATGGCGGTGGAATCGAAAAAAAGAGCAGGGAGGTCGCCATATTGTAAACAGAAGCCGCTTCGACTCCATTTTTAGCAGCAGCGGCTCCACTAGATGCAGCCACGACAGGAGGGGAGCACCGACTGCCAGCTTATTCTGGCCACTTTCACAACACACTCCTTTCTTTGAACACGTCTTCTCATTGACAATAACGACAAAAATGATGCTTTCAATTTTGTATGCGACTAAACGCTCCACCACATCTTAGAACGGACACATCATATCTAACGGTACATGTTGTTATTTTTAGGTATTCGGCATGTTGTAACCTTAAGAGACGTTCAAATGTACTTCAAAATGCTGCTGAATTTGAATACAATTGCACTTACAAAGGGCTACATACAGCTCGCTACCGCCTTCCTCGGTTCAGTTGAATGGGAGTGTACAGTGAGAATATGGGGGGACTACCATGAAACAACAGTGGATATGTGCAGAACAATAACGCCAGGTCAAATCTCTTCAAGGCCAGATATTCAATCACAAGTGAAGAGTATCACAGTCATGATTCGGAAGCACTAACAACAGCTAACTTCATTAAGGAAGCACCGCCCGCTGAAGTTAGCTTCGGCATCTAAGTTTTTCATGCAGCTAACGCAGCTACACAGTTGCAATGCCTTCACTGTTATACACTAATGCACATGCATTACGTGTCCCTTTGGGTTCCTTTTCATAATTAACTGTAACCTACCAGCACTGGAGGTGGAAGGCTGCAGGGCAGTGGTCACAGCACAGCAAGTCGCCCCCTTCCCGGCAGCTGTCGCAGGTGTCGTGGTTGGTAGCCCTGCCGCTCCTCCGGACGTCTCTCACCAACTTCCGACTCCTCTTCTCTACCTCCTCGGACTTCGGGGGCGCCAGCAGTGTTTGGATTTGCTGTAAAAGTTGTTCAACTCTTTAGTATAAAATCACGGCTTCAAGACCAAATGCTTGTCTAAAGAGTGTCAAAAATATGCAGCTTTGGGCGATAGCATGCTAAGCTTGGGGAGAGCGGTAACGTTAACTAGTGGCCTCCATTATCAACCCTAGCTATTGAGTTAGCTGAACGAATAAATGCTTGACAGCAGGCTATGGTGACAATTATAGTACCTGAAGGCATTAGAAATAAAGGAATATGTATCTCTATTAGGCCTTTGAGCATATAAACCTCACCTCCATTAAGCCCCCAGAGGTATCCAAATCGTACACAATCGTCGGGGTCTCCATTTTGTCCCACATTCATCCAGGTGCAGACGTTGCAAAAATATATTTGCGATAAAAAGGCCTACCGAGCACACAACAATGAGACTAAATCCCGCAGTAAACGTCTTTTCAGAGGATCGCTAGCCAAACGATGCTTGCTATCGTTAACTTGCTAAGGGAGCTAACTACGAAGGCAAGACGGTAACCAGTCAAGGTTGTGAAGCTAACGGTCTCACTAGCTTGCGTTGTGGTCCAAAAAAGACAACAAAGTTCACGATAATCGTGTAATTGAAATACTAGAGTCTTAGCACAAAATTTTATGAGCGGCGCCAAACCTGCTCACAGTATTTTATACAAATAGATCGTTGCTGTTAGCTACCAAATCCATCTGCGGCCTAGCTGGCCAGCCATGATTTTTGTTTCTGCTCCTGCGAAAGGGAGCCCTGTAAATCTGCAAACCCCTCCGCTCCCATTGTCAATAGAAGATGGAAACCACAAAATAAAGAATGAAATCCGGCGTGCCAAGGTCCAATGCACGGTTTCCGAAAGCGTTCGGAATGTATAATCCTCAGATCGAGTATGTGGAGATGGAAATTTGGTTGATGTTATTGTTGTGAAAAAGGCTGAGCATCTATACTGGCTGCTAGCAACATCCTCTACCAGTTGGCGCAACCGCGAACCGCCGGGAGCGCATGCGCATTGGGGCGGATATAGATAATAGCGGGGATATAATGCGAATACTTTGTGTACACACTCACACTGTATCCGGCTGCAACTAATGTACAATCATTACCATAAGACGCTACTTTGCTACGTGACATTGTTTAGTTCACTATACTGCTGATTATGAGAGCTAGGCCTACATAAAATGCTTCTTGTTTTGATAGCCACAGTGCTACGGACTATACTCTTCATCGAAGTCCGCCATTGGCTTTTTCTAAATCAGTAATACAGACGGATGTAAACTGCTGGCTCTACAACAACTACTACTACTACTATCGCCTTTAGCTGGCAAATTAACCAAAGTACTGGTACTGAAGTTATACAGCATCACTGTTTTATTGGAATTGCTCATTTTTGTCACGGTAGTCTAGTAGGCCTACTGCTTGTCCTGCTACTGTTAGCACTCATACTGTGTTGCATTCATATTAGTGTTTTACATGCTATTGTTCTATCAAAACTAGCGGTTTCCATTCTGAAATATGTGTTTAACATGAATACTCTTGTGTTGCACATGCATAGTTGTGTTTTCTATTCATGCTAGTTTTGTTTACTTAGAATGTGTTCATGGGTTATTTTTTCACTAAGATTTTATTCACTTTTTTCAGACAATAAACAGCAAGCAACACAACAAACATACAAATTGAGCAGGGTATTTTCACAATCATATTCATTTTTGAGATATATTTGAACCATCTTCCAATATAAACGTTGTTTCTTATTCTTAACACAAATGTCAGTCTCTCCATCTCATGAATGTCTTTAAGGATTTCCATCCAATAGCCTACTGAGGATCGGCTTGTGACCACTTACGAGTGATTGCTTTTGTTCAGTTGCTAACACACACACATCTCACATAAAGCTTAATTATTTAAACTCACACTCAAAGAGCAAAACCTCAGCTCAAATCTCCAAAACTCTTAACATATTTTCAGCTCTGCACCAAATTAGAAATTCAACTTGGCCTTTTTTGCACACAAAAAAACTGCACACGTTTCTCTAAGTAAGACAGAATTCTGACATATAGTGCGAGACCGACGCAGACCTGCGCAATTGCGATCGCCGTCTTGCTAGTGTCTTCTTCTTCTTCTTCTTCTTCTTCTTCTTCTTCTTCTTCTTCTTCTTCTTCTTCTTCTTCTTCTTCTTCTTCTTCTTCTTCTTATCTTTTTAATGGCGGATCGCAAACAGCTTTTGGTTGCATACCGCCACCTACTGTACACGAGTGTGTATCATCATGTCATCCCTTTAATAAACCAGCATATCGAAAAACATAAAACTAAGAAACCATAAAATAAATAAAACAAAACAAATCATCCATGGTCTATTCTAACCTACTGTTGGATTATTTTCCCTATCCCAGTTTCTCTCAAAAAGGTGAACAGTGCCTTTCTGGCTCTTACTCCTTCTCCTTCTGTTCCCAGAATACCAGCTACATTCCACTCCCTCTCTGCCTCTAAACCTTTATCCTTTAATTGTCCTCTTTCAACTCTATAGGTGACACAATGTAATAACATATGTTCCACATTTTCCCTAACTCCACAGTTCCCACACTTGTCACTGTCACTTTTCCCCATGACATACAGCGTACCTTTCAATGCAGTGTGATTTAGTCTGAGCCTAACTATCATGATTTCCTCCCTTCTGTTTCTTTCTTTATAAATATTAATTGTAATTGTCTTTTGCACTTGATGATACTCTTTGCCTTTCTTGTCTTTCTCCCACCTTCTCTGCCAGATCTCCATCCCTTTCTTCTTAATTATTGCTTTTCCTTCTCCTTTTCCAAGTTTAACTGGTAGTGTGATTTCCTTTTGTAGTGCACTTTTTGCTAATCTATCAGCACACTCGTTCCCTTTCACCCCCTCATGTGTAGGCACCCAGCAGAACTGCAGATCTATACCGCCTCTGTGGAGTCTTAACAGGCTATGATTGAGTTATATGAGAATGTCTTCTCTGGCAGTTGCTGTTGACGGTGTGCTTTGTAAACTGGATAAAGAATCTGTGCATATAACCACCATATCTAGTCTGACCTTTTCCACCCACTGTAATCCTATTACTACTGCCAGCATTTGTACTGTATACACTGAAAGTTGGTCTGACGCTCTTTTTGATATCGATATTTTAAATATACCAATTTCCTACACACTCTTCCTTGTTCTTAGAACCATCTGTGTATATTTTGAGGTAATTGTGATAATTACTCCTGAGGTACAAACTTGTTTTGAATCCTACTTCATTTATTTGCCACTCTCTTTTCTTTTCTACAATACTCACATCTATATTTACTATTGGAAAGAGCCATGGGGGTCACTACTGAATGGATTTGATGGTGAAAACTCTAACTCATGCATGCCGTATGTCCTTATTTTTGCTTTACTTGTCCATCCAAACCCACGCCCCTGAAACTTGGAATATTCCCAGCACTCCTGTAATGTTTTGTTTGTGACATTTCCTTCCCCACTTCATTTTAACCTGACCCAATAAGAAAGAGCCATTTTCTCTCTTCTTAGCTCCAATAGAGTCTCTCCTGCTTCAACTAATATTGCATTAGTAGGGGTTGACTTAATTGCACCTATACACAACCGTAACACTTTATATTGTAACCTATCCATTTTTAGTAATGACGTTGTTGCTGCTGCTGCATATATTATACCGTAATCCAGAGTTGTCCTCATAATTGCCCTATATGTCGATTAATGCCTGTTTGTCTGCCCCCCAGTCACATCCAGCCACTGCTCTTAATAGGTTCAACACTTTTTTGAATTTGGTTTCCAAATGTTTAATATGAGTTTTCTATGTACATTTACTATCTAACCATAGCCCCAGATATTTAAATTCATTTACCTCATTCATCGGCTTTCCATATAGCCTAATATAAGCTTCTCAGTCTCCATCTTGCGTTCGTAAATGTCATGAAGCAAGATTTGCTTGCTGATAGCTTGAAACCCGTATGACCACTTCTCCACTTTCTTTATAGCTTTCCCTATCTTTTCAAACACATATGGAACATTTCTTCCCCGTATCCATATGGCCCCGTCATCTGCATATAGCGAAGATGTTATACATCCATCCAAATTACTAAAAATTTCATTTATCATAACGTTAAATAATATCGGGCTGATTGAACTCCCAGGACAGGGTAGGATTCTCATGGCCGTCATGGCCCCTCGGTCTGCCCGTGAAGCCCCGAAAATAATTGTACGTCCTACGGCCACCATGGCCTGTGTGCCACTTGCGCTGATACTGTTAACATCTCAAAGTTTCTTTAAAAGCGTCAGAACAGTGGATTCTGAACTGCATTATGCTGCGTTCACAACGGACGCAATGCGAATATTCTCATCGCTCTTTAACCGCTGGAGTTTCACCGCGGCTGTCAGCTGTGTTTCTGTCATTCAAACAGGACGCGCTGGAGAGGGGGCGGGGCTTATATCCATGTAAATACTGTGGTGGAAACCAACTACGACAAAATTAACCTACTTTACCGTGATTTAATTGTAATACACGTTTCAAACGATGCCGAAGTAACTAAATACTGATAACGGTTAGTAAAACATGCTTTACAAGTGTGCAGACAAGAAGGCAGGCGAAAAACTTTTAAAATGCGTGTTCTCTGAATGGAGCGATCTCCATTCGATCAGATCAGGCTAAACTAACCTGTATCTGCTCAGTCCAAACTCACAACAACGTCCTAAAGACATAATTAAAGCAGGGACTGTATTCGCCATGACACAGACAGTCTGTGGTTTGTACATGTTTAACTTTTGTCAAGTTTCTGAACAGATATGAGGAGCTGTGAGGAGTTGATTAAAGAGAGATACACACACACAGACACACGTTTGCATTCTAAAGTATTGCTTGTTTATACAACAACAATTGATATATGGGCAGCAGCAAGAGGAAGAGGTAGTACCCAGGGGGCAAAACCCCATTTTTTGGGAAATCAGACATGGAATGTTGTAAAAGGTTGTCCACCAAAATGATATCTAGGACCTTCAAGGATCACAACCTGTAGATATATAACCTATAGAGGGAGGATGAAAAGAGGTCAGTTGAAGAGTTATTTGCAGCATAACGGTTGAAGCTGTATGACCATCAGGCATTTGTTACTCTCATGTATACATGAGAGTAACACATGCGTCACTTCCGGGCAAAGAATACGGCTCCGCCCACTTTTTGGGGAAAACAACGCTGTCAAATTCTGAAGTTTTTGCCAATCCGATCAGAAATGTAAGATCTTTGGATCTTCAAAGAGCCTGATTACAATGGCCAGTGAGGCAAACAATTACATTAAGCCATTGTAAATCGACGATCGGGCTCGATTAATGGTTAAATATAGCAGTAGGCTATCGATTTTCATAGATGAGAGTAACATCCACGTCACTTTACGGCCCGCCCACTTTTGGGGGAAACAACGCTGTCATTTGAATGGCGATTGAGCCTGAAGCCACAGAGCTCTTCTTTTACTGTTGTGACAACCCTGTGGTTGTCCACCAGGTGGTGCTGCTGTAACCTGTGTTTCTTGTAATCAGCAGTGATGGGACCCACCTGTGGCACTTGATTCCAGTAGATAAGAGGGCTGCAGTACAGGCTCTCACTCTCTCTCAGCTGCCCTGCTCGGTGCAGCAGGACACCACTCCTCTGTTCTGTTTTTATTGTTGGTTGTAACCACTGTGTTGGATTAAATAAATGATTGTTTTGGGCAACTCCGGTGTGGAACTGTTGTCTTGTAACACTGTCCATTTGTTTTAATGTTTGAGGTGCAATAAACGACACAGCAGCTTTTTGGCATGATAAAACTATTATTTTCCGCCTCGCTCATGACACAGCGGCGTGCGTTGAAGCTTCAACGCTTCTGCCCGTTCACTTTGAATGGGGTGACGGCACACTTTGCCGAACTGCATTGTGGGAGCGTTGCTACGCGTTTTTCATGTTGCTCGCTGCAAAAGTTGAGCAATGTTCAACTTTTGAAGCTTCGACGGAAGTGTCAGCCAATCCAATCATATGCCAGTACAAGCTCTAGCCAATCAAACTGCGTGCCCTTGTGTCCGAGGCGGGAGATTCATGTGATTGGTTGTTGGTCGAATTTCAGACACGCCCACCTGAAGCCCAAGCTTCAACGCACGCCGCTGTGTGGACGGGCCGCAACTGTCACAATCTGTCTTTATTGTATTTTGCCTTGTCTAGATCTGTCTTTGGGTTTCTGTCTGCGTTGTGTCTTGTCTAGATCTGTCTTTGGTTTTCTGTCTGCTTTGTGTTTTGTCTTGTTTCGATCTGTCTGTGGTTCCCTGTCAGTTTCCCTGGTGTGTCTGATTTACCCGATTGTGTTCACCTGGTGTCCCTGTGTTTTCTCCTCCCTCCTCACCTGTGTCTTGTTTGTATAATTAGTCTTGTGTGTATTTAAGTTCTGGTTTTTCTGTCTGTCTTTGTCGGTTCGTCTTGTGTTTTGACTTGGTCTTCGGTGAGTGTTCTGTTCTGTCTTTGTAAATAGTTAGCCTTGAAATAAAGGAGCTATTTTGTCACTTGAATCTGCATTTGGACCTGCTTCCTACACACACACCATAACAGTAACAGCTGGAGAAATTACAGCCTCGCCTACTGATTTTAATTTAACCATATATCGAGACCGCTTGTTGATTTCAAATGATTGAATGTAATTGTTTGCCTGACTGGCCATTGTAATCGGGCTCTTTGGAGATCCAAAAAGCCACGGTTTTCAAAAAATTCTGATCGGATTGGCAAAAACTTCAGAATTTGTATTGACCGCCATTCAAATGACAGCATTGTTTTCCCCCAAAAGTGGGCGGGGCCGTAATTTTCGCCCAGAAGTGATGTAGGTGTTACTCTCATCTATACTAGTGTAGGTCAGGGATCACCAACTACATTTGTCCAAGGGCCAACATTTATCCAATAGACAATTTTGCGGATCATGGATGTATGATAAGAACTGGATACAGTGTGGAAGGCGGGGCCTCATTCATTCCTATCAGAGTTGCTCATTGGCGCATGAAGACAAAATGTCCCAACTTTTGAGAGAGTGAAACGTCACAGATTACCCGTCATGCCTGAGAAGTACCTGCGCAACTTTAACCACGCCCCCCAAAAGCCTCATTCACATCAAGCACGTCAATTTGCGTACACGTAACAGCACCACACGTTCATGACGGCATGGTACTGGATTGTTATAAGGCGCTTTCACACCAAAAAGAGTACTTAGTGCCGGGAACTTTTACCCCCATTTTTAGTGCCTGCTGAGAGGTGGTACTCTCCTGGGGGAAAAAAAGTGCCCCAGTTCTGATTGGCTGGGTGAATTGCAAACCACGGCCCGTAAACTCTGAAATGTTTTGTAGAGCCGCCATTTTATTATCCTCGCATTAGCATTATTAGTGTGATGAAGATAACTTTGTCACTGTGGACTGACGGCTTCAGGCCTTGTATATTGCACATGTGTTTTATTTTGTAAAGTGTTCCCCCTCCCGTTTTTTCTGTTGCTCCTGATTATGTTCACCTGGTGCCCTGTGTTGTCTCCTCCCCCCCCCCCCACCTGTGTCTTATTGGCCTGATTAGTGTGTGTGTATTTAGGCCAGGCATCCTCAAAGTCCGGACTCCGGTCCGGATCCGGACCGAACCACAACTGTCTATGAACTCTGAGCAAATTATGCTTTTCATATGTATTATCTGTGTTATCTTTGAGACAACGCAACGAGTCAAAATGCTCCGCTATGTCCACTGCAAACAGCGCTCTGTCTGTCTGTCTGTCTGTCTGTCTGTCTGTCTGTCTGTCTGTCTGTCTGTCTGTCTGTGTGTGTCTGTCAACGCATTGGTCCAATCACATTCAGCATCCCGTCAGCGGTTCTTCCACCCACCAACAGTCTGCGAATCAGAGGCACAGTTGAGCGGGTCTTCGCGTAATGCTGGTGGGAAAAATGCGTGCGTGTTTAAAAAAAAAAAAAAGTCAGAGCGAGAGTTAACAGCTCATCTAGTTGCATCTGTACTGTAGCTAGTAGCCTAGTTTCACCTACCGGGACCCGGGGGCCACCCTAAAAATAGGCCTTGCCACCCCAGCTGCCACCCCAGTTGGCAGCTTTGTTTTGAAAGAAACGTTGTGGCTCATCGGACATTTATGAGAGAATGTCTCTAATGTGCAAGTGAATGCAGCACAAGACCCACGTCTTGTAACCCCTCCCCCGGCCCTGGTGTGAGCGTTGAAATATGATTGGCGGCGATTTCATTTGAACGGTACGGCGCAAAACGAGAAGCATTTGGACCCAGGTACTGAAGGAATTAGTGATTTGCGGTCTACAATGACAGAGAAGAGACTGTCAAGTTTGGCTGTATTCAGCATTGAATCAAAACGCACTAAAGCTGTTGATCTTAGTTTGTGAGGCGTTTTGCTGAACAAAATGGTAATCGCCGCATTCAGATGTAATAGACATGTCAACTTGATGCTCTGCTCACGGATGAGCATACCAAACTGTTAAGATGATGACCTTACGTGTTAAAATATATTTTTTTCTTTGAGGGGGTCTGCCCCCAAAAAATAGTTTTAAGTCCCGAGAAAGTCAAATAAGACGGTGTGTAAAACTACACTGCCCAGCCAAAAAAAGTAACCACTTTGATTTAACTAGGCCAGTAGGTAAGGGCTTTCCACTGGATCATAACTGCCATATAAAAGAATGCATGACTGAAGTGATGGAGACCATGTTGAAGGCAAACAAAAAGAGGAAATAACAGGTCAAATCAAGCAAATCCCCCTCTCAGATTCCACAGCAACCAGAAGAACATAAATGCTGGCTGGTGATTTGATTCATCAGCTTTGTGATGGAATACAAAATGCACAGTGCATTTCCTTAGCTGTGGGTGAGTCCACTGACACCACTGACAATGCTCTGTTGCTGGTGTTTGTGAGTTTTTATGATGAGGCAAAGGGGGAGTTTGTTGAAGATGTGTTGGGCCTGACGAACCTCAGTGGACACACAAGGGGGAAGACATTTATAAAGCAATAATGGGAATGCTGAATGAAAGAGGGTGCAGCTGCCTTTATTCATAACTGTGCAGCTCTTACACTGCGACTCTGAGGGATCAAGCACAGACACAATAACAATGAAAACTGCTGCATACAGATTATTTTTGTTTTTGCAACCTCGTGTTAAGAATCTTGTTGCAATTGTTTGAATGACCGTAATAAACAGACCTTTGTCGTATTAAAACATTTTTTTTGGACCTTTAAGATTTGTATTTGAGTATACCCCTGATTTAGGCTCTGTTCTCCCTGTCAGTGGACAGGTAGTGTGTGGGAGATCCTTGTGGCTGCTGACTGTGTTCAGGTGGACAGCAATTGAGGCTGTGAATCATGTGCCCATGATTTCAATAAATGCCCACACCGGGTTGTATTTGGACGTTCTGCCTCCTTGCCTGGTCGGGCCGCTCAACGGGCAGCTTCACAAACCCCAACATATGTTGCATGGTTCTCCAACTATCAATCCAAAATTGATTTATTTTTTGGGCAAGTCCAAAGAATGTTGAGGTGACCTGCTTCACCATTCCCACAACTTCTCCAATAAGCATTCTCTACCAATGCTAGTTACCTTTTTAATTTAAGGTGTAATGAAATAGTTAAATTCACGCCAGTATCTAGGACATGTAGTAGAGAAAGTTGTTTCACATAATTTTGCCAGTTGTGATCAAGTATTTTCTCATTTAGTTATTTTTCCCATCTTTCCTTGATCTTATTGTCCTGGCACTTCTACTCATAGCAATACCTTTGTAAAGTTTTGATATTATAGTTTTTGGGCTGAGTATGTATAATATTATCTTTTATGTTATTACATCCCATATTCACTTGCTCTATATTTTAGTTAATTGGTTCTTACAACATGTATGTGATGTATGAGTGCATGCGTGTGTCTTCGTTGTTTTCTATCAATTCAGACTTTCAATAATATTTTTAAAGATAAACAAACGTTTTACTTTTGATATTTGAAAACCTGAAACCATAAGATGTTAGGCTATTTTAATGGAAAATGGCAAAATGAACATCAAAATAGTTGGCAATCGTTTACCAATGTATAAACTACTCTAAAAAATAACCGTTGTAGAATTTAAGAAAAACTATTTTTGCTATTTCTATTAAGGAAACAATTGTCCATTCTTGGTGGCTTGCTTCAGTGGCAACATAACTGTTTCAGATCATGATGGAGACTATGGTGAGAGTCCATATTAAATTACGGGTTGTTAGGAGGAAGAGCACCCGTGCCTGGTGTCTGGGTTGTGTGTAGCACCTGCCAGCAGAGGGAGGCAGTGATCTGTTGTGTTGGCCTGGTTTACTGATCAAATAAATTCATTAATTCAGACACTTTTATTTAAAGGAATGTTTGTGAACGTCCATTTATGCTTGTCAGCCCTATAGAAAGGGCAGCCCTACGGACAGAGTCAGGTTCTCTTTTCAGTTTACACTTGAGCTAAGTATTAGTGTCTGCTACAAATGACCATTTCTAAAACTGCTGATGAGCCCTGATTTCTGATGAAAGTCAAGATTAATAGATTTTTTAAGTTTCAATATAGAACTGCCTCAGCATATTGGCATTTTTTACCATCATCCATATCGACAGTTTTTTTTAGTTGAAATGAATTGTGATATTATAGTTTTACTGATGAATGTGTTGGTATTTATATTTAATAAATCTCTACTTTGATCTGTCTGTATATATTTGAGTGTGATTAAGAGGTAATGTTTTAAGTGTGTGTTAACTGTACCTGCCCAGGAACTGCAGATGACACCGAATCGCTAAATCTGTCATACACTGCATTCACAATTATTAGGCAAGTTGTATTTTGTAGGATTCATTTTTATTCAACAACCACAATGCTCTCGGTCAAACCAAAATGTTAATTAACCTCAAGTCTCAATATTTAAGAAAGTTAAAGTAAGGTTTTGGCTTTCTTAGGAGAAAATCTATGTGCACAATTATTGGGCATCTATTGGTGTGCAGAATTAATATGCAACTAAATGAAAATGTTCCAATCTGACTGGTTTATTTTCATCTGTTAAAGTGTATAGCCACCATTCTCTTCAATAACAGTCACAAGCCTTCCAACCTGTCTTGATCTGTTGACGATCAACTTTTTGTGCAGCAGCAACCACAGCCTCCCAGACACTGTTCAGAGAGGTGTACTGTCTTCCTTTAAAGGAGACCTATCATGCTATATTTAAATTATATAGTGTATGACCATACCTATATAAGGTATATTTATACATTTTATTTTTCAAAATACCAAACAGATCATTTTTTAGCCATGCCTCGTTTCGCTCATTTTCGCTTTATTCCAAACCTGCCTATGAAAATTCTGAGCAGCAGCTGACCACGCCCCCCTGCAGAAGAGGGGGGCATGAGCCGGCGAGAGTCACGTTACCATGCTTGCTGTGATTACGAGTATGGAATAAACATGTAATCTCAGAGCAATGCATGTGTTCAAGCATATTATCAATTTGATCCAGAAACTGACCCTGAAGCAGCGGAGGTTTTGGTGGAGGTGCAAACATCTCGGTTGCAGCAGGACGTTTCTGAATGGTTAGTTGACAAGCTGTTGTCCCGATTTATTTTTACTCTGTTTGTTACGATGCTTGCTACTTATTCCGTTCATATTTTGGCTAATTAGCAAGAATGCAATGTGTACAGTTTGTAACGCAAAAACAGCGATACATATATTTATAAAGGGAGACATTCATATGTTCAGCATACATACAATGGACTCATTGCGTTTAATAGTTTACAGTCCTTTTCTTCCAAACATCGTGCAACAACCGTTGGAAAGTTCAATAACTTAGGGTGATAAAAAGTATAACTCCAACACCTCAGTTGTCAGCAATGTGTGTAGTTTCATGTGTTTTTAAAAGCTCAGTTATTGACTTCTTTCTAAAGGGGTACATGTGCAACTTGCGCCACGATGCCTTCTGAACCGGAGCATGTGCTGCATGGAGATACCACACGTAACATTTTTGATAGCTTCACTAAGTTGTCTGTTTAGAGAATACATTTTTCACATGTCATTCAATATATGTTTATCACACTAGGTGTCAAGACGGATGCAGGAACATGAGGACTCTGTAACCTGTATGGTGGACCATCCTGGATTGGAGCCTGTGAGCCTGAATGTGTTCTCCCTGCAGAATGCATTGAATATTTACAGAGCTGAACATGGTGGACTACAGTTGAGGCAAATAGAGCAGTGAGTGGTTTGTTTGTTTTGACTGAAATTGTAAAACGAATGCTAATATTGTTCATGGAAATAAATACTGGTGTATATGGCTTTATGCAATCTTTCATTCTGTCATTGTACATGTACTATTATATACTACACAGCAATGGCATAACACACCCATGTGTACGACAAAAGAAGTCCACACACAACCTTATGCTTTTGAAATCAGAATATTCTTTACCCATCCAAACATGAATAATCACGACACATTTGATATCAACTCGGAACTTTATTGTCAAAATCAACGGTTATTTGAACCCATAAAAAAAAAAACTAAATATACTTGTATTTTGTATAAATGACACTAAATATTTTTTTTATGATTTCAGGCGTCACAGGTATCTAGCCTACAGAAGCTTTGTGAGCTGGTGCTGGGGCTTCCTTGGACGCAGGATCAGAGTGGTGATTCCGGCCTGCGTTGTCCTCAGGATTCGCAAGGAGTTTCCTGATCCGCGAAATGTCTATGTTAGGTTCAGACAGCAGCCAAATTGAACCGTGTAGCATACCCGGCGATGACCTCCTCCCTGTCAGGTCGCTCATAATGGTGCAGGGTCCACAAAGACTTTGTCGAAGATGAGGTCCATCAAGTTGGCCACGTAGCCTGTGCAATGTTAAAAAAAGCACAACAAAAAAAGTGGTTTAGATTAGTATATGTATGTAAATAAATAAATAGCAAAGGATGTACACATTGTCACTAATTAGTAAGTAACTATGGTTTATTTTACCTGCACAACATTCCAAGAAATGGAAACACAACATTCTTTGGAGCAAAGCGCAGGATGATGGCAACAGAAGTGTTTCGACACCAACGCTTCAGCAGGGAATTTTAGCCTGGACAGCTGTAACATAATTGTATTTGACATTAAAAACAAAACAAAAGATAAAACAAAAATATTTGACAACAATTAGAAGCACGCAAATTAAAGGCTACAACATCAGAATGTCAAGATGTATCCAAAGAACATTTGAAAAACGTGCTTCTAACCTGTACTTCGATGTGAACCAAGAGTCCTCGAGGATAGCTGTGTACGAACAGTACGGTACTTGGGTGGGTCAGTCTGACATGCAGAATCTATCATCACAGGTAATCTGCTGGTAGCATGTGAGGTGCTGGCCTGTAAAGAAGAAAACATAGTTAGAACAAAATCATCTCAACTTATTATTCAGGATGAGAAAATACTATTTGGATAAATATAGTCTGAAATCCCTAAAAGATGGGGCTTAAAACTCTATTTAGCAAAGCTCTTTGCTTAGCCTTTTCCAATCTGAGTTAGTTTTGAACCGTACCGTGCATGCTGTGTTTCTGACTCAATACAGATGATGTGTTGGAGGGGCTGAGCTCAGTAGACTGACTGTAATTAGACTGTTGCTAGAGGTGAGGCCTCGTCAACAACAACAGACCAGGGCTTTAGCTCAGTTTTACTCGTGGTGTGTGTGTCCCCTCGCATACATACATACAGTGTTGTATCCTAACACACCCCCATTTATATTCATGTGCGCAAACAAGTAAACATACAAAAGCTTTTACATATAACGCTGCAAAAAACGGCATGTCTCATTAGCGTAGCGTAGCTTAGCTTACAGATCGATGATATCTGATCGTTCTTACAGACTACAATCACAAAAGCTTTTACATATAACGCTGGTAAAAACGGCACTTGCCTACAGAAGATTACGTTTGTTATTATAACTTACTCAATATGATTTTAGAGGATACAAAATACTAATAAATAGGAGAATAAATACTTGTGTTATCGGCTAGGGCGTGGCTTTACAGCCTTCACACAGATCGCCATTACGGCAGTATGAACATGTTCGCAAATGCCTGATAATTAAAATAAAAGAGAAAGCAAAGACTGCGGAGCGTACAAAATAAAATGTTACAAAAACATATAAACACCTAACCGATTACTATTTGGGTTTGAGGCGACATTGATACGGCGAAGCTACATGCTACATGCTACATACTACAAGCTAGAGATAGCTTTATCAGGAAAAACACCGCCAAATGAAAACTTACAGCTTCAAAATTGGATGTGTCCTCACTGGCCTGGTCCCGGATGGTTGGTATTGATCCCGGGTGTAGCATTAGTTTGGAGGCATATCCGTGTTGGACTTGAGAGAAGTTCATAAACATGTCCGTCGTAAAATGTTTGGAACACACAAACAGAAATCTGCCGGGGTCTTCTGGCACATGTCCCTTGAAAATGAAGTCTAGCCACAGATTATTTTCTTTTTCCACTGATGGCATTGCATGCAGTCCCCTGTTCCGAGTCTTGCAGCCAACAACAGCACAACGTTTAACTGGCTTAGACATCCTAGCAAGAGCAGGCAAAAACACAGATGTGACTGGGGTTGATTTAGCCTGCCGATAGCCTATATGCGAATGAGAGGTTTGGCAATGCACGTGGCCGTGGCTCATTCCCCTGATAGGTGGAGAGTTGACCAATAAACGGAGTACGTCTTTGTGACGTAGAAAAGTGTTGGAATCTGGATCCATTTTTTTCAGATCCGTTGCAGCCCCTTTTTTAGAGATTTGGCGAAGGAGGAAAATAGAAAGGGTTGTGTTTTCTGACACTTGGTGAGTTCCCTGGAACACCGGGGACACATAATCATGTATAAAAGACGTACAAAGGTGCATTTTGCATGATAGGTCCCCTTTAATTTAAATCTCCCGTTTAAGAAGGGCTCACAAGTTATCAATTGGGTTTAGGTTAGGTGAGGAAGGGAAAATATGCACAAACATTATGATATCATAAAAAGAATTATTTGCCTAATAATATTGCACACAGTGTAAATCCTCTCTTATTGAGGTGTATCTTGGTCCTTGTTCAACTAAAAAATAACTTAAAGGGGACCTATCATGCAAAATGCACTTTTGTATGTCTTTTATACATGAATATGTGTCCCCGGTGTGTCAGAGAACTCACCAAGTGTCAGAAAACACAACCCTCTCTCTTTTCCTCCATTACCCAAATCTCTAAAAATGGGGCTGCAACGGATCTGATACAGACTGATACAGATTTGAAAATGTATCTGACGTCAGGAACGAGGAGCTACGCCTATATGGCCAACTCTCCACCTATCAGGATAATGTGGGGTTGGGCCGGCCATTGCCGCTCAAAAGCGCTGGAGACGCTGTAGTACATATGCCAGGCCTGTAAGTGGCGCTGTAGTGTGCCACAAAAGCAGCGAAGAAGACTTCCCGCGCATGGTTGCCATGGTTGCCATGGTTGCCCTTCTGTTTATTCTCCGCTGTGGCTCTTTTTCTCCCTCCCCGAGGCAAGCGTTTGCTCCTGCTGCTGTAATTCAATGCAATCCCTCCCTGTCGAGGCAAGCACTGTAATTTTATCCGGTTTGCCACCAACAGATGACAAACACCCACCTCTCCGCCTCTTCCAAGGGACGAGGGGACCGTGCGGCAGAGTTTCAGTTAGATTTTTTTCGCCGGTCAACATGTCCGTTAAAGTTCAACTCTTCCGGACAAAATTAGAAAAGTGCCGGTCAAAGGTCTTCTTTGTTATTTATTGAGCTTTAAAACAAATGAATAATGACTCTATAATAATATAAGAATAAAACACGGAGGACGGAGATCTCTTTTTGTCCCCCTCTTCTCCCCGCTGCAGCCTAGCAGCTGATCTCAAAGCACGCTCCCCTCTCCTGCAGGGGGCCGTGGTCAGCTGCAGCTCACAGAATCAGCCCCTGCAAAAAACAGGGCTGGAAAGAGCAAATAGAGCGAAATGAGGCATGGCTAAAATGCAGGATCTGTTTGGCATTTTGAAAAAAACATATATTTATATACTTTATATAGGTATGGCCCTACAATATATTTAAGCAATAGCTCACGACAGGCCGTGGTATATGCTCATTATATCACAACTAAGGGGCGTGGTTCGGCTCGACGCGAAAAGTAACTTACAATTCTACCCGTGGTATACGCTCAGTATATCACGGCTAAGAACCAGATTGTGGCAATCAGATTGCTTGATTTGACTTGTCCGTTTTATAATGTTCAAATATAGCATGATAGGTCCACTTTAACCATAATCACCATCTGGTTGGCGATCACCTAATAACCAACCAGATCATTATATATTTGTTACTTTGACAATTAAAATCTATATGTGAGTAAATAATTAGTAATATCGTTACAACATTTTAAACTTTTCAACACCACACTCTAAAAAAAAATGCACCGGCTCTACTTAAATAAATTGAGGTAACAATTTGCTTTGATCTTTTTAAGTATTTCCAACTTAATCGATTATTAAGTTAATCCGAGTACCCATTTATAATCTGACTCAATTAGTTCAGTACTACAAACATAATTTTTTTTTCACCTTTAAAAACTAAATTAAATTGAATAAACTTAATTTTTATCGTAAAGATGGAGTGATATTAAGTTGCATTTTGTTTAATTTAAAGGGCACCTATCATGCTAAATGCACCTTTGTACGTCTTTTATACATGATTATGTGTCCCCGGTGTTCCAGGGAACTCGCCAAGTGTCAGAAAACACAACCCTCTCTATTTTCCTCCTTCGCCAAATCTCTAAAAAAGGGGCTGCAACGGATCTGAAAAAAATGGATCCACATTCCGACACTTTTCTACGTCACAAAGACGTACTCCGCTTATTGGTCAACTCTCCACCTATCAGGGGAATGAGCCACGGCCACGTGCATTGCCAAACCTCTCATTCGCATATAGGCTATCGGCAGGCTAAATCAACCCCAGTCACATCTGTGTTTCTGCCTGCTCTTGCTAGGATGTCTAAGCCAGTTAAACGTTGTGCTGTTGTTGGCTGCAAGACTCGGAACAGGGGACTGCATGCAATGCCATCAGTGCAAAAAGAGAATAATCTGTGGCTAGACTTCATTTTCAAGGGACATGTGCCAGAAGACCCCGGCAGATTTCTGTGTGTGTGTTCCAAACATTTTACCACGGACATGTTTATGAACTTCTCTCAAGTCCAACACGGATATGCCTCCAAACTAATGCTACACCCGGGATCAATACCAACCATCCAGGACCAGGCCAGTGAGGACACATCCAATTCTGAAGCTGTAAGTTTTTATTTAGCGGTGTTTTTCCTGATAAAGCTATCTCTTGCTTGTAGTATGTAGCATGTAGCATGTAGCTTCGTCGTATCAATTTCGCCTCAACCCCAACTAGTAATCGGTTAGGTGTTTATATGTTCTTGTAACATTTTATTTTGTACGCTCCGCAGTCTTTGCTTTGTCTTTTATTTTAATTATCAGGCATTTGCGAACATGTTCAGACTGCCGTAATGGCGATCTGTGTGAAGGCTGTAAAGCCACGCCTAGCCTAGCTGATAACACAAGTATTTATTCTCCTATGTATTAGTATTTTGTATCCTCTAAAAAATCATATTGAGTAAGTTATAATAACAAACGTAATCTTCTGGAGGTAAGTGCCGTTTTTTCCAGCGTTATGTAAAAGCTTTTGTGATTGTAGTCTGTAAGAACGATCATATATCATCGATCTGTAAGCTAAGCTACGCTACGCTAAGCTACGCTACGCTACGCTAATGAGACATGCCGTTTTTTGCAGCGTTATATGGAAAAGCTTTTGCATGTTTACTTGTTTGCGCACATGAATATAAATGGGGGTGTGTTAGGATACAACACTGTATGTATGTATGCGAGGGGACACACACCACGAGTAAAACGGAGCTAAAGCCCTGGTATGTTGTTGTTGACGACATGCATTTACTAATCTAAACCACTTTTTTTGTTGTGCTTTTTTTAACATTGCACAGGCTACGTGGCCAACTTGATGGACCTCATCTTCGACCAAGTCTTTGTGGACCCTGCACCATTATGAGCAACCTGACAGGGAGGAGGTCATCGCCGGGTATGCCACACGGTTCAATTTGGCTGCTGTCTGAACCCAACATAGACATTTCACGGATCAGAGGACAACGCAGGCCGGAATCACCACTCTGATCCTGATTCAAATAACCGTTGATTTTGACAATAAAGTTCCGAGTTGATATCAAATGTGTCGTGATTATTCATGTTTGGATGGGTAAAGAATATTCTGATTTCAAAAGCATAAGGTTGTGTGTGGACTTGTTGTCGTACACATGGGTGTGTTTTGCCATTGCTGTGTAGTATATAATAGTACATGTACAATGACAGAATGAAAGATTGCATAAAGCCATATACACCAGTATTTATTTCCATGAACAATATTAGCATTCGTTTTACAATTTCAGTCAAAACCAAATCCAGGATGGTCCACCACACAGGTTACAGAGTCCTCATGTTCCTGCATCCGTCTTTACACCTAGTGTGATAAACATATATTGAATGACATGTGAAAAATGTATTCTCTAAACAGACAACTTAGTGAAGCTAATGTTACGTGTGGTATCTCCATGCAGCACATGCTCCGGTTCAGAAGGCATCGTGGCGCAAGTTGCACATGTACCCCTTTAGAAAGAAGTCAATAACTGAGCTTTTAAAACACATGAAACACATAATGCTGACAACTGAGGTGTTGGAGTTATACTTTTTATCACCCTAAGTTATTGAACTTTCCAACGGTTGTTGCACGATGTTGGAAGAAAAGGACTGTAAACTATTAAACGCAATGAGGCCATTGTATATATGCTGAAAATATGAATGTCTCCCTTTATAAATATATATATGTATCGCTGTGTTTGCGTTACAAACTCTAAGTTACAAACTGTACACATTGCATTCTTGCTAATTAGCCAAAATATGAATGGAATAAGTAGCAAGCATCGTAACACAGTAAAAATAAATAGGGACAACAGCTTGTCAACTAACCATTCAGAAACGTCCTGCTGCAACCGAGATGTTTGCACCTCCACCAAAACCTCCGCTGCTTCAGTTTCTGGATCAAATTGATAATATGCTTGAACACATGCATTGCTCTGAGATGACATGTGTATTCCACACTCGTAAACACAGCAAGCATGGTAACGTGACTCTCGCCGGCTCTTCTGCTGGGGGCGTGGTCAGCTGCTGCTCAGAATTTTCATAGGCAGGTTTGGAATAAAGCGAAAATGAGCGAAACGAGGCATGGCTAAAAAATGATCTGTTTGGTATTTTGAAAAATAAAATGTATAAATATACCTTATATAGGTATGGTCATACACTATATCATTTAAATATAGCATGATAGGTCACCTTTAAGGCGAGACACCCCAGGTGAATAGGGTAATTTTTTTAACTTAAAGGTATCAGCTAGAAATTTCTCCAGTTAATGTCTTACAATAAGGCAATTGTCTTTTGTATTACAAGTTTTCTGAAATAGCATGTTTAAATATGCAAATTAGCCATTATCTCATTAAATATGCACATATTTTAACACATTTCAGGAATCGAAATCTGAACTTTGGATAAAGCCAGGTTCCAAATTCTTGTTTCATTTTGTAGTCATATTAGTATCTAAGGCTTTTACAGAAGGGATATTGGATATCTCTTTTTATCACTCAATAAATCAGAAAATACTGTCAACAGCCCTAAAATATCCATTTTCGCCATGTTTTTAGGTATACAATGTTGTATAATTCAGGCTATGAATTATATATGAACAAACCCTTCTGTAAAAGCCTTCATAATATTGATAGGAATATAACTGGAAGGTTTGGTGTCTCTACGTGCTTCTGAAGTTGAAATTTCGAACTCAGAGTAGGAGAAAAAACTCATTTTGAGAAAAGGACCTTTAAAGATTGCAGTGAGGCGCTAGCTAAACCCTCCTGTTCTCTGGATGATAGCTCGCGCATCGACGCACTCCGTGAAGGTATTTCATGTTCGGGGTCATTTGTGTTTTGTATAACCTTGCTTCGTGCAAGTGACAATTGTTGTCGTCTTCTCTGTGAACGTTTTTTTCGCCGTTCTTTTGCGATTTTGAGATTTCAATTTCTAGCGGAAAGCTAAACAGGAAGTGTTTTAGCACACCACGTGACGCATCTGAACGAATCACGTTGTCAGAAATTGACCCCAGCCAATGAGATTTCGTTTCTTGGTTTAAGACCCCTTTGTGCTTTCACGATTGGTTGCTGATACAAAGGAAATGACCATATTTGGATCCGATGAGATTGTGCAGGAGAGACGGAGCTTTCCAACGATATCTCTGTTGACATGGTGCTCACAGCGGTCGCGGTACTTTATGTTACGTTAGAAAGCTAACTTTTGGTGAATTTAGGAGAAATCTACAGACGCAAATAGACAAACTATAGTAAAATAAACACTTAAAGGTGACCTATCATGCTATATTTAAATGATATAGTGTATGACCATACCTATATAAGGTATATTTATACATTTTATTTTTCAAAATACCAAACAGATCATTTTTTAGCCATGCCTCGTTTCGCTCATTTTCGCTTTATTCCAAACCTGCCTATGAAAATTCTGAGCAGCAGCTGACCACGCCCCCCTGCAGAAGAGCCGGCGAGAGTCACGTTACCATGCTTGCTGTGTTTACGAGTGTGGAACACACATGTCATCTCAGAGCAATGCATGTGTTCAAGCATATTATCAATTTGATCCAGAAAGTCCACACACAACCTTATGCTTTTGAAATCAGAATATTCTTTACCCATCCAAACATGA
Organism: Harpagifer antarcticus; assembly: GCA_902827135.1. NCBI lineage: Eukaryota > Metazoa > Chordata > Actinopteri > Perciformes > Harpagiferidae > Harpagifer > Harpagifer antarcticus. Next base: position 807,874 of record CADEHL010001074.1, read on the forward strand.
ATAATCACGACACATTTGATATCAACTCGGAACTTTATTGTCAAAATCAACGGTTATTTGAACCCATAAAAAACAGGAGCTTTGTGAGCTGGTGCTGGGGCTTCCATGGACACAGGATCAGAGTGGTGATTCCGGCCTGCGTTGTCCTCTGATCCGTGAAATGTCTATGTTAGGTTCAGACAGCAGCCAAATTGAACCGTGTAGCATACCCGGCGATGACCTCCTCCCTGTCAGATTGCTCATAATGGTGCAGGGTCCACAAAGACTTGGTCGAAGATGAGGTCCATCAAGTTGGCCACGTAGCCTGTGCAATGTTAAAAAAAGCACAACAAAAAAAGTGGTTTAGATTAGTAAATGCATGTCGTCAACAACAACATACCAGGGCTTTAGCTCCGTTTTACTCGTGGTGTGTGTCCCCTCGCATACATACATACAGTGTTGTATCCTAACACACCCCCATTTATATTCATGTGCGCAAACAAGTAAACATACTGCAAAAAACGGCATGTCTCATTAGCTTAGCGTAGCGTAGCTTAGCGTAGCTTAGCTTAGCTTACAGATCGATGATATATGATCGTTCTTACAGACTACAATCACAAAAGCTTTTACATAACGCTGGAAAAAATGGCACTTACCTCCAGAAGATTACGTTTGTTATTATAACTTACTCAATATGATTTTTTAGAGGATACAAAATACTAATACATAGGAGAATAAATACTTGTGTTATCGGCTAGGCTAGGCGTGGCTTTACAGCCTTCACACAGATCGCCATTACGGCAGTCTGAACATGTTCGCAAATGCCTGATAATTAAAATAAAAGACAAAGCAAAGACTGCGGAGCGTACAAAATAAAATGTTACAAGAACATATAAACACCTAACCGATTACTAGTTGGGGTTGAGGCGACATTGATACGGCTAAGCTACATGCTACATGCTACATACTACAAGCAAGATATAGCTTTATCAGGAAAAACACCGCTAAATAAAAACTTACAGCTTCAGAATTGGATGTGTCCTCACTGGCCTGGTCCCGGATGGTTGGTATTGATCCCGGGTGTAGCATTAGTTTGGAGGCATATCCATGTTGGACTTGAGAGAAGTTCATAAACATGTCCGTGGTTTAACTGGCTTAGACATCCTGGCAATAGCAGGAAAAAACACAGATGTGACTGGGGTAGCCTGCCGATAGCCTATATGCGAATGAGAGGTTTGGCAATGCACGTGGCCGTGGCTCATTCCCCTGATAGGTGGAGAGTTGACCAATAAGCGGAGTACGTCTTTGTGACGTAGAAAAGTGTCGGAATGTGGATCCATTTTTTTCAGATCCGTTGCAGCCCCTTTTTTAGAGATTTGGCGAAGGAGGAAAATAGAGAGGGTTGTGTTTTCTGACACTTGGTGAGTTCCCCGGAACACCGGGGACACATAATCATGTATAAAAGACGTACAAAGGTGCATTTTGCATGATAGGTGCCCTTTAAATGTGTATTTTGTACGTTTTCCTTCCAAAAGCCTGAAAGAAAACATGTTATGGAATCAAAATAGCACAAAATCTCAAAATTGACCAGTACTTGAAAAACGATGTTTTTGCCTGCCGTGTCTCGCCTTAAGCCAGCGATACTCAACCCGCGGCTCGCGAGCCGCATGCGGCTCCTTTAAGACTAGTTGCGGCTCTTTTAAGTCCTACTTAAAAAATAAATAATCTAAAACAATCTTTAAAAAACGAAAAACAAAAACATTGTCAGCAGAATTCATCAACATTTCATTATCACTCACAAGTCACACATCAGTCATCACACACATCAGTCTATTAAGCCGCCCCCCAATCCCTCTGAACAACCAATCACAAATTATTTCAGGTTTCGCGCTCTGGTTGCAGGTTTCGCGCTCTGGTTGCAGGTGCGCGAGATAATTGCTCCGTCACACTGGGAAAATTAGCTTACAGCACTATGTAAAAATGACAAAGGAATATAGGAAACGAAAATATGAAGAGGAATATCGAACATTTAAAGAGGACTGGGAACTCGAGTTTTTCTTCCTCTCCACCGGTTCGGGAAAATGCATCTGCCTGCTTTGTGACAACGTCATTTCACAATTTAAAAGGTCCAATTTGCAGCGCCATCATGACACAAAACACCCGAAGTTCAGTACCGACTTTCCGAAAGGTGGAGAGCTGAGGGTGGAAAAGCTGGCGAGACTCAAACAGAACCGAACTGCTCAAAAAAACTTATTCCACACTAATACGAGTGAAAGAGCGACAGAGGCATCCTACAAAATCACACATGAACTGATGAAAAAGATGAAGCCATATACTGATGGAGAAATGGTGAAGGATTGCATACTGCTGGCTTGTTCAACGTTGTTTCCTGAGAAAAAAGACCTGGAACGAGAGGTAAAAAAAATGCAACTGTCGGATTCTACTGTAGCTAGGAGGGCATCAGACATTTCAGAAAACATTGCACATACTCTTAAGGACAAACTGTCATCCGCTGAGTTTGTCAGCCTTGCAATGGACGAAAGCTTGGATATCAATGACACGCCACAATTACTCATCTTTATCCGAGCGATCAACAGTAAGTTTGACATTACAGAAGAACTGCTTGACATGGTTTCACTGAAAAATGGAACAACGGGCATTGAAATAAAAAACGCTGTGCTGAAAACATTAGAAAAGTTTAACATTGGACCAGAAAAAATCACAGCATTCACAACAGATGGCGCACCGGCGATGCTTGGTAAGAGGAACGGAGCCGTGGCTTTGCTGAAAGAAACGCTGAAAAACGGCGGGGTTGCTGCGGAGGGTATTTTCTCATACCATTGTATTGTGCATCAACAAGCCTTGTTTGCTAAGTTCAAATGTCTGAATGAAGTGATGGCAAATGTAATCGAAGTGGTTAATTATATCAGGGCCCGTGCAAGAAACCACTTACATTTTAAACTGCTGTGTGAGGAGTTTGACACTCACTATGGAGATTTGGTGTTCCACACCGAGATCAGATGGCTGTCTAAAGGACGTATGCTTGCACATTTCATGGACCTGCTTGAACCCCTGAAATCCTTCATTGTCGGCCAAGGGGAGACTTCCCGATTTTCCTTTTTGGATGATAAAGAGTGGGTGCTGTCTGTTGCGTTCCTGTGTGACATTACGCAGCACTTGAACGAACTTAATCTCAAGATGCAGGGAAGAAACAAGACCGTGTATGAGCTCTACACGGCTGTCAGAGTATTTTCTGACAAACTGGATGTACTCGAACAAAGTGTCCGTGGTTCTGATTACCGTTTCTTCCCCACCGTGCAGAAAGTGATGGCGATGCATGCAGACGCTCTCCTGCCCTGTCAATCACAATTCTGTGACGTGCTAACTGAGCTCAAGCAAAACTACACATCAAGATTCCACGACTTCAAGGACCATAGCAATATTTTTCTACTTGTGAAAAACCCATTCCTGATTGAGGTCAATGAAATGAAGCAAATAAGCGACCAGCTCGGACTTGTGCAGCTTCAAATGGAGTTCGTGGAGTTAAAGAGCTCAGATGAACTTCAGCGTCAGTTTCGGATTACAGATGTCGTGGACTTTTGGAAACTGGTGGGGCATCTACCAAATATCTCCAGACTGGCAAAACGCATCATCTCAATGTTTCCGTCCACATACCGGTGTGAAGCAGCATTCTCTGCGCTCTCAAAAATAAAATGTCGCAACCGAAACAGATTGAGTCTGCAGCACACAACAGAGGCCCTTCGGATCGCCGTTTCCAGCGCAGAGCCCGACTTCAAATCACTTGTGCGGCAGAAGGAGTGTCAGAAATCACATTGAGTGTGAAGTAAGTACAACATTACTCTTCTGACAACCCCTGCTGTCTATGATCTGCTGTTATATGGACTGTGATGATCAGTAAACATGCTGTCTGTTATCTGCTGTTATATGGACTGTGATTATCAGTAAACATGCTGTCTGTTATCTGCTGTTATATGGGCTGTGATGATCAGTAAACATGCCGTCTGTTATCTGCTGTTATATGGGCTGTGATGATCAGTAAACATGCTGTCTGTTATCTGTTGTTATGGGCAGTGATGATCAGTAAACATGCTGTCTGTTATCTGTTGTTATGGGCAGTGATGATCAGTAAACATGCTGTCTGTTATCTGTTGTTATGGGCAGTGATTATCAGTAAACATGCTGTCTGTTATCTGTTGTTATGGGCAGTGATGATCAGTAAACATGCTGTCTGTTATCTGTTGTTATGGGCAGTGATGATCAGTAAACATGCTGTCTGTTATCTGTTGTTATGGGCAGTGATGATCAGTAAACATGCTGTCTGTTATCTGTTGTTATGGGCAGTGATGATCAGTAAACATGCTGTCTGTTATCTGTTGTTATGGGCTGTGATGATCAGTAAACATGCTGTCTGTTATCTGTTGTTATGGGCAGTGATGATCAGTAAACATGCTGTCTGTTATCTGTTGTTATGGGCAGTGATGATCAGTAAACATGCTGTCTGTTATCTGTTGTTATGGGCAGTGATGATCAGTAAACATGCTGTCTGTTATCTGTTGTTATGGGCAGTGATGATCAGTAAACATGCTGTCTGTTATCTGTTGTTATGGGCAGTGATGATCAGTAAACATGCTGTCTGTTATCTGTTGTTATGGGCAGTGATGATCAGTAAACATGCTGTCTGTTATCTGTTGTTATGGGCAGTGATGATCAGTAAACATGCTGTCTGTTATCTGTTGTTATGGGCTGTGATGATCAGTAAACATGCTGTCTGTTATCTGTTGTTATGGGCAGTGATGATCAGTAAACATGCTGTCTGTTATCTGTTTTTTATGGGCTGTGATGATCAGTAAACATGCTGTCTGTTATCTGTTGTTATGGGCAGTGATGATCAGTAAACATGCTGTCTGTTATCTGTTGTTATGGGCAGTGATGATCAGTAAACATGCTGTCTGTTATCTGTTGTTATGGGCAGTGATGATCAGTAAACATGCTGTCTGTTATCTGGTGTTATGGGCAGTGATGATCAGTAAACATGCTGTCTGTTATCTGTTGTTATGGGCAGTGATGATCAGTAAACATGCTGTCTGTTATCTGTTGTTATGGGCAGTGATGATCAGTAAACATGCTGTCTGTTATCTGTTGTTATGGGCAGTGATGATCAGCAATGTGTGTTTTGTGGTTGCAGTGAAAATAATAAATCACAGTTATTGCACTGTACATTATGCGTTTCATTCCTTAGTAACATATTACTATTATCCATATTCTCAAATGCATAATGGTTTCAGGGAGGAAAGGAGCGCTTTTGGATTGTGGCTCTTGCAAAAATATTTTTTCGTCAATGTGGCTCCTGATTAGGACAAGGTTGAGTACCACTGCCTTAAGCTATTGTAAATTATGTATTTAAGTCCATAATACTCAAAATGTGCATGCAAATTGTTACCTTGAGTATTAGAAAAACTAATTTCTTTGAGTCAAAAATAAATATACACATTTAAGTTCCACTTTTTAACAGTTTATTTTAAAATGTTCTTTACACAATGACCTTTTTATAACAAATGTTCTCAAATATGAAATAAAAGTAAATACAAAAAATTAAAATAAAGGCATGAACCTGCTTCCAACGATTTTAACATCTCTTTCGGGTATAGACTCTATTAGCCCCACTCGACATTAGCCCCATCAGCATGGCACAGGCTCTTGTCACATCCGAGATTTGAAGGACTTCTGTTCCTTCAATCACTATTCTTGCATCCGCAGCCCTGGTCAAGACAATCTTCAGCACCTCATTGCTAACTTCCACATCACCATCCTGGAATAAGTAGATTAGAAAATACATTTCAGTGTCTTTGGTGCAATCAGATTTGAAAACATTGCATTGTGTTTCAGATTAACACAAATTACAGTATGATTTAAGCATCGTCTTTACTTACTTACATTTTCTTTGAAGAGATCCTCCTTTTCACGAAGACACACCACCAAGCAACGGATAGCAACCTCTTTTATTCTTTCCACCGAATCATCCTTAAAAGGAGAACATTTTAATGTTGAGAAAGAAAAACAAAGGCTTGTTTGCAAAAACTGAGCATGCCGGGCATTGTCAGTTGCTGTTCATATTCATTTTAAATCAGTTTTTTATCAAATGTAACGTTAATTCTAACAAGAATATATTTGTAATACAGTATTTATATATATATAAATATATACTGTATTACAAATAATGAACTTTGACTGCAACTGTGAAACAAAGGATACAGGAGGATACAACCAGCTAGCTAATCAGTATGCTATGCATGCTACAGTAGCTTAAAACAAGTAGCTGATGACTACCTTACAGCTTGTGTTACACTGTATATGCAGTAACTCTGTCACGGTTGAGTGAAGGAAGCAGGACCCAAGCGCAGATAACTCTGATAAACCTTTATTTCAAGGCTAAGGGAATGAAGACAGACAAAAACAGAACACTCACCGGTGAATTCCGTCACCAACAAAAGAAGCACCGACACTGAACACAGCACGAGACAAGACTAAATACAGGGAGGGATAATTACAAGACACAGGTGAACACAATCGGCTAACGAGACACAGGTGAGGAGGGAGGAGAAAACACAAGAGCCACAGGTGAACACAATTAGCTAACGAGACACAGGTGAGGAGGGAGGAGAAAACACAGGGACACTAACGACAGGAGGAAAACATGACAGAGAACAGTGAAAACACCCAAACCTAGACAGAACTGTGACAGAACCCCCCCCTCAAGGGACGGATTCTAGACGTTCCTACACCCCAAAACAAAAATCCAATAAAGTCAGCAGGGTGGGTGGAGGGGGTCCGGAGGACGGGACTAAGCTGACCGCCCAGGAGCCCAGTAGGGGACCAGGAAGGGATCTCGGGCGGACGGCCCGGGGGCACGGCAGAAGCCGAGAAGGGGGACTCGGGCGGACGGCCTGGGGGCAAGGCAGAGTCCATGGTGGGGCGAAGGCCACAGCGGGCGAACTCAGGGGGCCGAGCATGAGGGCGAAGGCAGCGGCAGGAAGAGTCAGGGGGCCGGGCTCGAGGACGAGGGCAGCGGCAGGAAGAGTCAGGGGGCCGGGCTCGAGGACGAGGGCAGCGGCAGGAAGAGTCAGGGGGCCGGGCCCGAGGACGAGGGCAGCGGCAGGAAGAGTCAGGAGGCCGGGCCCGCGGACGAAGACAGCGGCAGGAAGAGTCAGGGGGCCGGGCCCGAGGACGAGGGCAGCGGCAGGAAGAGTCAGGAGGCCGGGCCCGCGGACGAAGACCGCGGCTCACAGAGGGTCGGGATCGAGGGCGAAGACCAGACAGCTCCGGAGGCCGGGCAGGACCCGGTGTCGGCCGGACAGGAACCGGAGCCGGCGGGACAGGCTTCGGCAGGATCCCCCACGGAAGAGGACCAGGAGTTGGCAGGACCCCCAGCAGGAGAGCGGTTGGCGGGACCTCCGACGAGACAGGACAAAGGGTTGGCAGTACCCCCGGCAGGAGAGTAGACGGCGGGACCTCCAACGGCACAGGACACAGGGTTGGCAGTACCCCCGGCAGGTGAGTAGACGGCGGGACCTCCAACGGAACAGGACATAGGGTTGGCAGGACCCCCGGCAGGAGAGTAGTTGGCGGGACCTCCAACGGGACAGGACATGGGGTTGGCAGGACCCCCGGCAGGAGAGTAGTCGGCGGGGCCTCCAACGGGACAGGACATGGGGTTGGCAGGACCCCCGGCAGGAGAGTAGTCGGCGGGGCCTCCAACGGGACAGGACATAGGGTTGGCAGGACCCCCGGCAGGAGAGTAGTCGGCGGGGCCTCCAACGGGACAGGACACAGGGTTGGCAGGACCCCCGGCAGGAGAGTAGTCGGCGGGGCCTCCAACGGAACAGGACATAGGGTTGGCAGGACCCCTGGCAGGAGAGTAGTCGGCGGGGCCTCCAACGGGACAGGACCCAGGGTTGGCAGGACCCCCGGCAGGAGAGTAGTCGGCGGGGCCTCCAACGGTACAGGACATGGGGTTGGCAGGACCCCCGGCAGAAGACTAGTCTGCGGGACCTCCAACGGGACAGGACATGGGGTTGGCAGGACCCCCGGCAGGAGAGTAGTCGGCGGGGCCTCCAACGGAACAGGACATAGGGTTGGCAGGACCCCCGGCAGGTGAGTAGTCGGCGGGACCTCCAACGGGACAGGACATGGGGTTGGCAGGACCCCCGGCAGGAGAGTAGTCGGCGGGGCCTCCAACGGGACAGGACACAGGGTTGGCAGGACCCCCGGCAGGAGAGTAGTCGGCGGGGCCTCCAACGAGACCGAACAAAGGGTTGGCAGGACCCCCGGCAGGAGAGTAGTCGGCGGGACCTCCAACGGCACAGGACATAGGATTGGCAGGACCCCCGGCAGGAGAGTAGTCGGCGGGGCCTCCAACGGTACAGGACATGGGGTTGGCAGGACCCCCGGCAGAAGACTAGTCTGCGGGACCTCCAACGGGACAGGACACAGGGTTGGCAGGACCCCCAGCGGAACCTCCAACGGTACAGGACATGGGGTTGGCAGGACCCCCGGCAGAAGACTAGTCTGCGGGACCTCCAACGGGACGGGACATGGGGTTGGCAGGACCCCCGGCAGAAGACTAGTCTGCGGGACCTCCAACGGCACATGAGTAGGGGCTTGAGCGGGGACTCGAGAGAGGGCTCGAGAGGGGACTCGAGAAGGAACTCGAGAGGTGACTGGAGAGGGGACTCGAGAGGGATCTAGAAAGGGGACTCGAGAGGGAACTTGAGATGGGATGAGGGAAGGGACTAGAGAAGTGACTCGAGGAGGGACTTGAGAAAGGACTTGAGTAGGGACTTGAGAAGTGACTAGAGGTGGGACTGGAGAAGGGACTAGAGAAGGGACTAGGACAGCTGGGGCCAGAGCTAAGGCTGGAACCATGGCTGCTGGGGCCAGAACTAGGTCTGGAACCATGGCTGCTGGGTCCAGAACTGGGGCCGGAATGATGGCTGCTGGGGCCAGAACTGGGGCCGGAATGATGGCTGCTGGGGCCAGAACTGGGGCTGGAACCATGGCTGCTGGGGCCTGTACTGGGGCCGGAACTATGGCTGTGTGGGCCGGTTCTGTAGCCGGAACCATGACTCTTGGGGCTCGGATTGCTAGCCTGGACTTGCGACTCCTTCTCCTAGAAGCCGCCTGAAGGCTCCGTGGACCTCCAAAAGCCAGCCGAGTTCCAGAAAACGCCTCTTGGACAGGAGCAGGAACTGGGGCGGAAGCACTGGTTGACTCCAGACGGAACACCCCGAGACGTTTATAGTCCGCAGGCTGGAAATCACACACCCAGATGAAGTTCAACATCCAGTCAGGTAAGAACTTCACCAAGTCCGGTTTCTCCATAGCCAACCGGTGCGCCTCTACCAGAGCGGCCTCCTTCTGCCGAACACTGGACGCTCCCCTCCACCAATCATAGCAGCCAGCCAAAGCAAAGGAAAAATGCTGTAATTCCACCTCAAATGGGTCATCTGCTGGGTCCATCTCTGGTCGGTGCTTTCTGTCACGGTTGAGTGAAGGAAGCAGGACCCAAGCGCAGATAACTCTGATAAACCTTTATTTCAAGGCTAAGGGAATGAAGACAGACAAAAACAGAACACTCACCGGTGAATTCCGTCACCAACAAAAGAAGCACCGACACTGAACACAGCACGAGACAAGACTAAATACAGGGAGGGATAATTACAAGACACAGGTGAACACAATCGGCTAACGAGACACAGGTGAGGAGGGAGGAGAAAACACAAGAGCCACAGGTGAACACAATTAGCTAACGAGACACAGGTGAGGAGGGAGGAGAAAACACAGGGACACTAACGACAGGAGGAAAACATGACAGAGAACAGTGAAAACACCCAAACCTAGACAGAACTGTGACAAACTCCAACCCAGTCTCATAAAAAAAAACGTGTAATAACTAGGTTGGTCCACAACTTGGGACGTAGTGGTTCTACAAAACCGTCTCTGAAATTGTAAGATCCCTATGTTTTTTTTGACCATTCATTCCAATGGCTGGCGTCTATGTCACGTGATCTTCACATTTCTCCCTGCAGAAAAAAACACATGGCCGAACTTCGTTTTATTCTCGGTGGAAAATGCCTATTTTAAAGTTAGTTTGGCCATTAAAATGCGTTTTGATGTCATTTGATGAGAGAAATATGAGTTGTTATTTCAGATTATGTGTGCAGTGGATGTACATGATCTTTAGTTTGCTAGTTATTACGAAGATTACTTCAGGAAATTATTCTCTCCGCTTCGCTTGACAAACCCAAACCCTGTGATAGTCCTCAAGCTCTGTGATTGGAGAGTGTGCCGAGCGTCGAACAGCACTTGAAATGGGATGGAACCACGGCAAACTGTCCAAAACTGGATTTGAACGGGTCCACCCCGTCCCCCCCTCCCCCACCCCGTCCCCAGAACTGTTAAGATGAACTGTTAACTACACATGCTGGCTATTGTGTTTCGCAACATGTTTTCTATCTATGGCACGTCTCTACTGGGAGTCGATCATCTTAAGATAAGATATACTTTATTGATCCCAAGTTGGAAACATTTGCGTTACATCAGCATGTGTAACAGTTGTAAATATGCAGTGGTGTTTATTTGTAAATCATTTAGTATAATCACACAAATTCTGTGTTTTATATTTAATAATTCTGTGTTCTTTATTTATTGATTGTTCAATACCTGACAAGGCCGGAGATGAAATATCTACATACATCTTATAAGAGTATAATACATATGTACAATATCAGTTAAAATAAGTGCTTCAACATAGTTAACTGTCACGATCTGTCTGTGTTGTGTTTTGTCTTGTCTAGATCTGTCTTTGGTTTTCTGTCTGCGTTGTGCTTTGTCTTGTTTAGATCTGTCTGTGGTTCCCTGTCGTTAGTTTCCCTGGTGTGTCTAATTTACCCGATTGTGTTCACCTGGTGTCCCTGTGTTTTCTCCTCCCTCCTCACCTGTGTCTTGTTTGTATGATTAGTCTTGTGTGTATTTAAGTTCTGGTTTTTCTGTCTGTCTTTGTCGGTTCGTCTTGTGTAATGACTTGGTCTGCGGTGAGTGTTCTGTTCAGTCTTTGTTAATAGTTTAGCCTTGAAATAAAGGAGTTATTTTTTTCACTTTAATCTGCATTTGGGTCCTGCTTCCTACACACACCGTAACAGTACGAACCGACCAAGAAATTGACCCAGCAGATGATCCATTTGAGGTGGAATTACAACATTTTTCCTTTTATTTTGCTTGCTGCTATGATTGGTGGAAGGGAGCGTCCAGTGTTCAGCAGAAGGAGGGAGCTCTGGTAGAGGCGCACCGGTTGGCTATGGAGAAACCAGGCTTGGTGAAATTCTTACCTGGCTGGATTTTGAACTTCCTCTGGGTGTGTGATTTCCAGCCTGCTGACTACAAACGTCTCGGTGTGTTCCGTCCGGAGTCAACCCCTGCTTCTTCTCCATGTCCTGCTCCTGTCCAGGAGCCTTTCTCGGGAACTCGTCTGGCTTTCGGAGGTCCACGGAGCCTCCAAAAGGCACCTAAGAGAAGGAGTCGCAAGTCTAGGCTAGCAGCCCGAGCCCCAAGAGCCACGGTTCCGGCCCCAGTTCTGGCCCCAGCAGCCACGGTTCTGGCCCCAGTTCTGGCCCCAGCAGCCACGGTTCCGGCCCCAGTGCTGGCCCCAGCAGCCACGGTTCCGGCCTCAGTCCTGGCCCTAGAAGCCACGGTTCCAGCCTCAGTACTGGCCCCAGCAGCCAGGGTTCCGGCCCCAGTTCTGGCCCCAACAGCCATGCTTCCGGCCCTGGTTCCGGCCCCCAGCAGCCATAGTCCCTCCTCTAGTCCCTCCTCTAGTCCCTCCTCTAGTCCCTCCTCGAGCCCCATCTCCAGTTTCCTCTCGAGTCCCTTCTCCAGTTTCCTTTCAAGTCCCCTCTTGAGCCCTCTCTCCAGCCCTCTCTCCAGTTTCCTTTCAAGTCCCCTCTCGAGTCCCCTCTCGAGCCCCCTCTCCAGTTTCCTTTCAAGTCACCTCTCGAGTATCCTCTCAAGTTCCCTCCCTACTACAAGTGCCGTTGGAGGTTCCGCTGGGGGTCCTGCCAACCCTGTGTACTGTCCCGTTGGGGGTTCCGCCGACTACTCTTCTGCCGGGGGTCCTGCCAACTCCATGTCATGTCCTGTTGGGGGTCCTGCCGACTGCTCTTCTGCCGGGGGTCCTGCCAACCCTATGTCCTGTGCCGTTGGAGGTCCCGCCGACTACTCTTCAGCTGGGGGTCCTGCCAACCCTATGTCCTGTGCCGTTGGAGGTCCCGCCGAGTACTCTTCTGCCGGGGGTCCTGCCAACCCTATGTCCTGTTCCGTTGGAGGTCCCGCTGAGAGTCCTGCCAATCTCATGTCTTGTTCTGTTGGAGGTCCCGCCGTCACCTATCTCTCCGGGGGTCCTGCCAACTCCTGGTCCTCTTCCGTGGGGGATCCTGCCGAATGCCTGTCCCACCGGCTCCGGTTCCTGTCTGGCCGACACCGGGTCCTGAGTTGTCCCGTCGTCGCCCTCGAGCCTGGCCCCCTGACTTTCTTGGCCGCGGCCCTCGCCCTCGGCCCCCTGAGTTCGCCCGCTGTGGTCTTCGCCCCTCCATGGACTCTGCCTTGCCCCCGGGCCATCCGCCCGAGATCCCCTCAATGGTCTCTGCCTTGCTCCCGGGCCGTCCGCTGTGCTCCTGGGATGTCAGGCCAGGCCCGTCCTCCTGACCCCCTCCACCCACCCTGGTGGTCCTAGTTTTGTGCTCCAAGGTTCCAAGCCGTGCAAGTACTGGCCATAGTCAATACCGTAACTACGGCCCTAATGCTGTGTAAGTACTGGCCATAGTTACTACTGTAACTACGGTTCTAAGCCATGTAAGTACTGGCCATGGTTACTACTGTAACTACGGTTATATGCCGTGTGAGCACTGGCCATGGTTACTCCTGTAACTACGGCTCTGTGCTGTTCTCTTCTCTCTTCTCTGTGCTGGTCTTAAACATGTGTGTTATTTGACTTGATCTCGCTTGATCGTTAGCAGCAGCCGCTCGGCTAACGTCTTGCGTGTACTGTTAAGCTTCTTTATTTTACCCAGCTAGGTGAAGGCAGTGCTCTCGCTCCCGCTCCCTCTGCCGGTAATGCGGATGTAGCTACATCCCTTTTTCTGTTCGGCGAGTAGCAGCACCGCTCTACTCTTCCCGTTCAGCAGGTAGCTGGTGAAGGCTGTGTTCCCGCACCCGCTCCCGGTTACGCTGCATCTGGCAATCGTCTCTAACTCAACCAGTGAAGGCAGTGTTCTCGCCCCCGCTCCTGGTAGACGCCGAACTGCCTCGTTTTTCCGTTAAGCAGGTAGCTGGTGAAGGCTGTGTTCCCGCACCCGCTCCCGGTTATGCTGCATCTGGCATTCGTCTCTAACTCAACCAGTGAAGGCAGTGTTCTCGCCCCCGCTCCTGGTTGGTGCTGAACTGCCTTGTTGTTCCGTTAAGCAGGTAGCTGGTGAAGGCTGTGTTCCCGCACCCGCTCCCGGTTACGCTACATCTGGCATTTGTCTCTAACTCAACCAGTGCAGGTAGTGTTCTCGCCCCCGCTCCTGGTAGACGCTGAGCTGCCGTGTTTATTAATCCAGCCAGGTGAAGGCAGTGCTCTCTCTCCCGCTCCCTCTGCTGGTAACGTGGGTGTAATTACATCCCTCTTTCTGTTTGGCGAGTAGCAGCAACGCGCTACTCTATCCATTAAGCAGGTAGCTGGTGAAGGCTGTGTTCTCGCACCCGCTCCCGGCTACGCTGCATCTGGCTACCTACAGAATGGCTCATTCACGTAGCGCCTGTATGGCTTCTCTTGAGCCCGAAGACGGCCACGACCGCTGCCCCTCCTGCCTCGGCAGCCTCTGGCGGTCAGTGGGGATGAAATTCGAGCATCTGAGGGAGGTTCTCACGGTAAACGCCTGCATGAGCTGTAGCTGCATGCCTCGGGCGGTCAGAGTGGCTAGAATCACTGAGGTGGAACGTCTGGCAGCAGCCAACAGATACCTCTCCTTGTCACATCCTCCTCCAGATCAATTCGGCCGTTCCCGGTGACTTGAGGGAGCGATGGCTATGGGTGCTCCCCCCAATAGAAGGACTAGAAACAGGCTGTCTAAAGTGGATCGGCTAGCTGCCGATAGGGGCATGATGAAGTCGCCCCTTGGTCCTTCAGCCTGGGCACGGTGTAGGGGCTGCTAGCGGGCCGCCTGCCCCCCCCCCCCCCCCCTTTGGTTAACGCCCCTCCTTCGGCTGACGCACCTCCTTCGGCTGACGCACCTCCTTCGGGTTGACGCACCTCCCGCCTCTTTCGTGCCCTAGGTCGCCCGCCTTCCTTGCGGCCTCGTGCCCCAGAGCCTTACCGGCGCCCCACAAGGGGTTCCAGGGGCCGGAGGGGCTGGGCCCTGAAATCCCGGGGGCGGTCGTCGGCTGCTTTCCCAGCAGCAGCTCAGTTACTGGGCGGTCGGTACTTCCGGCCCTTGGGTGGTTTTCACCTTAACCCAGGGGTACGGACCGCAGCTCCGGCCCCTAGCCTTCGGCTGGGTCTAATTGACAGTCGTCAGCGATCCGGCAGGGGCCCTAGCTCTGGCCCAAGAGTTGTCCGTCCTTCTGTCCAAGGACGCAATCGAGCCAGGAAGACCCTCTGCTTAGTCCAGGGGGTTCTACTCGGCGTACTTTCTCATGAGCAAGAAAGTCGGCGGATTTCGCCCGATCTTGGACCTCAGAGGAATCAACAGGTTCCTGAAGGTGCTGCCATTCTATATGCTGACCACTGCACATGCACAGGTGGAGTGGTTCTCAACCGTGGACTGGAGGGATGCCTACTTCCATGTGGGCCGGGCAAGATAGTGCCTTATATTCAGTTCCTCCGGCCCTTGGGCAGACTGGCGGCTGCCTCGGCCGCTGGGCCCTTACGCCCGCTGTCGTTGCGTCCCATGCAGATGTGGCTGAACAGCCTTCACTTGGACGCCAAGTGGCACAGGCACACGGAAGTCAGGGTGTCGCAGCATTGCCTCCACTCTCTGTCACACTGGAGGGGCGGGGCCTATCTCCTGATGGGCGTGCCCGTGGGCGCCATCCCATTCCGCCAGGGTCAGCGGTCTGCCCAGGAGGGTACGCGCCAGGTCAACGTGCTAGAGCTTCGGACTGTGCAGCTTGCACTCACGCACTTTCTACCCCAAGTTGGGGCAAGAATGTGCGTGTTCCTTGGGGACAGCATGTACGTTGTTGCTTAGACAACAGTCCCTTCTAGATAGTGGACGTTCTCACTCCACTCTGAATTTATGTGGCTGCTATTTCTGCCCGACATGTTCGGGTCGACAGCGCCACGGCGGGGTGCCACAGGTCGGTATCCCTCTTTATGAGAGGAGCTTTACGGCAGCGTCCCCCTAGCACCCCAAGGGCTCCGGCTTGGGACCTGCCCCTGCTGCCGGATGCCCTATCATCTCCTCCCTTCAAGCCCCTGGCCCAGGTGGGGCTTAGGTGGCTGCCCACGAAGGCAGCATTTCTGCTTGCCATAGCCTCAGGGAAGCGAGTCGGGGAGTTGCATGTCCTCTCCATAAACGATACATGCCCGTTGCCCTTTGGGAAAATGCGGTCCTTCCACAAACCCACTTCAATCAGCCTGCCCAGCTAGCACGCTTTGACATTCAGGAGTATGGCACATCGAAGTTGCTGTGCCCTGGGGGTGCCCAAAGGGCGTATATCAAGGCTACTGCCTGTATACGGCAGTAGGAGCAACTCTTGATTTTGCCCTGACGGCACTAAAGGAGGTTATGCCCTCTAACCAGTGGCTGCCCCACTGGGTTGTCGATACCATCTCGCAGGCTTACGGGGCCAGTGGCCGCCCCCTGTCATCGGGCTGAGATGCCATTCTACAAGGAGCATCTCAACATCTTGGGCTGCCCTGAGGGTGGTGCCCCTGGAGACCATCTGCGGCGTCGTGGGCGTCTTCGGACACATTCTCCAGTTGTCATCAGGTCAATGTCGCCACTCCCCATTCTTTGGGCGTGGTCCTTTTGCCGAGCTCCGCTGCTTCCTGTGGTGAGCAAGGGCTTGGATTCTTCATGACATTGTTGGTATAAGTCATCCAGTGCTTAAAGCACCGCCTCTGGCGGTCAGTAGGGACGAAATAGAATGACAGTTACGGCTGTAACTACGGTTCTATGAGTCCCGGATGACCACCAGAGTTTCCAGTCACTCAGAATTCTTGTGTGCTCGCGAGAAGATTCTGGGAACAGATCCTCTGGCTTATATAGCCGGTGTCACGTGGGTCACAGGTGACTTTGTTGTTATTGGTACTCGAGCTGCGCATGCGCGCGATGGACATATCCAGTGCTTAAAGCACCGCCTCTGGTGATCATCCGGGACTCATAGAACCGTAGTTACAGCCGTAACTATCGTTTTTCTGTCCGTCTTTGTCGGTTCGTCTTGTGTAATGTCTGCGGTGAGTGTACTGTTCAGTCTTTGTTAATAGTTTAGCCTTGAAATAAAGGAGTTATTTTTGTCACTTTAATCTGCATTTTGGTCCTGCTTCCTACACACACCGTAACAGTTAACATTGCTGGAGGTATGCACAAATATTGATAGATGTCTTGTAATGCACTATTGAGGAACCTGCGACCCAAGTTTTTCATTCATTGCATAACTACACCGTAGTTGTGTATATGATATGTCAATAAACCTTAGAAAATCTTGAAATCTTGAAAGGGATGTGCAAAATAGTCATTATATACAGTCTTTAATTAACTATTAGTAGAGAATAACGAGTAATGAATATAATTGATAGGGATCCTAATAATATCTAATAATAAAAATAATGAAATTCAATAACATGCTTTAACCACTAGGTGTCCCTTTATATCAGCTGTGCACCGTTATGGTGTAAATACAGCCTATCTACCAATTGGATCAAATATAAAAGTCAGCCGAATTAGTGTTGATACAGCAAGGAGATGTATTGTGTGAAAAGAAATGTAAGATGTTGTTTAATTGCTGATATATTTATGATCCACGTCATGTTTTCAGTGTTGCCGGCAGTTCCTCATGTTTGTCTAGAAGTCTTCTCATCAGGGCTCTATAAATAGAGAACTACGGCAGATATGTAATATTTAATGCAGCCGAACCGTGTATTACAATGCCGTTATGTGATGACTTTCAAAGAGAAAAGCAAGCACACTCGTAATAAAGTATTTTATTTAAAAAAAATGTTTTCGGTCTGTTTCCGGTATTTGTTAATGACGATGTGCTGTGAGATCTGAGACTGGAATTGCACAGGGGAAAATAACGTATTTTTAGATTTTGTTCAACTAATATGTTTGCGCAGTGGACCAACACTATACATTGAGGGGGAAGGGGGTAGCAATAAAGATAACATCATTAAACAGTTACACAAAATAACAGAAATAATATCGATAGCAGCGTCCCTAGCAACCACCTTGGTAACAATGAATACGTTGTATGGACACAATTTCCTGAAGTAATCTTTGTAATAACTAGCAAACTAAAGATGTACATCCACTGCACACATAATCTGAAATAACAACTAATTTGTCTCGCATCAAATGACATCAACACGCATTTTAATGGCCAAACTAACCTTAAAATAGGCATTTTCCACCGAGAATAAAACGAAGTTCGGCCATGTTTTTTTTGTCTGCAGGCAGAAATTTGAAGATCACGTGACACAGCCATTGGAATGAATGGTGAAAAAAAACGTAGGGATCGTACAATTTCAGAAGCGTTTTTGTAGAAATACTACGTCCTACGTTGTGGACCAACATAGTTATTACACGTTTTTTTGTGAGACTGGGTTGGTAACCCAGCTGGCGGGGAACGTTCTCACAACTTTGACTAACGTTACCTAAAGGTTCTAATAATGTTTTAAAGAAACGTTTTAATCGGATGTTCAAAGAACCTTTTTAGGATGTTTATTATTTCAAATAATAAGGTTAACTAAGACATAACGTTTTAACTGCAACATTCATAAAGGTCCATCTTCTTCTTCTTCTTCTTATTCAGAAGCTGTTTTGAGGATATTATTAAGGCCTGAGATGACAGAAAGTTTTTTTATAAAATGTTCCTTTAATGTGATATGTTAACAAAGGTGGAATGTTTTGCCTGCAACATTCTAAGGATGTGTTTTGGACGTTGTTGGGGTAACACATTGAAGATGTTCTTTTATAAAACATTCCCTCAATGTTACATGATAACAAAAGAAGAACATTTTCAAAGCAACATTCGGATAATGTTTTCAGTAGGTTATTCTTTTTTTATAAAACGTTCCTGTGATGGCAATTATTAACACGGTCATGGTCAACGTCAGATTTATTTCTAGAGCGCTTTAAAAAACAAAGTTGTTGCATTTGTTTGAAAAGGATGTTTTAAAAAATCTGATATTTTCCTTTTGAAAAAAACAAACAAGCACGCAATTCATGATAAGCTGTAAGCAGATATTGTTTTTCGGTGGCATGTGTGAGTTCCCAGCTAAACATTTTTGGTTATCAAAAAATTCTGAGAATGTTACCATTCATTGTTCTAGGAATGTTTTCAGCGTGACGTTTTATTTTGGTTCCCAGAATGTTCTTCTGAAAGGTAGGATAACGTTCTGAAACTTTCTTGAAATGTTTGGTGATAACCTTCTTAAGATGTTTTTGATAACCTTCTTAAGATGTTTTTGATAACCTTCTTAAGATGTTTTTGATAACATTGTTAGAACATTATGCCCTACTGTTATTAAAACGTTTTCAGCGGGAGGTTTTATTTTGGTTCCCAGAATGTTCTTCTGAAAGGTAGGATAATGTTCTTTAAAAACATTCTGGAAATGTTTAATAATACTTAACAATAATTACTTAACAATAATACTTTGAAAAACAATGTTTTTACTTACACCTCTACAAATGTGTGGTAGGCTGCTCAGAAGCAGCCAAAATCAAAATAGAAGTCATAGTTGATCTGAAACGGCGCTCCAAAACTCTCTGTATCTGCAGACCTTTACCTGCTTGATCTCAAATATGCTCTTTTATGTAATTCTGCATTTGTATAGTATTGTTCTTCTTAGCAGGTTTGTCAAGTAGTGTGTTTCTGAAAATACATTTATTCAATGGATCCCTTATGTCAAACATGATGTATTGTATATATTACACATTGGAATTACAATTCAAATATCCCAAAACAATCTATTGGATGACAACCATTCACTCTCCCACAATGCAAGCAAGGGCTCGAGTGATTCAGACACATCAAATCACACGTTTTTTCTGAACAACAACTTTTAATGAAGATGTTTGTGAATTAGCTTTATCAGTACATTATGTACAATGAATCAAAAATAGGTTAATTATTATCATCGTCGTCACACCAGCTTGGGTACATATGATCATAGGATAATCCTGTATGTGCGAACAACAGTTATTGTCAGAATTTAGACGCAATCTCGGAACAGGCAATGGCAATATGAACATTAGCTTACCTTGGTGCACATTTTCCTTTTCACTTAATATAAAGTGAAGGGTTATGACATGTCAGTTAAGGGGGTACAATTCAATGTATCAAGCTTAACTGCATATTACATATAAGTGTATGAAATCAGGATTGTGATTCTAAAATATATAAATAATAAAACTTGTGAATGATCCTAATTTGAATTGGATGTTTATGGTTCAACATTCTGGGAAATGCTCTCTTTTGTGAGCAAGATGGAAACCTTGAAACCAATTTCATGTCAGTGTCTTAAGTGTGGAGCTGGAGGACATGGTTAACCTAGATGAGGATAAACATGCTAGGCTATCTATATTGTATAGCATAAATGTACTATAATCAGGGCTGCACATAACTGGTGCGCAGGTGCGCATGCGCACCCCCCGCCAAAAAAGAGCACTGGATCATTTGAAAAAAGGCGCATTTGCGCACCAACATTGAGAGAGAGATGCCGCCCAGGTATATTAACGGCCGCCAAAGTATAATTCGCGAGCTATTTAGGTTTAATTGTTTTAATCCGTTCACAAGCACGACGGCATCTGCGATCCCTCGCTCTACCCCTCGCTATTGCGTGAAGGGTCTGCTTTATGCACAGTAACCCTGCTGCATGCTCACTAGCGCACCTATCCCCCCTCGTTCATAAAGTCAAGTACCCCTTAAAAGGTCCGGTTTATTTCATTTTAAGGATGCGCACCAAGCAACATCTCCAGGTGCTCCTTTGAGAACCAGGGCAAAAAAGTTTTGTATAGTTTTTTTTATAGGGCAACCTTGTGTTTCAGAAGGACAATAAATGAATCCTTGAAAGCTTGGGTAGGTAAACTTGGAAAGGCCAGCAAGAGAGAGTAAACCAGATGTTTCAAACTATCCAATGCAAAACCACAGACTGTCTGTGTCATGGAGAATACAGTCGCTGGTTTATTTATGTCTGTATAGGCCGTTGTTGTGAGTGTGGACAGTCGGAGCATATACAACGTTAGCTTAGCCAAGCTCCATTTAGAAAACACGCATTTTAAAAGGTTTTTCGCCTGCCGTCTGTCTGCAGACTTGTCAAAGCAGTAGTTCATGGTTTTTACTAACCGGTATCAGTATGTTGTTACTTCGGCATCATTTTGAAACGTGTATTACAATTAAATCACGGTAAAAAATGTTCATTCAGTTGTAGACCCCTTGCCAGCGATTCTCTCACTAGTTTAGCATATTCAGCCCAGTTGTTGGCCCGGAAAGAACCACGATTTTGGAGGGCCAGAAAAACTGTGAAAAAGTACCCGTTAGCCGGAACTACCCCTAGTGGAAACGCAACAAAAAAACGGGCCGGTTTTGGCACGGCACGCTTAAACCATGCTACGCGCTGCAGTGGAAATGCGCCATTAGAGCTACAACCCAGCTTCCGGTTTTGGGCATTCTGGCTACGCATCACACATTCACCAATGGGTAATGTTTAGATGGATTTTTAGGAACTTCCCTCTCAATTCCATTGGCTCTAACGGTTCAAAGGAGGTGTCAATCATCAAAATCGACCAAGGGGGCAACCCAGTCTCACGGCATTTCGTGTTATAGCCACAACATTTAATCTATTGATTCGTGTTCACCAACACGATTTTCCCCCTTTTTTCGTGTCGCACAGAACGATTTTAAAAGCAATGTATTTCTATTGGTACAATAGAAATACCACGTCTTTTTGTCCGTCGGCTCTTGGAAGACCGGAAGCTGTGGGGTTCATAAAAACATGTTCTTACTCAATATCAAGCAACGATTATTGTTTTTATTTAAATCGTATAATTTCGGATTTTTTTTGCCGTCTGTGAGGAAAAGAAATGGGGCTCAGAGCCTCAGGATACTGACATCTGTATTTTTTAAATCTTTTTTTCCTTCTAATTTGTTATTATTTTCTAAATAACACACTGTTATTTACTCAGCAATAACACACAATTATCCTTGTTTTTATGTATTTCTTTGATTCTATAATCTTTTTTGGTGTCCGTCAGGAACTGAATTTCAAAATAAAATAACCGGAAACAGATACACACCCACTGAACTGATTACCCAAGATCCTCAGCTATGGTTGAAGCTCTGTGATTGGATTGTTTAGCCGCAATGCACGTTGGGATATGGTGTTTATGCGATGTGAAATCCGAAAAACATTTACATTTAAAAGAAAAAAATAATACTTTATTCCGAGTGTGCTTACTTTTCTCTTTGGAAGTCATCACATACCGGCATTGTAATACACGGTTCGGCTGCATTAAATATTACACATATGCCATAGTTATTTATTTATAGAGCCCTGATTAGAAGACTGCCACCGAAACTGAATACGTGACGTGGATCATAAATATATCAGCAATTAAACAACATCTTCCATTTCTCTTCACACAATACGTCTCCTTGCTGTATCAACATTAATACGGCTGACTTTTACATTTGATCCAAATGGTGGAAGGTAGCAGTGCACAGTTGATAGACAGGGACTTGTAGTTTTTAAAGATATTACTGATTTTCTTTGAATATAAGAACGGAAATACTGAGTTGAAAGAATAGTCAGGGGATTTGGGGGATGGGAGACACATCTATGAATCAGAATTTCAATAGCTTACCATTAAATGACAGATATACCTTTCTGTCTGTGATGTTTTACAAATCAGATATTAATGTGTAGAAGTAAAACATGTGAAATAATATAGCAATATCCTGTAAAGGTATGTGAAAAGATGAATACAACTACAGATCTTCAGATGTTATACATACAAATAAAATAAAAAATAAAATAAAACATAAGTGTCCTACACTAATAATAAAAAGTTATTATGGCATTGTATGCTGTGTGCACCTCCTAGTGGTTAAAGCACGTCATTGAATACTTTTTTAAATATGTTATATTTGATGAAAAAAATATTAAGAGTACATACTTTCATAGGGGGAAAGTAGAAGGTCAATGATAGAAATATAGAATATAAAAAAGTCAAGAAGATACTGTAAGTGATCTCTATAATAAAACAGTTTAGTGCCGGATGTACAAAGATATTAATAGGAGGATGTGCAAAACAGACAAACTATTTAACTTTTATGTAAACATTAAAGAATACTTTAGGTTAAGGTCTTATTTTAAATAAGAAAAAGCTTTGGGGGTATCTACAGATAAATATTAAGCCTGACAAAGTACTTAACGTCTAATATATTGCTTTCCTGCAATGTTAACTATGTTGAAGCACTTATTTTAACTGATATTATACACATGAATTATACTCTTATAAGATATATGTAGATAGAATAAGAAATGTGCAGAATATGACAGTTTAATAGTGGAGGTATACAAACATATTGATAGATGTCTTGTAATGCACTGTTGAGGAACCTGCGATCCAAGTTTTTCATTCATTGCATAACTACACCGTAGTTGTGTATATGATATGTCAATGAACCTTAGAAAATCTTGAAATCTTGAAAGGGATGTGCAAAATAGTCATTATATACAGTTTTTAATTAACTATTAGTAGAGAATAACGATTAATGAATATACTTTATAGAGATCTGCAGATAAATGTTTAGTCTTCTGAAGCATCAACTATCAAATATCTCTTCTGATTGTTGGCACTTGACAATCACCTTTCCTGAATTTTACTCAGGTGTAACTAAAGTCTGATTTAAGGGTTGTTTATATTTCACATCATTAATCAGAATCTGCAAAGTAACTAAAATAAATGTAGTGGAGTAAAAATACCAGGTTAACCTCTGAATTGTAGTGGAGTAGAATTACAAAGTAACAATGAGCTGTCATGTGGGTATATATTAATGCTGCGCATTATGGATACAAGCGATTTTCACCCATTTATTAATGATATGTTTTAAATTTGATAACACCAATGTGTTTAATACTGGCAACTTCTAATTGTGGGAAAAACGAAAACGTTCCCAGTAGAGACGTCCCATAGAACATTTTGCAAAACACAATAGCCAGCATGTGTAGTTCTGGAGGTTGGTCCCGTTGGAGTCCAGTTTTGGATAGTCTGCCGTGGTTTCGTTCCATTTCAAAGTGCTGTTTGACGCTCGGCATAACCTTGGCGCACTGCCACTCCAATATCTAATCCCAGAGTTTGAAGATTATTCACGGGGTTTGTCAACGGGACTGTAGTCCAAAACGATAGCTGGGGATTATGGGTAGTGTAGTGTCTTCGGCCATCCTAAACTCTGAAATGTTTTTCGGATTTCATATGGCATTAACACCATATCCCAACGTGCATTGCAGCTAAAATATCCAATCACCAAGCTTCAAGCTGAGGATCTGGGTAATCAGTTCAGTGGGTGTGTATCGCAATGATGCTCGAAATGTCCCATATAGGCCTACATCTGTTTCCGGTGACTTTATTTTGAAATTCAGTTCCTGAGGAACGGCTAAAAAGCCCAAGATTATAGAATTAAACGAATAAATAAAAACAAGGATAATTGTGTGTTATTGTTGAGTAAATTACAGTGTGTTATTTAGAAAAGAATAACAAATTAGAAGGAAAAGAAGATTTAAAAAATACAGATTTCAGTATTCTGAGGCTCTGAGCCCCATTTCTTTTCCTCACGGACGGCAAAAAAAGTCAGACATTATACAATTTAAAATAAAAACAATAATCGTGGCTTGATATTGAGTAAGAACATGTTTTTATGAACCACACAGCTTCTGGTCTTCCAAGACCCGACTGGACAAAAAGACGAGGTGCAGGCACGAAACATACTACCAATAGAAATACATTGCTTTTAAAATCGTTCTGTGTGACACGAAAAAAATGGGGAAATCATGCTGGTGAACACAAATCAATAGATTAAATGTTGTGACTATAACACGAAATGCCGTGAGACTGGGTTGTGTGAGACTGTTGATGCTAGCAAGCTAATGAGTCGCTTGTTAGCAAAAGTGTAAAAGAACAACATGATGTATTACATGTCTGATATATGTAATATAGAATGTAAAGCGCTTTGAGCACAAAATAAATGCAATTAATCATTATTATCAATATATGAATTTGCACCAAGCAGGGCTTTTTTTTTGTTTTGAGAAATCTTGAAAGCAAATTAAATATAGCTATCCCAGAAATTACATAGTTAGCAATGTTCAGTTGGATTTTTTTCATGAAAACGTTACAATCCTTAAGCAACATATTGTTTGTTCTTACTTGGGATACAATGAATAAGATGCAACATGTTTTCTAGTGAGCTCAGGAGGTGTTGGGTGTATTTACCAAGCCTGGCTAGCTAAACCCCTTTCAAGTCTTTATGCAAAGTAAGGTTAACCACATCCAGCTCCGTACTTAATACAGACATGAAAATGAAATACGTTTTCTTCTCTCTCTCTCGCAGGAACAATTATATTTTATAGGGCCTTTTATTTAATGTACACTGAACAAAAATATAAACACAACACTTTTGTTTTTGCTCCCATTTTTCATGAGAACTCAAAGATCTAAAACATTTTCTATATACGCAAAATAACCATTTCTCTTAAATATTGTTCACAAATCAGAAAAAATCTGTGATAGTGAGCACTTCCCCTTTGCGGAGATAATCCATCCCACCTCACAGGTGTGGCATATCAAGATGCTTATTAGACAGCATGATTATTGTACAGGTGTGCCTTAGGCTGGCCACAATAAAAGGCCACTCTGAAACGTGCAGTTTTGCTTTATTGGGGGGGTCTGGGGGGGTCCAAAAAACAGTCAGTATCTGGTGTGAGGGGTAGGGTTAGGGTTAGGGGTAGGGTTAGGGTAATGTTGTGAATCGAGTGGCCCATGGTGGTGGTGGGGTTATGGCATGGGCAGGCGTATGTTATGGACGACGAACACAGGCCACTCGATTCACAACATTACCCTAACCCTAACCCTACCCCTAACCCTACCCCTAATCCTATCCCTCACACCAGATACTGACTGGTTTTCGGACCCCCCCAGACCCCCCCCAATAAAGCAAAAATGCACGTTTCAGAGTGGCCTTTTATTGTGGCCAGCCTAAGGCACACCTGTGCAATAATCATGCTGTCTAATCAGCATGTTGATATGCTACACCTGTGAGGTGGGATGGATTATCTCGGCAAAGGAGAAGTGCTCACTATCACAGATTTTTTCAGATTTGTGAACAATATTTGAGAGAAATGGTTATTTTGTGTATATAGAAAATGTCATGAAAAATGGGAGCAAAAACAAAAGTGTTGCGTTTATATTTTTGTTCAGTGTATATTCTGATTTCTTATCTCAGATCGTGCATCAATTAGAATTTTTGATCATACTCCAAATGTAAATGCAGTTGTTTGTCAAGTTAAGTTAAGATGTTACTCTTAATAGACATCCCGTTAATCCAAGCATTGCTCTTTAAATGGTGCAGGAGACATATAGTGTATAATCTATATAACACAATGTAACATCAGTGGTTATATCACTTAATGGCACAAGCTTTGCATCGAATCCCTCTGCTTTCTGAGATGGTTCTTGGCGCTGAAAGTCCTCAGGATGCAATCACAGGATTAAAAACTGTACAAACTGCTGCTGCTGGACTGTACTGTTGAGCTAGAAAAATCATCCGGTGGCCCAGCCTTTCCAGCGGTAGTGTGGCGTCCTCTGTAGGGTAAATAAAGGGAGGCTCATATTCAGTGTATAGAGAACAGGGTGGAGTCACCAAAGGTGTGAGTCTGACAGACGTTGAAAAGGCCAGCAGGCTTCTTATCTGTCCATTCTGAAACACATGCTCTGGCGTCTTCAGATCGAAACCTCGTATTCTCGTGTATCCTGGGAAGAGAATGAGCACATGTGGTCAAAGGAAGGGAGTTGCATACGAAGCAGCGGTTGTCAAATGTTATCATTAATCAATAACTTTTATTTGGATACAGCAATAAGAAATTAAAGTTAAACGGTAATGCTAGTTTCCTGTGAAAATATCATGCGTCCATCTCCAATGGGATTTTCTCCTATCAATACTTTCTGACTCCCCTAGACTTATTTGGCTGTCAGCCTCAGCCAATGGTTCCTACTGAATAATTAAATCAAATGTATAGTTTGATTTAGTCAAAACAAACATATTCCACTTTAGTTTTGTCAAACAAAGGGACTCCTTTAGTGGCGGATTAATCCACATGTGGAGCTCGAGTAAGTATTTGTCGCAGCAGGACAGTGTAAATGAGATTGAGTGAAATAAAGTACAGTGTGTGTGTGTGTGTGTGTGTGTGTGTGTGTGTTCATGGTAATAAAGGATCATGTCAACCAGTGCACCAGTGTGGTTTAATGATCAGTCAACAACAAAGAGCTTCATAGCAAAGGAAGTAGACACACCCTACTGTGATTCACACAATACTGTATTGTTGGTTTGAGGGATGCATATCAGACGTGTTGCCCATACCATAGGCAAACACAAGATAAGAATATTGCTACACTTCCCCCTGCAACATTCATGACACATCATTTAGGATTTAGGAACAACTCACCTCATTGTTCTTTGGGATTGCCAGCATGGAAGAAGAAAAATATAAACTCAACACATCAAACGTTTTATACAGTGTACAGAATATTTACTTATGTTGATAGAACCAGACCAGTTTTGTTAGGTAAATAAATACATTAGTTATAGATCTTAAACTGTTGCAAATTAATCCAGCAATGCTTAAACCGTTTTTTTAGTCTCAAACTCTCTGTCCATGATGTAGGTAATGGGAGGGAGATACAACAAGGTACACTGGGAACACAGGAGATGGAGTAAAACACTGTACCTAGTCCCTCCCCCCAAACAAACATGCAATCTCACAGTCTGAGGTATACGTTGACTCACCGTTGTCTCATAAACTGAGTTGTCACACGTGGATTCTCCAGAGATGTTTTCATATGGTAGGTTGGAGGACAGTGACAGCTGAAGTAGCTTTCTCTGATGCCTGAGCACAGACAGAGAATGCGTCATGACAAAGAAGGAGACACATATGTTTTAATATGTACAATGTCATTCTGGAGAAATGGCACCCTAAAATGTGTTTTTTTTTAAATTCTATTTAACTGTGTACTTTTCTCATCATGCTTTTATGAGTCAGATGTGCTAATAGAAAGGTGTAGACCAGTTATGATGGAGGTGTTGTGGAGGTGGATGGTATAATGAAGGATCACTGACACACACACACTTAACAGAAATGGCAGAACAGGGTTGGTTATATAATACAATCAAATGTTATAGAAATAATACATAATAACAAACCAACATTTTCTCTGTAAACGGTGCTGATACCTCTATTCCACTTAAATGCGTTTTGTTTTATTTCCATGCTGGGGCTGGTTTGGTTCCCAAGTGTGAACCATTTTCTTTGCTTCATGTGATTATAGTTTCCAGCATGAATATCACTCACAATAACACAAATGGCGGCTAACATTGGAGCTGTGTCATGTTCAAGCTATTGAATTACGAATTCTTCAACTTTAAATGGTAAATGGATGGACTGCATTTCAGATAGTGTGGAGTCTATTTTTATATAACATTACAAGACTGATTCTTATTATTACAATTTATGCTTATTGTGCTCATGAGATTGCTATGACTATAGAATAAATAGACACAATCACTAATCCCAGGTTCTGATGGGTTAGATACCAACGAGGGGAATAGTCAGAAGAAAGTTTAGCTTGCAATATTGAAAGTAGCAAGGTCAAGTGAAGAGACTGAGAGAACACAAAGAGGTGGTCAGAACAGCACAACGCACCGGCCTTGACTCTGTATGGGAGCCGCGCTCCCCCGCAAAGCTAGGAAGTAACATTATGGTTTCCCACTATATCTGAAGAAACGTTAGAGAAAACAAATTAGTATGATGGTGCCAGAGTAGCGAGGGACTTCCACAGGCCGGCCGAATGCTGATTGGAGGATCATGTTGCCAAGAGACTCTATCTGAGTCTGTGCACCAACCAAAGAGAACCAAGTCTAAACCGCGGTATCTCTTCAGCTAGTCTTGACCAATCATAAATGTACGGGCAACGCCCTGTGTAATAAAATGTATTGTCGCACGAGGTTCGAGGCTCTTGACGGATTTGGTGGTTACAGATTACAGCTTTGCTGCCTGTGATTCCCAAAGACGTGATGAGTCCTTGGCCAACTAATATATATATTTGGCTCTCTTTACAATAAATAGTTAATCTTAGAAGTTGTCTGTCTTTTCTGGAATTCTGAACCCAACAATAGCCTTTTATCCATTCCTTACGACTCCCAAGAGCGCTTTACATATAAAAGTCATCATTCACCCATTGATATAGTGGCAGGGGATGCCAAACATGGTGCCATCTGCTCAAGGAAGCTAACATTCACACACCCAGTTGGAGCAATGGGGAGCAATTTTCCCAAGGACACACCGACATGCTGCCTTGTGTCGTATATATATATATATATATAGCATAATAATGCTATATATATATATATAGCATAATAATGTATATATTGTATATATATAGCATAATAATCATTCACCATAAATACTTTGAGTAGCTTATCGTTGGTAGCACAACTATAGCAAAATGGTTTTCATTCAAAGTGAATAAAATGGTGAACATTAGGCAAGTTTATTTATATCTTTGTGGTTGTGTTCTAGCCACTTTGCGCTCTTAATGTAACCTGAACAACATTCTCTGTTGCTCTCCCGGAGGTTTCTTCCACTTTACCCCCTAGCTGTGGGGTTCCTTTGGAAGTTTTTCCTTGTCCGATGGGAGGGTCTAAGGACAGACGGTGTCGTATTTGTATTCATTTTCTTTACAAACTGTAAAGTCCCCTGAGATAAATGTAGAATATGTGATATTGGGCTATATGAATAAATGTTGATTGATTGATTGAACATTCTACTCTTGCCATGAGCTGTTGTTGCTCCGCTCCGGCCTCCGACGTATGTGGCTCGGTTTTCGCCGAGTAAATAGTCGGTGCTTGACAGCTGGCGTCATTGCAGTGGAAACACAAAAAACTGGTTTGCAATTGCTCACCGGCTCAAAACCGATATTCAGTGGAAACAGGGTTTAATTACACTTGACTACAAAGGGAACTTTAAAATAGACAATTGATAGAATTGGTATTTATTGTCTTATGTGAATGTTAAAGAGAGAAGCTAAGACCACATTTATTTGTATAAAACTGTCTTCTGTTGCACTGTTGGTGGAGCCTGTGACCTAAGATTTTCATCGACATAACTACACTGTAGCTATACGTATGACAAATAAAAGCCTTGAACCTTCTTTTTGAACATTTGAACCTACTTTGAGTAGTAGAGGTAGATTCCAATGATGAGGCTGAGGAGGAGGACGATGGGGATGAAGACAGCAAATGCTACTTGGGCCCCCTCCATTCTTAGGTCTGCAGAAGACACTATTGGAGAGAAA
Organism: Harpagifer antarcticus; assembly: GCA_902827135.1. NCBI lineage: Eukaryota > Metazoa > Chordata > Actinopteri > Perciformes > Harpagiferidae > Harpagifer > Harpagifer antarcticus. Next base: position 837,756 of record CADEHL010001074.1, read on the forward strand.
ACGGGGACACGACAATACATTATTCATTGACAGGTCAAACGTTTTTATTTTGTTAAAGGTCCCATGTCATGCTTTTCTGGTTATTACCCGTCCCCTTGTGTTATGAAGGTTTCTCTGCATGTAAACGGTCTGCAGAGTCACAAACCCTCAAAGTACACCCTGTAGCGAGTAAAACTCTAACACAGTCTAGCTGCCCCAAAACGCCTCGTTGGAGATTTCTCATTTTCCTTTAGGCGCATTCACACTGCGGTACTTTTCCCACAAAGGTTCATGCGAACTTAGTTCAGTGAACTCTTTTATCGCGTTCACACCAAAAAGAGCCGGTACTAAATATAGCTCTTTTCTCACAAAAGAGCCGCTCGTAAGTCCCTGCTAGAGAGCAGGGACTTACGAGCGGCTCTTTTGTGAGAAAAGAGCTATATTTCTGATTGGCTGGGCGGATTGCAAACCACGCCCCGTAAAACTTCCAAAAAGTTTTGTGAAGCCGCCATTTTATTATCCTCGCATTAGCATTATTAGCATTAGCATTAGCCCAGCGCAGAAACGCAGAGAGACTAACTTATGGCAACACAAAATAAAACATGGGAGCGGTGGAGATGAGGAGGTGTCGGCGTTCTGGCGATTTACTCGGAAGGCTTCAGTAGAAGTTGCTGGGAGTCCCAGCAGCTTCTACTGAAGTCCTCTTACAACTCCGGGGACTTCCGGCCGGGGACTTTGGGCGGCAGTATCCGCCGTGAAGTTGTTTGTAGCCTGCCAGTAAACCCAAAGCAGAAGAAGAAGAAGTGAAGTCAGCGGCTTCATTTGCCTAATCCACCCCCAGAGACTTTTTCCGGTGTGAACGCGATCTGTACTTAGTTCATGCGAACTAAAGAGTTTGCATGAACTAAGTTCGCATGAACCTTTGTGGGAAAAGTACTGCGGTGTGAATGCGCCTATTGTTTACTTCCTGGGTACTGTGACTTGTGAATACCCAGAGGCCGCACCCTCTGCCAGCCTTTCACCAAACAAAGCTTCCCAAACCTTTCAGGATTCATGCCGGATATGTACAGCGTAGGGCACTGAAGAACGATGCTGTTCCTACTTTGTTTGGACCGGCGGGAGATTCGGGTACACAAACTGTGTATTCATTGTTGTTTGTGTATTTATGAGTTTAAAACAAACAAGGTATCTACCACGACTGTTTAAATGGGTAAACGTCTTTCGGGCTACTAAGTTGGGATGGCGGAGAAATGCTCTCCGCAGACCCATTCTCACAGCGTTATAAACCTTTTTCTTACTCAATATCAAGCCACACTTATTGCTTTTACTTCGGCTGTGAGTGTTTGTGTGCTCAGGGTGAGTTTCGCTTGTTCTCGCTGTATCACCGACCCGGAAGCCTGTCCACTCCTCTAAATCTATTCTAGTAGACCTCAACAATGGAATTATGATCAGTAGAAATGGCCATGACATGGGACCTTTAATAACAATATCGTCTCTTGTATTTGCTAATCATGTGTCATTACTTTCAGCAGAAATTCACTCGTTAAAAACAAATCAGCTAACATAAAACTTGCAAAGAAACCATGTTCTTTTTTTGTAATTGTAAAAAATGTAAATAATCTTAGCACAAATATCTATTAAAACGTCCATGCTCAGACCATCAGATACAAGGCGTGCAGGAAACATGAACTTCTTGTGAAGACTTACCATCTAATCTGTGCTCAGCATTAGCTGGGTGGGCTGTGGATGATACAGAAGTGTGTTAAACATGAAACTGCATGAATTATAAACACTTTAGAATTGTTTTCACAAAAACATTTTTGTATCATGAACTAAAGGCCAATCCTGCGTTATTTCAGCATCTACTCTCCTACAGCCTTCTTCAAAGTGAAAAACAATATCCACTTTTCCTTTTTGGCATTCTATTTGTGATTGATTTCACAGTCTCTTTGAAACATGCTCCGTCTTCTTTATTTAGCTTATTTTCTTTTAATTAAAAACGTTCAAACGGTCAACGTCACTGAATAATAGAGAGGATTTAAGGTCCCACGTCTGAACATGAAGTCAGGTATTGATGGAATTAAATAAACAGAGTGCACGAGATGATGAAGTTCAAGCTAAATATTTGTACTTGAATATGAACATTTAATTTGAAGCTTTTCAAGATTTGATTAATGTGATTTCAGTTTCTTTTTTCCAGTACACATTAAGGTGCAATATGTGCAGTGTTACTCAAGTAGAAATATACAAAGATAACAGGCTTTAAATTATACAAAATCAGAAATAATAACAAAAGACGACATGCAGTCACGTGAACAGCAAATTAATTAAGTTTCATGGCCCAATCAAAGTTATTAAAAAAAAAACTAATGTAAAATGGTATTTATCAAGAAATGATTAAGATATTGTGTCGTTCTTTGCAACACTTAAAAAGACAAGGATTTCTGAAACCACGCGGGAAAGGAAGGAGATGAAGAATAATTGAGTTCTGCTAAATTCAAAAATGTCGGCAAGATTAATGTAACAATAAAATAATTAGCTAGATATCAGTCATATACTGTAAATCATTTAGAATCTGAGCTATAGTATCACAGTTTAAAAACATGGGAACAGTTACGTTTTTCTTTAACTAAAAGGAATAGTGTACTTAATAATTTTCTCAATTGAAGAATAGTCATAATAGTAATAAAAACAGATTATACAAATACGATGAAAATTAGAACACTTTTTTGGGGAAAAAGGCAATTTTAAAGTGTGTTTTAGTTTCCCTTCACACTATGGAAACAAAGACATGCCATAGGGATTGGAATCTATATGAACACGTGAAGAAATATAATATATTTTACTTTGTAAGAGCAAAGGTGACAAGATAAAGTCTAGGGTTTAGGTTTCAAAGTACCACCTTTGACTTTTCTATTCAACTTTAATGTATTCAGTTGCACATAACGTTTTCAAAAATAATTGTCTTTATTTGGCTCCCTTGGACACTTTGTAACATGATTTACTTAAATAAAACACTCAACCAATTAAATGACTTAAGTATTGAATTATTCAAAAATATGTTAGCCCATTTAGGTATTCTTATTCATCCATAGTTTAGGACTTCACATATTTACATATTCGAATGGTCTTACATTAGATCATGTTTTTAAAGAAGCAAAGGATATTGTGTAGAACGATGGTGCCAGGCTGCAGTTCCTCACCTTTGCAGACAGGTGGCAGCCCACTCCACTGGGACGGGTGTCCAGGGACACAATGGAGAACCGGCTCCCCCAGCAGCTGGTGTCCAGGCAGACAGGAGTAGTGGAGGGTCTCCCCCGCCTGGAACTGGATCTTGTTGGAGCTGGGGACCCCGTAGGTGGGCGTTCCTGGGTGACTGCAGGGCTCCAAGACCTCAGCTGGAGTTAAAGGGGAGAAACAGTTCAGGTTGAGAAGACTGTAGGAAATGTGCATTGCAAGGTGCCAGTGGAGAATGGCACTAATGTCCAGACTGCCATTCAATTAGGTATGGATATTCACATTCTGCTGAGTATGACTAACTTTCTCATAATTTTTTTTACAAATGTCCATTGCTTGTGTAGAACAAGCAATGTAAAAAAAAACTAACATGCAGATTGCAGGAAACTGCTGAGCACAATCATGTGAATATTAATATCAGCAAAAATGTATGGAACAATTATATCAGCAGAAGGTTTCACAAAGAATGAAAAAAAAGAAGGAAGTGCTTTTAAATAAATACAAAAACACACACACACTTAAGTTACAATCATTTTGAGATAAATAACTGTATATGTGCCAAATTTACATGGTCTGTTTAAGCAAGTTACACAAATTGTAACATAGCATTAGTACGGAAGATGATTGGGGCCACAGGCGGAACATTTATCTCCTCGAGTTTTGACCAATACATTTTTTGCACATGTGGCTAGAATCTCAGAATTCTGAGTTTTCTTCCCAGAATTCAGTTTGAACTATATCTTTAGCTATAAAATATTCAATCTCAATTTTTTTAAGACCTCAATAAATGTTTCACATGTGGCCCTAATTTTCCTCCATACATTTGCCATCTGATATTTCAGATGCTGGTCAGAGAACAGCTCACAATTAAGCGCTTTGAGCACCAGGAAAAGCGCTTTATAAATGTAATGTATTATTATTATTATTATTAAGAAGAGGGCTGCACGTCAAAATACTTCAAGACATGACATTTAAAACTGACTATATACAGTTTGAATTATCTTCAGTCTGTGGCAGGTCCTTAATTAATAATTAATAATTAGAAATATACTTTAGTTCTTTAAATACTGTTGAAACAATGGCATTATTGAACCGAGATGACTGTTTGAACAAAGACACGAAAAACTCCTTAATCTGCTAAATTAATTGTACCATTTGGAATTGGCATGAAAGAGAATGAGTCTTCTTCAATCAATCAATCAATCAATTAATCAATGTTTATTTATAAAGCCCAATATCACAAATGTTACATTTGTCTCAGTGGACTTCACAGATTGTACAGAATATCAGTTTGACAATACGACACCCTCTGTCCTTAAGTCCCTGACACACCAACCCGATTTTGGGAGTCAGAGGCCGTCAGAGGCAGTCGGGCATTCGCGGCGCCCTACTCAGGTTGGTGTGTCCCGCACCGCCGTCTCTTTTACCTCATTCACACCAACGGTGTTTCAGGGCCGGTTCGGAGCTGGAGCTTGAAAAGCACCGGGTTTTCCTGTTCACTCCGCAGCGGAGCAGCCTCTTAGCTCCGGAATCCGGTTCGTTTCAAGCACCAAAAAATTGTCCGGCTGGAGCAAAAGCAACGTCACGCTTACGTTGAGGCGGGGGCAGGGGCGGGATCAACTACTGAACAACAACAAAAAGCCCGCGTTTTATCCAGTTTGTACACAACGATGGAGAAACTTAACAAGCAGCAGTGGTCCACTGAAGAGACCAGCTACCTACTGGGAATCTGGTCTTCCGAAGAGGTACAGATGAAGCTGGAGCACAATCCGCCATTGTTGTTGTTGTCGGTGTGAGGGGTTTCCGCGCACTTTGGCTTTATGAAGCAGGCACGCAAACGGTTACGTCATGATGCAAACGATGACGCAATGACGCAGCACCAGTCGGACTCTGGGCGGTGTGAAAAGTGCCGGAGCTAAACCGAAGAACCAGTTCTGAACCTGAAAAGCTCTAGCACGGAGCTTGAACCGGAGTTGCGTTGGTGTGAATGAGGTATTAACGGCACATTTTCACACCTCCCGCGGCCCGACAGTTGGCCAAAGAAAGTCGGCCAAAGAAATCACTCTGATTGGCTGTTCAGCTTAGCGAATCAGTGCATGAGAAGCGAAGCGGAAGTGAGGGACCAAAATAAACGATTAAGAAGGCACACACAGACAGACAGACAGAGCAACTGTCTACCACTGTTCATTGTTCATTGACCTATTGTGAGCATCACATGGAAATGTGCATTTTGCAAGAAGTGGCCATTATTCAGATGGGTGTTTCCGTCCGCCCCTCTATTCTTTCTCCCATTATCCTCCACAATCTGCCTAGAAGTATTTTAACGTTGTAGCTGTTCAAGATGGTCATTTTAAAATGTGTTGAAAATATACTGTTAGTAGTTAAACCAATAATAATGTACGGCTGCAACTGACAGTTATGTAGGCACATTTTTTATTTGTATTAACGCATAATTTAATTTTGGTTTAGTATTGATAAGTAAACTTGAGTCAAAGATGGATGCAACTCCACCTTCTCGGCCCGTGCCTCGAGGAATATGAGTATTGATATGGCTGGGTGGAGTGGCCTCATTTATGCTGACATATTCTTCATGTCTCAACCAAGTTTCAGTGAGACAGCATATATCAAATCAAATCAAGTTTTATTTATATAGCACATTTATAAACGATTTTTGGTCGAGCCAAAGTGCTGTACATATAATCAAAATAGCCTACAGTAGAGACACTTTACAGCTAATACAATAGCACAGATTGTTCAGAATATCAGTATGAGAAAAAACAACACCCTCTATCCTTAGACCCTCACATCGTACAAGGAAAAACTTCCGGAGAAAACCCACAGTTTAGAGGGAAAAAATGGGAGAAACCTCAGGGAGAGCAACAGAGGAGGGATCCCTCTCCCATGACGGACAGACGTGCAATAGATGCCGTGTGTAAATCGAAGAGATAATACATTTTACAGCATAGGTAGTCCAAATGTTAGGAAATGCATGTGTCTGTAATAAGAAGATGAATCTACGAAGACTACAATCCTGTGGGAGCCTTCAGGGAGGCAGCAAGACGAGACCCAGGCAGGACCGCAGAGACAGGTTTAGCCACGACTCGAAGTCCCCGACTTAATCCAGAACTCAGGATAGAGGATCCAAGACCACAGCAAGAAGATCAGCCTCGACTCCGGATCCCGGCGTAGATATAGACACAAAACAAGAAAAAATGTGGCTGGGTTAATCGGAACAAGAGAATACACAGACACAGACAGACGGAAGAACAAGCACTCCCTTAGAATAGGTTGAGGGCAAAGGGTAGCAAGTAAGAGAGTAAGAAACATAGGTGGAGAGGCACACTCAGGAAACAAGGTCCCCACTGGAGCCTTAGTTGGAAATTGATGAGAGATAGGGAGGTACACTGTGTCTACGAATTGTAACACTCCCCGGCCTGTCTAAGCCACTCTACAAACCGTTTTCCAGAGAGAAAAAGTGAGTTTTAAGTGTTGATTTAAAAACCCCCAGGGTCTGGGCCGACCTCACATTGAGGGGCAAAATGTTCCAGAGCCTGGGGCCCGCTGCTGCGAATGCTCGGTACCCTCTGGTTTTAAGCCTGGTCTTAGGAACTATGAACAGCAGCTGATCATCCGGCCTTAAGGCTCTGCCTGGGGTGTAGCGATGGAGGAGTTTGGCTACATAGGCCGGAGCCAGCCCATTTAGGGCTTTGAAAACAAATAAAAGGATTTTAAAATCTATTCTGAACTGAACTGGAAGCCAGTGCAATGAGGCCAGAATTGGGGTGATGTGGTCACGCTTTTTATGGCCAGTTAGAAGACGTGCAGCTGCATTCTGCACTAGCTGCAGGCGTCTAATTGAGGCCTGGTCCATACCCACATACAGAGCATTGCAGTAATCCAGTCTCGAGGTAACAAAGGCGTTAATAACACTTAAAAGATAAAAACGACTTGGTCTTAGCCAATAGTCATATTTAAAAAAAGCAGGTCTTGACTACGGTGTTGACCTGTTTATCAAATTTAAAAGTGCTATTGAAGGTCACTCCAAGGTTCATAACAGAGGGGAGGATATTTTTACTGAGGGAGCCCAGAATATCAACCGGAAAGGCTGGAGGTCGGGGTCCAAAAAAGATGACCTCGGTCTTGCTCTCGTTGAGGGTTAGGAAGTTTTGGCTCAGCCAGGATTTAATCTCTGTTAAGCAGTCCATCAACTGCTGTAGTGAGTTGGCATTTTGATTGAGAGGCAGATAGATCTGTACATCGTCAGCATAATAATGGAAGGGGATATTGTGTTTTGTGAGAATTGAGCCTAGGGGCAGTATGTACAATAAAAAAAGGATGGGGCCCAGAATCGAGCCTTGGGGAACCCACCAGGTAAGAGAGGCTTTGGCAGAGGAGAAGGCACCCAACTGCACTGAGAGGCTACGGTCTGTCAGGTAGGAGCCTGTGATGTCTGCGGACTGTTCAAGCCGTGACAACAGGATGCTATGGTCCACAGTGTCAAAGGCAGCTGTTAGGTCCAACAGCACCAAGACAGCTGGGCTACCTGAATCAGCGGCTAGGAGCAGATCATTAAAAACTCTTAAAAGGGCTCTTTCAGTACTATGCATGGGTTTAAAGCCAGACTGAAACTTTTCATGGATGCCACGTGTGGTTAAAAACGACTGTAGCTGGACGTAGACTACTTGCTCCAGGGCTTTAGATAAAAAAGGTAGCTGTGAGATGGGCCTAAAATTTGCGAGAATGGAAGGGTCGAGATTTTTCTTTTTAAGTAGTGGCTTAACCACATGTTTGAGGGCAGCTGGGACACATCCTGAGCTAAGAGAGGTGTTTACAAGCAATAAAACACTTGCTCCAACTGATTCAAAAACATATCTAAGGAAGCGAGAGGGAATGCTGTCTGAGGTGCAGTTTGTCGGCCGCAGGTGCTTGACTACATCCGAGAGAGAAGAGAGGGATACAGGCTCGAGGACAGCAGGGCACAGAAAAGGAGCAGAATCTGGGGTAGCACTAGTGTGGGCTAGCCTAAGAGCAGATACTTTTTCGATAAAAAATGTAAGAAATGTATCGCAAAGGGTAGTCGATGGCACAATTGGAGAAGTATCACAAGGATTAATGATCGAGTTGAGGACATTAAAAAGAACTTGAGGTTTATGGCTATTTTTGGAGATTAACAGAGAAATATACTCCGTTTTGGCTGCTTTGACTGCCATCTGGTAGTCGGAAAGGCAAGCACAAAGGATTTCTAAGGAGACATGGAGTTTATCCTTTTTCCATTTTCTCTCTGCACGCCTGCAAGCGCGTCTAAGAGCGCGAGTACAATCATTGAGCCACGGCTCTAAAAGAACTTTGGTGCGTCTAAGCGTAAAAGGATCAACGGAATCCAGTATTAGTGTGCATGTCGAATCAAACATGGAGATAAGCTCATCAGCACTAAGAGCACAGTTCACTTCTAATTTACAGATCGGAGAAGCATTAAAAGCATCTGAAAACTGTGAGGCAGTCAAGGGGTTAATTGAACGCAGACAACGTGCAGGAGCACGTGATTCGACTCCCGCAGAAGGGATCGAGATACGCGTTGCTGCACAGATTTCATCCACAGAGATAGACAGTCCAAACGATAATACTAAATCTAAGGTGTGTCCTTTATCGTGCGTTGGACCAGCCACGGACTGAATGAGACCAAAAGAGTCGAGGAGATTTAAAAAGTCCCTAACCAGAGGTTTAGACTCGCAGCACACATGGACATTGAAGTCTCCGCAGATCAAAACACGATCATATTTCACCATGATCCCGGACAGAAAGTCAGAAAAGTCAGTTATGAAATCCTTATTGGACTTTGGTGGGCGATACACGACTGCACAGAGTATAGGCGAGGTCGGGTTCAGCTCAAAAAGCTGCAACTCGAAGCTAGCATAGCTAGTTACAGGGTGAAGCAATCGGCATTGGAGATTAGCTCTAAACACTGAAGCTATACCCCCACCATGGCCGGTGGTACGGTGGGAGCTGAAGAATGTACAGTCAGGAGGAAGAAGTTCAGAAAACGGTACATACTCGCCAGTGTGGACCCAGGTCTCCGTCAGGAACATCAAATCCAGATCACGAGAGGTGAAGAAGTCATTTAACAGGAACGTCTTGTTTGCTATTGACCTAGCGTTTAGCAAAGCCATGCAGAGTTTTCTCTCCGGAGGTGCCGAAGGTGTAGTGTGTCTTAGAGGACGAAGATGTGCGTGTTGAACGCCGCGTGGCCCGGGAGCAGTCAATCAGGCAGGAGGAGCTGCCAGCGGGCCCAGCAGAGGCCGCAGCTCCGGAAAGACAGGGCGAATCCATCGATCCCTCACATGGCATGCAGCGGGAGGGCCATGATATCTGATACGTGAATAAGTCCCAGGAGAAGCCGTCAGGTGTGCTTTTTGATGGACAAGCGCACCACCACGCTTTCCCCGTCGTCTAAAGCGCTTTCGGTGAGGCAGGATGCAGGGCAACCGGCGCAGGTAGGTGGGAATATCTGACAGTTAGAGGGGGGGGGGGGGGGGGGGAGTCGATTTACGGTTGCCAGATGTAGGTTTGGGCAGCAGTATAAACTCCAGTGAGGGTCTTAGGTGGAGGAGAGCTTGGCGATCATAGACGAGCAGAGCAGAGACATTCTGACAAACATAAAACAAAAACAGGATAGCTAAAGGTAGATAGCTGAGGGAGCGGCATGCCGACACAGGCGCCATCTTGAAATCCACCGGAATCCATACAGATTATATCAATATTATAATCTGATATTGCTTTAGATGCTAGAGATCTTATGTTTAAGAGTCCACATTTAATCGTCCTGTTTTGTTGCACTGTAGTAGTTGTTACATTTACTTTTATTAGGTTATTATCTATTAGGTTTTACTTTAAATTGTCCTTGGGCAGACACACACACTGTTAATATTGGGTATTTTATTGGAGAGAGCGCAGAGAAGCATGTAAGACTGCGACTCCGCCTCCTGGTCTCAGCTCCAGTTTGTCATGGATTACGTCCACAAAGCTCTGAAATGTTTGCCGAAATTAGATTTGCACCTTCCAAAGTAGGATGAATGCCGACTCTCTTAATCAGACCAGGTTTTCCCCAGAAGGCTGTCCAATTATTTACGAAGCCCACATTGTTTGCTGGGCACCACCAAGACAACCAGCGCTGAAATGATGACATGCGGCTATACATGTCATCATTGATCAGATTGGGGAGGGGACCAGAGAAGATTACGGTGTCCGACATTGTTTTAGCATAACTACACACTGACTCCACATTAAGTTTGGTGCATTCTGATTGGCGTAAACGAACATCATTACCACCGACGTGTATTTACGTTTATTTTTAGCAAGCAGTTTAAGATGTGCCTCAACATCGCCCGCTCTGGCCCCCGGAATGCATGTGACTGTGGAGACTTCGGTCTCTAAATTCACGTGTTTCATAATAGAGCTACCAATAACCAGAGTTGGCTTCTCAGCGGGTGTCTCGCTGAGTGGGGAATATCTGTTAGATACGTGAACGGGTTGGTGGGGACCTGCGGGTTTCGCGTTATGCCCCTTCTGAACAGTCACCCAGTTCGAGAGTTGGGGACGGCTAGTAAGAGTTACCTCTTGCCGGTCCGCACCGACTAACATGGGCTTTACTGTAGCTGAGTTACTTTCTAAAATGCGGAGCCGGGCTTCTATGGCTATGATTCCCGCCTCCAACCTAACAGCTATACTACATTTAACACATGTATCGGTACCAGTAAAGGAGGTAGGGAAGTAACCAAACATGAGACAGATAGAGCAGGAAATAGCACCCGAGGGTGGGGAAAGAGCCACGGCTAGCTATCAAGCTAAAGTAGCTACCGTTAGCAAACCCGAAAGGAGTGTAAGCAACTGTGGAGTTACAGTCGCTAAGAGAAGGAGAGTGCTTAAGCTGTAGTAACGTGTGATTACAACGTCAGGTAGCTGCCGTGATCAAGAATTGTAAAACAATCGATTAAGTTAAGATAATATAAGCTATCAGCAGCAGAACAGACACACAGGATAGCCCGAAGGTGACAATAACAACCGGAAGTGACAACACGCTTACCGCAATAGTGAGCATTCAGTCTCGAGTCTTTCAAGAAATTAAAGGCGGATAATTCCATTATGAATGAAAATATGTGATATTAGAGAGCGAGAGTTCCACTTTCACATCATGACACTTTGTTCCCTGCACTTATTGCTCCTGAAGAATTTTGGGGAAAGTTTTGCAATTTTTTGACATAATAATAGTCTTTCGCTCATGATCTCTACCTCATGAATAACAATGACCGGGGCTTGTCTTCCCCAAAGTAATTTCCGCTGTCCGGTTAAATTAATTATTAGTCGTGCCATCAAACAATATGTCTCCACCTAGAAAGTAGGTGAGGCACTGTATGAGAAGTTAATGCAAATGTGGTGAATGCCTTCAAGGCTGTTTGAGAGGAGGAAATTACATTTTAATAAGACTGACGCACTTTTAGCCAGTATTATCAGAAACAAAGAAGTGGAAGGAGGTCACCTGGTGTGACTGAACTAAATTCCATCATAATTACTGATATAAGATAAAAACTAATTACAATAATATTTAAAATACTAAACAGTTTAATTTTAAACAAACACATTTTTTCTCACAACTGATGTAGACAAGATATGATGTGTGTACTTGTTTACTCATGTATTGAAGTGTAGTTAAAAACCTATTTTGTGCTGATATTCAATATATTAAAATAAATGAAACACTTAATTAGATCTTCAATCTTAATTAAAACCAGACTAATTGATTCATTTCATGGTAATAGCTTTTTAAAGGAGAACAACTGTGTAATAGGCAGTATTTGTATCGGACTCAGGAAATACATTCAAAGTATGTGGATCACCCTCTGTAAACCTGTGAAAAAACCTGCCCAAGAAATTCAGGTAAGTCTATTTAAAAAGGTGCATCGTTGTAGAAAGAATTCAACAACATCTCAATAAACTGGTGCACAGTTTCACATTAAAGCCATTAATGGTGTTTAAGAGCTTAAGGGTGCGTTCACACCTGCCTTGTATAGTCCGGTTGAATCGAACCCTGGTGCATTTAGCCGCTTGATGCGGTTCATTTGGGTCGGTGTGAACACAATCCGAGACCTCTTAAGTGAACTAAACAACCGGACTCTGGTCCGCTAAAATAGGTGGTCTCGAAGCGCTTGCTTGCGAACTCTGGAGCGGTTCATTGATGGTGTGAACGCAGTCCGCACCAAAACATAGGAAGCGTAGTATTTACGTGTCACAAGAACGCGGATATCTTCAAAATCTTTAGCGAAAGAGTCTTTCAAGACATCCGTGGTTGTTTAGTTAAAGAGTGAAGCAGAATTAAGTGTTGAACAGTGTCGTTGTGACGGAGCGGATCACATGAGTGACTGACTCCGCCACTGACAGCCGACACACACACACGCACACACACACACCAAACATTTCGGAGAAAAGATGGAGGCGCATCACTTCCGTGTTTTAAATTCCTGCTATGAACCATGCAATTTCTTATTTATTTTTGTGTTTGTTAATTATGGGGAATGATTATGTTGAGAGGTGGTTGGCCTGTTTATGTTTGGGGTCGGATTTTTGTGTTGACAATGTGGTTTGGAGTTTGATTGTTGTCACCTGTTGTAGGCCTGGTGGGAGGGGCTGTGGGTTAATAAGGGATGGGGTTGGCCCTGGAAGGGGAACTCGGGGAATGTTGCAGAGAAGGCAACAGCTGAACACGTTTACTCTCCGTGAGTGATGGACGGTCTGATTTGGACGTTTGTTTAAGTTGTGCTGGTTCGCTATTTATTTTTTTTATGCTGAAAATAAAGTTTTGGAGCTTAACCCAACCGACTAGGCCAGTGTTTTCGGACGGACAAATAGAGCCCCGTCAGCTCCATAAAAGTAAGAACACCTGTCGTCGGTGAAACGCCCCTCCTTACTGCAGAACCTCTCTCATTATATGTGTTATATAATCATATGCGCGGGCCGCTATTGTCAGTTGATCTCCAGATGAACAGCAGCATGAGAATAACCTGCCGAAAGTGCCGATGCTCCATGGCGGAGGCTCCGGTAGTAATTGTCGGGATTCGCGTTTTTACCTTTACCCCCTTAATGTCTGACCAATGGTTGAACAGCATTTCCGTGCACATGACTTGTGTTTAAAGTTTATAGTCCGTTTGAGCTTTGCCCATGTGAATCCAAACCGAACCTTCTGAAAAATGCAACTATGTAACAACCTGTCGTCTGGTGCGCACCAGAAAACGGACTATTAGGTGTGAATGCACCCTAAGAAATAAGTTGTAATCCCGCTTACTATTCACACACCTGGCCAATCACCTTTCAAAGTGGGCGGGATAGAGTGACGCCAGAATGAGTCTTCAACCCGCGGCAACCCAGCTCACACTGTCCACTCCAGCAGCGAGCCCCGCAACGTCCCGCCAACACGTCACCCAGACCCCACGCAGCAATCTCATCTGTTTGTCATTGCTGGTGTAAATTTCTGGTTGCTAACGCCATTGTAACACATAATTACTGATGTTCCGCTGTAACGGTGGTGGACTCATCAGAACAGAGTGGGCGAAATGACCAATCAGAGCACACTGGGCTCATAGGGGGGGGGGGGGGCGGCAGGAGTTCCAACAAGCCGTTTAGGACAGAGAGTGAATACACATACTATACAGAGATGCTGTATGAGAAACCAATGTGAGTTTGGAACATTGCACAGTATAAATCTATTTTAGTAGACCTGAACAATGGAACTATGATCAGTATAAATAGCCATGACATGGGACCTTTAAAATCCAATAGAAATTAAATAGAAACATCGAATTGCTTTTTGTCAAGGAAGCCCTTGAGATGCTTACTTCTGGGTCAGCCTGCAAAAACACGTCACCACTCTATTGATCAGAAAGGCGTTGCTAGCTGTCAAATTCATGTTTAATTTTAGTGTCTTGTACGTACGTAGGCATTGAGGCAGCTTCTGATTCCACTTGGGGCCTGAGGACCCTCGGTTGAAGCAGGTGAGGAGACTGTTCCCAGACAGAGTGAAGCCCTTGTCGCAGATGTACTGGATGGTTGAAGCCACAGTGAAGTGGGAACCAGACAGCACCCGCCTGCTGTGCTCCACCTTCCCAGGGTCAGGGCAGGACACCACTAGAAGGACAGACCAGGAAAATAAACTTTCAAGCTACATTTTCTGTCATCTTTAGTCTCACCTAGACAGAAAGATATCACTTTAAAACATCAACAATTCACAGTTATGAAAGAGGTAAAGATATACAGTACCAATATATGAGCAAAGTTAGCTATTGTGACTTTTTTAGAAGTCTAAAAACACTCTTGTTCTTAGCATAGGTCAAAAACACATCCTGGGAAGCAGTGCTTCAAATGAATAGACGGGAACATGTGCATTATTGCATTATGAAAATGATCTGGCTGTAGAAATGTAAATCACATAACTGTAGATAACATTTGGATATTATAAAAGAAGCCTTGCCAACTTTGCTTGCATTGGTGGTCAACAAAGAACGTTAAATGCCTCTTAATTTAGTCAAATAGTGAGAATCAGCTCTGTTTGTCTGAGCCCGGTAACAGGAGCCCACCGAGGCGAGATTAGTCAATTAGTTGTGTCGCCCCCGGCATGCCTGTTCTGGTTCCAGCAGCAGAGGCCAGAAACACAGCGTGGAAGACGGCCATGCTGGAGTCCAGTTCCCCTTCCTTGGCCAGTGAGGCAACTCCCCAGAATCTCTCTCTCTCTCTCTCTCTCTCTCTCTCTCTCTCTCTCTCTCTCTGTCTCTCTCTCTCTGTCTCTGTCTCTGTCTCTGCATTTGTGTTAGAACTAGAGCTGTTAAAGTTAACGATAATAACGTGTTAACAATAATGTGTTTTAACACCATTAACCTTTAGCACTAGCAGGCTGTTATGATGAGGCAACATAATTTAGCTAACCGCTAAAGTCAACGGAGTGTAGCAAGGTTCCAATTGCCTCGCTTTACGATTCCTTCAAGCTCTATTCAGTTAATGACTATTGGTTGAAGGAAAGTTGTTACATTATCGTAATGTGTTTTTGGCGGTAAACTTGAACAATCAAGTTGCTTGTAAAACATGCTTCCACACTCAGTTATGAGCTGTTAACTTTCAACACTAGCTCTAAGCAGCTCAGAATATCCAAGTAATACAAATTGCAAATGCAAAGTTTTATTTTGAATCAAAGCAAATGTTTTTACAAAATAAAATCATTTATTTTATTTGTTTTCAAATTTGGAAAGGGAATCGTAGAATTTCACTGGTGTATCAAATAAAACAAATCTGGTATCGTTGCATTCCTAAAAGTAGTTCCTGGGAGGGTTTCTTGACAATTGACGTCATTGTCTATTGCTCTTAATTGATTTCCAATATGAATATACATATTTGAGTAAAGAAAGCATAGTTATCGACCTCAATTCTATGAGCACTTGTAGACTGAGTGCTCCTATATCTGTGCTTTGTCTGAAATCCCTCGATGATACATACCTTAAAGGGGACCTATCATGCAAAATGCACTTTTGTACGTCTTTTATATATGAATATGTGTCCCCGGTGTGTCAGGGAACTCACCAAGTGTCAGAAAACACAACCCTCTCTCTTGCAACTTCACAGACATGTTTTATATAGGTATGGCCCTACAATATATGTTTCAAATATAGCATGATAGGTCCACTTTAAGACTTTTAACACACATTAGAGAGTTTATTTATAGTAAGCAATAAGTTGAGCTTTTGAACTTTCATTGTAAAACTGTATTACCAATGGTTTTCCGTATTCATGCTGATAAACAAACACATTGATGGAGATAATGGTAATTTGTTGCGTATATCTAAAATGGTCGACTTGTTTGTGCTAAAAGCAAAATGGACACTCTCTGCTACTCAACAATGTGTGTACCATCTTCCCGTCTTGAGTGGATAATTCAGTGGGGGCAGTTTATTTCCTTTCTTTTCTTTGTACTGACCTCTCTCACAGCTGGGTAGGTCGCCGCTCCAGGTGAGGTCCCATTGGCACATGAGCAGCTCGGCGCCAACCACCTGATAACCAGGGTAACACTGGTAGGTCACCACGGTGCCCTGAACCAGCTCAGGGTGAGATGTACTCTTCCAGCCATTAGAGATCTCTGGCAGCTCAGGGCAGGTGTCGTTCCGAGCTACTTCTGCAGGTGTGGTGTGTGTGTGTGTGTGTGTGTGTGTGTGTGTGTGTGTGTGTGTGTGTGTGTGTGTGTGTATCGGAGGGAAAACAGCAAGAAAGGACATTAGGAAACGAATACAAGGAAATAATTACAGTCAATTTGTGTCTTTTTGACAATCAGTTTGAGCTAATCGTGAAATCTTAGCTGGCGAGTTTGTTAGGACATGTGCGGTCTCTTGAGGAGGAGCATCATAACCCTAACCCTGATATTTTGGTCTTTGTCTTTTTTAGGATCACAACTAGCTGATTAGCACTCTACTGGATAGAGAGCATTAAAGCTTAGATATGGTTTTGATTAGTTTGACGGGATGCCTTTATGGGGTGTTACCCTTCCAGCTTTTTGAATGTGCTTTCCTGGAGGGTAACTGTTACCTGATTGGCCTGTTCGATATTCTTTGACATCTGCCATTGTTGCAGTCTTGTGTTTGCATTCCACCAGTGAGGTTCATGAAGAAACTATAATAAAAGCTTCCCCTCCCTTTATTCCTCTTTGTAGATCATCAGTATTCTGCAGCCTTTCCTTGCCTCTGAATGTATTAGCTCTTATCAGATATAGTGCGCTGGCCACGGCGTTGTGTTGATGGAAAGGCCCCGCCAACACAAGGGACAGCCTCTTATTGCTTCCATTTTTAGGTCCTATACCTGCAAAAACAAATTCCCTGTTCCTTTCTTTCATTTTGCCCAACTTTCCTTTTTACAACCTTACTCTCCAATGTGCTGCTTAGTTTTCATTTCCATCCATCTATTGGTATTGAATCCCTCTGTAGCTGAACCATTGTAGAATTCACTGATACATTGATGATACATTAGAACAACATTGGACATTAATATTACATATTAAATAATAGTTAGCTAGCTGTTTGAATCTGCTTCCAGTCTTTACTCTGAGAAAGGCTAACCACCAAAAGATAAGTATATGGCAAAAGATTTTGAACTAATCCTCTAATAATCACTAGTCAACATTTAGTGTTGTCTGTGCTTTTTTTCAAGGATTAGTCTAAAGACAGATGGTGGGTAAAAAGAATGTCATTGTTATGATTTAGAAATACCTAGATTACATAATGTGACTTTATTTTAAGTTACACATTTTTTTACATTACATTGCATTTAGCTGACGCTTTTATCCAAAGCGACTTACAATAAGTGCGTTCGACCAACAAAATACAAACTTGAAGAAAACAGAATCATAAAGTACATCAGGTATCATAGAGCCAAACATTTCAAGTGCTACTCAGCTGGCTATAGATAAGCCAGTCCTTTATTAGTATATAAGTGCCTTGTTAGTAATTCTATCGCTCGAAGTGGAGTCGATAGAATTTATTATGCTTTTTGGGGTTTCCCCTTTCCTATAGAGCGTGCTTTTTGTGCAAGTTAATGGTCTGCAAAGGCTAAAATCACAAAGTTCCCTCCAGAGGGTTATATTTTCTTCTCTGGTAACATGGTGACATCATTATACAACAATTGCGCCAATATTGGCTAGCGCTCCAACGTAATGTATGTGATTGACTAAGGGGCGGGACATCTCAAAGCGGTGGACCAATCACAACAGAGTTGGACAGTTCACCAATCAGAGCAGATGGGCTCTGGTTTCAGACAGAGGGTGAAAAGAGGTGCTGCAGCACAGACAGTATGAGAAAAATAAAGAGCTTTTTGAACATTAAAGCATGGAGACATGTCCCAGTAGAGACACTACATACAAATATGAACCTGAATATTAGAAAAATATGTCCTCATTCACATTAATATTCATGGGACCAGCGATAACTCACTGAGAGTCCCCACAATCTCTGATGCTGTATATTCCATACATGTGTGCTGTGTGTATTTCCAGAGGAAAGGACTAGGATTTGTCATCTTGCATTAACAAGCTTCAAAAATGTATTTATTGTCTGAATATCGTGGGAAGAGTTTCATATTCTTAAAGCCAAGACTTTGTTTGTTTAAAACCCATTATGACCAATGCCATGAGTTTTTCCACCTAATCCATGTTTTTTTTTTGGTAAATGTGCCGTTGCAACATTTGACTGATTTTGATAGCATATGAACAAAACAGTAAATGGCTCTCTAATGAATAATCTCTAAGAAGTTGAGAATTCTCTGAGCGCTGGTTCTATGACTTACCAAAGAAGTGGACTACGAAGCCGTTGCCATAGCCGTACACGTTGGTTGCTGGGTCGGACTGGAACTGGATGGTGAGGTCTGCGGTAGAGGTTGTAGAGCTTAAATCTGGGTTTCGATCCTCCATACTGACCCAGAATTTTAGCTTGTTAGGTCATCTCCATCATAAAAGGTCACCAGGTCATTCTTCCCAATGTTCAACCTGCAACAGGAATATCACAGAATCAACAATTTACCAAGTTTAGTTTCTAACCTGAACTGTTTTAGTGATATTTAGCTTTTTCCATCTACATTTTTGATCATAAAACTAGGTGGTTGTAAACGCACTTCACTCCTCGTTTGCCTCACCTTTAAACTTTCTCTTGCATCAGTTTGTTTAAACATGTTTTACTTATAATAAGAGTGGCAATAATTAAGCACAATGACAAAGAATTGGCTAAAAGATGATAACTTAATAAACTCAAAAAGGAAGGATCTGGTAAATTAAGTATATGGAAAGAATAATCATGATTCGAGTTCATATCTTTGATAATAGATGAGAAAAAAATGTGAGATAAACAACACAACACATTACAAATGGCAATTGTGACAGTTAATGTACTATTAGAATAAATGATCATTCTGTTATCAGTTAATTAAATCCTTTTTTAGTAATTTAACTAACAATTTAACATGAACTAATGTTGTATGCTGTTGTAACAATATTGTTTTTAAAATGCATTGAATGACGCAGCCTTAACCCACAGGTCAAACAGCACGACACACCCTTCACACACATATATGCCACTTTGCTCCGTGAGCAAACAGAACGTTATGTTAATGGGAACCTCACAATGGGTTTCTTGCATGTTTTAAATGCAAGACAATTCCAGGTCAATCCAAGGTTTCTTATTGCATTATTCACGAGGAGCAGCGTGATTCCTGTTTGCTCCTGAGGAGGAAACCATTGCTGGAGTAATGTGACTATCCACAAGGTGAGATCTTGTTGATTGCATCATTCATATTTAAAGTCATTTGGTAGTTCTTCAGCAAGGCTATTATTCTTATTGTCCACAATGACAGTGCTCATAATGACTCATCACCTCCGGGGGATTGCCACCAAAATATTTTCAATAACACATCTGTGTGACTTAAGGACAGCTGTTGTAAAGGGAAGTGATTTACTTTTCATATTGTTGGGTGACTTATGAGAGAATTATATAAAAAACTCAATTTTTCTGCAGTTCATAACACAGACCTTGTATTAATGTGTAATCTCTAGTCATGGAATCTAATGCAGTACATTTACTTAAATAGTGTGCATAAAAAAGACGTTTGTAAGGTGAATACTTCAACTCCCCAACAAGATAGAAATCAAGTATAATGCGTTTTACTCTATTGCATACATTTGACAGTGACTGAGCTAGTTACTACTTTGCTAGTTTGGGTCCCATTGTGTGTGTAAGCATCACATTGACCAATTATAACTTGAGCTACACAGCTCTGCACGTTATTCAATAAGCCAATAATATAATTCACCACCTTCTTTGTCACGATAATTCACAAGCGTGGAATGCAGTATGACCCAAACTAGTGAAGATACCGCTGGAGAGGTCAGGCAAAAACACAAGGGCGGGGAGGGTGTTAACACACAGGTGGATAGTATGAGGGCGGGGCATACAATCATAGAGGAAACAATTGTAAAACTAGGAAACACACAAAGACAAAAAGTGAAAACCAGACAGGACAAAATAATGGAATACTTTTTAGGTTTATTAGGTATTCTGGAGCTGACTTTTTCCTTCATTAAAAGCTTCATGTATTGTAGAAAACCCCAAAAGTTGATGGTTAGTCATGTCCGTCCCCATCACAAACTGTAGAGCAGGAGTCGGCAACAGGCGGACCGCGGTCAGGATCCGGACCCAGACGCTGACCCTATACGGACCCATGGATGTATAATTAAGAAACTGGATACAGCGTGGGAGGCGGGGCCTCATTCATTCCTATGAGAGTTGCTTATGATGACAAAATGGCCCAACTTTTTGAGAGAGTTGAAACGTCACAGATTACCCGGCATGCCTGAGACAGTACCGTATGTGCGCTCATAGCGCATGCGCAACTTTAACCAAAATGCTCGTTCACATCAAGCACGTCAACTTTGCGTACACGTGACAGTACCGTGCATTCATGACAGCATTGGTAATGATTTGTTATTATGATGGATTTCATATTAACGAGGCGGCAGTTAGTGAGCAGCTAGCTAGTACTATTATGCTAATGTACACATCAATCGTTATGTACTTATATTACGGCTGTAACAGGCATCTAGTGATATCCAACAGAGCTTCATTTAGCATGAAAAGAATAATTGCACTGTATATATATATATATATATATTACAGTGCAATAAGCTTCTTAGTGCAATAATAAGCTACAGGGACGTTAATCTAACGTCGGTAAATATTAACTTTATTTAATACAAGATTGACATCATTCAGCCCATGTAGTATAATATTTTACAATGATGAATTACCAGCAAACATGTGCAATATCATTATTACAGCTCCGTGGGCAGGTAAGGCGATATGGTCCGTTGTTATGTGCATCCATGGGTAAAGGACAAACTCATGTAATAATAATTATATTTATTTCTATAGCGCTTTTCTTGAACCCAAAGACGCTTGTAGTGCTGAACACGTAAATGAACGTTGCTGGGCGGCCGAGGTCCCGTGGGTTAGATGCACGTTCATAATGCCGAGGGAAACTAACTCTCAGAATAACGTTATTAGGCACATTGTTACAACTTGAGGAACGAATGTTTTTAATAAGGACTATACAAGTTGTTCATACTGGGTCGTTTAGTTTTAGTTTAAAAAAAATCCAACGAGTATCAGACCACTCGTTTCCCAATGTAAATCAATGGGAAAAGGAAAGGAAGGAAAAGTGTTTTCCGTGCCCAGCAACCTAAAGGAAGTGTAGTACCAGCCGGTTTGACCAGCACGAATATTTCTCATCGACCTATAATCAATACATTAATAGGGGATTTCAATTTTGACGGGGCGATTCTATTTTTAACCGCCACCGGACAGGGGAGGCGAAAGAGGACGAGTGAGCGATACAGGGAGAGAGAACACAGAAGAAGAAAACCGAGGAGCGCGGCAGAGATGAAGCGAGAGGAAAGAGAAAGTGAAGGACAATAATTAGCGATACAGGGAGAGAAGACGGAGAGGACATTGAACAGGCGTGTTAGCGGCAGACAGGGAGAGACACATAATGACACATGGCGCTCTCCGAGAAAGAGGAAAGTTGGACAGTGAGAACAGAGCTTTGAACCCTGAGTGGACTCATTCGTGTTCATCTTGCCCACTGGGAGCACAGAACCAGTGTGTCTCATTTGTTCAGAGACCGTGGTGCTCATTAAAAGAGACAACACGCCACTATGAGACCAAAACACAAAGTGTTTGACCAAACATTCCCTCTCAAGTCAGAACTGAGTTCACAAAAAATAGCAGGTCTCACTCAGAGCCCAATATGATCAGTCCACCAGGATCAAAATTAAAACTAAATATCGTTCCAGGGCATGCTAACCAATGAGCTAACCGAGGCTAACCAATGAGCACCTGCATGTGTATGAGAATGGCCCTGACACCATTTCAGCCCAGATTTACAAACTCCTGGCAGGACAAGCTCGAGCTCAATTCTCGCACTGAATAAAACAAAGTGAGTGAGGGACCTGCAATATAAGAGGGAAAGAAAGAGAAACTTTAAACTGTTCAATTGTTATGATGTGTAAAGACTGATATTGTTCTATAATCGGCTGAAACTGTTAAGTCATGATGGGAAACGGTTAATAAAGAAAAACTCAAGCTGCTGCTACACTTTATTTTATTTATCTAAAATTAAGCACTTTTAAGATGCACATATTTTCAAAAGCTATTTTTATTTATTTTTAAATGCAGCCGAGAGGAACATTACACATATCCACAGTATTTACTGTATATCTGTATAGTTCAATGTTAATAACAATAAATAGTTGTTTTTTGAATTGTACTTTCTTTATTTTGATCGGCAGTCGGTTGTTGATTACATGCAGACGTTGATAAAAAGCTACAGGTCACTTCAATATATATCAGACTAATTCATAAAGCAAGTTCAGACATTCGATGCTCCGGACCTTTGCATGGGGACATTTTCTCTAACGGGACCTTCGTTTGAATTTTAGTTAAATACCCCTGCTGTAGAGTATAAAAAGTTGGACAAAGGACATTATGGGTTCATAACTGCTTCGACATATGTTGAGTAGTAGTATTTACATCACCTAAATCTCTCAAACAGAAGTGTAAAATTAAAATGTTATCATGACTCAATTGTCACGAAAGACAAAAAATAAGACAATTATGTCGCCCAAAATTATGAATTTTTCCTATAATAGTTACAGAATATTCTATAAACACCTGCTAATGTTCTTCCCTGACTGATTGGGACTGACCAGCAATTGTGATGTCAAAAAGATGAGCACAGACATTTCCATCTGTGGGATGAATGAATCACATCATGCTGAGATAACCACAATTGCTGGTCAGATATAAACTGTCAAAGGGTCATGTATAGCGTTGATTTGACCATAGCCTTTTTTATAAGCTGGAACTCTTACAATCCTCAAAGCTGTTCTGAAATGTCACCTGGGGCTGACGCTATCTCTTGTAGAGAGAAGATGTAGAGCATTGAAGAAATGGCTTAGCAAGAATAAAGCAGGTGACATGCTCTTTGCTGTCGCTAATTAATCACTAGCGGCTCCTGATAAAAGTCATTAGCCAGCCTGAGATTGAGGCTATTAATCACTAAGGGACTGCCGGAAAAATCAAGGTTCAAGAGGCGTGGATTGAATCGAATTCTTTTTTTAACCCAACACTGGAATATGACAGCAATATGAGGTTGTGAAAATATGCAAACTGCAATGGGGCAGTGGTTTGTCTTTCCATAGGCCAGATTGTTTTTATTTATGTCACACCACACTTTTTACTGACGTGTATTACGTGCCTTAGGAGTAAAAGCGAATAATAACACTATTCATAAAGCTCCTTTAAAAACAGGGTTACAAAGTGATTCACAAATACAAAATACGCAACAACACACTACACCCCTTTTCCATGAGAGAAAACAGGTCCAACAAATACAACATTTTGTACAACAAATTATTGTATTTAAAGTAGTAAACATTGTTTTTTGCGTATTCATGTCAAATAAATCAGCTAGGTTGCATACACGACAATTGTTACCAAAGTGTGTGGGCCCTGGCAGCAAAAGCACAGTTCCCTTCAGTTTTAAAGAATTAGTTCTGATTAGTTGCATATGGTAGGGTTAGCCCATCTGGTGCCTTGAAAGTAATGAGCTAACCATTCTAATCAATCCTGAAGTGAAAGCCAATGTTTTGTTTAACGCTGAAAGTGTAAGCAGGCTTAGTTCTTAGTAAGGTGTGACTGTAAAGTCTCCGTCTAAAAAATTGGAGATAAAACCGCTCGAGACTGGTGTCCAGCTGTTCCCAACGCATTCTTTTAGATAGAGCACATTTAAGTATCATGGTCCGTTGTGTCAAAAACAGAACTTAAGTCCAGTAAGATCAGGGCAATAACCTTTTACCAGCATCGACAGCATTACACTTTCACTACTGGAACTCAATCTGCAAGACTTCATTATTTTCTTCTTCCTTAACTTTCATTTACACCTCTGAATGAAAGTCGTTCCACCTTAACATAATGACTCATTAAATCCTACTTTTCAACTCAGGAGAGGTGAAAACTGAAAATGGGCCTATCTAGAAAAACGTTTTGTCCCTTTGAATGCCTAAGCTAGTTCTAGCAAGCATATTAAAATTATTGTGCAGTCTTTTTAAACTGATTGTGTTCTATGTTTATTTGATTGCTAACGGATAAGCCTCTCATCTGCTCAGAGAGCGAGGCGGATTGAGAAATCACCTGCCGGCTGGGCGTCAATTTGTTGTGATTAGCTAACAAGACTTTGCAGTGCATCTGTAGAAGAAAGAATCAATCACAGCCTCCATTCCCTGACACTAATTCATTTAGTTGCAATTTGACAAAAACAGGGCTGAGTTTGGCCTGGCCCCGGGACCAGCTGCCAACGACATTTTACTTACGCAAACGTATTTACTTCATCATTTGCTATATCCAGCGAACTATTTTTGCCTGGTTTTACACAGCCTAATGGTTCACCCTGGTAAAATCATGTACATTTAAAAACAAATAACATTTAAATGAAATCAACATTTTTCAAACCACTACGGCCATACATTACGTTGTCCAGAATGAAGACTGGAATAATGCAAATAAGGTGCCTTGTCATTTTAATGTATCTTCATTTCAGTTTTACATCCGAGAGTTTAATAATAAAGCCTAACATTACAGGTGGGGTAGGTCTAGGTCATTTTCGAGAAACCAGCTCGAGTGCGCTAGAATTTGAAAATACACAGCCGGAGAAAATCTGCCACTTCCTTACAGAGCCCCTCCTCCAACACACACGAACGCACCACATGACCAATGAGGGCACGAGATAAGTTTGTGCACAGATGGAAGGCTGACAGGCAGGTAGGCCATCCAGTTACATTTAGCCGGGCCGGCTCAGATGATTGGTCGTGCTTTTTACAGCGCTACGGCTTCCCACAGGTGACATTTTTTTATGGATTTTTTGTTCAAAGCACTTCAGATATTCATTGCTATCTGGATGTTAAGAGCATTCCATGGAATATAACAAAAAGTGTAATCTCGAGCCGATTTCTCAAACTTATCTACCCCACCTTTAACTTTGGCGACAGATATTTTATTTCTTTATTGTTGATGATGCAAAGAGGGTATTGCATTATTTGCAATATAATAACAAAATGTCATTGGCAACATATTTGCATTCACAGTTATTTGCCTCTGTGTTTCTCCTAAAGATAGGATACTGATGTGTAGTATCAATGCAAATGTGGTAATCATCCATTTTGTTGCGGGTTTAATAAACCTGCACTATTTTGAAACAGACTAACTATAATCATGTTAATAAGTATAGATTCTTTGCAGAAATTCAAAAAGAAACAATACAAGATTGTATAGCAACCTTTCCCTATATTTGACAAATATTTGATACATAATGTCTTTTTTTAATATCTGAACCTTCAGCCTCTTTCAGAGTTCTATTTCCAGCGTCAGTCATGGCAAAATCTGTCCGAGCTGAATAGTCTATGACAGCTATTGTTTTCCCGGACAAAGAATATACCCTGTCATACAAAAGAAGACACATTCAAATGTTGTGTGTTTTGCAATTATTAACATAGATAAACGGAACCCAGCATAAATACTATCACACTGGCTATGCTGTTTCACCTAACAACATAAGACTAGAAATCCTGAGAATCGAGGACATCACTATAACAGATGAGGCAAATTGGGTAAACAAAAATATTAATAATTTAAGGGGCCTATTATGCTCAATTTCAGGTTTCATAATTGCATTTTGTTGCCTCTACTTGACCCTGTCTCTGTCATAGATTGTTTTAATAACAAGAAAGTAAATTCCATGTTTTCTTGTGTTAAAAGATCATATTACATTAGACACAAAGAATTGTTGGTATATAAATACTAAATTGTGAAGATAACTAATATTTACGTGTTTTGACATGTTCAATATAAATGTTGATCTTTGATTTAAATGTCTGATCTACGATCCTGAGATCCATTGCTTTTGTTTGTCTCCACCAACACATTTGGGGCTTGCGGGTAATTCCCCTCACTTGAGTAAATGTATGTGATGAAACACCATTTTCAACTCTTTCACCCATGTGAAAGGAAAAGGGGTGTAACATCTCCAAGCTTTAATGTTCAAAAGCCTCTTTATTTTTCTCATACTGCCTGTGTTGCAGCACCTCTCTTCACCCTCTGTCCTGAAACCAGAGCCCAGTCTGCTCTGATTGAGTTAGTTGGCCAGCTCTGTTGTGATTGATCAACCCTTTAGAGATTACGTACCGCCCTATCACGTACAATGTGTTGGAGCGCTAGCCAACTAGAAGCGCAAGTGTTACATAGTGATTCACTATGCCGGCAGATGTAAACAATGGAGTCCAATGGGGTTGTTTCAGGCAGGGGGGGGAGAAAGAAACGCTCTCTGTGAGGGCAACTTGCGATTTTATAGCCTTTGCAGAAACATTAATGACATAGCACAAAGACCTATATAACACAGGAAAGGGAAAACCCCCCAGCCATATAAAGCCTCTTTAAGATGAGTCCCTCCAGGCACCAACTAACCAAACCCTGGACATCGCCATACAATGAACAGTGCATCCCTTTTTAAAATGCAGGCTCATGTTAGCATAGTAACTAGTAGCATGTTATTTTAAAGGCAATGTTATTTCACCCCGAAGCACAGCGGACCAGCTAGGCTATAGTTGTGGGGATAGAGGGGTGGTTTCATTACTTTTACTCTTCCCATCCTTTAACTTTAACTCACACATTTCACTCCATGCCTCCTTTCATTTGACAAGGCCATCTATAAAGTCACTTTGATACAACACCCTAGTGATAATGTCCCGACTGCCATTACACAGATGGAGGAGGAGATATGTGCTTGCACAGATGTCTGTGGAATGTGAGGAACCAATATCCAGGGGATCTGTTAAAGGCCTCATATATCTCTGTACATTGTCTAACCCCCGACGGCTCTGGGAGAACAGCTGCTATTGATAAGCTTCACCTAAATGCTGCTGCTAGGCATATGCGGAAACAGTAAGAAGTGCTAAATTAGAACGCTTCTCTCTGTGGATATCTAGGTTTTTGGTATTTTCCACGAGTGCTCTCTTGGAAACAGAGACAGTGAAACCTCACTAACAATCAATAAAGGCTCAATGACTAGAACCGAAATTAGTTGGCATTTTATCAATGCTGGGCTCCCTCGTCTCATAGTCAACGTTTTTTTAACGTGTTTTTGGTTGGACGCCCAAAAAAACTGTCATTAAACATAAACTTTAAGAACAATTTTTACATTCTGTTCTACGACATGAATAAGTCACCAAGTGGCATTTCCATGCTAATTTATGACAAAACATTCCGTGAAGGTCTAAAAGCGTCATGCCAAACATATGTTATGATTCTGTTTAGTTTTTGTTGTGCTGCTTTTTCCTGTCTCAACCCCTCTCTCCTCTGTTTTCCTCTGCAGGGCTGGTGTGTGACAGGGAGTTTGGCTGGCTCCTCCCAGGAGCAGACGAGGCACACCTGTTTCACTCACCTCTAAAAGCCCTGGTCCCTCATGCCACTTCCCTGCCAGATAATTCCTCTGTGTGTTCGACCCTCCGGTCTGTGTCTCGCTGCTCTCCTCGTCTTTTGGATTCTTTGTGTGGATTTTTGCCTCCTGTCCCTGATGACTCAGTACCAGCCAAACTTCCTGACTCCACTTGCTCTCTTTTTTCTGTTATCTGCTTGAATAAAGCTTTTGTTTTTACCATCTCTCTCCAGTCTTTTGCTTTGGGGTCCAAGATTCTATAGACCGTAACAGAATTATCTGGCCAAAGCATGGACCCGCAGAGACTGAGAAATTGAAGCAAGCTATTTCGACACAGGGAGCTCGTGTGGGGCATACGAACAAGCTCTACAAGATATTGTGGAATCCCTCCACAACCTTACTGCCGGTTTCACTCAACTCAGCGTCCGCTTGGACCAGTCTTTCATCCAGCTCAATACTCTGACGGCTCCTGCGCCACCGGCTCCAGCTCCCGAGATTCCAGTCATTCATCCCGGCCAACCCTGTGAACCATTCATCCCCACCCCTGTGAGGTATTCAGGTGATTCAGGGACATGCTGTCAGTTTCTTCACCAGTGCTCCCCTAGTTTTGATCAGCAGCCTTTAACTTACTCCTCTGACAGAACTAGGGTAGCTTTCGTTATGAGTTTGTTTATCGGGTGTAAAGCAGCTGCATGGGCGTTGGCCATAGCCAAGAGTAACCCAGCTATCTATAACTCCTTTCCTGTGTTTGAGACCGAGATGTATCGAGTTTTAGACCACCCGCTTCAGGGTAAGGAGGCCGGTAATCGGCCTTCCTTTTCTTTACGTCAGGGTTCTGAGTCAGTCTCCACTTACTCAATTGATTTCCACATTCTCGCAGCAAGAGAGCGGGTGGGATGAGACGGCTCTACAGAGAGCTTTTTCCGTGGATTAAACGAGGAGTTAAAGGACGAGCTAGCTGCTCGGAGATGAGACTTTCGTCCCTTGAAGAGTTAATTCTCGTTGGCCATTCGCTTAGATATCGCCTCCCGTAGAGGCGTAGGGAGAGACAGACAGGCAGAGATTCCCTCTCCCTTTTCCCAACCCAAGTCATCACGGTCCGCCTGGACAGTCTGCACCTCCTCACCAATGCCTGGGAGCCTTTCTCCTACCGGGACCCACCCACCGTCTCCTCATCCCTAAGCCCAGAGGAGCCTATGCAGCTGGGGAGAATGAGGCTTTCACCCTGCTGAACGGGACACGCCGTTTCCTCCAGAGGCTCTGCATATACTTGTGGTCAGGCTGGCACATTCGAGCCAACTGTTGCGCTCGGCCAAAAGAGCAGGCTCAGCAGCCGGGGGAGGGGCGCTGGTGAGCATACTTCTGTCTCCCCTCTCCCACGCTAATCGTCTCCAGTTAAAGGGTACGGTTTCTAGTTCACAAGTTTCCCTTCCCCTTCAAGTCTTAGTTGATTCAGGGCTGATGAAAATTGTATTGACTCTGACGTGGTTTTCCCAGTCTAATCTCCCTCAGAACTCCTTCAGGAGCCCAAGAAAATGTTTTCCCTTAATGGTTAGGCTTCTTGCCCGTGTAACTCACCGTACTGCCCCAGTGTCATGTTACTCTCAGGTAATCATCACGAGACCATGTTCCCTTATCTCATTCTCTCACCCCTTTCTCTCCGCTGGGGTTAGGTCTCCCCTGGCTTAAACTCCACAACCCACACATAGACTGGGCCACCTTATCCATAGTCAATTGGAGTTTGTTCTGCCACTCTCACTGTTTACACTCTGCCATACCCACCACTGTTACTTCCAAACCTGTCCGCCCCTGTCCCCCCCCCCCCCCCCGTATTGATTTCAGGGGCTTGAATGACATTACTGTGAAGAATAAGTATCCTCTCCCGGTCATAGACTCAGCTTTTGGTTTCCTCCATCAAGCCACCATCTTCTCTAAGTTGGACCTCCGAAATGCCTACCACCTAGTTAGGATAAAGGAGGGAGACGAGTGGAAGACTGCGTTTAAGACGCCCCTGGGACATTTTGAATATTTAGTTATGCCTTTTGGGTTAACTAAAGCCCCTGCTGTGTTTCAGGCACTCATTAACGATGTCCTTCGTGATATGCTTAACAGATTTGTCTTTGTGTATCTTGATGATATCCTCATTTTCTCTCGTGACCCCCAAGAACATGTCCAACACATGAGGTTGGTGTTGCAGAGACTTCTGGAGAACAGACTTTATGTTAAGGCTGAGAAGTGTGCCTTTCATGTTTCCTCTGTTTCATTCCGGGTTTTGTGGTAGAGAAGGGGCAGACAGAGCCGACCCTGCCAAAGTCATGGCAGTGGCCGAATGGCCCACTCCTACAACAAGAAAGCAACTCCAAAGGTTCCTTGGTTTTGCCAACTTTTACCGCAGGTTTATTCGTGACTATAGTCGAGCAGCCCGCCCCACTCACCAAGCTCACCTCAGTTAAAGTTCCCTTTGTGTGGTCATCTGAAGCTAAGGCTGCTTTTGCTATGTTGAAGTGTTTGTTCTCCTCTGCTCCTGTGTTATCTCACCCTGATTCTTCAGCCCCTTTCGTGGTCGAAGTGGATGCCTCCGACACTGGTGTAGGGGCAGTCCTCTCCCAGCGCTCAGCCTCCGACCAGAAGTTGCATCCCTGCGCCTTCTTTTCCCGCCGGCTCTCCCCGGCAGAAAGAAACTATGATGTGGGAAATCGGGAGCTTCTGGCAGTAGTCTTAGCCCTGCAGGAATGGAGGCACTGGCTTGAAGGCACGACTCATCCGTTTGTGGTATGGACGGACCACAGAAACTTATCTTATCTCCGTTCTGCTCGCAGGCTCAACTCTCGCCAGGCTCGGTGGGCGCTTTTTCTGGGCCGGTTCATTCCTCCCACCTATCGGCCAGGCTCACGGAACATCAAGCAGACGCCCTGTCACGTCAGTTCGCTCCTCCGGTTGAGGAGCCATCCGCGGGAACCATTCTTCCATCCTCCTGTGTGGTGGGAGCAGCCAGGTGGGAGGTTGAGAGGGTGGTCCAGGAGGCACAAGAGGACCATCCAGCTCCTGAGGATTGTCCACCGGGTCGGCTGTTCGTTCCACCGCACGCCAGATCTTCAGTGTGCTCCAGTGGGGACATGATTCTAAGGTAGCTTGCCATCCAGGAGCACTTCGGACTCTAGGCCTCCTCCAACAACGCTTCTGGTGGCCCTCCATGTCCTCTGACGCCAAGAAGTATGTCGCCGCCTGCTCCATCTGTGCCCGCAGTAAGGCATCCCACCGCGCCCCTGCTGGTCTTCTCCGCCCTCTTCCCATTCCTCATCGGCCTTGGTCTCACATCGCCATGGACTTCGTGACGGGTCTTCCCCCATCGGAAGGAAATACAGTTATCCAAGGCCGTACACTTCGTTCCCCTACCTAAATTACCTTCTGCTCTGGAGACTGCTACACTAATCACCCATGTTTTTAGATTGCATGGCATTCCTCTGGACATTGTTTCTGACAGGGGTCCGCAATTTGCCTCTCGAGTCTGGAAAGCCTTTTGCCAGGCGTTGGGGGCGTCGGCCAGTCTGTCATCAGGTTACCACCCGCAGACCAACGGCCAGACTGAGCGTGCGAATCAGGACCTGGAGGCAGCCCTTCGCTGTGTCTCTTCTCACCATCCAGTCTCCTGGGCCTCCACCCCTTGGGTTGAATATGCCCACAACTCCCTGGTTTGCTCCGCCACAGGAATGTCTCCATTCATGGCTTCTGTTGGGTTCCAACCCCTCTCTTCCCCACCCAGGAGAGGGATGTGGCAGTCCCCTCAGTACAGGGGCATCTTCGGCGGGCCCGCAGAGTCTGGCATGAAGCTCGGGCAGCTCTCGCTCGCACTGCTGCTCGCAACCAGAGGCTTGTAGACCGCCATCGCACTCCAGCCCCGGACTACCAGCCCGGTCAGAGGTCTGGCTGTCCTCCCTGATCTGCCACTCCAGACTGACTCCCGCAAACTGGCACCCAGGTACATTGGCCCGTTTGTCATTGAACGGATTATTAACCCCGCTGTGGTTAGGCTCAAGCTGCCTGCTGCCTTGAATGTCACACCCAGCATTTCATGTCTCACTTCTCAAACCAGTTTCCTCCAGTCCTCTGCCCTCCGCCGAGCCCCCTCCTCCCCCCCGGAGTATTGACAATCATCCTGCTTTCACCGTCCAGCGGTTGTTGAATGTACGAAGGCGAGGCCGGGGGTTCCAGTACTTGGTGGATTGGGAGGTGTACGGGCTAGAGGAGCGTTCATGGATCTCCCGCTCCCTGATTTTGGACCCTGCTCTCCTTAGGGACTTTTAAGAGAGGTACCCGGACAGGCCTGGTAAGACGCCAGGAGGCGTCCGTTGAGGGGGGGGGTACTGTTATGATTCTGTTTAGTTTTGTTGTGTGCTTTTCCCTGTCTCACCCCCTCTCTCCTCTGTTTTCCTCTGCAGGGCTGGTGTGTGACAGGGAGTTTGGCTGGCTCCTCCCAGGAGCAGACGAGGCACACCTGTTTCCACTCACCTCTTCACCTGTAGATATAAAGGCCCGGTCCTCATGCCACTTCCCTGCCAGATAATTCCTCTGTGTTTCGACCCTCCGTGTGTCTCGCTGCTCTCCTCGTCTTTTGGATTCTTTGTGTAGATTTTTGCCTCCTGTCCCTGACGACTCAGTACCAGCCAAACTTCCTGACTCCACTGCCGTCTTTTTTCTGTTATCTGCTTGAATAAAGCTTTTTGTTTTTTACCATCTCTCTCCAGTCTTTTGCTTTGGGGTCCAAGATTCTATAGACCGTAATACATTAGCCACCTGTTGTCTAGCGGTGGTTATGCCCAGCCGTGTGACCTTGATGTATCTCATTTATAGATGTGTACAGCACTTTGGCTCGACCGTTTATAAATAAAACTTGAAAAATAAAACTTGATTTGATAGAAAAACATTGTAGAAAATTGTAAAAGTGGTGATTGAAATGATCCTGCTGAACAAAACGAGTAACTATCATAAATGTGTATATGCCACAGATCCAATGAGAAAAACCCATTAGCTTTTAGTCGAAGGAGCCCTTGTGAAGGTAATTTCCTGGTGAGCCTACACAAATATGTCATCACTGACCACTATATGAACAAATTAACACCAGACTGGAAAGGGAAGCAGTCAAACTATTTTAACATAATCAATTCTAGCTTCTGACATTGATCTTTAGCCCTCCCACCACAAAGAATATTGATATTGGACAATTCTGCAGAACCCTGAATGACGTTTAATGACCACAACTTGCACTTGAACCTGGCACGTTGACGTTTTTTTGGTACGCACATAATCAGTAGGCCACCGGGTGATTTTTCAGCAGCTGAAATGCATCTCTGAGTGTAAAGCAACCCTAACCCTAACAGCAACAACATACCAGATGCAGGCTTACAAATCTACCAAAAATGTAGAGGTAAAGTAAGAAAGGGTAACAAAAAGACACAGGTAGTAGGGTGACAACACTTCTTGTCTTTTCAGGCTAAATGTTTTCACACAATACCTTCACTTCTACTAAATTCACCTGCTCTGCTAAGTGAAGCAGCAATTACTTATGTTGACAGACTTTCTTTCAAACACCAGAGGAAGCCATTAATCAATGCCTCTAAAGGTACAACAAGAGCACAGGTGCTGTTCAGAGAGAGCGGGGGAGAGAGAAAACAGGACTTAAGATGCAACCAATGCAAATGAGCCCCCTCTTAATTTGCTTGCAAATGGCAAATGATTTTCTATGGCTGACTGACTTATCAGGCTCTGACACGGCGGGGTGTGTTGTTCTGTGTCTTCACCTTGGCACCGCAATCACGGGAAACACACACTCCCATGCTGTACACTTGCACCCTCTACTCAGCACGGCAGCCATTATAGCAGGGGGGGTGAGGGGGTATGTTGGTGGTGGGGGACTGCCAAACAAACCCTCCCTGATATAATTAATTTTCTCCGTTGCACCTAATTAACCTTTGTCTGTGTGGCACACACGCATCTCATTCACAAGCCGAGCACTTTTATTAGCAGCGTGTTGTGTTTTTAATGCCTTTTACCAGTCATGGTGAGGTAGCTCTTTGTAATCTTCAAACTGCTTCTGTGGTGCAGTTTGAAGCGGTGTACGTATAAGCACAGGAGATGAAGTGGGATTTGCTATGATTATATTCCAAAGGGTCAAGAAAAAAGGGTTTGTGGAGATGTTGTTTCACGCACATCGAAGGGCTGAGTGTGAGAGGGCGGATCAAACGTTACGTACACTTGAATGTCCACCATGATCCTCTTGTCCTCCTCCACGTGGATTCCCCAGATACAGTCCTGGCCTTTATCGTAGGCTTCGGGCCAGTTCGGAGACAGCACCACTCCTGCTGAGTCTGTGATCTCGCCGCTACACACAGCTGGAACACACACCACACACACACACACCACAACACACACACCACACACACCACACACACCCCACACACACATACACATACACACCACACACACACACACACACACACCACACACACACCACACACACCACACACACACACACACACCACACACACACACACACACACACCAGGGATATTGAGTCAGGCAATGCTGAGGCTACAGCTCATTTAATCAGCACACATAGAGTAATAGAGCTGGTTGTCAAAAGTGTGGATACAAATTCTATGCTTAAAAAAAAAAATCCAATACAGTACCTAAAAGCCAGTAATAACATATCTTTCTTTGACTGACAAAAACTGCAGCATATGTTACTCATAGGTCCCGTCTGATCATGAACAAAATAATGAATGCTTGTGTGTTTACAGGCCCATTGTAACACCCATTATAGGAAAAGCTGGACCTAAACTATAATAACAGTGCCAAAATTCGTACTGCTGAAATGTCAGTGAGCAAGTGACTAATCCACTGTCTACTCATTCTAAGGTAATCCTGTTCAGGTATTTAATTTACCAAATTAAATTAAAACATATCGCATTGAGCATTGATGGGACTCTTTAATCCAGGAATTATACAGACCTCTGCAGGCAGGCTCGGTCTCGTTCCACTGGGGGTTGTTGGGGTCCATGCATTCGATGGTGATGGACCCCTGTTCCAGAGTATAGCCAGGGTCACAGGCAAACTCAACCACAGCTCCTACTGCCCAACTGTTGTCGCTGCTGGTCAGGTTACCGTACTTAACGAAGGGTTCGTAGCAGTGGCCCGCTGCAAAGGCTGTACAGTGAAAAATGAGCAAAGATGAGGAAAGAACTGATGTTTTATCAGAAAGAACGTCAGAAGTTACGCATCCCTATAAGATATATGGCCAAAGAAGAGACCATTGCCATCAACACCATTTATTAAAATTACATTTTTGTCATCGTTGTACATTTTCACTGAAATCATCTTACATTTGGGAACATTTTGACAATTATCGGATATGTGTGAAAGCCCAGAACAAATGTTATATAATAACAAGTATGTCGAGATGTGTTTTTCTAAATGTATAGCTATGAACATATTGTGTACATATCATTTTCCAATACAATCTTGCAGTTGCTAAAGTGAACATATTTGGATAGGAGTGGTTAAAGTGTATGCAAAGAACTGTGTGTATAACACCATATGTTTGAAAAGCTAATGGAAGAGCTTTTATCAGACAGATTTCTAATACCTGTAAAACTTGTGTAAAAGGATTATCGCTCTAGGGTTGGTGATGTCATTCGGTCCAACATTTTGTTCAAGAATGGGTGACACAAAATGTGGTTCTGGCATTCATGGCTGCCAGAGGTTGAATTGTAGGTGAATGTCTACACTATCCACACTATACACTATCTTACTATCTAATTTAGTGGGAATGCTGATACAGCATTCCAACTACGCACAAATTCTTTATACTTATTTTTTCCGCCTGGTTTTTTTGTCCCTCTTCTGCTCCCACATTCCATATCGCAGAAACTCTGTTCAAACATCAAAACGTTCAGCTCGATCGGGAATCGATTGCTATTACTGTTCTCATTCATAACTTTCATATTTCCCGAGATATATCCCATAATTCATCACATTTTTAACATGGAAGTCAATGGAGAAACTCTTCAAACTTGAAAAATCTTCATGCGACTTCAACTGCTAACTGTTCCTTCATGCTTTCACTCAGAAACCTCATTCCAACTTTAAAATGTTACACATCTTTCTGAAATTATTCGTGATACACAACTTTTAAATCAGATTCATACTTTTAGAGATATTAAACATTGTTCAGACCTTGGTAAAGAGGCCTTCAGATTTTAACATTAGTGTGTATTGCGCAGCTCGTTAAGGCTAAAGTGCGTGATGTCATAGCTAGAGTGGGGGACAGCTTGAAATTCGCCTACATCTTTTTTCTTTTAAACCTGCCATAATTCCCAAACCCTACACTCCTGAGACATAATTGTTCATGAAAACGTAGGAAAACCTCTCCTAGGTTGGAGAATAAAAACAATTAAGCAAACAAATTAAACAAAATGCCTCTTGAGGGCATGAAGTGACAAAAACTTTCAACATGTCTCCATTAAGGCCCATTGTAAATTCAGGCTGATCTTTCTTCACACAGCAGCAGCCGCACACCTTTAGTTAATCTGCCTAAAAGGCCACATTATTGACCCGAAAGTACACAAAAGCAGACTGAGACGCTCGTCAGGGTCCTGAGATGCTTCACACGTTGAAATGTCACCGATATCTGTTACGGTTCTTCAACAAAACGTTCACATGTAAGAGGTTTATCTCTCATTCAGAACAATGGAAAGGCTCTCCTCTCACTGATTACTGCACATCACCATGGTAACCTGTGATCTCTGGACACACACACAGGTGTTTGATAACGTCATCACCTCAAACACAAACACCTGTGTGATGATGTCATAACTCCAACTGACATGCTCAGAACGCCACCAAACATCACATGATGGTTAAAACTGTGGCCCTGAACAGCTCTACGTCAAATCTGATGTTACATAATGTGGTGTTACCATGGCAACGCATCCCTTGGCATAAAACACAATGTCGCTGTAACTCCAATGGACACGGTCCGATCGTCCCCCAATCGTCACCTGTATATCACCGGTCCATGGCTCAACAGCTCTACGCCAAATCTGAGATCTCACCATATGCCGTTTCCATGGAAACTTATCCCTCGCCAAAAAAAATGATGTTGTCCTAACTCCTATGCAAATGGTCAAAACAGCACCAGACTTCAGATAATGGTTAATGGTCCAGCCTTCAACATGTCTATGTGCCATTAGTGAGTTTTCCTCAAAAGCTGTTGCCATGGCAACGCATCCCTCGCCGTAAAACATGATATTGCTATAACTCCTATGAAAATTGTCAAAAAGTGCTGAAACTTCACATGTGTGCTAACAGTCCAGCCGTGAAGACATCTACGGGACAGTTTTGAGATTCTTCAAATGCCATTGCCTTGGCAACACAATGCTCGCCTTGAAACACAGTTTTCTCATAACTTCAGTGAAAATGCTCCAAACGGCCCAAAACTTCATTGGTAACGATGCAGCCATCAACACATCTAAGCGTATTATGGGGTGTCATCAAATGTCGTTGCCATGGCGACAGATCATTCGCCATCAAGTTAGTTCAGAAGTTTGCAGTTCAAATATTCTGCTGCTTTTCCAAGCCTTTTTACTTTCTTTTCTTCTCTCGTCATCACACATTCAAGCCCCCAGTGTTCATGTATCATTTCAATCTAAATTCTTCACTTTTTTCTTACACATTACATTTCAGCATAGCAGGTTAGCATCAGCTTTTCAGTATAAAGCATTCCCACAATTTCTTCAGGAATAGCATTCTCTAGTGGAATGTGTTCTTCTGTAAATTGTAATGATTGTATATACTATGTGCATGCCTTTTTATATAATCATGTTATATACAGTCTGATTCTGATGTCAGAATTCAAACATATTAAACTAAGAAGGTAAAAATGAACTGTTTACCTTCAACATGTAAACATAGTCTGATGAGCATGTTAGCAGGCATGTTAACATGCTGATGTTAGGATGATATTACCCCAACTGCTAGAATTGTAGTCATACCATTTAAATAGCCTACAACGAAATGTTTGTTTCATATTTGTAGAAATGTGTCATCAGGAAAAATAAGGATGTCTTGTGTGCATATACATTCAGAAATATAGGATTGTGTGCAATCTTTCACAAACTTAAATAAAGAACACTTGAGTGGCATTTAGAAATGGCTAGATGAATATTCATGAATGCTGATGGCCGTTCACCAGGGTGGGAATGGTTGGTCAGGATAAAGAAAGCATTACATCTGTTGGAGACTAACTGAGCATTATGTGCTGTTAATGGCCATAATGAGGTCCTTTGCTCTCTTTAGACTTAATCCCATTTGTGGCAGTCAAGCTGAGGCCTAAACAGATTACAATGATTGTATTTCCTAGTGGTGAGAAGCTGTTGATCGGATGTTTAGTGCTGAGACAAATGTGAGGGCAAAAGATAAGATAAACTAAGATACATCTCACCCTAGCTATTAGATGAAACTTCGTCAAAATAAATTGTATGAAATCTAAGGTATATGCACATGCACGTAGACGCTGACAATGTATTGTGTGCCCCTGAAAGCCTGATTATTTTATTTCAAAGCAGAGAAGATTTAGTACTACTTACTCAGTTAAATGGATACAAAAGCAACAGATAAAAAAGACACATTTAAAAAAAACGCATCAAAATGCACCCAATAATTTGTGTATTGCGAAAGCTGAAATAAAGCAGCAATGGAAGTGAATAATTAGTTTTGATTAACTCGAGAGTGATTAGAAATGGGATTTTTGTCCCCTCTCCTGCATCAAATGTAACTGAGGAGACATTAAGGTATAAAGCGAGCTATGTTTTATGGCATCAGTCCATCAAAAGCTTAACCCAGGCTTCTTTAAATGTCTCTAGAATTATTGGATGGATTGTTTGACTGTTTTAGAATAGTTCTTTGTTATTTTGGTGAGATTATTACAGGATGCAGTTAACCCTCTGGAATCTAAGGGTATTTTCTCGATGTTTAGATGTTTCCTTAAATCACCTTTTAAATGTACTTCTTATAACATGGCACCCCATGTGTACATATGAACATGTTTAGGACAATCTCTGGTATTGCTATAAATGCAAATTACTCACCTTAGAGCACTGTTTGATGAGATAAGTAGCTCTAAAGCTTAACATTTGACAAATCTTCGAAACTCTTGTGAAAACACAAATGTACTAATGTCATCCAATTTTTTTGGTGTTTTAGATTTGGTTACCAATGTCTTAGGATCACAAAAGTAGTGAAATATTTGAATTACACTATATATAAATGTGTAATTCATGTCTAAAATGAAACAAATTAAATTCAAATTTTGAATAAAAAGGTGTTTATCACTCTACTTTCACCACAGCAGAGACTGAGATACATTAGGACTGAATAATGACTTCATACCAAGGTTCATGTGAGTGTACAAATACAAATTGATCATTCAAACTTTTTTTTTTCAACAAACAATTTATTATAAATATGTTTTTTTCAACCAACTATTTATATAAATATAAGAAACTGGAAAATCTCTCTATTTACAATATTACTTTTTCTTGATGGGGAGTCGTTAGTGATTTCCCGGCCGAGATTTCCTTGACGGACACACAAATTGACCGATCCCACACAGTGTAACGCCGAGTCAAGCTGGGGACTTCGGGTGGCAGTATACGTGTTTGCGCCTATTATTAAGTAAGTACATCTGCTTTCTTAATACTACTGGTTTATTTACTCTGCCTTTATCATAGCACTCAGATTGAGCTTTCTAGTTCTTCCGTTGTTTCCTGAGGCCCAGATGTTTTTTGCAATAACGCCAATGACAATTACATTACATGTTACTTGTTAGACGCTTTTATCCAAAGCGATTTACATACTCAATACTGTGGACAATCCCCACAGGAGCAATTTGGGGTGAAGTGTCTAGCCCAGGGACACAACGACATGCTGTATGCAGTGGGGTTTGAAGCCCTGATCTGAACACCAACGCACTTCGCCACTGCGCCACACGCCTCCCAACAATAATACCACCAGAGTAGCAACAGTTGTTGGAAAGTTGACTGTTTCTGCTTACACTATTTACAAGTTTTTTTTTATAAATTAATACTTTGTGATAGAGTGTCCTGTCATGTTTTTTCCATATTTATACAATTAGTGAAGCAAGCCCCACATGGCGTTAGCATGACATTAGCATAGCATGGTAACAGAGCGGTGGTACTTACCTTGGTATCGGATGGCGATGCCAGTAGATGTGCCTGTAGCGTCTGTTATTAGCTCAACGAAGAGATACCTGGATGTGCTGAGCAGACCTTCATTGGGAAGATACTCCACCTGATATGAATCATACAGGGCAGCTGCATCTATGCTGTTACCATTTTTGATCAGCAGCCTAGAAGAAAGGGAATCAAGAATAATTTAGCAGGTTCATTGCAGCAATGGGCTACTTTGGAATTTATAGGACCTCAACTCATTTTGGAGGTTTAACCCCATGTATACAGAGGCAATACTTTATACTAAGGTTGCACACATAATAGATTTTTATTAAAAACGGCTTGAATGTTCCAGGTCCAACAAACTACAGTACACTACGTGCTCAGCACTAACTTAGTGATTAATACGTGAAAATCTGTAACATTTAGAAGCTAAAGAGAAGGGTAAAACCGAGCAAAAAGTGGAGTGAATTCTGGACATTTTTTCAACAAACCGAAATACAACTATGATTAAAAATAGGTTACTTAATTTCTGCTATGTGTAAATAGGCAACTGTTGGCAAACATGATCACTATGCAAACTAGTATCTCAGACATTGTGTTATGAGCCACTTCTTCTTCCCTTTAAGTATATTGTGTAGTTGAAACTGTTTTGTAAAAACAACCATCAGTACCTAGAGTCATTTGGCAAAATGGATACACACTCTACATTAATTACAGTAACATTTAAACTAAATCGATTCAGTACATTAAAAAAAAAAAAAGAAGCTATACATGTTGGTTTGCTTCTGGCTTCACCTAAGTTAACCACTCATTATGCAGGTTATTTACATAGTGTGACTATAAGTCTAACAGTGACAGAACGCATCCTCAAAGAATGACTCACATATTCTTACATATTATCTAAACATCTTCAATTTGAGGTTAATGGCAATAATCTCTCAATGCTCAGGAGATCTGCCTGCACACATCTACACTAATGGATTATACCTTTATATTTTATATATTAAATATAGCCCAACACACATTTTACATTTGTCTCAGTGGACTTTACAGATTGTAAAAAAAATTGCTTTTTA
Source organism: Harpagifer antarcticus (assembly GCA_902827135.1). Taxonomy (NCBI): domain Eukaryota; kingdom Metazoa; phylum Chordata; class Actinopteri; order Perciformes; family Harpagiferidae; genus Harpagifer; species Harpagifer antarcticus. The sequence goes on from CADEHL010001074.1 coordinate 878,902, forward strand.
GCTAAATTGCATTAATGCTTCAACTTTTTGTCAATATGTGGAGATTATCCTTTTGAACAAAATGTCAAAGTATCAACATCGTGTATTTGACACATACGTTGTTTTCTACAATATTCCAAAAATGTTTTTTGTCTAGGGAGATAGTGATGCTAACTGTACCATTATATACCATTATACCATGTATACATACTCAATACTGTGGACAATCCCCACAGGAGCAATTTGGGGTGAAGTGTCTAGCCCAGAGACACAACGACATGCTGTATGCAGTGGGGTTTGAAGCTGTGCTCCCCTGATCCGAACACCAACGCACTAATCCAGAATGGTTACATTCAGAATGGTACAACAGATCAAAGTTTAGGTAGGAAGTTTTAACTGAGTTTGACATTTTTACTTCACCTTCACGTAAGTAAGTGGTGGGAGCTGATGGGAGCACTGAAAATGGTGCTTATAATGTTAGGATTGCGGAAAAGATGACCAAAACCATAGAAGACTATGAAACTGCCTAAAAAACACAACTATAAACACACTTCATTCAAATGTGATAGAAACAAAAAAAAACTGTGACCCAGCTGACACTCATGATGTTTTTCCACCTGTAGATGGGGGGTCTATTTAGCAGTAAGACTCAGTGTTCATATGCTGCAAGCCACAGCCCCCCCCACCCGTGGTTCTATTCCTGCATGGCCCCCCATGGTGGACTGCATTCATCTCTGCCTGCTCTGCCTTTGATGACTTAAAGTATGCTTCGGGTAGTGAGAACAGAACAGAGCACAGCAGAGCCTTGATGTCAAAATAAATCTATATTTACATTTATTCTTTATTCTCCATTCACCCTGACTGAGCAAATCTGACTGAAAAAAGTAATTCCCTTTTGGTTTACTTCTCTGGTTCCTCCACAAAAGAAAAGTGATGCAATAAAGAGTGTAACAGATGATATTTTATTCTTGCTTAGTTTGTCCATTAGTAAAATGATCTGCTATTCCCCTGAAAAGACCCATACAGCCAGTATCATCTCAACACCTACAAATTATGTAGAGAATCATTCAAATGTTTTATCAATTAAATATTAAATGTTTCCTACCTTCTGAAAAGCCATTGTTTTCTATAGATTCTATTTCTATTAGATTTTTAGTCAAACTGTTTTGACACATGCTGATGATTTCAGTGTTTTTTAGTGATTTATATTTGATTAAGTTTAGAATATTCATTATACATTTTGAAGTTGTTTGTATAAAATGACCAAAAAAAAAATGTATATTACTAAGAAACTCTAGACATTTCAACAGCATTTTTACACTTGTGCATGCCTAATCGTTATCCTCTTCACATCATCCCTCCTTTCAGTTGTTTAGGTTCCTCCAAGCTGTCTAGACGTCTCTTTGTGTCTATGAGGGACGGAGTCTTAAGAAACCTGTGGCAGTTATAAATTAGTGCAGTTATAAAGTCGTGCAAAGATGGCGTATTTTTGTAGGGCAACCCGGAAGTTAGCATCACTATAGCTCCCTAGACAAAAATATTTTTGGAATATTGTAGAAAACAACATATGTGTCAAATACACGATTTTGATACTTTGACATTTTGTTCAAAAGGATAATCTCCACATATTGACACTGCTTTTATAAAAGTTGAAGCATTAATGCAATTTAGCAATTTTTTTTACAAACTGTAAAGTCCACTGAGACAAATGTAAAATGTGTGATATTGGCTATATAAATAAACTTTGATTGATTGATTACATTTCACCAAGGTGTTTGGCATGATTACGTTTAGACATTTAATTTAGTCACTTTTTAGCAACTGACATTTGTAAGACACGTTAAACCTTCAGATATCAACAGTATACTGACCTATTTTATGTTGTAGCACAAAACATGAATATCTCCTGAGCTTATTAACCACAGACCTTATTTCAGGCATTTATCAAAAAACACGTTTTAATAAAAGGGTTGACATCGAGACGAGGGAGTGCAAAAATGCAGACTAATTTATAGTTAAGGACTCATTCCTGCACCACTCTATTGGCTGGTTTGCAATATCACTTCCTACCAGTCCTCCGTAGTGAGAGCCCCATGCTGTTAAAATAACAGTCAGTGCTATTAGCCGCACAGCCAGTTGTTACCCTGCAGAGTCCTCAGAAACGAGGTTCTTACAGGGACAAAGCACAGGGTACAGGAGTAAAGGCCTGATTAAACACAAAGTAATGGCGCATTTCCACTACACGGCCTCGCTCGGTATGGCTCGGCCTCGTTAGGACTGGCTCACTTTATGGCGCATTTCCATTACAGTTTAGGAACTGGGGTAGTGTTTGCCGAAATTAGATTTGCACCTTCCAAAGTAGGATGAATGGCCGACTCTCTTAATCAGACCAGGTTTTCCCCAGAAGGCTGTCCAATTATTTACGAAGCCCACATTGTTTGCTGGGCACCACCAAGACAACCAGCGCTGAAATGATGACATGCGGCTATACATGTCATCATTGATCAGATTGGGGAGGGGACCAGAGAAGATTACGGTGTCCGACATTGTTTTAGCATAACTACACACTGACTCCACATTAAGTTTGGTGCATTCTGATTGGCGTAAACGAACATCATTACCACCGACGTGTATTTACGTTTATTTTTAGCAAGCAGTTTAAGATGTGCCTCAACATCGCCCGCTCTGGCCCCCGGAATGCATGTGACTGTGGAGACTTCGGTCTCTAAATTCACGTGTTTCATAATAGAGCTACCAATAACCAGAGTTGGCTTCTCAGCGGGTGTCTCGCTGAGTGGGGAATATCTGTTAGATACGTGAACGGGTTGGTGGGGACCTGCGGGTTTCGCGTTATGCCCCTTCTGAACAGTCACCCAGTTCGAGAGTTGGGGACGGCTAGTAAGAGTTACCTCTTGCCGGTCCGCACCGACTAACATGGGCTTTACTGTAGCTGAGTTACTTTCTAAAATGCGGAGCCGGGCTTCTATGGCTATGATTCCCGCCTCCAACCTAACAGCTATACTACATTTAACACATGTATCGGTACCAGTAAAGGAGGTAGGGAAGTAACCAAACATGAGACAGATAGAGCAGGAAATAGCACCCGAGGGTGGGGAAAGAGCCACGGCTAGCTATCAAGCTAAAGTAGCTACCGTTAGCAAACCCGAAAGGAGTGTAAGCAACTGTGGAGTTACAGTCGCTAAGAGAAGGAGAGTGCTTAAGCTGTAGTAACGTGTGATTACAACGTCAGGTAGCTGCCGTGATCAAGAATTGTAAAACAATCGATTAAGTTAAGATAATATAAGCTATCAGCAGCAGAACAGACACACAGGATAGCCCGAAGGTGACAATAACAACCGGAAGTGACAACACGCTTACCGCAATAGTGAGCATTCAGTCTCGAGTCTTTCAAGAAATTAAAGGCGGATAATTCCATTATGAATGAAAATATGTGATATTAGAGAGCGAGAGTTCCACTTTCACATCATGACACTTTGTTCCCTGCACTTATTGCTCCTGAAGAATTTTGGGAAAAGTTTTGCAATTTTTTGACATAATAATAGTCTTTCGCTCATGATCTCCACCTCATGAATAACAATGACCGGGGCTTGTCTTCCCCAAAGTAATTTCCGCTGTCCGGTTAAATTAATTATTAGTCGTGCCATCAAACAATATGTCTCCACCTAGAAAGTAGGTGAGGCACTGTATGAGAAGTTAATGCAAATGTGGTGAATGCCTTCAAGGCTGTTTGAGAGGAGGAAATTACATTTTAATAAGACTGACGCACTTTTAGCCAGTATTATCAGAAACAAAGAAGTGGAAGGAGGTCACCTGGTGTGACTGAACTAAATTCCATCATAATTACTGATATAAGATAAAAACTAATTACAATAATATTTAAAATACTAAACAGTTTAATTTTAAACAAACACATTTTTTCTCACAACTGATGTAGACAAGATATGATGTGTGTACTTGTTTACTCATGTATTGAAGTGTAGTTAAAAACCTATTTTGTGCTGATATTCAATATATTAAAATAAATGAAACACTTAATTAGATCTTCAATCTTAATTAAAAACCAGACTAATTGATTCATTTCATGGTAATAGCTTTTTAAAGGAGAACAACTGTGTAATAGGCAGTATTTGTATCGGACTCAGGAAATACATTCAAAGTATGTGGATCACCCTCTGTAAACCTGTGAAAAAACCTGCCCAAGAAATTCAGGTAAGTCTATTTAAAAAGGTGCATCGTTGTAGAAAGAATTCAACAACATCTCAATAAACTGGTGCACAGTTTCACATTAAAGCCATTAATGGTGTTTAAGAGCTTAAGGGTGCGTTCACACCTGCCTTGTATAGTCCGGTTGAATCGAACCCTGGTGCATTTAGCCGCTTGATGCGGTTCATTTGGGTCGGTGTGAACACAATCCGAGACCTCTTAAGTGAACTAAACAACCGGACTCTGGTCCGCTAAAATAGGTGGTCTCGAAGCGCTTGCTTGCGAACTCTGGAGCGGTTCATTGATGGTGTGAACGCAGTCCGCACCAAAACATAGGAAGCGTAGTATTTACGTGTCACAAGAACGCGGATATCTTCAGAATCTTTAGCGAAAGAGTCGTTCAAGACATCCGTGGTTGTTTAGTTAAAGAGTGAAGCAGAATTAAGTGTTGAACAGTGTCGTTGTGACGGAGCGGATCACATGAGTGACTGACTCCGCCACTGACAGCCGACACACACACACACGCACACACACACCAAACATTTCGGAGAAAAGACGGAGGCGCATCACTTCCGTGTTTTAAATTCCTGCTATGAACCATGCAATTTCTTATTTATTTTTGTGTTTGTTAATTATGGGGAATGATTATGTTGAGAGGTGGTTGGCCTGTTTATGTTTGGGGTCGGATTTTTGTGTTGACAATGTGGTTTGGAGTTTGATTGTTGTCACCTGTTGTAGGCCTGGTGGGAGGGGCTGTGGGTTAATAAGGGATGGGGTTGGCCCTGGAAGGGGAACTCGGGGAATGTTGCAGAGAAGGCAACAGCTGAACACGTTTACTCTCCGTGAGTGATGGACGGTCTGATTTGGACGTTTGTTTAAGTTGTGCTGGTTCGCTATTTATTTTTTTTATGCTGAAAATAAAGTTTTGGAGCTTAACCCAACCGACTAGGCCAGTGTTTTCGGACGGACAAATAGAGCCCCGTCAGCTCCATAAAAGTAAGAACACCTGTCGTCGGTGAAACGCCCCTCCTTACTGCAGAACCTCTCTCATTATATGTGTTATATAATCATATGCGCGGGCCGCTATTGTCAGTTGATCTCCAGATGAACAGCAGCATGAGAATAACCTGCCGAAAGTGCCGATGCTCCATGGCGGAGGCTCCGGTAGTAATTGTCGGGATTCGCGTTTTTACCTTTACCCCCTTAATGTCTGACCAATGGTTGAACAGCATTTCCGTGCACATGACTTGTGTTTAAAGTTTATAGTCCGTTTGAGCTTTGCCCATGTGAATCCAAACCGAACCTTCTGAAAAATGCAACTATGTAACAACCTGTCGTCTGGTGCGCACCAGAAAACGGACTATTAGGTGTGAATGCACCCTAAGAAATAAGTTGTAATCCCGCTTACTATTCACACACCTGGCCAATCACCTTTCAAAGTGGGCGGGATAGAGTGACGCCAGAATGAGTCTTCAACCCGCGGCAACCCAGCTCACACTGTCCACTCCAGCAGCGAGCCCCGCAACGTCCCGCCAACACGTCACCCAGACCCCACGCAGCAATCTCATCTGTTTGTCATTGCTGGTGTAATTTTCTGGTTGCTAACGCCATTGTAACACATAATTACTGATGTTCCGCTGTAACGGTGGTGGACTCATCAGAACAGAGTGGGCGAAATGACCAATCAGAGCACACTGGGCTCATGGGGGGGGGGGGGGCAGGAGTTCCAACAAGCCGTTTAGGACAGAGAGTGAATACACATACTATACAGAGATGCTGTATGAGAAACCAATGTGAGTTTGGAACATTGCACAGTATAAATCTATTTTAGTAGACCTGAACAATGGAACTATGATCAGTATAAATAGCCATGACATGGGACCTTTAAAATCCAATAGAAATTAAATAGAAACATCGAATTGCTTTTTGTCAAGGAAGCCCTTGAGATGCTTACTTCTGGGTCAGCCTGCAAAAACACGTCACCACTCTATTGATCAGAAAGGCGTTGCTAGCTGTCAAATTCATGTTTAATTTTAGTGTCTTGTACGTACGTAGGCATTGAGGCAGCTTCTGATTCCACTTGGGGCCTGAGGACCCTCGGTTGAAGCAGGTGAGGAGACTGTTCCCAGACAGAGTGAAGCCCTTGTCGCAGATGTACTGGATGGTTGAAGCCACAGTGAAGTGGGAACCAGACAGCACCCGCCTGCTGTGCTCCACCTTCCCAGGGTCAGGGCAGGACACCACTAGAAGGACAGACCAGGAAAATAAACTTTCAAGCTACATTTTCTGTCATCTTTAGTCTCACCTAGACAGAAAGATATCACTTTAAAACATCAAGAATTCACAGTTATGAAAGAGGTAAAGATATACAGTACCAATATATGAGCAAAGTTAGCTATTGTGACTTTTTTAGAAGTCTAAAAACACTCTTGTTCTTAGCATAGGTCAAAAACACATCCTGGGAAGCAGTGCTTCAAATGAATAGACGGGAACATGTGCATTATTGCATTATGAAAATGATCTGGCTGTAGAAATGTAAATCACATAACTGTAGATAACATTTGGATATTATAAAAGAAGCCTTGCCAACTTTGCTTGCATTGGTGGTCAACAAAGAACGTTAAATGCCTCTTAATTTAGTCAAATAGTGAGAATCAGCTCTGTTTGTCTGAGCCCGGTAACAGGAGCCCACCGAGGCGAGATTAGTCAATTAGTTGTGTCGCCCCCGGCATGCCTGTTCTGGTTCCAGCAGCAGAGGCCAGAAACACAGCGTGGAAGACGGCCATGCTGGAGTCCAGTTCCCCTTCCGTGGCCAGTGAGGCAACTCCCCAGAATCTCTCTCTCTCTCTCTCTCTCTTCTCTCTCTCTCTGTCTCTCTCTCTCTGTCTCTGTCTCTGTCTCTGCATTTGTGTTAGAACTAGAGCTGTTAAAGTTAACGATAATAACGTGTTAACAATAATGTGTTTTAACACCATTAACCTTTAGCACTAGCAGGCTGTTATGATGAGGCAACATAATTTAGCTAACCGCTAAAGTCAACGGAGTGTAGCAAGGTTCCAATTGCCTCGCTTTAACGATTCCTTCAAGCTCTATTCAGTTAATGACTATTGGTTGAAGGAAAGTTTGTTACATTATCGTAATGTGTTTTGGCGGTAAACTTGAACAATCAAGTTGCTTGTAAAACATGCTTCCACACTCAGTTATGAGCTGTTAACTTTCAACACTAGCTCTAAGCAGCTCAGAATATCCAAGTAATACAAATTGCAAATGCAAAGTTTATTTTGAATCAAAGCAAATGTTTTTTACAAAATAAAATCATTATTTTATTTGTTTTTCAAATTTGGAAAGGGAATCGTAGAATTTCACTGGTGTATCAAATAAAACAAATCTGGTATCGTTGCATTCCTAAAAGTAGTTCCTGGGAGGGTTTCTTGACAATTGACGTTCATTGTCTATTGCTCTTAATTGATTTCCAATATGAATATACATATTTGAGTAAAGAAAGCATAGTTATCGACCTCAATTCTATGAGCACTTGTAGACTGAGTGCTCCTATATCTGTGCTTTGTCTGAAATCCCTCGATGATACATACCTTAAAGGGGACCTATCATGCAAAATGCACTTTTGTACGTCTTTTATATATGAATATGTGTCCCCGGTGTGTCAGGGAACTCACCAAGTGTCAGAAAACACAACCCTCTCTCTTGCAACTTCACAGACATGTTTTATATAGGTATGGCCCTACAATATATGTTTCAAATATAGCATGATAGGTCCACTTTAAGACTTTTAACACACATTAGAGAGTTTATTTATAGTAAGCAATAAGTTGAGCTTTTGAACTTTCATTGTAAAACTGTATTACCAATGGTTTTCCGTATTCATGCTGATAACAAACACATTGATGGAGATAATGGTAATTTGTTGCGTATATCTAAAATGGTCGACTTGTTTGTGCTAAAAGCAAAATGGACACTCTCTGCTACTCAACAATGTGTGTACCATCTTCCCGTCTTGAGTGGATAATTCAGTGGGGGCAGTTTATTTCCTTTCTTTTCTTTGTACTGACCTCTCTCACAGCTGGGTAGGTCGCCGCTCCAGGTGAGGTCCCATTGGCACATGAGCAGCTCGGCGCCAACCACCTGATAACCAGGGGTAACACTGGTAGGTCACCACGGTGCCCTGAACCAGCTCAGGGTGAGATGTACTCTTCCAGCCATTAGAGATCTCTGGCAGCTCAGGGCAGGTGTCGTTCCGAGCTACTTCTGCAGGTGTGTGTGTGTGTGTGTGTGTGTGTGTGTGTGTGTGTGTGTGTGTGTGTGTGTGTGTTGTGTGTGTGTGTATCGGAGGGAAACAGCAAGAAAGGACATTAGGAAACGAATACAAGGAAATAATTACAGTCAATTTGTGTCTTTTTGACAATCAGTTTGAGCTAATCGTGAAATCTTAGCTGGCGAGTTTGTTAGGACATGTGCGGTCTCTTGAGGAGGAGCATCATAACCCTAACCCTGATATTTTGGTCTTTGTCTTTTTAGGATCACAACTAGCTGATTAGCACTCTACTGGATAGAGAGCATTAAAGCTTAGATATGGTTTTGATTAGTTTGACGGGGATGCCTTTATGGGTGTTACCCTTCCAGCTTTTGAATGTGCTTTCCTGGAGGGTAACTGTTACCTGATTGGCCTGTTCGATATTCTTTGACATCTGCCATTGTTGCAGTCTTGTGTTTGCATTCCACCAGTGAGATTCATGAAAGAAACTATAATAAAAGCTTCCCCTCCCTTTATTCCTCTTTGTAGATCATCAGTATTCTGCAGCCTTTCCTTGCCTCTGAATGTATTAGCTCTTATCAGATATAGTGCGCTGGCCACGGCGTTGTGTTGATGGAAAGGCCCCGCCAACACAAGGGACAGCCTCTTATTGCTTCCATTTTTAGGTCCTATACCTGCAAAAACAAATTCCCTGTTCCTTTCTTTCATTTTGCCCAACTTTCCTTTTTACAACCTTACTCTCCAATGTGCTGCTTAGTTTTCATTTCCATCCATCTATTGGTATTGAATCCCTCTGTAGCTGAACCATTGTAGAATTCACTGATACATTGATGATACATTAGAACAACATTGGACATTAATATTACATATTAAATAATAGTTAGCTAGCTGTTTGAATCTGCTTCCAGTCTTTACTCTGAGAAAGGCTAACCACCAAAAGATAAGTATATGGCAAAAGATTTTGAACTAATCCTCTAATAATCACTAGTCAACATTTAGTGTTGTCTGTGCTTTTTTTCAAGGATTAGTCTAAAGACAGATGGTGGGTAAAAAGAATGTCATTGTTATGATTTAGAAATACCTAGATTACATAATGTGACTTTATTTTAAGTTACACATTTTTTTACATTACATTGCATTTAGCTGACGCTTTTATCCAAAGCGACTTACAATAAGTGCGTTCGACCAACAAAATACAAACTTGAAGAAAACAGAATCATAAAGTACATCAGGTATCATAGAGCCAAACATTTCAAGTGCTACTCAGCTGGCTATAGATAAGCCAGTCCTTTATTAGTATATAAGTGCCTTGTTAGTAATTCTATCGCTCGAAGTGGAGTCGATAGAATTTATTATGCTTTTTGGGGTTTCCCCTTTCCTATAGAGCGTGCTTTTTGTGCAAGTTAATGGTCTGCAAAGGCTAAAATCACAAAGTTCCCTCCAGAGGGTTATATTTTCTTCGGTAACATGGTGACATCATTATACAACAATTGCGCCAATATTGGCTAGCGCTCCAACGTAATGTATGTGATTGACTAAGGGGCGGGACATCTCAAAGCGGTGGACCAATCACAACAGAGTTGGACAGTTCACCAATCAGAGCAGATGGGCTCTGGTTTCAGACAGAGGGTGAAAAGAGGTGCTGCAGCACAGACAGTATGAGAAAAATAAAGAGCTTTTTGAACATTAAAGCATGGAGACATGTCCCAGTAGAGACCACTACATACAAATATGAACCTGAATATTAGAAAAATATGTCCTCATTCACATTAATATTCATGGGACCAGCGATAACTCACTGAGAGTCCCCACAATCTCTGATGCTGTATATTCCATACATGTGTGCTGTGTGTATTTCCAGAGGAAAGGACTAGGATTTGTCATCTTGCATTAACAAGCTTCAAAAATGTATTTATTGTCTGAATATCGTGGGAAGAGTTTCATATTCTTAAAGCCAAGACTTTGTTTGTTTAAAACCCATTATGACCAATGCCATGAGTTTTTCCACCTAATCCATGTTTTTTTTTGGTAAATGTGCCGTTGCAACATTTGACTGATTTTGATAGCATATGAACAAAACAGTAAATGGCTCTCTAATGAATAATCTCTAAGAAGTTGAGAATTCTCTGAGCGCTGGTTCTATGACTTACCAAAGAAGTGGACTACGAAGCCGTTGCCATAGCCGTACACGTTGGTTGCTGGGTCGGACTGGAACTGGATGGTGAGGTCTGCGGTAGAGGTGTAGAGCTTAAATCTGGGTTTCGATCCTCCATACTGACCCAGAATTTTAGCTGTTAGGTCATCTCCATCATAAAAGGTCACCAGGTCATTCTTCCCAATGTTCAACCTGCAACAGGAATATCACAGAATCAACAATTTACCAAGTTTAGTTTCTAACCTGAACTGTTTTAGTGATATTTAGCTTTTTCCATCTACATTTTTGATCATAAAACTAGGTGGTTGTAAACGCACTTCACTCCTCGTTTGCCTCACCTTTAAACTTTCTCTTGCATCAGTTTGTTTAAACATGTTTTACTTATAATAAGAGTGGCAATAATTAAGCACAATGACAAAGAATTGGCTAAAAGATGATAACTTAATAAACTCAAAAAGGAAGGATCTGGTAAATTAAGTATATGGAAAGAATAATCATGATTCGAGTTCATATCTTTGATAATAGATGAGAAAAAAATGTGAGATAAACAACACAACACATTACAAATGGCAATTGTGACAGTTAATGTACTTATTAGAATAAATGATCATTCTGTTATCAGTTAATTAAATCCTTTTTTAGTAATTTAACTAACAATTTAACATGAACTAATGTTGTATGCTGTGTAACAATATTGTTTTTAAAATGCATTGAATGACGCAGCCTTAACCCACAGGTCAAACAGCACGACACACCCTTCACACACATATATGCCACTTTGCTCCGTGAGCAAACAGAACGTTATGTTAATGGGAACCTCACAATGGGTTCTTGCATGTTTTAAATGCAAGACAATTCCAGGTCAATCCAAGGTTTCTTATTGCATTATTCACGAGGAGCAGCGTGATTCCTGTTTGCTCCTGAGGAAACCATTGCTGGAGTAATGTGACTATCCACAAGGTGAGATCTTGTTGATTGCATCATTCATATTTAAAGTCATTTGGTAGTTCTTCAGCAAGGCTATTATTCTTATTGTCCACAATGACAGTGCTCATAATGACTCATCACCTCCGGGGGATTGCCACCAAAATATTTTCAATAACACATCTGTGTGACTTAAGGACAGCTGTGTAAAGGGAAGTGATTTACTTTTCATATTGTTGGGTGACTTATGAGAGAATTATATAAAAAAACTCAATTTTCTGCAGTTCATAACACAGACCTTGTATTAATGTGTAATCTCTAGTCATGGAATCTAATGCAGTACATTTACTTAAATAGTGTGCATAAAAAAGACGTTTGTAAGGTGAATACTTCAACTCCCCAACAAGATAGAAATCAAGTATAATGCGTTTTACTCTATTGCATACATTTGACAGTGACTGAGCTAGTTACTACTTTGCTAGTTTGGGTCCCATTGTGTGTGTAAGCATCACATTGACCAATTATAACTTGAGCTACACAGCTCTGCACGTTATTCAATAAGCCAATAATATAATTCACCACCTTCTTTGTCACGATAATTCACAAGCGTGGAATGCAGTATGACCCAAACTAGTGAAGATACCGCTGGAGAGGTCAGGCAAAAACACAAGGGCGGGAGGGTGTTAACACACAGGTGGATAGTATGAGGGCGGGGCATACAATCATAGAGGAAAACAATTGTAAAACTAGGAAAACACAAAGACAAAAAGTGAAACCAGACAGGACAAAATAATGGAATACTTTTTAGGTTTATTAGGTATTCTGGAGCTGACTTTTTCCTTCATTAAAAGCTTCATGTATTGTAGAAAACCCCAAAAGTTGATGTTAGTCATGTCCGTCCCCATCACAAACTGTAGAGCAGGAGTCGGCAACAGGCGGACCGCGGTCAGGATCCGGACCCAGACGCTGACCTATACGGACCATGGATGTATAATAAGAACTGGATACAGCGTGGGAGGCGGGGCCTCATTCATTCCTATGAGAGTTGCTTATGATGACAAAATGGCCCAACTTTTGAGAGAGTGAAACGTCACAGATTACCCGGCATGCCTGAGAAGTACCCGTATGTGCGCTCATAGCGCATGCGCAACTTTAACCAAAATGCTCGTTCACATCAAGCACGTCACTTTGCGTACACGTGACAGTACCGTGCATTCATGACAGCATGGTAATGATTTGTTATTATGATGGATTTCATATTAACGAGGCGGCAGTTAGCAGCTAGCTAGTAATTATGCTAATGTACACATCAATCGTTATGTACTTATATTACGCTGTAACAGGATCTAGTGATATCCAACAGAGCTTCATTTAGCATGAAAGAATAATTGCACTGTATATATATATATATATATATATACAGTGCAATAAGCTTCTTAGTGCAATAATAAGCTACAGGGACGTTAATCTAACGTCGGTAATATTAACTTTATTTAATACAAGATTGACATCATTCAGCCCATGTAGTATAATATTTTACAAATGATGAATTACAGCAAACATGTGCAATATCCATTATTACAGCTCCGTGGGCAGTAAGGCGATATGGTCCGTTGTTATTGTGCATCCATGGGTAAAGACAAACTCATGTAATAATAATATATTTTATTTCTATAGCGCTTTTCTTGAACCCAAAGACGCTTGTAGTGCTGAACACGTAACATGAACGTGCTGGGCGGCGCGGTCCCGTGGGTTAGATGCACGTTCATAATGCCGAGGGAAATAACTCTCAGAATAACGTTATTAGCACATTGTTACAACTTGAGGAACGAATGTTTTTAATAAGGACTATACAAGTGTTCATACTGGGTAGTTTATTTAGTTTAAAAAAAATCCAACGAGTTACAGACCACTCTTTCCCAATGTAAATCAATGGGAAAAAGTGTTTCCGGGCCAGCAACCTAAAGGAAGTGTAGTACCCGCCGTTTGACCAGCACGAATATTCTCATCGGACCTATAATCAATACATTAATAGGGGATTTCAATTTTGACGGGGCGATTCTATTTTAACCGCCACCGACAGGGGGCGAAAGAGACGAGTGAGCGATACAGGGAGAGAAACACAGAAGAAGAAACGAGAGCGCGGCAGAGAGAAGCGGAGAGGAAAGAAAGTGAAGACAATAATTAGCGATACAGGGAGAGAAGACGGAGAGGACAGTGAACAGGCGTGTTAGCGGCAGACAGGGAGAGACACATAATGACACATGGCGCTCTCCGAGAAGAGGAAAGTGGACAGTGAGAACAGAGCTTTGAACCCTGAGTGGACTCATTCGTGTTCATCTTGCCCACTGGGAGCACAGAACCAGTGTGTCTCATTTGTTCAGAGACCGTGGTGCTCATTAAAAGAGACAACACGCCACTATGAGACAAAACACAAAGTGTTTGACCAAACATTCCCTCTCAAGTCAGAACTGAGTTCACAAAAAATAAGCAGTCTCACTCAGAGCCCAATATGATCAGTCCACCAGGATCAAAATTAAAACTAAATATCGTTCCAGGGCATGCTAACCAATGAGCTAACCGAGGCTAACCAATGAGCACCTGCATGTGTATGAGAATGGCCCTGACACCATTTCAGCCCAGATTTACAAACTCCTGGCAGGACAAGCTCGAGCTCAATTCTCGCACTGAATAAAACAAAGTGAGTGAGGGACTGCAATATAAGAGGGAAAGAAAGAGAAACTTTAAACTGTTCAATTGTTATGATGTGTAAAGACTGATATTGTTCTATAATCGGCTGAAACTGTTAAGTCATGATGGGAAACGGTTAATAAAGAAAAACTCAAGCTGCTGCTACACTTTATTTTATTTATCTAAAATTAAGCACTTTTAAGATGCACATATTTTCAAAAGCTATTTTATTTATTTTTAAATGCAGCCCGAGAGGAACATTACACATATCCACAGTATTTACTGTATATCTGTATAGTTCAATGTTAATAGACAATAAATAGTTGTTTTTGAATTGTACTTTCTTTATTTGATCGGCAGTCGGTTGTTGATTACATGCAGACGTTGATAAAGCTACAGGTCACTTCAATATATATCACTAATTCATAAAGCAAGTTAGACATTTCGATGCTCCGGACCTTGCATGGGACATTTTCTCTAACGGGACCTCGTTGAATTTTAGTTAAATACCCCTGCTGTAGAGTATAAAAAAGTTGGACAAAGGACATTATGGGTTCATAACGCTTCGACATATTTGAGTAGTAGTATTTACATCACCTAAATCTCTCAAACAGAAGTGTAAATTAAAATGTTATCATGACCAATTGTCACGAAAGACAAAAATAAGACAATTATGTCGCCAAAATTATGAATTTTCCTATAATAGTTACAGAATATTCTAAAACACCTGCTATGTTCTTCCCTGACTGATTGGGACTGACAGCAATTGTGATGTCAAAAAAGATGAGCACAGACATTTCCATCTGTGGGATGAATGAATCAACATCATGCTGAGTAACCACAATTGCTGTCAGTTAAACTGTCAAAGGGTCATGTATAGCGTTGATTTGACCATAGCCTTTAAAGCTGGAACTCTTACAATCCTCAAAGCTGTTCTGAAATGTCACCTGGGGCTGAGCTATCTCTTTGTAGAGAGAAGATGTAGAGCATTGAAGAAATGGCTTAGCAAGAATAAAGCAGTGACATGCTCTTTGCTGTCGCTAATTAATCACTAGCGGCTCCTGATAAAAGTCATTAGCCAGCCTGAGATTGAGCTATTAATCACTAAGGGACTGCCGGAAAATCAAAGGTTCAAGAGGCGTGGATTGAATCGAATTCTTTTTTTACCCAACACTGGAATATGACAGCAATATGAGGTTGTGAAAATATGCAAACTGCAATGGGGAGTGTTTGTCTTTCCATAGGCAGATTGTTTTTTATTTATGTCACACACAATTTTTACTGACGTGTATTACGTGCCTTAGGAGTAAAAGCGAATAATAACACTATTCATAAAGCTCCTTTAAAAACAGGGTTACAAAGTGATTCACAAATACAAAATACGCAACAACACACTACACCCCTTTTCCATGAGAGAAAACAGGTCCAACAAATACAACATTTTGTACAACAAATTATTGTATTTAAAGTAGTAACATTTGTTTTTGCGTATTCATTCAAAATAAATCAGCTAGGTTGCATACACGACAATTGTTCCAAAGTGTGTGGGCCCTGGCAGCAAAAGCACAGTTCCCTTCAGTTTAAAGAATTAGTTCTGATTAGTTGCATAATGGTAGGGTTAGCCCATCTGGTGCCTTGAAAGTAATCAGTAAACCATTCTAATCAATCCTGAAGTGAAAGCCAATGTTTTGTTTAACCTGAAAGTGTAAGCAGGCTTAGTTCTTTAGTAAGGTGTGACTGTAAACTCTCCGTCTAAAAAATTGGAGATAAACCGCTCGAGACTGGTGTCAGCTGTTCCAACGATTTCTTTTAGAGAGCACATTTAAGTATCATGGTCCGTTGTGTCAAAAACAGAACTTAAGTCCAGTAAGATCAGGGCAGAACCTTTACCAGCATCGACAGCATTACACTTTCACTACTGGGAACTCAATCTGCAAGACTTCATTATTTTCTTCTTCCTATAACTTTCATTTACAACTCTGAATGAAAAGTCGTTCCACCTTAACATAATGACTCATTAAATCCTACTTTTCAACTCAGGAGAGGTGAAAACTGAAAATGGGCCTATCTAGAAAAACGTTTTGTCCCTTTGAATGCCTAAAGCTAGTTCTAGCAAGCATATTAAAATTATTGTGCAGTCTTTTAAACTGATTGTGTTCTATGTTTATTTGATTGCTAACGGATAAAGCCTCTCATCTGCTCAGAGAGCGAGGCGGATTGAGAAATACTGCCGGCTGGCGTCAAATTTGTTGTGATTAAGCTAAACAAGACTTTGCAGTGCATCTGTAGAAGAAAATCAATCACAGCCTCCATTCCCTGACACTAATTTCATTTAGTTCAATTTGAAAAAAAACAGGGCTGAGTTTGGCCTGGCCCCCGGGACCAGCTGCCAACACATTTTACTCCAACTATTTACTTCATCATTTGCTATATCCAGGAACTATTTTTGCCTGGTTTTACACAGCCTAATGGTTCACCCTGGTAAAATCATGTACATTTAAAACAAATAAACATTTAAATGAAATCAACATTTTTCAAACCACTACGGCCATACATTACGTTGTCCAGAATGAAGACTGGAATAATGCAAATAGGTGCTTTGTCATTTAAATGTATCTTCATTTCAGTTTTACATCCGAGAGTTTAATAATAAAGCCTAACATTACAGGTGGGGTAGGTCTAGGTCATTTTGGAGAAACCAGCTCGAGTGCGCTAGAATTTGAAAATACACAGCCGGAGAAAATCTGCCACTTCCTTACAGAGCCCCTCCTCCAACACACACGAACGCACACATGACCAATGAGGGCACGAGATAAGTTTGTGCACAGATGGAAGGCTGACAGGCAGGTAGGCCATCCAGTTACTTTAGCCGGGCCGGCTCAGATGATTGGTCGTGCTTTTTACAGCGCTACGGCTTCCACAGGTGACATTTTTTTATGGATTTTTTGTCAAAGCACTTCAGATATTCATTGCTATCTGGATGTTAAGAGCATTCCATGGAATATAACAAAAAGTGTATCTCGAGCCGATTTCTCAAACTTATCTACCCCACCTTTAACTTTGGCGACAGATATTTTATTTCTTTATTGTTGATGATGCAAAGAGGGTATTGCATTATTTGCAATATAATAAACAAAATGTCATTGGCAACATATTTGCATTCACAGTTATTTGCTCTGTGTTTCTCCTAAAAGATAGGATACTGATGTGTAGTATCAATGCAAATGTGGTAATCATCCATTTTGTTGCGGGTTTAATAAACCTGCACTATTTGAAACAGACTAACTATAATCATGTTAAATAAGTATAGATTCTTTGGCAGAAAATTCAAAAAGAAACAATACAAGATTGTATAGCACCTTTCCCTATATTTGACAAATATTTGATACATAATGTCTTTTTTTAAATATCTGAACCTTCAGTCTTTCAGAGTTCTATTTCCAGCGTCAGTCATGGCAAAATCTGTCCGAGCTGAATAGTCTATGACAGCTATTGTTTTCCCGGACAAAGAATATACCCTGTCATACAAAAGAAGACACATTCAAATGTTGTGTGTTTGCAATTATTAACATAGATAAACGGAACCCAGCATAAATAACTATCACACTGGCTATGCTGTTTCACCTAAACAACATAAGACTAGAATCCTGAGAATCGAGGACATCACTATAACAGATGAGGCAAATTGGGTAAAACAAAAAATATTAATAATTTAAGGGGCCCTATTATGCTCAATTTCAGGTTTCATAATTGCATTTTGTGCCTCTACTTGACCTGTCTCTGTCATAGATTGTTTTAATAAAAGAAAGTAAATTCATGTTTTCTTGTGTTAAAAAGATCATATATTACATTAGACACAAAGATTGTTTGGTATATAAATACTAAATTGTGAAGATAACTAATATTTACGTTTTGACATGTTCAATATAAAATGTTGATCTTTGATTTAAATGTCTGATCTACGATCCTGAGATCCATTGCTTTTGTTTGTCTCCACCAACACATTTGGGGCTTGCGGGTAATTCCCTCACTTGAGTAAATGTATGTGATGAAACACCATTTTCACTCTTTCACCCATGTGAAAGGAAAGGGGTGTAACATCTCCAAGCTTTAATGTTCAAAAAGCTCTTTATTTTTCTCATACTGCCTGTGTTGCAGCACCTCTCTTCACCCTCTGTCTGAAACCAGAGCCCAGTCTGCTCTGATTGGTTAGTTGGCCAGCTCTGTTGTGATTGATCAACCCTTTAGAGATGTACCGCCTATCACGTACAATGTGTTGGAGCGCTAGCCAATAGAAGCGCAAGTGTTACATAGTGATATCACTATGCCGCAGATGTAAACAATGGAGTCCAATGGGGGTGTTTCAGGCAGGGGGGGGAGAAAACGCTCTCTGGAGGGCACTTGCGATTTTAGCCTTTGCAGAACATTTACATGCACAAAGACCTATATAACACAGGAAAGGGAAAACCCCCCAAAGCATAATAAAGCCTCTTTAAATGAGTCCCTCAAGGCACACTTAACCAAACTGACATCGCCATACAATGTAACAGTGCATCCTTTTTAAAATGCAGGCTAGTTAGCATAGTAACAGTAGCTGTTATTTTAAAGGCAATGTTATTCCACCCAGAAGCAGCGGACAGTAGGCTATAGTGTGTGGGATAGAGGGTGGTTTCATTACTTTTACTTCCCATCCTTTAACTTTAATCACACATTTCACTCCATCCTCTTTCATTTGAAGGCCATCTATAAAAGTCATTTGATACACCCTAGTGATAATGTCCCGACTGCCATTACACAGATGGAGGAGGAGATATGTGCTTGCACAGATGTCTGTGGAATGTGAGGAACCAATATCCAGGGATCTGTTAAAGGCCTCATATATCTCTGTACATTGTCTAACCCCGACGGCTCTGGGAGAACAGCTGCTATTGATAAGCTTCACCTAAATGCTGCTGCTAGGCATATGCGGAAACAGTAAGAAGTGCTAAATTAGAACGCTTCTCTCTGTGGATATCTAGGTTTTGGTATTTTCCACGAGTGCTCTCTTGGAAACAGAGACAGTGAAACCTCACTAACAATCAATAAAGGCTGCAATGACTAGAACCCGGAAATTAGTTGGCATTTTATCAATGCTGGGCTCCCTCGTCTCATAGTCAACGTTTTTTTAACGTGTTTTGGTTGGACGCCCAAAAAAACTGTCATTAACATAACTTTAAGAACAATTTTTACATTCTGTTCTACGACATGAATAAGTCACCAAGTGGCATTTCCATGCTAATTTATGAACAAACATTCCGTGAAGGTCTAAAAGCGTCATGCCAAACATTATGTTATGATTCTGTTTAGTTTTTGTTGTGTGCTTTTTCCTGTCTCACCCCTCTCTCCTCTGTTTTCCTCTGCAGGGCTGGTGTGTGACAGGGAGTTTGGCTGGCTCCTCCCAGGAGCAGACGAGGCACACCTGTTTCCACTCACCTCTAAAAGCCCGGTCCTCATGCCACTTCCCTGCCAGATAATTCCTCTGTGTTTCGACCCTCCGGTGTGTCTCGCTGCTCTCCTCGTCTTTTGGATTCTTTGTGTGGATTTTTGCCTCCTGTCCCTGATGACTCAGTACCAGCCAAACTTCCTGACTCCACTGCTCTCTTTTTTCTGTTATCTGCTTGAATAAAGCTTTTTGTTTTTTACCATCTCTCTCCAGTCTTTTGCTTTGGGGTCCAAGATTCTATAGACCGTAACAGAATTATCTGGCCAAAGCATGGACCCCGCAGAGACTGAGAAATTGAAGCAAGCTATTTCGACACAGGGAGCTCGTGTGGGGCATTACGAACAAGCTCTACAAGATATTGTGGAATCCCTCCACAACCTTACTGCCGGTTTCACTCAACTCAGCGTCCGCTTGGACCAGTCTTTCATCCAGCTCAATACTCTGACGGCTCCTGCGCCACCGGCTCCAGCTCCCGAGATTCCAGTCATTCATCCCGGCCAACCCTGTGAACCATTCATCCCCACCCCTGTGAGGTATTCAGGTGATTCAGGGACATGCTGTCAGTTTCTTCACCAGTGCTCCCTAGTTTTTGATCAGCAGCCTTTAACTTACTCCTCTGACAGAACTAGGGTAGCTTTCGTTATGAGTTTGTTATCGGGTAAAGCAGCTGCATGGGCGTTGGCCATAGCCAAGAGTAACCCAGCTATCTATAACTCCTTTCCTGTGTTTGAGACCGAGATGTATCGAGTTTTAGACCACCCGCTTCAGGGTAAGGAGGCCGGTAATCGGCTCCTTTCTTTACGTCAGGGTTCTGAGTCAGTCTCCACTTACTCAATTGATTTCCACATTCTCGCAGCAGAGAGCGGGTGGGATGAGACGGCTCTACAGAGAGCTTTTTTCCGTGGATTAAACGAGGAGTTAAAGGACGAGCTAGCTGCTCGAGATGAGACTTCGTCCCTTGAAGAGTTAATTTCGTTGGCCATTCGCTTAGATAATCGCCTCCGTGAGAGGCGTAGGGAGAGAACAGACAGGCAGAGATTCCCTCTCCCTTTTTCCCAACCCAAGTCATCACGTCCGCCTGGACAGTCTGCACCTCCTCACCAATGCCTGGAGCCTTTCTCCTACCGGGACCCACCCACCGTCTCCTCATCCCTAAGCCCAGAGGAGCCTATGCAGCTGGGGAGAATGAGGCTTTCACCTGCTGAACGGGAACGCCGTTTCCTCCAGAGGCTCTGCATATACTGTGGTCAGGCTGGCCACATTCGAGCCAACTGTTGCGCTCGGCCAAAAGAGCAGGCTCAGCAGCCGGGGGAGGGGCGCTGGTGAGCCATACTTCTGTCTCCCCTTCCCACGCTAATCGTCTCCAGTTAAAGGGTACGGTTTCTAGTTCACAAGTTTCCCTTCCCCTTCAAGTCTTAGTTGATTCAGGGGCTGATGAAAATTGTATTGACTCTGACGTGGTTTTCCAGTCTAATCTCCCCTCAGAACTCCTTCAGGAGCCCAAGAAAATGTTTTCCCTTAATGGTAGGCTTCTTGCCCGTGTAACTCACCGTACTGCCCCAGTGTCATTGTTACTCTCAGGTAATCATCACGAGACCATTTCCCTTTATCTCATTCTCTCACCCCTTTCTCCGCTGGGGTTAGGTCTCCCCTGGCTTAAACTCCACAACCCACACATAGACTGGGCCACCTTATCCATAGTCAATTGGAGTTTGTTCTGCCACTCTCACTGTTTACACTCTGCCATACCCACCACTGTTACTTCCAAACCTGTCCCGCCCCTGTCCCCCCCCCCCCCCCCGTATTGATTTCAGGGGCTTGAATGACATTACTGTGAAGAATAAGTATCCTCTCCCGGTCATAGACTCAGCTTTTGGTTTCCTCCATCAAGCCACCATCTTCTCTAAGTTGGACCTCCGAAATGCCTACCACCTAGTTAGGATAAAGGAGGGAGACGAGTGGAAGACTGTGTTTAAGACGTCCCTGGGACATTTTGAATATTTAGTTATGCCTTTTGGGTTAACTAAAGCCCCTGCTGTGTTTCAGGCACTCATTAACGATGTCCTTCGTGATATGCTTAACAGATTTGTCTTTGTGTATCTTGATGATATCCTCATTTTCTCTCGTGACCCCCAAGAACATGTCCAACACATGAGGTTGGTGTTGCAGAGACTTCTGGAGAACAGACTTTATGTTAAGGCTGAGAAGTGTGCCTTTCATGTTTCCTCCGTTTCATTCCGGGGTTTTGTGGTAGAGAAGGGGCAGGACAGAGCCGACCCTGCCAAAGTCATGGCAGTGGCCGAATGGCCCACTCCTACAACAAGAAAGCAACTCCAAAGGTTCCTTGGTTTTGCCAACTTTCACCGCAGGTTTATTCGTGACTATAGTCGAGCAGCCGCCCCACTCACCAAGCTCACCTCAGTTAAAGTTCCCTTTGTGTGGTCATCTGAAGCTAAGGCTGCTTTTGCTATGTTGAAGTGTTTGTTCTCCTCTGCTCCTGTGTTATCTCACCCTGATTCTTCAGCCCCTTTCGTGGTCGAAGTGGATGCCTCCGACACTGGTGTAGGGGTAGTCCTCTCCCAGCGCTCAGCCTCCGACCAGAAGTTGCATCCCTGCGCCTTCTTTTCCCGCCGGCTCTCCCCGGCAGAAAGAAACTATGATGTGGGAAATCGGGAGCTTCTGGCAGTAGTCTTAGCCCTGCAGGAATGGAGGCACTGGCTTGAAGGCACGACTCATCCGTTTGTGGTACGGACGGACCACAGAAACTTATCTTATCTCCGTTCTGCTCGCAGGCTCAACTCTCGCCAGGCTCGGTGGGCGCTTTTTCTGGGCCGGTTCAGGTTCCCCGTCACCTATCGGCCAGGCTCACGGAACATCAAAGCAGACGCCCTGTCACGTCAGTTCGCTCCTCCGGTTGAGGAGCCATCCGCGGGAACCATTCTTCCATCCTCCTGTGTGGTGGGAGCAGCCAGGTGGGAGGTTGAGAGGGTGGTCCAGGAGGCACAAGAGGACCATCCAGCTCCTGAGGATTGTCCACCGGGTCGGCTGTTCGTTCCACCGCACGCCAGATCTTCAGTGCTCCAGTGGGGACATGATTCTAAGGTAGCTTGCCATCCAGGAGCACTTCGGACTCTAGGCCTCCTCCAACAACGCTTCCGGTGGCCCTCCATGTCCTCTGACGCCAAGAGGTATGTCGCCGCCTGCTCCATCTGTGCCCGCAGTAAGGCATCCCACCGCGCCCCTGCTGGTCTTCTCCGCCCTCTTCCCATTCCTCATCGGCCTTGGTCTCACATCGCCATGGACTTCGTGACGGGTCTTCCCCCATCGGAAGGAAATACAGTTATCCAAGGCCGTACACTTCGTTCCCCTACCTAAATTACCTTCTGCTCTGGAGACTGCTACACTAATCACCCATTATGTTTTTAGATTGCATGGCATTCCTCTGGACATTGTTTCTGACAGGGGTCAGGGACAATTTGCCTCTCGAGTCTGGAAAGCCTTTTGCCAGGCGTTGGGGGCGTCGGCCAGTCTGTCATCAGGTTACCACCCGCAGACCAACGGCCAGACTGAGCGTGCGAATCAGGACCTGGAGGCAGCCCTTCGCTGTGTCTCTTCTCACCATCCAGTCTCCTGGGCCTCACACCTGCCATGGGTTGAATATGCCCACAACTCCCTGGTATGCTCTGCCACAGGAATGTCTCCATTCATGTCTTCTGTTGGGTTCCAACCCCTCTCTTCCCCACCCAGGAGAGGGATGTGGCAGTCCCCTCAGTACAGGGGCATCTTTGGCGGGCCCGCAGTCTGGCATGAAACTCGGGCAGCTCTCGCTCGCACTGCTGCTCGCAAACAGAGGCTTGTAGACCGCCATCGCACTCCAGCCCCGGACTACCAGCCCGGTCAGAGGGTCTGGCTGTCCTCCCATGATCTGCCACTCCAGACTGACTCCCGCAAACTGGCACCCAGGTACATTGGCCCGTTTGTCATTGAACGGATTATTAACCCCGCTGTGGTTAGGCTCAAGCTGCCTGCTGCCTTGAATGTCCACCCAGCATTTCATGTCTCACTTCTCAAACCAGTTTCCTCCAGTCCTCTGAGCCCTCCGGCCGAGCCCCCTCCTCCCCCCCGGAGTATTGACAATCATCCTGCTTTCACCGTCCAGCGGTTGTTGAATGTACGAAGGCGAGGCCGGGGGTTCCAGTACTTGGTGGATTGGGAGGTGTACGGGCTAGAGGAGCGTTCATGGATCTCCCGCTCCCTGATTTTGGACCCTGCTCTCCTTAGGGACTTTTAAGAGAGGTACCCGGACAGGCCTGGTAAGACGCCAGGAGGCGTCCGTTGAGGGGGGGGGGTACTGTTATGATTCTGTTTAGTTTTTGTTGTGTGCTTTTTCCTGTCTCACCCCTCTCTCCTCTGTTTTCCTCTGCAGGGCTGGTGTGTGACAGGGAGTTTGGCTGGCTCCTCCCAGGAGCAGACGAGGCACACCTGTTTCCACTCACCTCTTCACCTGTAGATATAAAGGCCCGGTCCTCATGCCACTTCCCTGCCAGATAATTCCTCTGTGTTTCGACCCTCCGGTGTGTCTCGCTGCTCTCCTCGTCTTTTGGATTCTTTGTGTAGATTTTTGCCTCCTGTCCCTGACGACTCAGTACCAGCCAAACTTCCTGACTCCACTGCCGTCTTTTTTCTGTTATCTGCTTGAATAAAGCTTTTTGTTTTTTACCATCTCTCTCCAGTCTTTTGCTTTGGGGTCCAAGATTCTATAGACCGTAATACATTAGCCGCCTGTTGTCTAGCGGTGGTTATGCCCAGCCGTGTGACCTTGATGTATCTCATTTATAGATGTGTACAGCACTTTGGCTCGACCGTTTATAAATAAAACTTGAAAAATAAAACTTGATTTGATAGAAAAACATTGTAGAAAAATTGTAAAAGTGGTGATTGAAATGATCCTGCTGAACAAAACGAGTAACTATCATAAATGTGTATATGCCACAGATCCAATGAGAAAAACCCATTAGCTTTTAGTCGAAGGAGCCCTTGTGAAGGTAATTTCCTGGTGAGCCTACACAAATATGTCATCACTGACCACTATATGAACAAATTAACACCAGACTGGAAAGGGAAGCAGTCAAACTATTTTAACATAATCAATTCTAGCTTCTGACATTGATCTTTAGCCCTCCCACCACAAAGAATATTGATATTGGACAATTCTGCAGAACCCTGAATGACGTTTAATGACCACAACTTGCACTTGAACCTGGCACGTTGACGTTTTTTTGGTACGCACATAATCAGTAGGCCACCGGGTGATTTTTCAGCAGCTGAAATGCATCTCTGAGTGTAAAGCAACCCTAACCCTAACAGCAACAACATACCAGATGCAGGCTTACAAATCTACCAAAAATGTAGAGGTAAAGTAAGAAAGGGTAACAAAAAGACACAGGTAGTAGGGTGACAACACTTCTTGTCTTTTCAGGCTAAATGTTTTCACACAATACCTTCACTTCTACTAAATTCACCTGCTCTGCTAAGTGAAGCAGCAATTACTTATGTTGACAGACTTTCTTTCAAACACCAGAGGAAGCCATTAATCAATGCCTCTAAAGGTACAACAAGAGCACAGGTGCTGTTCAGAGAGAGCGGGGGAGAGAGAAAACAGGACTTAAGATGCAACCAATGCAAATGAGCCCCCTCTTAATTTGCTTGCAAATGGCAAATGATTTTCTATGGCTGACTGACTTATCAGGCTCTGACACGGCGGGGTGTGTTGTTCTGTGTCTTCACCTTGGCACCGCAATCACGGGAAACACACACTCCCATGCTGTACACTTGCACCCTCTACTCAGCACGGCAGCCATTATAGCAGGGGGGGTGAGGGGGTATGTTGGTGGTGGGGGACTGCCAAACAAACCCTCCCTGATATAATTAATTTTCTCCGTTGCACCTAATTAACCTTTGTCTGTGTGGCACACACGCATCTCATTCACAAGCCGAGCACTTTTATTAGCAGCGTGTTGTGTTTTTAATGCCTTTTACCAGTCATGGTGAGGTAGCTCTTTGTAATCTTCAAACTGCTTCTGTGGTGCAGTTTGAAGCGGTGTACGTATAAGCACAGGAGATGAAGTGGGATTTGCTATGATTATATTCCAAAGGGTCAAGAAAAAAGGGTTTGTGGAGATGTTGTTTCACGCACATCGAAGGGCTGAGTGTGAGAGGGCGGATCAAACGTTACGTACACTTGAATGTCCACCATGATCCTCTTGTCCTCCTCCACGTGGATTCCCCAGATACAGTCCTGGCCTTTATCGTAGGCTTCGGGCCAGTTCGGAGACAGCACCACTCCTGCTGAGTCTGTGATCTCGCCGCTACACACAGCTGGAACACACACACACACACACACACACGCACACACACACACACACACACACACACACACACACACACACACACACACACACACACACCACACACACACACACACACACACACACACACACACACACACACACACACACACACACACACACACACACACACACACACACACACACACACACCAGGGATATTGAGTCAGGCAATGCTGAGGCTACAGCTCATTTAATCAGCACACATAGAGTAATAGAGCTGGTTGTCAAAAGTGTGGATACAAATTCTATGCTTAAAAAAAGAAAAATCCAATACAGTACCTAAAAGCCAGTAATAACATATCTTTCTTTGACTGACAAAAACTGCAGCATATGTTACTCATAGGTCCCGTCTGATCATGAACAAAATAATGAATGCTTGTGTGTTTACAGGCCCATTGTAACACCCATTATAGGAAAAGCTGGACCTAAACTATAATAACAGTGCCAAAATTCGTACTGCTGAAATGTCAGTGAGCAAGTGACTAATCCACTGTCTACTCATTCTAAGGTAATCCTGTTCAGGTATTTAATTTACCAAATTAAATTAAAACATATCGCATTGAGCATTGATGGGACTCTTTAATCCAGGAATAGATATACAGACCTCTGCAGGCAGGCTCGGTCTCGTTCCACTGGGGGTTGTTGGGGTCCATGCATTCGATGGTGATGGACCCCTGTTCCAGAGTATAGCCAGGGTCACAGGCAAACTCAACCACAGCTCCTACTGCCCAACTGTTGTCGCTGCTGGTCAGGTTACCGTACTTAACGAAGGGTTCGTAGCAGTGGCCCGCTGCAAAGGCTGTACAGTGAAA
Organism: Harpagifer antarcticus; assembly: GCA_902827135.1. Classification (NCBI taxonomy): domain Eukaryota; kingdom Metazoa; phylum Chordata; class Actinopteri; order Perciformes; family Harpagiferidae; genus Harpagifer; species Harpagifer antarcticus. The sequence goes on from CADEHL010001074.1 coordinate 905,852, forward strand.
AATGAGCAAAGATGAGGAAAGAACTGATGTTTTATCAGAAAGAACGTCAGAAGTTACGCATCCCTATAAGATATATGGCCAAAGAAGAGACCATTGCCATCAACACCATTTATTAAAATTACATTTTTGTCATCGTTGTACATTTTCACTGAAATCATCTTACATTTGGGAACATTTTGACAATTATCGGATATGTGTGAAAGCCCAGAACAAATGTTATATAATAACAAGTATGTCGAGATGTGTTTTTCTAAATGTATAGCTATGAACATATTGTGTACATATCATTTTCCAATACAATCTTGCAGTTGCTAAAGTGAACATATTTGGATAGGAGTGGTTAAAGTGTATGCAAAGAACTGTGTGTATAACACCATATGTTTGAAAAGCTAATGGAAGAGCTTTTATCAGACAGATTTCTAATACCTGTAAAACTTGTGTAAAAGGATTATCGCTCTAGGGTTGGTGATGTCATTCGGTCCAACATTTTGTTCAAGAATGGGTGACACAAAATGTGGTTCTGGCATTCATGGCTGCCAGAGGTTGAATTGTAGGTGAATGTCTACACTATCCACACTATACACTATCTTACTATCTAATTTAGTGGGAATGCTGATACAGCATTCCAACTACTACGCACAAATTCTTTATACTTATTTTTATTCCGCCTGGTTTTTTTGTCCCTCTTCTGCTCCCACATTCCATATCGCAGAAACTCTGTTCAAACATCAAAACGTTCAGCTCGATCGGGAATCGATTGCTATTACTGTTCTCATTCATAACTTTCATATTTCCCGAGATATATCCCATAATTCATCACATTTTTAACATGGAAGTCAATGGAGAAACTCTTCAAACTTGAAAAATCTTCATGCGACTTCAACTGCTAACTGTTCCTTCATGCTTTCACTCAGAAACCTCATTCCAACTTTAAAATGTTACACATCTTTCTGAAATTATTCGTGATACACAACTTTTAAATCAGATTCATACTTTTAGAGATATTAAACATTGTTCAGACCTTGGTAAAGAGGCCTTCAGATTTTAACATTAGTGTGTATTGCGCAGCTCGTTAAGGCTAAAGTGCGTGATGTCATAGCTAGAGTGGGGGACAGCTTGAAATTCGCCTACATCTTTTTTCTTTTAAACCTGCCATAATTCCCAAACCCTACACTCCTGAGACATAATTGTTCATGAAAAACGTAGGAAAACCTCTCCTAGGTTGGAGAATAAAAACAATTAAGCAAAACAAATTAAACAAAATGCCTCTTGAGGGCATGAAGTGACAAAAACTTTCAACATGTCTCCATTAAGGCCCATTGTAAATTCAGGCTGATCTTTCTTCACAGCAGCAGCCGCACACCTTTAGTTAATCTGCCTAAAAGGCCACATTATTGACCCGAAAGTACACAAAAGCAGACTGAGACGCTCGTCAGGGTCCTGAGATGCTTCACACGTTGAAATGTCACCGATATCTGTTACGGTTCTTCAACAAAACGTTCACATGTAAGAGGTTTATCTCTCATTCAGAACAATGGAAAGGCTCTCCTCTCACTGATTACTGCACATCACCATGGTAACCTGTGATCTCTGGACACACACACAGGTGTTTGATAACGTCATCACCTCAAACACAAACACCTGTGTGATGATGTCATAACTCCAACTGACATGCTCAGAACGCCACCAAACATCACATGATGGTTAAAACTGTGGCCCTGAACAGCTCTACGTCAAATCTGATGTTACATAATGTGGTGTTACCATGGCAACGCATCCCTTGGCATAAAACACAATGTCGCTGTAACTCCAATGGACACGGTCCGATCGTCCCCCAATCGTCACCTGTATATCACCGGTCCATGGCTCAACAGCTCTACGCCAAATCTGAGATCTCACCATATGCCGTTTCCATGGAAACTTATCCCTCGCCAAAAAAAATGATGTTGTCCTAACTCCTATGCAAATGGTCAAAACAGCACCAGACTTCAGATAATGGTTAATGGTCCAGCCTTCAACATGTCTATGTGCCATTAGTGAGTTTTCCTCAAAAGCTGTTGCCATGGCAACGCATCCCTCGCCGTAAAACATGATATTGCTATAACTCCTATGAAAATTGTCAAAAAGTGCTGAAACTTCACATGTGTGCTAACAGTCCAGCCGTGAAGACATCTACGGGACAGTTTTGAGATTCTTCAAATGCCATTGCCTTGGCAACACAATGCTCGCCTTGAAACACAGTTTTCTCATAACTTCAGTGAAAATGCTCCAAACGGCCCAAAACTTCATTGGTAACGATGCAGCCATCAACACATCTAAGCGTATTATGGGGTGTCATCAAATGTCGTTGCCATGGCGACAGATCATTCGCCATCAAGTTAGTTCAGAAGTTTGCAGTTCAAATATTCTGCTGCTTTTCCAAGCCTTTTTACTTTCTTTTCTTCTCTCGTCATCACACATTCAAGCCCCCAGTGTTCATGTATCATTTCAATCTAAATTCTTCACTTTTTTCTTACACATTACATTTCAGCATAGCAGTTTAGCATCAGCTTTTCAGTATAAAGCATTCCCACAAGCAATTTCTTCAGGAATAGCATTCTCTAGTGGAATGTGTTCTTCTGTAAATTGTAATGATTGTATATACTATGTGCATGCCTTTTTATATAATCATGTTATATACAGTCTGATTCTGATGTCAGAATTCAAACATATTAAACTAAGAAGGTAAAAATGAACTGTTTACCTTCAACATGTAAACATAGTCTGATGAGCATGTTAGCAGGCATGTTAACATGCTGATGTTAGGATGATATTACCCCAACTGCTAGAATTGTAGTCATACCATTTAAATAGCCTACAACGAAATGTTTGTTTCATATTTGTAGAAATGTGTCATCAGGAAAAATAAGGATGTCTTGTGTGCAATAGCTACATTCAGAAATATAGGATTGTGTGCAATCTTTCACAAACTTAAATAAAGAAAACACTTGAGTGGCATTTAGAAATGGCTAGATGAATATTCATGAATGCTGATGGCCGTTCACCAGGGTGGGAATGGTTGGTCAGGATAAAGGAGAAAGCATTACATCTGTTGGAGACTAACTGAGCATTATGTGCTGTTAATGGCCATAATGAGGTCCTTTGCTCTCTTTAGACTTAATCCCATTTGTGGCAGTCAAGCTGAGGCCTAAACAGATTACAATGATTGTATTTCCTAGTGGTGAGAAGCTGTTGATCGGATGTTTAGTGCTGAGACAAATGTGAGGGCAAAAGATAAGATAAACTAAGATACATCTCACCCTAGCTATTAGATGAAACTTCGTCAAAATAAATTGTATGAAATCTAAGGTATATGCACATGCACGTAGACGCTGACAATGTATTGTGTGCCCCTGAAAGCCTGATTATTTTATTTCAAAGCAGAGAAGATTTAGTACTACTTACTCAGTTAAATGGATACAAAAGCAACAGATAAAAAAGACACATTTAAAAAAAACGCATCAAAATGCACCCAATAATTTGTGTATTGCGAAAGCTGAAATAAAAGCAGCAATGGAAGTGAATAATTAGTTTTGATTAACTCGAGAGTGATTAAGAAATGGGATTTTTGTCCCCTCTCCTGCATCAAATGTAACTGAGGAGACATTAAGGTATAAAGCGAGCTATGTTTTATGGCATCAGTCCATCAAAAAGCTTAACCCAGGCTTCTTTAAATGTCTCTAGAATTATTGGATGGATTGTTTGACTGTTTTAGAATAGTTCTTTGTTATTTTGGTGAGATTATTACAGGATGCAGTTAACCCTCTGGAATCTAAGGGTATTTTCTCGATGTTTAGATGTTTCCTTAAATCACCTTTTAAATGTACTTCTTATAACATGGCACCCCATGTGTTACATATGAACATGTTTAGGACAATCTCTGGTATTGCTATAAATGCAAATTACTCACCTTAGAGCACTGTTTGATGAGATAAGTAGCTCTAAAGCTTAACATTTGACAAATCTTCGAAACTCTTGTGAAAACACAAATGTACTAATGTCATCCAATTTTTTTTGGGTGTTTTAGATTTGGTTACCAATGTCTTAGGATCACAAAAGTAGTGAAATATTTGAATTACACTATATATAAATGTGTAATTCATGTCTAAAATGAAACAAATTAAATTCAAATTTTGAATAAAAAAGGTGTTTATCACTCTACTTTCACCACAGCAGAGACTGAGATACATTAGGACTGAATAATGACTTCATACCAAGGTTCATGTGATGTGTACAAATACAAATTGATCATTCAAACTTTTTTTTTTCAACAAACAATTTATTATAAATATGTTTTTTTCAACCAACTATTTATATAAATATAAGAAACTGGAAAATCTCTCTATTTACAATATTACTTTTTCTTGATGGGGAGGTCGTTAGTGATTTCCCGGCCGAGATTTCCTTGACGGACACACAAATTGACCGATCCCACACAGTGTAACGCCGAGTCAAGCTGGGGACTTCGGGTGGCAGTATACGTTGTTTGCGCCTATTATTAAGTAAGTACATCTGCTTTCTTAATACTACTGGTTTATTTACTCTGCCTTTATCATAGCACTCAGATTGAGCTTTCTAGTTCTTCCGTTGTTTCCTGAGGCCCAGATGTTTTTTGCAATAACGCCAATGACAATTACATTACATGTTACTTGTTAGACGCTTTTATCCAAAGCGATTTACATACTCAATACTGTGGACAATCCCCACAGGAGCAATTTGGGGTGAAGTGTCTAGCCCAGGGACACAACGACATGCTGTATGCAGTGGGGTTTGAAGCCCTGATCTGAACACCAACGCACTTCGCCACTGCGCCACACGCCTCCCAACAATAATACCACCAGAGTAGCAACAGTTGTTGGAAAGTTGACTGTTTCTGCTTACACTATTTACAAGTTTTTTTTTATAAATTAATACTTTGTGATAGAGTGTCCTGTCATGTTTTTTCCATATTTATACAATTAGTGAAGCAAGAGCCCCACATGGCGTTAGCATGACATTAGCATAGCATGGTAACAGAGCGGTGGTACTTACCTTGGTATCGGATGGCGATGCCAGTAGATGTGCCTGTAGCGTCTGTTATTAGCTCAACGAAGAGATACCTGGATGTGCTGAGCAGACCTTCATTGGGAAGATACTCCACCTGATATGAATCATACAGGGCAGCTGCATCTATGCTGTTACCATTTTTGATCAGCAGCCTAGAAGAAAGGGAATCAAGAATAATTTAGCAGGTTCATTGCAGCAATGGGCTACTTTGGAATTTATAGGACCTCAACTCATTTTGGAGGTTTAACCCCATGTATACAGAGGCAATACTTTATACTAAGGTTGCACACATAAATAGATTTTTATTAAAAACGGCTTGAATGTTCCAGGTCCAACAAACTACAGTACACTACGTGCTCAGCACTAACTTAGTGATTAATACGTGAAAATCTGTAACATTTAGAAGCTAAAGAGAAGGGTAAAACCGAGCAAAAAGTGGAGTGAATTCTGGACATTTTTTCAACAAACCGAAATACAACTATGATTAAATAATAGGTTACTTAATTTCTGCTATGTGTAAATAGGCAACTGTTGGCAAACATGATCACTATGCAAACTAGTATCTCAGACATTGTGTTATGAGCCACTTCTTCTTCCCTTTAAGTATATTGTGTAGTTGAAACTGTTTTGTAAAAACAACCATCAGTACCTAGAGTCATTTGGCAAAATGGATACACACTCTACATTAATTACAGTAACATTTAAACTAAATCGATTCAGTACATTAAAAAAAAAAAAAAGAAGCTATACATGTTGGTTTGCTTCTGGCTTCACCTAAGTTAACCACTCATTATGCAGGTTATTTACATAGTGTGACTATAAGTCTAACAGTGACAGAACGCATCCTCAAAGAATGACTCACATATTCTTACATATTATCTAAACATCTTCAATTTGAGGTTAATGGCAATAATCTCTCAATGCTCAGGAGATCTGCCTGCACACATCTACACTAATGGATTATACCTTTATATTTTATATATATTAAATATAGCCCAATATCACACATTTTACATTTGTCTCAGTGGACTTTACAGATTGTAAAAAAAATTGCTTTTTAGCTAAATTGCATTAATGCTTCAACTTTTTGTCAATATGTGGAGATTATCCTTTTGAACAAAATGTCAAAGTATCAACATCGTGTATTTGACACATACGTTGTTTTCTACAATATTCCAAAAATGTTTTTTGTCTAGGGAGATAGTGATGCTAACTGTACCATTATATACCATTATACCATGTATACATACTCAATACTGTGGACAATCCCCACAGGAGCAATTTGGGGTGAAGTGTCTAGCCCAGAGACACAACGACATGCTGTATGCAGTGGGGTTTGAAGCTGTGCTCCCCTGATCCGAACACCAACGCACTAATCCAGAATGGTATACATTCAGAATGGTACAACAGATCAAAGTTTAGGTAGGAAGTTTTAACTGAGTTTGACATTTTTACTTCACCTTCACGTAAGTAAGTGGTGGGAGCTGATGGGAGCACTGAAAATGGTGCTTATAATGTTAGGATTGCGGAAAAGATGACCAAAACCATAGAAGACTATGAAACTGCCTAAAACAAACACAACTATAAAACACACTTCATTCAAATGTGATAGAAACAAAAGAAAAACTGTGACCCAGCTGACACTCATGATGTTTTTCCACCTGTAGATGGGGGGTCTATTTAGCAGTAAGACTCAGTGTTCATATGCTGCAAGCCACAGCCCCCCCCCACCCGTGGTTCTATTCCTGCATGGCCCCCCATGGTGGACTGCATTCATCTCTGCCTGCTCTGCCTTTGATGACTTAAAGTATGCTTCTCGGGTAGTGAGAACAGAACAGAGCACAGCAGAGCCTTGATGTCAAAATAAAATCTATATTTACATTTATTCTTTATGTCTCCATTCACCCTGACTGAGCAAATCTGACTGAAAAAAGTAATTCCCTTTTGGTTTACTTCTCTGGTTCCTCCACAAAAGAAAAGTGATGCAATAAAGAGTGTAACAGATGATATTTTATTCTTGCTTAGTTTGTCCATTAGTAAAATGATCTGCTATTCCCCTGAAAAGACCCATACAGCCATTGTATCATCTCAACACCTACAAATTATGTAGAGAATCATTCAAATGTTTTATCAATTAAATATTAAATGTTTCCTACCTTCTGAAAAGCCATTGTTTTCTATAGATTCTATTTCTATTAGATTTTTAGTCAAACTGTTTTGACACATGCTGATGATTTCAGTGTTTTTTAGTGATTTATATTTGATTAAGTTTAGAATATTCATTATACATTTTGAAGTTGTTTGTATAAAATGACCAAAAAAGAAAATGTATATATTACTAAGAAACTCTAGACATTTCAACAGCATTTTTACACTTGTGCATGCCTAATCGTTATCCTCTTCACATCATCCCTCCTTTCAGTTGTTTAGGTTCCTCCAAGCTGTCTAGACGTCTCTTTGTGTCTATGAGGGACGGAGTCTTAAGAAACCTGTGGCAGTTATAAATTAGTGCAGTTATAAAGTCGTGCAAAGATGGCGTATTTTTGTAGGGCAACCCGGAAGTTAGCATCACTATAGCTCCCTAGACAAAAAATATTTTTGGAATATTGTAGAAAACAACATATGTGTCAAATACACGATTTTGATACTTTGACATTTTGTTCAAAAGGATAATCTCCACATATTGACACTGCTTTTATAAAAGTTGAAGCATTAATGCAATTTAGCAATTTTTTTTACAAACTGTAAAGTCCACTGAGACAAATGTAAAATGTGTGATATTGGCTATATAAATAAACTTTGATTGATTGATTACATTTCACCAAGGTGTTTGGCATGATTACGTTTAGACATTTAATTTAGTCACTTTTTAGCAACTGACATTTGTAAGACACGTTAAACCTTCAGATATCAACAGTATACTGACCTATTTTATGTTGTAGCACAAAACATGAATATCTCCTGAGCTTATTAACCACAGACCTTATTTCAGGCATTTATCAAAAAACACGTTTTAATAAAAGGGTTGACATCGAGACGAGGGAGTGCAAAAATGCAGACTAATTTATAGTTAAGGACTCATTCCTGCACCACTCTATTGGCTGGTTTGCAATATCACTTCCTACCAGTCCTCCGTAGTGAGAGCCCCATGCTGTTAAAATAACAGTCAGTGCTATTAGCCGCACAGCCAGTTGTTACCCTGCAGAGTCCTCAGAAACGAGGTTCTTACAGGGACAAAGCACAGGGTACAGGAGTAAAGGCCTGATTAAACACAAAGTAATGGCGCATTTCCACTACACGGCCTCGCTCGGTATGGCTCGGCCTCGTTAGGACTGGCTCACTTTATGGCGCATTTCCATTACAGTTTAGGAACTGGGGTAGTATCTATAGTAACGCAGTGTAGGGGGAGCCGTGACGTAATCTTCAATGAGAGCCCCAGAAAAACAACACAGCCGTTAGCTGTTAGCACTCAGAGCTCACAGCTCTTCATATCTGTTCAGAAACTAGACAAAAGTTAAACAAGTACAAACCACAGACTGTCTGTGTCATGGTGAATACAGTCGCTGGTTTATTTATGTCTGTAGGCCGTTGTTGTGAGTGTGGACGGTCGGAGCATATACTTCGTTAGCTTAGCCAAGCTCCATTTAGAAAACACGCATTTTAAAAGGTGCTTCGCCTGCCGTCTGTCTGCAGACTTGTCAAAGCATTAATTCATGTGTTTACTAACCGGTATCAGTATGTTGTTACTTCGGCATCATTTTGAAACGTGTATTACAATTAAATCACGGTCAAATATGTTCATCTTGTTGTAGTTGTAGTCCCCTTGCCAGCGATTCTCTCTCTAGTTTAGCATACTCAGCCCGACTCAGCCTGGTTGTTCCTGGCCCTAGAACCACGATTTTATGGGGCCAGAAAAACTGTGAATTAGGACCCGCTAGCCAGTACTAGGCCAAGTGGAAACGCAACCAAAAACGGGCCCCGCACGGCTCGGCACGCTTAAAGCGAGCTCCGCGCTGCAGTGGAAACGCTCCATAAGTGAAGGAACATACAGCAGTAAAGAGTAGGCTAATACATTAGTTGACTGCATAAACCTTGAGACAATACACTGGCCTATAGCGTCTGACATTATCAAATGTCATCCATGTAGACCGTTTCACGCTTAATGAGAAATAAATAGATTCAGAATGTATGCATCTGCAGTACATTTTGAGCATCATGTCAAACTAAACTCGCTCACTGTAGAAAATATATCAAGAAAAGTCTCACTGGGAAAAATGCAATACATTCCAAAAACTACAGAATAGACCAAAAAAACTGAAATAACAGTAGCCTATATAGACTATCCGGATGACGTATTTGAAAACGTATTGACACATTTAAAATCTATCATTGTTAATATCCACTCCACTGTCTTTGCTGGTGCATCGCTGAGTTTCTTGGTGCGTTATCCCCACTTATTACATGGTTTAGTTGAATACTCGATACTGATTGGTCAATTCAGAACATGTGACACGTTGTTAATCCAGTAGTACAGACCGCTGTCAAGGATTTATTGTCCGTTGTTAAGGACGCTCACATCTACAGAAAGAAGTCCAGTCGATTTAACTGTATACAGTTTGGCCGGAAAGCAAACTGCTTGCTTGTCTTTAGTTTTCCGTTGTCTCCCGTCTGAGAGCAACATGGAGGATTTTAATATTCATTTTAATATATTTGGAGAGCACAGGATGAATGGTTATTGGCTGATGTATCCCCAGTGAAGAAAATAAAAAGATAAGAGGGACAAGAAAACAGCGGAGAAGTAAGAGAGGCGAAACATTAGGCCACATTATGGGCTATGAAACTATTTAAAGACTAACTGATCAGATACGGGGCAGAAACCATCAACATGGAGCTGCGGTCCTTTTTACGTAATGGTCCAGACATCAAACGGCAAAACATATTCAGTTGCCAGTTACTTTGGCATTAGGGCAGGAATATCTCGATACTTTCCAAGGTTTGACATAATGAATTGTGCTACTTTTAAAGCAAGCAACGATGTTTTCAAATCTGTAATCTGTATCCCAAAACGCTATCGAAGCAGTTCCTGCCGTTGCTACGTAGTTCAAACGGTAACAACGGACTATTTTTCTTAGCGGATGCATTTCATTTTAAATTAATAAAACGACTTTGTAAATCAATAATACTATTTTTTAAATCAATAAAAACATTTTCTAAATCAATAAAAGCATTTCAATTAATATTGGGATTCATGTTGTTACTTTGTTGAAAATGTTGAGAATGTGGCCTTGTAATAAGCGGGATAATGTGCTTCATGCTTCATGCTGATCAAGATCCCTCCGCTTCGCCTCGGGCTCCTGATCAGCCTGTCGGGTGTTCTTTTACCCATAATGACCGCCCTGCTGCACCTTATCCCTCACATGTCCATCAGTAGATATCGTGATTTATGCAGGGTAATATATTTTATTGTAATGCCTTGGTAAGACTGTTGCTTAAGCGAAGTGTTATCATTGGCTCTTCAAATGTTCCTCTGTTATATATAAAACAGATTGTGAGTTGTTTACCATCACCATCATAGAAGTATATTTTTATTTTACTATAAAATTCTCTCTACTGCGTCCTCTGATATGGTATTAAGCCCACTTATTTATATTTTCAATGCAAACCACTTAAAACTTCTCTTTCCCTTTCACTAAATCTTTTGAACATGAAACCAGTGAAAGCTGAAATAATGTAATATTTTCACAGGCTATGGTTGCCTGGCGACAGGTCTACATGACCTAAGTTTAAAGAGGATTAATGCATTGTTTATAACGTCCAACCATCCTCAGGCCATAGCTGAATGTCCTTCTTACCGATCATCATCCTCAGCCAGCGCCACCTTCTCAAAGTGGACATGAAGCCTGTGGCCCTCGGGGGCCTCCAGCAGCCAGTGGCAGGTCAGGTTGTTGCTGTAGTTGCTGGGAAAACCTGGAGAGATGATTCGGCCAACTGTGACGTTTTTGATCAAACCACCACAGGCAGCTGAGAAGCAGAAGAATGTGGAAATTAAATAAAAACAGCAATTGATTCAAAATACATTAAACAAGTTTACAACCCCCATCCCACCGCTAACCAGTCAATCATCAACCTTCTGACCGTAGATAGTTTGGTGCCAACTAAGCCAACCAGGCCAGAAATGGAGCCGGCTCCTTTGCAATAATGGCAATCACACAGAACTTTCCATTGGGGCAGCGGTGGCTCAGGAGAGAGAGTGGGAGTTTGCCAATGAGAAGATCAGTGGTCATTGGCCCCTGTCCACTATCAAATAAAAGCATAACATGCACTAAATTCATCTTTAATATGTCTCAGTATTTTATAAAGATGGCAAATACATTTTTAAATGCTTCAAACACAAGATAACTAACGAAATCTGCATTTCAGTTAAAATCAAATTGTTACAAGATATTAAACTTTTTGTGGGTACGCCTCGAGCCCTTTCGAGAATAATGCACATAGAGTGCTCTAAAAATAATATTCCTGTTACTCCGAATAATCCAAAGACATTAACAGCACCACTGAACAAAGACAAAGAGAGTCCCTGATCTGATCAGTCACTTTTTTTCCTCTGTTCCTCTTCCTGCAGTTTTTGCAATTCTGATTAATGTACCATTTTAAATTGAACAAATAGACAGATTTGTATTTATATATCATGCACCTTTACATTCACATTCAACAGCATGCTGGGAACCAGGACATGAGGTAAGAAAGATAACATCATAAGAGATACAATCAAATATATCAACACAAACAGAAAATCCATCTTCAGCTATCGGAAGGTGTGTGTGTGTGTGTGTGTGTGTGTTTGTGTGCATATATTTTTGTGTTTGATCAGGTCAAGGTTACTCATGCAGCCAAATCTTAATTAAAACGGAGGAGGAAGAATAAACCCAGGGGCATCCTGGCCAGCCTTAAGTAATCACACCTCTATACACCTGCTTTACACACACACACACACACACACACACACACACACACACACACACACACACACACACACACACACACACACACACACACACACACACACACACACACACACACACACACACACACACACACACACACACACACACACACACACACACACACACACACACACACACACACACACACACACACACACACACACACACACACACACACACACACACACACACACACACACACACACACCACAAATTGCTTTCAGAGAAACGTTCCCTGTGCAGTGGGTTAGGTTGGATCGGGATGATCAGGAGTAAAATGGTCACTTATTATTCATCAGCAAACCTCAGCAAAGAGAGAAAGAAAAACATTGATCATCCTCTCGGTCAGTCTCTGTGCCTGACCAGCGGCTCCAGAAGATAACTCTTAGCTGCAAAGTCTTCTAAAATAATACCTCTAAGCTTTGATTTAGCTGTTATTGAAAAGCTATAGTTTAGATATACTACTAATAATGATGAATGTATTCTCGGCGTTGTACGCCATCGCCTCTCTCCAAAAATCAGAAATCCGCAAAATATATATCATATTTAAAAAAAAATATATAATAACACTGAAAAGAAAGATACTGGTTATAAATATAAAGATAATTATATATTGATATTTTATCTTTTTAGATGTATGCATGCACAATATTACATATAAACAGTTTGAAAAAAGGAATATTGATATGAATATGGTTTCTTGCTGAGGGGGCTGCAGCACCCCCATCTGCGATGCTCCACTAGCACCCCCTACGCGGCACACCTACAGTGTAAGCGCGCCACAGTTCTCATTCATAACACTCCGTTCGATGACTCACTATGGGATGCCCCTCAACGCGTATGCAAACAGAAGCATCAATCTCATTACGCCAATCCTGATTGGCTGGTGATCTTGACGTCAACGTCAGGGAATCCACCCACCCTTTAAGTAGCTTGTGCTACGACGCAGCGTCATTCAAACACCTCTTCTCGCGTCAGAGCACATCTCGATTTATCAGTAACCGGGCTAGCTTAACGGTCCACAGACTGAACCCAAAGCTAACTTTCGGTCGACGGGCGCTTCCCGGTTACTTTTTTGCTTTGCAAGAAGATTGAGCAATATTAACACACCAGTTAATATTGTAATCTGCCTCGCCGTTTCTTTCTGTCGAAATAACGGTAAGGTTTGATTTTTTCTTCAAGCTAGTAACATACCTGTTGCTAGTTTGTTCTTCCCTCCACAACGACACCACGGAAAGAGGACATTCTCTTTTCTCTTTCACACCAGAGGAGACAGAGTTAAAAAAAAAGGTATTAACACACCAGTTAATATTCTTTAAAGAATAAAATCTACACCGTCGCCTTTTTTCCTTTCGGACTAACGGCAAGGTTGGATTTTTTCTCAGTAACGTTCCTGTTACTAGCGTGTCCACTCCACGCCGACACCCCGGCGATCGAAGATGGACCCTTCTCTCCCTCACACCAGAGGAGTCAGGGACTCGGAGGCTCGGCTATGCGGCTGCAGGTTTAAGATTTCAGGCACAGACTCACACCAGGTCTGCTCGTCCTGCCTCGGGCTGGAACACGCCCGGGAGGCTATCGATAACCCCGGCTCGTGCGGGCATTGTACCCGCTTCACCATGAAGAGCCTCCGCCGACGGTTAGCACGCCAAGCTAGCTTGTCGGGACAGGACCCCCTCATGCCCGCTGATTCGCCGTCCGGCAATCAAGACATGGTGGCGTCCACCGCAGGGATTGAGCCCCGCGCTGTGTCAGACTGCGGCTCAACAACAGCGACAGCCGCTGAACCGGAGCCCCACGCCGTTTCATGCTGGGACCCGGTGGCGGCAAGAGCCGCGAGAGCGGAGCCCCGCGCTGTGTCAAGCTGGGGCTCCCAATTGGACCTCACCATGGTTCCACCCGCGGAGGATGTCCTGGAGTTGGACTACATGGAGGACGAAGAGGATACCTCTGAGTTCCTCCTGTCTGACTCGGATGGGGATGACATCTTCGTTTCATCGGCTCAGGCTGCAAAGCCGGGAGCGATGTCCGCCCTCCCGGGCGAGAGCACACCAGCTTCGCCCGTCCTAAGCATGGACTTGCAGGCCGTGTGTCAACATTTGCCTCCGTGTGCAGCGCTGTGCAGTCCAAGCCACGGGCAAAGCGCTGGGAATGATGGTGGTACAGGAGAGAGCCAGGTGGCTCAACCTGACCAACCTTCCAGACCGGGAAAAAGAGGATGTTCTGGACATGCCTATTGTTCCCGAGGGCATATTTGGCTCCGCTCTAGCTTCAATGCAGCTGAGGTGCGAGTCAAAAAGGAAGGGAGACGAGGCTCTCCAGCTCTGTCTCCCCCGAAGGGTCCAGCCGCCACCTCCAATGGTCCCGCGGCAGGCCTTCACCCAAGCTGTCTCACGTCCTGCCGGTTCAAAATACCGAAGCAGCAGAGACCGCAGCCCGTCCCGGGTCCCAAGCCCAGGCACGAGGCAAGAGGGAGCTGGCCAAGAAAATCTCCGGTCCCGGCAGCTGCCACTCAGGTGCAGCCGACCAAGGTTTTCAGCCACCAGGCGAGGAAGAAGAAGGGTGCGGCCTGACAGCCTCCTCTCCTCTCCTCGATGAAGGAGCTGGAAGTTCCCTGTTCCCCAGCTCCAGAGCACGTTCCAGTGTTGGATGCTCATGTGTTTTCGGGGTGCCACCATGCCCCCATCCTCCCGCCGCCTCGAGTGATGCCAGAACGTCATCCTCAAGTTCGCGCCATCAGGGAAATGGACTTAACATCAAAGACAGCAAGTTCCGCTGCCTGTTTAAGTCACACAAACACATGTCATCATTGTTGTTTCAAAATAAATCATTTTCCAGTGTCGTTTCCAGGCTTGAAGCCAAGGGCGCAGTCAATAAAAATGAAAAGAAAAACAATAAACAGTCTGTCGTCTGCCCCTCTTTTGAGAGCGGCTACGGCCTCTCTCAAAAGGCGGACAATAGACGGGATTATGAAGGCACCACCGCCAGGCGCATGCGCAGTGTCGGCCGGGGTTGTCAACCTGGGGTACCACCGTGTTCAGACACTAGAGGGCCCCATAACACAACAAATAGAAACACTGAGGGCAGACGACAGAGCTGTGACATCTCCGCTCGCTTTGAGAAGCGAAAAGTGGAGGATGCTCACAGATTCTGCTTGAGTTTTCAAGACAGTAACACAGGGCTACAGGCTCCAATTCGCTGTCACCCCCCCTCACTTCTCGGGCATTCTGTATTCACATGCCCGGGGAGAGTCGGCCCATATTCTAGAGCAAGAGATTTTCTCACTACTAGAAAAGAAGGCTATATCGATAATACCCGCCGAACAGAGTCAGAGGGGCTTTTATTCCAAGTATTTCCTCGTTCCCAAACGGGGAGGGAACGGAATTCGGCCTATACTAGATTTGAGAGCTCTGAACAAATATCTCAAAAGATACAAATTCAGAATGCTCACTCACACATCTCTGTTGCTTCTCGTTCGCCAAAACGACTGGTTCACATCAGTCGACCTGAAAGATGCGTATTTCCACATCCCAGTATATTACCCACACAGGAAATATCTGAGGTTCGCCTTTCAGGGTGTCTGTTACGAGTACAGAGTACTTCCCTTCGGTCTGTCTCTCAGCCCGCGAGTGTTTGTACGGTGTACGGAAGCCGTGATAGCCCCGTTAAGACAACAGGGTATTCGCCTGGCAACTTATCTGGACGATTGGCTCCTTCTCGCACAGTCGGAGCAAGAGGCTATGACGCAGACGAATGTCCTCGTAAAACACCTGCTCGACCTGAGTTTTGTAATAAACACAGAAAGGAGCATGTTGTCTCCAGCCCAGACTGTACTCTTCCTGGGCCTACGCCTGAATTCGGTGTCCTTTACAGCCCGCTTGTCAGCAGAGAGAGTGAAAGCCTTCAGGGCTTGCCTCGCTCATTTCCAGCCACGCAAATATGTTCTCTTCAGGTCATGTCTGCGGTTGCTGGGGCTCATGGCGTCAGGCATTCTGGTGGTACGACTGGGACGCTTACACATGAGGGAGTTTCAGCGCTGGGTAGCTGCCCTCAGATTGGACCCCGCGCGGAGAGTGATGGTCAATATAAAATGGGTAATGGCTCTCCGCCACTGGCTACACCCGACTTTTCTAGTACGGGGGGGGGCCTATGGGTGCTGTCCTATCGCGGAAGGTGGTCACCACAGACACATGTCTGACGGGCTGGGGGGGTATATACGAAGGTCGACCTGTGAGGGGTCTCTGAAGCAGAGACCTCCAACGGTCACACATAAATTATCTGGTGCTTTTAGCGGTGTTCCTCACCCTGAAACGCTTTCTGCCTTTTCTCAGAGGACATCATGTCCTCGTGAGGACAGACAACATGACCACAATATCGTATATAAACCGCCAAGGGGGTTTGCGTTCTCTTCAGTTACACATGCTGGCACGCAAACTGATCTTATGGAGCTGCGGACGTCTCCTCTCTCTGAGAGCGACGCACGTACCAGGAGTGATGAACCTCGGGGCGGATCTGCTGTCCAGAGGTGCACCACTATATGCAGACTGGACTCTACATCCAAGGATTGTGAGTCAGCTGTGGGTGCGTTACGGCCGAGCCGCGGTAGATCTGTTCGCATCAAAAGAAAATGCTCAATGTCAGCTGTTCTTTTCAATGCTCGATTTAAACGCACCGTTAGGCGTGGACGCACTCGCACACGTTTGGCCTCCGGTCCGTTTGTACGCGTTCCCACCCCTGGCTCTGATACCTACAACTCTGGCCAGAGTGAGAGAACTACGCCACACACTTATCCTGATAGCTCCGCACTGGCCTGCAATGTACTGGCTGGCGGAGATATATCAGCTGCTGTGCGGGCAGCCGTGGCAGCTCCCACTACGCAGGGACATACTGTCTCAGGCGGGGGGGGGCGATCTTTCACCCACACCCAGAGCGCTTGGCACTATGGGCCTGGCCCGTGAGTGGTACAATCTGAATACAGTGGGGCTCCCTCTGAAGGTGATAAACACTATTCAGAGTGCAAGAGCTTCCTCCACCAGGTCTCTCTATGACTGTAAGTGGAGGGTGTTTGAGGAGTGGTGCCTTCAAAAAGGACACATCTCTTTTCAATGTCCTGTCGGGGTGATTTTATCATTCCTACAGGACTTAATTGAGTCTACGATCAAAGTGTACCTGGCTGCTATTGCTGCATGCCATGTGGGCTTTGAGGGAAAGACGGCTAGCCAACATCCTTTGGTCTGCCGTTTTCTGAAAGGGGCTCGCAGGCTCCTCCCTGTTTCAGGTCACTGGTGCCCTTATGGGACTTGGCAGTGGTTTTAGATGGGCTCACTCGACCTCCATTTGAACCCCTGGAAGAAGCTGACATGAAACACCTGTCACTGAAGACAGTGCTGTTACTGGCTCTGGCATCCGCCAAGCAAGTCAGTGACATTCATGCGCTCTCTGTACATCCTTCACATATGGACAGGTCAAAATAATTTTGTTGTAATGACCAACTCTTTATATCCTGGCCTAACCATCAGAAGGGCAAGCCCGTTACCAGGCAACGGCTCTCCCACTGGATTGTGGAAGCGATTGCTCTGGCTTATACGAGTCAGGGTTTGCAGGCACCAACAGGCCTGCATGCTTATTCTACTCGTGGACTGGCTACATCCTGGGCTTTGTTCAAGGGTGTTTCCATCCAAGACATTTGTGCAGCAGCGAGCTGGTCCTCGCCGCTCACTTTTGTCCGCTTTTACAGGCTAGATGTCTCTGCTCCAAGTGTGTCCCGCACAGTGCTGGGTCCGGTGTTGAGACAGAGTTCTACCTGTTAAGTTCTGGTTGTTTTTGATGATTTTCGAGATAAGCGCAAGCTACTTAAAGGGTGGGTGGATTCCCTGACGTTGACGTCAGATCACCAGCCAATCAGGATTGGCGTAATGAGATTGATGCTTCTGTTTGCATACGCGTTGAGGCGCATCCCATAGTGAGACATCTTACCTCATGTTACTCTGAGAACTGGGGTTACGTAAGTAACCTACAGTTTCGCTGCTGCGAAGCTCCACTAGCACTCCTCCCAGCGCAACACTGTTTTGCCGCAGAGAGTGTGTGTGTGTGAGGAGCTCCGCGGATTGGTCCATTTGGGTATGGGGACGTCACTATACCCAGGAAGAAAAAGAGAAATCTCCAACGAGGCGTTCTGGGTCAGCATAGACAGAGTTTTACTCACTACAGGGTGTAGTTTGAGGGTTTGTGACTCTGCAGACCGTTTACATGCAGAAAAACCTTCATAACACACAAGGGGACGGGTAATAACCGGAAAAGCATGACATGGGAGCTTTAACACTGTGGTCGCCCTAATGAATTCTCCTTCACATATACCCTAATCACATGCCGTTTGTCACTCTAAGGCTTAGTGGTTAGAAAAAAACATATGACCTGATTTTCTTTTTACAATTTGACGGTAGCCCTCACCTAGGCAGTGTGGTTCCTTGCCGCTCCAGTAGGGGGTGCTGGCGTTGCGGCAGGTGAGCACAGCGGGGCCCTGCAGCTGGTACCCGCTCAGACAGAAGAAGAAGGCCTCTCCCCCAGAGTGGAGGCTGCTCACCGACACATCCCCGTAGAAGGGCCGCCGGGGGAACACACAGCTCAGGACGAAGGCTGCAGGGACCGAAAGGAAAGAGAAGATAAGTATTAAAAGTGGAAAAGTCAATAAATTATAACTTCGGATGTCCTTTTAACTTTGAATGTCGCTTATTGAACCATTCATGGAGCATTTGCCTCCTTCCTTTTACAGTTGTTCAAAGAAAGTTTGAATTGTTTTTACATAAATGTAAATAATTAATATTAAAATATTAATTAAAAAAAGGTCACTTGCTGTTCAATGTTTCAGACAGATCCTCATTTTCAATAAAAAGCAAAAAATGATTCCAAGCTAGAATTAAAGGCCTCCTCTTATGTAAGTAATGTAATGTAAGTCATTTCCTCCACAGAGAGGCAGGAAGTCATCTCCCTGAGCCACTGGCCCAAGCGTGGTCTCATTACATTTTACCAAGATAAGCTACGAGGCACAAATCAATTACTAATTTTTAGCTGATAAATTCCTTATATAAACAACTTAGGGTGTAGAGGCACTTTTATACCTATCGTCCTTCCAAATGCGTGTAATATGTCACACCGAGACTCCCTCATTTCCCAAAACTCACCAAGGCAGTAAAACAACTTCCCTTTATCTTCTACACATGTATTAATTTGTCTAGAATGTTATTGTCAAATGTATGTGATTTGAGGACTTTACTCATGTAAATGTGACAGAAACACTATAAGCCTGGACTTAACAAACTGAATTGATTTTGAATTAAGCTGTGTGTTTAAACAACAAATTACAGTTGAAAATAAACAGCAGTAACACAGTGAGACAGTTTAGTGTATTAGCTTCCCCCTGTAGATACCTGCTGATTGGTAGCGCTTTTGTCCACATTGCGCCTTTTTTTTAATTGAAAGTCTTAAAAATGGTTTGCAATAAGGTCATATGCAGCCGCGTGGAAAAAATTCTGTGGATTTTTTTTCAGGCAAAATCTTTTTGTGCGGCTGCTCTAAGCAAAAAAGTGCTGGTGACATCACTGTAGACAAAGACGGAAATCGTGCATTTTGCAAGCCCCCAGGAAGTGCTCCGGACTCTGAGGAAAATATTCGTCGTGGCCAAACGGCAGTACTACAATTTTCGTATCAGTCCGTGACGTCATTGGGCCCAGAAATACTTTTTCCCATTGACTTACATTGGGAAAGAGACGTATGTAAACTACCCAGCACGAACACATGTATAACCCTTATTTAAATCATTAGCTTTTAAAAGTTGTAAAATGCACTAAAAGCCAAATCCAGATTTATTTTCTCTCTCCATTAATTCTACTGAGCCGAGAGCGGGAGCTCGGGGGGCGGGGCTTAAGGGGCAACTCAACTGCGCATGCTCTATGAGCGCACATACGGGTACTTCTGCTCTGACAGCCAGGCATGCCATGACGGGTAATCTTCATCGTTTTGCTATCGAAAATTCTCAGGCCATTTTGTCCTCATGCGCCACTGAGCAGCTCTCATAGGAAAGAATGAGACCCCGCCTCCGACGCTGTAATCAGTTCTCATTATACATCCATGGTCATTTGGACGGAAACTAATGATGGGAATTACGGCTCTTTGAAGGGAGGCGGATCTTATGGCTCCGTTCCTTTCAGAGAGCCGTTCAAAAGAGCGGTCCCAAAGAGCTGTTTTTTTTTAACCTGTTTAGCCCGAGAGCCCCCGGTGGAGGGGGCTGCAGGTTTTTTTTTCACGAAACCGTGTCTCAGGGCTTCTTAATATTTAAAAACCTATTAATGTGTCATATGTAGTGATCACTAATTACCTAGGTTACATAATTCACTCATGGAACTACGGGTTGGGGGTATTGTTTCCACACGGACACATATGATGTTGACTACTTGCGTGCCCCCCTTTCTTCTTTCTCTTTGCTTCCCGGTCTTCAAGCCAATGTGCTTTCTCCTGCTTAATAAAGCCAACTTTGCACCTTCGATGCACCGCCTCTGACTCCCTTCTCTCGGCACTACACTGGTGACCCCGACATAAGCCTCGCAGAGGTTTCCGAGACTGGACCGAACATGGCTAGAAACGCAGTTTTTTGCAAACTGCCGGAGATTTTTAGAGGCGTCCGTGGCTGCCACGTGCACACGGATTGAGGCTCAGTGCGCCCTCCGCGGAATGGCCGAGGACGTCGCTCGCCATTCCCACATCGTTTCGGCACTGGGAGACAGCAAGCCTTCCGACCACATGGAGACGATACACGACCTGCTAGGCCCGATTTCTTTTTCATGGAGCTGTTTCTTCGGGACATGCGTCTGCATGTCCAGGCTGCGCTTGCTAACACGGCTAGTGTTGAGCCCCGCGCTTTAGCCGAAGAAGCTGACCAGTTCTTCCTTGCCGCCAGGCGATTTACCCCTGAGGTGCTGGCCCCTACACGCAGCAGCACCTTCCCTGGCAGAGACTCTGGGGCCGACGACATTGAATAATGGCTACCGGCTTGCAGCTAACTGCCGTCGACAGCGGCTAACAGCTAGCGGCTAACAGCTAACGGCTAACAGCTAACAAGGACGGCTAACAACGATGGCTAACAACGGCTAACAGCTAACGGCTAACAACGACGACTGACGGCTAGCAACGGCTAACAGCTAACGGCTGACTGCTTCCATGTGTTAACATCTGACTGTTAACCCTTTTTGGTGGTGCCGGAGAGGAGGTTCGACCAAGCCTGGTTGACCTTGTTTGGATCCTCTCACAATTTCGCCCATCTGTTTTTGATCGTGGACAGGACGACCCTTTTGAGCTTTTTCCGGTGCCTGAGAGGAGGTTCGATCAGACGGTCTTCCTTGTGTGGACACTCTCGCTTTTTCACCACCTCGACGGCGGTTTCGGACGTCGCCCACGTTTTCCTCTGCGCCTGGGTGGTGCACTTCTGGATCCCGTCTCACCTCGACAGTTTCGGACGTGGCCCATGCTTTCATCGGCCCATGGGTGGCGCGCTTCGGGACCTTGTCTGGCCTCTTCCCTCGCCAGCGGCTTCGGACGTCGCCCACGCTGTCATCGGCGCCTGGGTGGCGCACATACAAGATATCCGATTAAAGATGAGATTCCACAGATTATATAGGTATTAGTATCTTCACTTAGCGATCAGAACTCGCGACAGGGGAAGAAAACACAGACATCACAACACGTAGCATTACAGAGCAAACACGGGAGATCGTCTCACCTTAGCTGTTATTCTGATCAAAAGTCGTGTTCAATGGCATTACAACTATAAAAACGCCATTTTTATGTAAAAAATGTGCTGCTAATGATAGCCACCAGAGTGTATCGCAGCTTCCGGTTGTGGGGCATTCTGGCTGTGCAGCACTCATTCACCAATGGGTAATGATTAGATTCTATTGGCTCTAACGGTTAAAAAGAGATGTCAGTTATCAAAATCGAACGAGGGTGGCCAGAGATATGGAAAATGTACCCAAATGACCCCAGAAGTGGTTTTTTTCTTCTAAATCTCTCTAAAAAGGTCAAATGTCACTTGTTTTGCATCAATCTTGATACAGGGTACTTATAGTTATAGTTTGGATTCCTAAAGTTTTTAGTCTACTATCCCATCATTCAAGGCTGGATTTCACTATAAGGACACTATAATTGAAATGTTTTTACTATGTTCAATCTGAATTTACTTTAAAATAAAAACATCTATATTGATTCTGACAGTTCTACATCCAACACACAGATGTAACCTTGCTTTGAGAAAAAGGATTATTAATTTACCCCTTTTAGAAGTGAAGATATGGTCATTTGTTCTGGGAATGTCATTTTCGAGCCTGAGATCTGAAAAACAGGCTCAGGGCTTTACGGGTTGGTGGTGGAGATTATTTGTTGACCCTGCTTTAAATGATATTTTGGCTTTACAAATGTAGCACTCCGCTTTATCATTGCCTATGTTTTTGTTGAAGTGCTACCAAATGCTGCTGCGGTTTCGCGTTTGTCAAATGTTTTCACCCGAAAAACACGTCGTCTACCTGTACCACTTGTTATGACTTCTCTATCTAATGCGTATTCCGTTAAGACCCACCCCTACTCTAACCGTAACCCACACCATCTCACTCCTCGTGCCCAAACCTAACCAATCAGAGGCACTCCTTCCTAAACCTAACCAATCAGAGTAGGGGCGGGTCTTCACGGAATACGCTTGTGGAATAAAAATCAAGCTTTTTCACTGTTCACGTAAAGGCGAGTGGATTTATGGCAGGCGACCAAGTACGACTCGGTTCCCTTCGTTCCCAAAGAGCCGTTCAAAATAATTGAAAAAAAAGTTGTCGTAACAATTGGATATGAGGAAAGATATTGTTGTGATAGAAAAGAGCTGGAAACGTTTTCTAATGAAACACTGTGGAGGCTCTGCCAAGCACCATGTCAGGGCCTTTCTGCCAAAAAGAGAAGCTGTGTAGACCCAGGGCCTTAAGGTAGCATTTACACCCCCAATCTATTGTACTCAGAGTTGTCACATCAGTGCCAATACGTGGGGAGGCTGGCTCTCAGGTGACCAGTTAACTCACAGGTTTTTTTTTATTGCCACTGATTTGTCTTCCTACAGTTTCCTGGCATTCACCCAAACATATTAATAATTTATTTCTGCTAAAGACTCTGATCCATCTAACTGTAATTGTCCTAGTTTTATTGTTAGCCCTTGGATGGCTTGGCAGCGGTGCCACTATCGATTCTGTCTGTTAGGGACAGCGCTGTGCTTCAGGCCAGGAAATATGTAGGGGGATTAAATAGGCCATTAAATGACAACCTACGACCCTGGACGCCTCCGACACTCTGTTAGAACTGAGACATGTTAGCGACTCTATAGTGTCTCACAAAAATAAAGATAAGAAGAGGAGTTTTGGTCTTTATAGTATTTCTCATTAGAGCAACATCCCAGACTAGTGCTGCCATCACTCCCTGAGCTAGTCATTACCATGGTCAGTTGTAACTATTAATATCCAGACCAAACTAAAAGTGTGGAGCTCCTAGGCTCACCAGAGACTAGAGGAGAGATAAAAGAGCCATCATTGTAGCACTGTGGCATCATAACACTGCCACTAACAGGGAGCTTTCACAGAGACAAATTGCCTCGGAGCAGTAAAATTCCTTCTATACACTACATCACTTTGTCTTGGGAGACCATATGGGCATGTATATTGTCTTGGCTATTAATAATCACTGCCTTTTATTCTTCTTTCATCTAAAATGAGAGATAATACCATTCTAAAAGCTGAAAAAGCTGTTTTAGATTTTCAGACCCCTGCCCTTAATGCAACAGAGTTACAAAATGAACGACTGATAGTAGTGCTGGGCGGTATATGGTTTCATACCGAATGCCGTGAACTTTATACCGTATCATATACATTTTTCATATCCCGCAATTCTGTTGAAAATTGGCAAAGGCGCTCAAGCGGTGCAGCAGTGAAAGGATTTACCAAAACCCTGGATACAAGGTACGTGTTGCCGGGGATAATATACCTTAGCCAAACAGACATCCACACATTGCACGAACAACGCGGAAGCAAAGAAATAAATACCGAGTATACTGTGATACCGTTTGTTGTCATACTGCCAACTGATAGTTGTAATCTATCTATAATTATATTACTATATAGTTGAATCCATGTTGATTTTCACAGTAGTAGTCTGTAAAGTTAAACTAATTTAGTGGTGTAGAGTTAAAACAAACAAGAACATTGCAAAGAACTATGTGACAGATTTTCTTAATGCTAAAGTCCAACCTGCTCTGGTTTTGACTTTCAACAGAGTAGTCCAACCAGGCTGCTCTCATGTTAACTATAACTAACTCTTTACAATCTGTATAGAGCAATGTAGCCCATGTTTTGCTTTCCTTTTTAATAACACAAACAGTATTCTGTTTTTCTTCCGGTTGTTAATTGGCATGAAATAAGGATACTGTCGATACACCTGAAGCACCTCTAGAGCAGTGATGTTTTGGGGCTGTCGCTGGGCAACACGGACTTTCAACTCCCTCCAAAGATTTTCTATGGGGTTGAGATCTGGAGACTGGCTAGGCCACTCCAGGACCTTGAAATGCTTCTTACGAAGCCACTCCTTCGTTGCCCGGGCGGTGTGTTTGGGATCATTGTCATGCTGAAAGACTCAGCCACGTTTCATCTTCAATGCCCTTGCTGATGGAAGGAGGTTGTCACTCAAAATCTCACGATACATGGCCCCATTCATTCTTTCCTTTACACGGATCAGTCGTCCTGGTCCCTTTGCAGAAAAACAGCCCCAAAGAATGATGTTTCCACCCCCATGTTTCACAGTAGGTATGGTGTTCTTTGGATGCAACTCAGCATTCTTTCTCCTTCAAACACGTCTCGTTGAGTTTTTACCAAAAAGTTCTATTTTGGTTTCATCTGACCATATGACATTATCACAATCCTCTTCTGGATCATCTAAATGCTCTCTAGCAAACTTCAGATGGGCCTGGACATGTACTGGCTTAAGCAGGGGGACACGTCTGGCACTGCAGGATTTGAGTCCCTGGCGGCGTAGTGTGTTACTGATGGTAGCCTTTGTTACTTTGGTCCCAGCTCTCTGCAGGTCATTGACTAGGTCCCCCCGTGTGGTTCTGGGATTTTTGATAACCATTCATGTGATCATTTTGACCCCACGGGGTGAGACCTTGCGTGGAGCCCCAGATCGAGGGAGATTATCAGTGGTCTTGTATGTCTTCCATTTTCTAATAATTGCTCCCACAGTTGATTTCTTCACACCAAGCTGCTTACCTATTGCAGATTCAGTCTTCCCAGCCTGGTGCAGGTCTACAATTTTGTTTCTGGTGTCCTTTGACAGCTCTTTGGTCTTGGCCATAGTGGAGTTTGGTGTGTGACTGTTTGAAGTTGTGGACAGGTGTCTTTTATACTGATAACGAGTTCAAACAGGTGCCATTAATACAGTTAACAAGTGGAGGACAGAGGAGGCTCTTAAAGAAGAAGTTACAGGTCTGTGAGAGCCAGAAATCCTGTTTGTTTGTAGGTGACCAAATACTTATTTTACCGAGGAATTTACCAATTCATTCATTAAAAATCCTACAATGTGATTTCCTGGATTCTTTCCCCCCATTCTGTCTCTCATAGTTGAGGTATACCTAGGATGGAAATTACAGGCCTCTCTCATCTTTTTAAGTGGGAGAACTTGCACAATTGGTGGCTGACTACATACTTTTTTCCCCCACTGTATGTCTGGTAACTGTTTGGTTTTTATGTCCGTTTTAAAACATGACCTCGACACCAAACCAAAGTCAGTCTGAAGCATGTCTCTTGACTAGTAGAATCTTATACCCTCTTTTAAAGTAAACATTCACATGTGGCACTGGACATTTGAACCATCAATGGTTACATATAATCCTTTGTACCATACCGGTCTAGAATTCTTCAGCAGGAATTCCACGACTATCAGAAAGTCAAAGGTTATCCTCTTTGAACAAATGATTAAATCCTAGTTGTATCAGCAGCAACGATTACTTCTTCTCTGCTGCTCCGAGCGTCTGAACCCACACGGCTGATTCTGAGGGGGCTCCTGGCCACAGTTTAGATCACAGGGCAGCAGCAGTAATTTCAGATGCTTATTAATAGTCCCATTTCGCCCGTGGATGTAAATTGAATTTATTTATATTGCGGCCGCATTGTGATATGGCTTTTATGTTTTATGGTTCCACTCGGATCAAACTTCATCTCTAATCTGGTTTGCTCTCTCAAAGCATTAATTTCTGCTGGCCATTTGCCTCGCATTACTGTGAGGAGCTGACAAACTCTGCAGATTACTTTATATCGCAGCTCTGTTCCCGGGCCTCACTGTGGAGCAGGTAAAATCTCTGTGCCACAAGATCTCTCCGTGTCTCATGCTTCATTTATGGCTCATAAGTTATGGTTGTGTTAAAAGGTCACAGTCAAGTGGCAACCTAGTTTAAACATTCTCCATGCACTTGTTCACCTAAGAGGTACGACTCACGTTTAAAGCAATCACATTTAGGGTTTGCTTCAGATTCAAATCCACTATCAAAATCCTAATTGCTCAGTCTTTGTCAATATCACCAGCAGTTGACAAGAACCCTAACCCTATTTATTGTGCTGACCCCTGACTCCTATATATATATATATATATATATATATATATATATATATATATATATATATATATATATATATATAGTCCTATAGCACTACTTGCAATGCCAATGCCCCTAGAGTGTTGCAGGACTGAGTTCTGAAACCCAGAAATTAGTTCCAGGCTTCCTTATCTTGAGGTCGATGATTATTTTGGTTAGATTACCAAAAATATGTCTGTAGTTAGCACAAGCTTACGAGATTGTCACGTTTTGTACTACCACATTAAATACGTCGGTGTGATGCCTTAAATATGAAAAAAACACATGGCAAAATCATGTTATGATTACTCCTGTGTGAATCAAATACAAAAACAAATAACAGTAACAACAGCTTTAAAAACAGTAAGAAATGAAACGTTTTGAGTTATTTAATTCAAAACTTTGGCACTGATTCATTCTAGCCAACAGTGATGAGGTTTTGTAAGCGCAAAACTGCAATCTTTAATTGGTAAAGATTGAAAAAGTTGTTGAATGTTATACTATTGTTGCGATTTATTTCAAAGAAATATCCTCAAGTACTAACATCTAAATCATCTTATTTTGAAAGACAAAGCTAAGAGATGTGTTGAAGTAGGAGCTTGGTTGTATCAGAGAATGTTTGAAAGGAAAAACATGCTCTCTTTGTATGCTATTTTCACTGTATTCCAAACCCAGTCTCACAAAAAAACGTGTAATAACTACGTTGGTCCACAACTTGGGACGTAGTATTTCTACAAAAACGCCTCTGAAATTGTAAGATCCCTACATTTTTTTTCACCATTCATTTCCAATGGCTGGCGTCTATGTCACGTGATCTTCAAATTTCTCCCTGCAGAAAAAAAAAACATGGCCGAACTTCGTTTTATTCTCGGTATAAAATGCCTATTTTAAGGTTAGTTTGGCCATTAAAATGCCTTTTGATGTCATTTGATGAGAGAAATATGAGTTGTTATTTCAGATTATGTGTGCAGTGGATGTACATGATCTTTAGTTTGCTAGTTATTACGAAGATTACTTCAGGAAATGGGGTCCATTCAACGTTTTCATTGTTACCAAGGTGGTTGCTAGGGACGCTGCTATCGATATTATTTCTGTTATGTTGTGTAACTGTTTAATGGTGTTATCTTTATTGCTATCCCCTTCCCCGTCAATGTATAGTGTTGGTCCACAGCGCAAACGTATTCGTTTTTACAAAATCCGCATATAAAATTGCGGCATAGATACGTTATTTTCCCCTGTGCAATTCTCCAACCCAGTTTCACATCTCACATCACATCGTGATAAACAAATACCGGAAACAGACCGAAAACATTTTTTAAAAATAAAATAATACTTTATTCGAGTGTGCTTGCTTTTCTCTTTGGAAGTCATCACATAACGGCATTGTAATACACGATTCGGCTGCATTACATATTACACATCTGCTGCAGTTCTCTATTTATAGAGCCCTGATGAGAAGACTTAGACAAACATGAGGAACTGCCGCCAAAACTGAAAACGTGACGTGGATCATAAATACACTGTGTCCATCGGTAAACGTCCCACTAATGAATGTCCAAAGCATCTATGGGTCATAAAAATGGCGGTGGCTCCCTTGCTACATTCCTTCGACCCTGGATCCCTTCCATCCATCGTTTGGCCCCTTCATCCTTTGGCCCCTCCCTTCCTGTATCCTTTTCACTGCTAAATCGCAAAGAATATCTCAACATCCTTCCCGACATATCTTAATCCCCTATTCCTTTCTGGTTTTATCTCTTCCCATTTAATCTGGGTTATACTTTCTCTATCGTTGTTGCACGGATGGAAATAGTGCAGGAAAATGTGCACTATGCTGAGTTTACCAAGACAAGATAACCTATAAAAAGATAGAGGAAGTGTCTAACATTTTACAGGAGCAGATCAGACGAGGTCTCTTATAACATGTAAACTTTATT